>JAJEKV010000033.1:7288634-7888634 GCA_021234155.1 Isoetes taiwanensis | reverse complement strand
CTGCCATAGTTTTCGCTTGACCTTGCCATGTACCCACTGTCTAAGGTCTCCATCATATAGAACTGCATCCTCCCAGTTAATCTCCCATCTTCTTAGCCAGTTCTTCACATCTGAGTGCCACCCTTTCTGTTCACTTGCTTGCAAAGCATGATGTATTAACCTTGTATTATCTGCTCTCCTGACCTTCTTAAAATATCGGATGCATTGGAGTATTGCTTCGCCCTCAAGAGGCATTAGGCCACACTCAGCCAGCATCATTTGGTATGGCGTTTGTACCTTCACTCCTAGTTCCAGTCGCAAGAATTTCTTCAATACTTGTTCTACATCTTCCCATAAACATTTAGGTAGTCCCGGTCCCCAGATCTCACAGCTATATAAAACCACACTCTGCACCAAGGACTGGAATAATCTGCTTTTTAGCTGCCAATTCCATAGTGAGACCCTTCTGCACATACTTTGCATTGCATATAGGGATTTCAGCCCTCCTTCAACTCTTTGTGTTACACAGGTGTTCCATCTATGATTCCTGCTTATGATCAAACCCAAATACTTGTATGAATCACATGTCTCCAACGGTTCCCCTTTGTATCTGAAATTATTGTCTTGCTTGAGTGCACCAACCGTCATGATCTTGGTTTTTTCCAGATTAACCTCCATGCCATTCACTTCACAAAAACCAGCCAGGGAGTCCAAGTGTTGCTGCATATGTTCTTGCGTGCGGGCAAAGATGACCACGTCATCAGCATACATGAGCAGCTGTATAACATATCCATTTAGGATTGTTCCCCCTTCTCCATGGCATCTGAGCCAATCTTCTAAACCATCGATGAATAGCCCAAACAAAGTTGGGGACATCGGGCATCCTTGTTTCACACCCACATTACTGTCCACACAATCTGGAATCTCCAGAGCAAGAGGCATAGATAGCTGCACTAACACCTTTTCATATAGTATACGTACTGCATCTTGTAAGTCTTTAGGCACATTTAGCTTGTCCATTCTTTCCCAGAGCGTTCTTCTTGGCACTTTATCAAATGCTTTTTTAAAATCAACAAATAATGCATATACAGGGTTTTTTGTACCTTTCACCGAGTCCATGATGGTTTTCAGCACTAGTATATGGTCCATTGTAGACCTGTTACTCCTGAACCCAGCTTGTGTTTCAGCCCTCACCTTCCCATTTTCAGCCCACCTGCTAATCTTTATTTCTAGAATTGTAGCAAATAGTTTAGAAAATAGACTACTCACCATGAGTGTCCTGTAATTATTAGCATCTGTTTTTGCGCCACTCTTGTGAATTGGAACAACTCTGTTTAGCTGCCATTCTTCGGGGAACCCCTGCATCATAGCTGCATTGAACATAATAGCAATCCTGTTATGTAGCGTATCTCCTGCCCATTTCAAGTGCTCGGCACATAGCCCTTGCACATCTTTAGCTTTGCCATTTGCAAGGCGTTCCATGCCTTCAGCCAAATCATCACACGTCATTATTAGCTTTGATTCAAGTTTCATTTCATTTGGGATCCCTTCAGCATGATAAAGTTTTTCCACCTGTTCCCATAGCTCGGTTGCCGAGAGGGGGACTGCTTGTTTTTTCGTGCTTTTCAACCTATTCCAGAATAGCTTTGGCTCAGTCAAATATTGATCCACAAGTACTACTTGTCGATCTCTTATAAACTTCCTCTTCTTCATCCTGACAATTCTGTGATACTCTTTTTTGTATAGGTCACGCATTTCCCGCGTGCTATGCCGGAAATTTCTTTTTGCAAGCTTACATTCAGAATCAAACCATGAATTACATTTCATACCTTTTTGTACCCGCTGAGATGTAAAACATCTGGTTGTTGCTTCGGCTAGAATCTTGTGCAACTTTTTACTGGTTTCGCTGGCCACATCAGTCCATGTTGTGGTTTCCACCAATTCTTCCACTATCTGTCTATAGTAATCAGCCTTCTTTGGATTTAAAATTATCCTTACCCCTTGGGTATCATCTGGAGCCTGTGCGGTGTTGTTTATTGCAATGGGTAGTTTGACAACAAGGGGGACATGGTCAGATTCCAACTGTTCATCCATAACTGAAAAATCCAGAAGATGGTCTATCGTTTCACTTGATGTAATAACATAATCTACAACACTCTTGGTTCTACAGGTGCATTGAGAGGTAGAAGGAAACTTACTAATACCATTGCATATTAGCAAACATGCTTTGCGGCACAAAAGATGAAGAAGTCAAGGCGGACACAGTGACTATCGCATCATTGGATATATATATATATATATATATATATATATATATATAGAGAGAGAGAGAGAGAGAGAGAGAGAGAGAGAGAGAGAGAGAGAGAGAGAGAGAGAGAGAGAGAGAGAGAGAGAGAGAGAGAGAGAGAGAGAGAGAGAGAGAGAGAGAGAGAGAGAGAGAGAGAGAGAGAGAGAGAGAGAGAGAGAGAGAGAGTTTTGTCATTTTGCCTCAAATCCATTTTTTGAGCATATGCACATGATCTCAGGCCCCATTTAAACGTGCAAGAGTTGAAAGCACACAATAAAAACCTTATGGAAATCAGGATCAAGGAATCGTTTGCTGGTTTTTTCTTACAATTCATTGACATAAAATTTTATCCAATTTGAACACGTATCTCTCCACACCTTAGTTCCAAATCAAGACAAATTTCTTTCCACATGTTCCTATAAGTTTTCCCTGATAGTCATTTTAAATATCGGCCAACAATGTTAAAAACACTCAAGATATCATCATTTAAGTGTGCATATCCTTTTCTGCCATAGGGATGTGCAATGGCCAAATTTTCTGTCCACTTGGCTCAAACATGCCACCTAGGCTCAAACATGCCAAGGTGGCTCAAACATGCCACCAAGGTGGCTTCAACATGCCAAGGTGGCTCCAACATGGCCTAGTCAAAACTTGGCCTTACTTACTTGGCATGCCATATTATCACCACTTGGAGTACCTAGGTGGCATGCTTGAGCCTATGTGGCATGCCTGAGCCACCTTGGCATGTTGGAGCCTAGGTAGCATGTTGGAGCCCGCGTGGCATGTTGGAGCCACCTTGACACGTTTGAGCATAGGTGGCATGTTAGAGCCTAGGTGGCATGTTTGAGCCACCTTGGCATGTTGGAGCCCACGTGGCATGTTGGAGCCACCTTGACACGTTTGAGCCACCTTGGCAGGTTGGAGCCTAGGTGGCATGTTGGAGCCCACGTGGCATGTTGGAGCCCACGTGGCATGTTTGAGCCACCCTGTCATGTTGGAGCCTAGGTGGCATGTTTGAGCCACCTTGGCATGCCTGAGCTACCTTGGCATGTTGGAGCCTAGGTTGCATGTTGGAGCCCACATGGCATGTTTGGGCCACCTTGGCATGTTGGAGCTCGCATGGCATGTTTGAGCCACCTTGGCATGTTTGAGCCTAGTGGCATGTTGGTGCCTAGGTGGCATGTTTGAGCCACCTTGGCATGTTGGAGCCTAGGTGGCATGTTGGAGCCTGCGTGGCATGTTTGAGCCACCTTGGCATGTTTGAGCCGAGTGGCATGTTTGAGCCACCTTGGCATGCTGGAGCCTAGGTGGCATGTTGGGAGCCCACGTGGCATGTTTGAGCCACCTTGGCATGTCAGAGCCTTGGTGGCATGTTGGAACCCACGTGGCATGTTTGAGCCACCTTGGCATGTTGGTGCCTAGGTGGCATGCTTGAGCCCTTGGCATGTTGGAGCCCATATGGCCACCTTGGCATGTTAGGGCCTAGGTGGTATGTTTGAGCCACCTTGGCATGTTGGAGCCTAGGTGGCATATTGGAGCCCGCGTGGCACGTTTGAGCCACTTTGACATGTTTGAGCCACCTTGGCATGTTTGAGCCGAGTGGCATATTTGAGCCACCTTGGCATGCTGGAGCCTAGGTGGCATGTTGGGAGCCCACGTGGCATGTTTGAGCCACCTTGGCATGTCAGAGCCTTGGTGGCATGTTGGAACCCACGTGGCATGTTTGAGCCACCTTGGCATGTTGGTGCCTAGGTGGCATGCTTGAGCCCTTGGCATGTTGGAGCCCATATGGCCACCTTGGCATGTTAGGGCCTAGGTGGTATGTTTGAGCCACCTTGGCATGTTGGAGCCTAGGTGGCATATTGGAGCCCGCGTGGCACGTTTGAGCCACCTTGACATGTTTGAGCCACCTTGGCATGTTTGAGCCTAGGTGGCATGTGGTGCCTAGGTGGCATGCTTGAGCCGCCTTGGCATGTTGGAGCCTAGGTGGCATGTTGGGACATAGGTGGCATGTTGGAGCCTAGGTGACATGTTTGAGCCTAAGTGGCATGTTGGAGCCCGCATGACATCATGTTTGAGCCACCTTGGCATGTTGGAGCCAGCGTGGCATGTTTGAGCCACCTTGGCGATTTTTAGCCTAGGTGGCATGTTAGTGCCTAGGTGGCATGCTTGAGCCACCTTGGCATGTTGGAGCCCGCGTGGCATGTTTGAGCCTAGGTGGCATGTTGGATCCCACGTTGCATGTTTGAGTCACCTTGGCATGTTTGAGCCACCTTGGCATGTTGGAGCCTAGGTGGCATGGTGGAGCCCACGTGGCATGTTTGCATCACCTTGGCATGTTAAAGCCTACGTGGTATGTGAACTTTATACAAGAAATATGATAACCTTTGGAATTTTTGGTAGAGGAGTTTGACAAAGGGATAGAATAGAGGGATCTTGAAGAACTTAAAGCGCTGACACCCTTCCCCAAATCGAACTAGGCCAGGACTTTGCGCGGCTTCCTCACCAGAGAGGAAAGGCCAGACCCCAGGAGACGGACCTCAGAAAGGTTGCCGAGGCAGCCTTTCCTGCAACGCTTCTCTGGGAGGGAAAAAGCCAATGCCCCCCTTCCCCGAGCTTGGTTTCTCTATCCGACCATTGAATCTGCCGTTCAAGTAACCTGCTTCGAGCCGGTTAAAAAAATCCAAGATCGGTTCGGGAGAACTTATCAAACTGCGAAGCGTCCTGCGGTCGACCGTGTAGAAACCCAAGTGTTTTGTCGTTCGGGCAATACAAAGGCTCCAGAATGGAGATTCAACTTCGCTATGTCGTCCGGAATGGCGAAATCATCCTAGGGACCAAATTACATCGTCATCTTTGGCAACGAAAGAAACATGAACCCTCTACATGGCAGTATTCCGCAGCCATCTTTTAGGCCAAACTACGAACGTGTTGGACATGAGCTATTTTGGTGCTTGAAGAGGTGGTCTTCTGCCCATGAAACTTGGTGCCCAGGGTAATGTCTATGTTTTGAGTCCATTGGCAAAGTCAATTCACAGTTTCAGAGTGGGAGAGTTGCCCGTCCGTGGCCTGTATTCTTCGGGAGAGGACCTTTGGGGCGAACTGCGTCCAGAAGGTTCTAAGGGTCCATCTTCTGGCTTCAACACCCTCCTTCTACATGATGACATTGTGCAAGATCCTGGTCAAATCTGACTAAGATATGGCCTCCAAAACGTAAACCCTGTGTGTTGCTAGGTTATTGAAGGATTTACGTTATGGAGGTCGAATTTTAGTCGGTTGCACTTGGGACATGGTCAAGAAGCTGCAGTTGAAAACACAAAGCAATAGGAACTCACAGAATGGAGTTTGGATTTATCCTCCTCTCAGTGTGGCAGTTAGAAGTCAAGAGCTGAATTGGCGGTGTATGACCGTTATCCTTCCATCAGTGAGCGATGCCAAGTAGACCTGAAGGCTTTGTCATGCCTTGCCTCCCCTGCCTCCTCCCTGGATCTAATTGCAGCCCTATGGCTTCCGGAGTATTCATCCACCGGTACTGCTATCATCTCCCTGTAGTCGCCAAACATCGACCTAGAAGAGGTCAAAATGATGCTGCCTCTCTCCTGTCCGACTGGTGTTACTGCTGAGGTGCTGGGTAGGAGCGCACTCGTTGTTTTCCCTCTGATTCCCATCCACTCCTGGATTGCTATGAACTCCTCCTCTGTGGGTAACTCCTGCTGTGCCATCATCTGCCTAATGCCAGTGTAGGCTTCTATGTCCATTGATGACTGACCAGTGTACGTCGGGGCCTCCCTTATGCCGATGGGGAAGTCCTGAGTTTCCCGGTCGATGAAGTCGTCGAGGTCGGGTTGCTGACGTAGGAGATGTAGGAGCTCGTCTATCTTGTAGCCCCTGAAGGTTCTTGATGTCGTGTAGAATCAGGCACGCTTCTGGTTGGATGATGACCGGGGTTAGGCTCGTGATGCCTAGCCCAAGTGATGGAGCTGTCCTTGTCGCTCTTAACCCCTCTTCAAAACTCGGAAGTTCCTCCTCTGCTTGTTGCCTTTCTTGTGTAGGGTCGACGTCGATGACGTCTTCCACATCAGACCCACGTCCTTCATCTTCCTCCTGCTCTGCTTCTTCGTACTCCAGAAGCATCTGCTCCCCCTCACCTGCTGCCATAGCCATAGGCTCAAGCTCTAGGGGTTGGACAGAGGGTTCTCCTATCTGGGTTTAGGCTCTTTGGGACATAAATATGGCTACAGCCGCAGTAGGAGAAATATCTCCTCCTATTTACAGCTACTGACATATAATTGGGCATGCGGGTAGCCTTATTTTCTAGGTACTTGTCTATGTTTGGGATGTCTTGCAGAGCTGCACGAAGGGCCATGCTAGGTGCAAAGTATCCTATGCAAGGGGGAAGTTCTACTAAGGAGGGCCCTATCTTGACATGGAATTCAGTCATGATCTCTTGGTAGTAGGGAGTAGCATTGATGGTGGCATCCACATCGGTCTCTTTTTAGAAAACAGCGAAGACCCCGTTGATGTCAGCCTCAGCCACATGAGCAGTGGCATTGTACCATTGCCTGAATGCAGAGGTTGCCATGATGCTAGAGCTGCTGGGGTTATCAAACAGATGCAGAAATGCCTCTGGAAGCTGAGAAATCGCCTTGGAGTGAAGAGCAAAGAAGTAGGGTGCAAATGAGGGTTGTGGTCCTATTTATAGACAAAACCCTAATTTGGGGAAATTTTAGGGTTTGGGGATATCTATCAATCTAAGGTGCTGCTATGCAAATCATAGGCAAACTAAGTTAGAGAGCGCATACTAAGGATTCTATTGCAATAAATTTCATCTAATTTGGAGATAGTTGGGATGAGTTAGGCCATTTTGGTCTGACCACTCACACAGTGCGCGAGAGCCATTTTCAAAAATTCTGGAAGTGGTCCTAGTGCACTCTGTGAGGGGTGGGCTCCTATTTGGGTCCAAGATGGCTCAAAATTTGCAATCTAAGGGTAGAATCCTACCTATCTCGATGAGATAGGGCGGATTATGCCCTTACTTTCTATATTTGGCCAAATCGGGCAGAGATCAGTGGTCGACCACTCACACAGTGCGCGAGAGGCATTTTCAAAAAGTTTGGAATTACTCCTAGCGCACTCTGTGAGGAGTGGGGTCAAAAACACTGACTTTTGGTCCAAATTTGTTAATTCCAAATGCATATATCATTAATACAACCTAATTACTTACAAATTTACACCTTAACATGATCAAAACATATTTTTGTATATACAAAAAGTTCTGTAATTACAATAAGCTAGCAGTCTTCTTTCTTAATAAACCTAGCTAGTTTCATGTCCCTAGGCATACAAGTTACTCTCTTTGCATGGAGGGCACATGCTAGAGAATCTTCAAAATGCTGTACTAATCTTTGCTCGGCTGCCTCCTGTAGTGCGAGTAACATATCGTCTGTTACTCTCTTCGTGCTATCGAACTGTTGTAAAATTTCTCTGGCCAGTCTTGCGAAGGCAGCTCGTGGTATCAAGAGCCCGTAGCTCCTCTGAAAATGACGGATCTCCCGAGCAGCTCTCGCGAAGTAGGAGTCCGCCTTTCTCTTCATCGGCTCTTCGGGGGCGTAGGTCTCTACGGGGGCGGCTTCAGCGTGTTCTTCTTGGACGGCCTTCCTCCCTCCACGTATGTTACCTTGTGTTTTTTGTAATATTTGGAGTACTCCTCGTACATTTTCATGTACTCGTTGTACTCCTTCAGTTTCTTCCTGTGCTCTTGCTCATGCTTGAGTACATAAGACTCTCGTGCCGGCCTGCCCTTCTTGAGATCTGTTGTCAGCTTTGGCCATTTGGGATATGGGGGCGCTGCTGCTGCCGATTCCTCCTCCTCAGCATCCACATTTGAAGGTCCCGAGCCTTCTGTTGGGCGGGGGACCCTTGTCTCATCTTCGTCTGACTCTGTGTCTAAGGATGATGACGGCGGCCTGTCGGGCTCCCGCTCCATTATGGTGACCCCCTTTGCCGGTGTGGACTTCGTCTTGCACCGGGATTCTCTTGGTGCCTCCGGGTCCTTCCCTTTATCCTCCTTTCATTTTTGCCGCTCCTCCCTCAACCTCTTCCGCTCCAGCTTTCTTTTTCTCTTTGCCGCCCTCTTCTTCTTCGCCATCTTCTTTAGCTTATGCACCAACTCCTCTGGTAGCGCTTCGTCGTCGTCCTCCTCATTGTCGCCTCCATCACCCTGATTCTCAGGGTTTTCCTGCTCTTCAGTGTTTTGGGTGTGTCCCTCCTCCTCCTGGTGCTCCTGATCCTCCTCTTGGGCGTCAGGGTTCGTGTCGGGACCTTGTTCTTGCCTGGCTCGCTCCTGAGCCTCTCTGGCCTTCTGTTGAGTAGCGAGGACTTGGGCGCTGACATAGTCATCAGGTACTACCATCCGAGCAGTTTGTTTGGTGCAGGCCATGTTTTGAAATAGGGTGATCGCCTTCCGAGCGCCTAAAAATTGCCTTGTTGGGCGGAGAGCAGCTAGCTGCAGAAGGAAAGTGAAAATGAGGAACCCTAACGATCTATTTATAGGTCTGGAGATTTTAGGGTTAGAACCTGTAATTTCATGTCGTACCATTCTGCAAGGCATTAGTGTTTGTAGGATCAATACATTAGGTTTGTTTAGGCAAAAAGTATCCACCACTCACACAGTGCGCGAGAAGCTGTAACACACCTAGGGGGGTGAGGGATAAGTAAATAATTTTTATTCTTAACCTCAGGTCAGGAATATTTAAAAGAATTGCAACGGTTGGGAAACAAATTGAATACGGGTGTCTATACTAAGGTACGGTAGGTATCTGAGGATAATAGAGGTAATTTCATAACTCCTTACGGTTAGAGAGATATCGCAGGAAAGGTGGACATGGGTCAGATAAGACTGCACGTGGAAGATCCTTTGGTGGGTAGCCGGAGCCGGATCTTTGGAGTTTCTGTTGGTTTGGAGTTATCTTTTCTTTTGTTTAGTAGTTTATTGAAAAGCTTACATGTATTATTTTGTTATTGATTCTCGTGTTTGTGTTTGCAAATATAATAAAATATTAAAGAATGAATCTGTATGAAAGAACCCGCCCCTTTGTCATTACCGAAGGGCTGGGCGGTAAAGCAATGTGCATACCAGGTGATTGGTATGTGGACGTATAGTCGTGTCCGGAACGATATACGTGTGAACCCGGGTGAGGGATTGATCATCCCTAAATCACAGTAAGTTATAAGAAGATGTTCTATGCGTGACTAACATTTGTGTGCCTATTGTCTGTGTGACTAACGATTCGGCTCAGGTTAAGGTAATGGTTTACCCACTTAGTCCTTCCCTGGACTAACCCCCACCACTTCTTTCTTATTTCTTATAGATTAATTTGGTAGCTACGTGACTGTCGAGCGAGGGGAGCACGAGTGATAGTAGAGATGTTGTCATGCGTATATTCCTACGTAGTTTGAGTTGTAACCTGAGTTTATGAATTACAAATCCTTGTTACTGAATTTTTATAAAGAAAGATATTAATTATTTGAGTTCCATAATTCTCTCTTGTTTGATTTCAAGTGTTTAACGATTCAGAAGCACTTTCAAAAGATTTGGAAATGCCCAAGGCGCACTCTATGAGGGGTCACCCCTTTTTGACTCAAACTTTCAATTTATAAAGAGTTTCTTAGTGTTATAACATACAATTCTAGCTCAAATTCAAGGATTAAGCTGCCCTGCACTATTAGATTGCACTAATTTTGCATCTATCTAGGTCAACATGGGTCTACCACTCACACAGTGCGCGAGAAGCATTCTCAGAAAGTTTGGAAATGCCCAGGGCGCACTCTGTGAGGGGTCACACCTTTTTGGCCTTAATTTTTCAGGGTTTTTCCATAATTCATCTTACTTAGCATTAATCTACTTGCAGTTGTTCCCAAGACTAGAAGTCTACTGTTAGTCCTAACAGGGAATGGTCAGTGCCCGATCTTGGTCTACCAAGATCATGCTCTGATACCACTGTGACGTCCCCTACTTCTTCTACGATGCCCCCATCGTATCAGAAGGCGGAGTTCATCTCCCTGACAGCCAAACTGGCAGGGGCCATCCACTTGATGCCAATCCCAAGAACTGGGTCAGTGAGGAAGAGTGGGTGGGTCATTTGCCCCGTCTTCCTTCGGGGTCGACCTAGCTGCGGAAACGCGAATAAACATGAGCACATGACATCAATACATCAATAAAGTCACCTCGAAGGGTGAATACATCATAACATAACATGCGTAACAACATAAATAATAGCAACAAAAGGGAATCCTACCCAAGGTTCAGACTCAAGGGGGATCGACTGACGGCTTGGGTCTCCAGAAGTCATTGCAGACCGAATGCATGGCAAATGGATTGGGCTGGCATAAGAACATGGATGTTGGGTAGTCCACTCCATCCGCCCCTCCCGTGCACACTTTGCAGAGTAGGTTGAAAAGTCTTGAGACCGGACCGTAGCCTGCCGTGTGCATAGCTTAGAGGGCTACTACTGGGTTGCATCTCCCCAGTCCCGATGAGGCAGGAGGAGAGTCACCTCCCCTCCAGAGGCATGCATGCCCATCACAGGCGGCTAGAGGGCCGTATTCGACTTGAACCTCATTGAAGGTGACGCATCACCCAAGAGGTGTCGAGCTCATGCCTTGCCCATACGCAGTGGCAAACCATTAAGCCTAGCCCACTAAGATCCCTGGTAAGCTTTACACACCAGAGGGATCAATCAGTGATGGGACAAGTCCCTCTTATTCCATCGGTCTAGCCCCGCCACTCACAACCAGGCGGGCTCTTGTACACAGACCGCATTAATTGGGAATTAATGAGGCTATCTAGGGTCATCTGCTACTGAAGGTTTCAGGGTCTCTACCCCCCTTCCCACATACACAGGAGAGCATAGAATGGAACATCATCAACATTAAAGAACTGAAATACTGAATAAGATCTAATCTATCTTACCTAAACATACAAGGTTAGGTTCTTCGTTACGGCTGTTGATCTTAGGATCTACAAGGCTGATAGGACTGATCTAACACACTATCCTAACTCATCGCCGGGCTAAGAGGCGGCTTTGCACAACAGAATCGCAAGCTACCTGATCCTTGGCTAGCTCTAGCTCCCCAGAATGCGTCCATGCCTTTGTTGTTGCTGAGGACTGCCGCTCTTGATCAATCTAATGTGCAAAGGTGGCTCAACGGCGCTTGGCAATGCAAAATGGCAGCTTGCCTTAGCTGGAATGGCTTAGGGAAGCCCAAAATACGAAAGCGGAAAGGTTTAGGATTTCCCCTTTGGTTCCTTATATGTGAAATTTTAGGGTTAGGTTAAAAGGGACCAAATGGGGTATTGCCACTTGGCAAGGGGGTTTTAGTTGTATATGTTTAATATACATGCACAACATACAAGGTTGCCCCCTAGGTGCAACCCTTTACGGCTCTCAAGTATTTGTCATGATGACATGTACGTGTGACGTGGCAGTATAATATACGTATTCAGATCGTATGTTATACTGGAACGTCACAGTTATAAAAAAAGAGAGAGTATAAACTTTCAGTCAGTCAAATATTATTAGCTGGTAACAACACTTCAATCAACTATTGAGATTAGGTCTTAGCCTATAAACCTCAGAACAAGGGCGTTAAGGTGTTTATTTTTCAGGAGATCTTTCTTGGAGCTCAAGGGGTGCCGCTTTACGTTCACCAAGAAAACCTCCCATTTACCTTCGTTGCCTCGGCTACTCCAGCACTCGTTCTACTTTACTCCGTTGGCTACTCCAACACTCTTTCTTGTGCAAGAATCAGCTACCCTGCAAGAAGTGAACAACTAAATCATACAAGAACCCACAAGCACTACGGCCGAGGAAGCAATCCCCTATACATGGAAATGTAGAAAAAAATGTTGTTCATTCAGTGCATGTGGTCATTAGAAAGCAATGCTGGAATTTTTATAAACTTTTAATTAGTTTGTATTAGTTTTTAGTTAGTTAAAAAAACTTTTAAGTTTTTTTATTTTGTTCATGTTCATTCATGGATATGGCTCTAGTTATGACTCTATTTAGTTTATATCTGTTGTTAGATAGATAAATACAATTGATATCCCTTTTAACCTGATGGCCAATCTGATGGCTTGCTCTCTACAGTCTTCAATGTTTCTAGGTGCAACTCTATAAATGCCCAAGAAGGAAGATACCGAGTGTCACATGAATCATAAACTCTTTTCTCACTTACAATTCTAGAAGTACAATGCCATAGCTATAAACATTGCATTTCTTGAAGTCAAGAAGCAGTATTTTATGATCTTGAAATTGTAGGAAATTGGTCAATACTCTGCTCATTCTCTGTCTTCACTTCTAATGTAGAGTTTCTCAGCTCTCCTCCTCGATGTAGAGGTCAACTTTCTTCATTAGAGGCCTCCCATTGCTGATGGTTTTGATGGCATAGTTGACTACTTGAAATCTTCTATGTCTCTTCCCGAAATCTTGAAGGTGGTATCATTGAAAAAGATCCTCCACGTTGAATTCTTCATCTTGGCGGCTAAAGGATGGCTCTAGATACGATATTGTTGTGCCAACTCCATTAACATCTCTCACTTCGAGTCCTTCTCTTGCCATGCCGAGTTGAGAGCTAGCATGCACAAGACGACCATGTGATCTCAGGATTCCTCCTCCCCTGATCCATGTAACTGTCTCCTTTATATAGCTAATTCTCCCTTCACCTTTTTTCAAGACCTTTCACTAGGGATATCTTGGCATATTTACCTTTCACTAAAGGTGTCTTGGCATATAAGGCCACCTTATATGACTATTTTTTCCTTTCTAGCCTCTATAGCCTGCGTCTAAGAAGGCCTTCCCAAAGCAATTGCTACAGATCCCATGGCCCTAGTTTAGAATCGTAACAACCCACTGGATAAGAAACAACTGATGTAATGACCACACAGGTCTATCAAACATGTCTCTCTTTCGACCACACAAGTCTATCACACAGATCAATATATCCTTGGTGACTAGCCCACCAGGACAAAAGACAACTAGCCTCAATTGTTAACAGGTTAAACAACACCAGATGGTTTACCTCATCATTGCCAGACGGTTCCGCCTCATCACTTGTTCTTGGGCGTTTATATTCAGGTGGAAACCTTCTAGCAATATGTCCAAGGCATTCACATTTAAAGCAATTATTTTCATGTGGACAATTTCTAACAATATATCCAGGGCATCCACAGGTATAACAGTTAAAGGATTTTTCCTTGCCCAATCGTGTAATTCTCCTAGATGCTGATCGATCTGAGATCTCGATTGTCGCAGCAACACTTTGAGAGTAATCATTGAATCTATTCCGATCGTATCCATCCTCTTCTTTGACATTATTCTTCATGGATAGTGTTGCAGTTCTAGCATGTTGTAAGGTCTTAACTGCAATAGTTTGATTTGGAATGAGAAGTCCCTTCGCAAAGTTGTGATGAAATGAATACGTTTGTCATGAGATGAGATTAACTGCTTAAAATGACTAGTAAAATCTTTCACTGTCTCTTCTTGACCCTGTCCCAATGTTTGCCACTGGTCCTTCAAAGTATCTTCCTAATCATCAGGCAACTAGAACACTGCCCGCTGGTCTGTGCAACCAGAATACTGCATGGTATTTGATAGTTCTGATCCTGAGCTTTTGCAACAATATCTTGATGGTCATTTTTCCCAGAAGATATGGGATACAGTTACCTTAGCCCAACTTAAAACTGGTCATTATCATGCACATACAAATCCCACTTTGGCACCAAGACCGCAAGCTTATTTGCTTGCTTCCTTATCTAGGAAAAAGCTTGTAGCTATTGCATCAATTCGTATAGGGTCCCACAAGCTATGGATTGAGACAGATAGATGGAAGCGGGGGTCTACCTGCATCATCTGCAACCGTTCAATGCAATGAGAGTGCAGATCTTCAGTAGCCCAAGCAAGCAGCACAGTCAGAGCTCCCCAAGCAGGTCCAATTTTCCATTTTTTCCTAACATTGATCATGAGTTGTGTCCCAATCAAGAAATTTTCCACGGAAATGGCAGGAAGGGAGAATCTTCGAGTTATGAAAAAACTGGATACACAAAGCACCGATTTGAACCCACCCATTTGAAGAAAGAGGTTTCAACCCACCGATTCCAGGATCACACAGAATCAAAGCGGTCTATCCTAGATTTTGAATCGGTAGACTATCAAAGAAACCTGTGCTACACCTAAATCTCCAGCCCTGCATCTATGCGAACCTCCATTTCGCACCAGTGATCTCGACAAGCTGCCCCTACTTCTCTCTTTCAGTATTTTCAATACCATCTGCACCACAAGCTTCTCCATCGCCCTTATTGCCCTGTTTCTATCCCTTGTCGGCCCTATTACGCCTAATCCGACTTCATTTGTGCACACCGTTCAAAGCTTGCAGACCCCTCAAAGCTCGCTCAACCGGATTATTGCATGGCATCCATACCTGTCTGCCGAATAGACGTGCCCATGTGCGCATTCCATGCCATCTATTCTCGTGCTTAAAAACACATGCCCATAACCCAATTTGGAATATCTACCGCTAACAGCCAACAAGCAGCTCAAATCAGCTAAAAAATATGCTTTGCATACGATTTTCCATACAATACCCAGGCGAAATCTTGGCCAAACCATGCCAGAAAACCACCTGCAAATACCAAACAAAAATATTGCAAGCTTATTAAAGAAGGATAATTTGAAACTGTAAGCTTCCATTTGTGTTAATTGCATGGCGGGAAAATTTCCCGTACATTTTCTTGTATTTTTCAAGACTATCCAATTGAGTTATTGCATGGCAGGAAAAATTTCTCATACATGTTCATGTATTTTTCAAGACTATACAAATTTCCAGTTGGTAACTTGAAGCATCTACTATAGGGAAATATTTGGAGATTTTAGGGTAGGCCCTAAAACTACCAAAGAATAGGGATGCGTAATCAATGGGTTGACCTTGTCCATGTTTAGCAACTATGGTGAACGATGCTGATGATAATGACTTGCCAATCTGCACGTCAACCTAGACGTAAACAAACATACAGTGCCTTTGCAACAGATAAAAAGAGTCTTTTTAAAAGACCCTCATCTTTTTTGCCCAACAATGTGGATAAAACTCAATGATGTTACAGAAGAATGCATTGTTCATTGTTACAAAAATCTGGTGAACAGAGAATTTTCAACATTACAAATTAACATAATGGCATTTTAGATGAAGGCTCCCTCAGAGGAAGACCACGTCCCTTTGAAGCATCGATGCGTAGCGAACCATAATCACGCCTTGTTCCCTAGAAACAAGAAAAGCTTAGTATCACTAACTAGAAATAACAAAAGCTCAGATCAGAAGGTTGTTTCCCATTTTCTCAATAACTGGGTTACCCAAGTTGTGCTACAAGGATAATTGATCAACATCAATTAGTCACCAAAATTTTGTTTTAAGGCATAAAATCATTGAATCTCTGAACCAGAGATCCGCATAGACAGGATGTTCAAATGTAGAATATTGGATCTTTTTAATATAGAAGAGATCAAAATCTGATATACACAAAAATGGACATGACCAGAGGCCAATCCAACCGAGTTTTTAATTAGATTTAAGCAAGGATAGGAAAGAATGGTACTAGTATTTTTATATATTTCTATGAGGTCATATACAAGTCGGCACTTGGCACCAACATAGACCACACAGCTGTCAGCATGCCTGGTGGCACCAAAATATGGGTATTTGGTATTAACAGATAAGTTAAGGGCTAGATCTCCTCCTCTTTGATTCACGGTCAAATAAATGAAGGCCAAGGAAAATTTCTTCAGATACTTGTTTTGATTCTGACCAATCAGCTGCTTCAGGTTCCCGGCTTCGGCCTGCTAAAGATAGGCTAATATCAAAATCCCTTCCATATGGCACATTACTAGATGGCCCTGGAGGTCTCATCTGCAGGTCAATATCCTTAAGAGCCCTGATCTCGTGAGGTGACAGTACCTGAGATTGAGAATGTGACAAATCGGCAACATGGGAGCACTGCCCAGAATGGTCCATGGGAGGATCAGCCAATACTGTAGATCGGGATGAGTCTGGCAAAGACCCTGTTGTTAGTGCAGCTGTCCAGCGCCTTTGTTCCTCCAGAGCCTCTGGAATATCAAAACCATTTTAGAAATAATATACATATTATAAAATGCGGGCAGAAGAGTCCCAGTATACCTTTCAGACCAGCAGAAGTAGTAATAAGATCAAGTTGAAGAAGATCCAGAAGCCGCCCAAGATCAACTCCACTGGTCCAATTTTCAGGGCCATGACCACTTCTTAGTTTCAGACGCCCCCTATTTGCTGTGCCACCCCAAATTATCCCAACAGGCTTTGGCTTTTCACCATTATCAGAAACAATGGATATCAAACTTCCACTGTCTCCTTCTAAATCAAATGTTTGTTTGTTTTCTCCTACAATTAGAAAATCTGTGAAGAAACAAATGCCCTTTTCATCATTATACTCAACAGCATATGCCATTATTATTCCTTTCGTCAGACCCGAGCTCCTTCCTACTTTGACAACATGCTTTCCCACAATGCTGTCAATTGGGGCTTGAAGATCAACTCGCATTACTTCACCAAGTTCTCCAACACATGTTACATGAGTTGTAACTTTTGATGTATCAAAAGAATCTGCAAAAGGAATGAATGCTCCGTCTGCTCGGACAAATGTCTCTGCAGAAAACATATGCCGGCACCGGTAAAACTATAAGCATAATTCAGACTGGTAGCATTTATTAAGAGCATTTACCTGGGTTCATGCCTGCAAATATGCCATACCACAGGTCATCCGTGATGAATGATGTAGCCCTTTCAACTGCTCCTAGATACACACCTGGTCCAAGATTGGGTGGCAAAGGATGGAACATTTTCTGATTAGGGTAGTCAAGATCAACTGCTACATGCCGATTAGTCAAAAAACCAACTTGGCGGAATCCAGTCTGACTCCGAACTATTGCTCCAAGAGTGCCATATGTCTCCTGGCTGGCAACCTGATTCACAACAAATCTGGCATTCTGGGTGTCATGCAAACTCATGACAATATTTCAACAAGCAACATTCTTTGTGCGTGCAGATAGAACCCATATAATAGAAAATAAAAGTTATTTGCACCCTGTTATTATTCTTCTAAAGGAAGCAAACACAACAGTGCCTTTACATTATAGTGAGTTGCAGATTCCAAAATTTTCCCCATAAACATTGCCTTTTATCTTTGTGAGTGTTGCAGATCCCAGATGTTCTTTGTGGTGAAAAGTATCCACATTGTAATTTCTGTGCAAGCAACCCAATTATTTCCCTTAAATCATTCCAACTAAAGTAGCTGTACAAATGAAGCTATTATAGGTAGAAAGGATTTACTGAATATACCTGTGAACCTGATCCAATGGTTGGGTTGTTACCTCGCAAGCCTTCCACCAGTTCTGTGTAGATCTGCTCCTTAGGTGTGACTGAAGACGCACCATAATATGAAAACTCTACAACATCTACATCACACCACACTCCTCCAGGACCCTGTACAACCAAGATCTAGTTAATTTGGATAGCACAACAGAATATACTGGCACACTACAGTACAACATATTTTTCATGAAAACATCATTCACAAGATCTATTGCTATGCAGATACGGTAACAATCTTTGCATGACAGTCACTAAAAATAATGCTGGTTATAGCAAAGACTTTTTTACAAAGAAACAAGCTGGATGCATCCCTTAATGAAATAAAAAAGTGGTTGCAGGATTCTATGGAGAAAAACACACCTCTAATGCAGTTGGAAGCTTCTGAGCATCAAGAAGCCATTGCTTATGAACCTTCCTAGCAACAAACACAATGATTGCAGGTATATTTGTAAGAACACCGTGTCTTGTACGAAAACCAAGGGCAGTTCCAAGGCTATATCTCCGAAGAACTTTGCTATGAAAAGCTCTGATGGTCATTAAGTCCAGTAAAGTTGCAGCTTGCTGACCACTAGGAATTCTCTGTTCTGTTTCAATATCTGCTTCCTTCTGTAGACCATTAAAATAAGCTGCCCTTTCCTCCGCAGTGCCATTGCTCCTAGCTGGTGGCCATAGCACATATGCTGCACTGCTTTCTGAATACTGTCCTGAAGGATGTTGACCACCAGATGCAAAAGCTTGAAGAGGTGGACTGTCAGAGCGATTTTGGCGATTTGAATTGCCTGGGTAATATGTCCAATCCTTTTCCTCTACATGCTCTTCTGGTCGTTTAGCTCGTAATACCCTTGTTATATCCATTTCTTCACTAGGCCTGTATTCGACGAAGGTGAGAGAGCAGCTTTAAAACAAACAAGACAGTGTGGTTCATGAATCAGTCTATGAGTTTACAGAAGCGCATTGCGTCATAAAGCTAAAGTCAAAAAGCGATGGGCTGTTTTTCATATTTTCTGTAGGAACTCAAATCATAAGGAGGGTTGCAGATACAATCCCAACATTCTAAGAATGGAGGGAAATTAAAGAAGAAAAATACCTGTCCCAGTGAATAAGCTCCTGCGTTCTAAAATTCACTTTCTTCTGCAAAAAGAAAGGAAAACCCATGTTGCCTCCAGCAGAAGCTGCTCCACTACTACCGGCCTCTCCACCTCCATGATCACCACTCCGATCGCTATCCGAAGCGGCCACCTGGGTTGCTTCACTGATCGCAGGGGATCCTTCACATGGGCTTTCTTCAACATGCTCAACTGCATTATTCTCAGCACCCAAAGGTTTAAATACCTCTCCTTTAGCCCCCCCTTCCACAACCTCTTCATCCTCGCTTGGCTGAGAAGAACTGGGCTCCTGATCACCGGAGCTGGGTGAAGAATCCGACTTTATCAAGGACTCCATTGTTCTATGCAGATTTTGATTCTGAGAAAAATGTCGAGCTCCTGAAGCAGAATCATTACTGGGTGGGTTCAAATCCACCGTATTTGCATGGATTAAGATAGGAGGAAGAGCCTGCATAAGGATGAAGCTGCTTATAACTCCAAATTCGATCCTCTCCGGCGAACTCTCCTCTTCCCTTTTCTCCCTCCTCTGCTTCAAAAGAAGAATAGACTGAAAAGCGTTTAAGGCCCATGTCCTTAAAGGCGAGAGGGGCGATTTACACAGGGGCGCTCTTACAGTTGTGAACACCCTAAAGTATTCCGTCTAAAACAGTACTGCCAACCCGAAAGGTGGGCGATCGTCGAGATGGACACGTGGGCGGCTGGGATAGGGTGTGGCGCCGGAGCAGGGGGCGAATTAAAGGGGCGGAGTGGACGGGTCAGATTTACTCCGGATTCTTCGGGGATATTTGTTTTGTTGCCGGGATATGTCTTGTCATTAAGGTGGGGACCACGGGTCAATGGTCTACCCCCCCCCAAGGGCTTGTCTTTGTTTAGGTTTAGGGGGGAATTATTTTTGGACCACCCCACTCCCATTGACCCATGACCCCTGCTATGTTTTACACCATGTCTATGCTCGTATGTCTGTATGTCTATCAGCATCCTAAATTTTGGACCCGGTCATGTTTAAGCCACGGACACCAGTGGTATATTCATGTCTCTGCCATGTTAAAACTACATCAATGCAAAAACCACGACGTTTCTGTGGACATCGCGGGGTTTTCGCAAACTTTTTTTTTTTAAAGGCATGGTTGGTGGGACTTGCACCCGCCCACATCTCCCACCCGATGGTAGCTAGTGGGTTTTGAATCCTGGTGGGGATCACCCCAATCCAAGGCCTTAGGCTGGGTTCACATGCAACCATCGCTTGGAGAGGGGCCCTGTTTTGCCCTGTGCATTTGGCGATGACAGATGATGGTGCATGTAAAAGGGTGAGCCTTTTTACACGACGATGATGGCACCTTCACTGCATGTGAACCGGCTCTTATCACTAGACCACCACCGCGATGGGTGAACATAAGGCTAGTTTGAAACAGCTCCGATATTTTACGTATGCCTTGTCGAATATTAAGATATTTCTTCCCAAGTATTCAACTAAGCACCCTAAAAAAGATTGTCTTTAGGGCCAGTACTAGTACTGCTTGGATTTGATTCGTCCCCTTCTACTCTGTTAATGTATTCAAATGAGAACCATGAAGGAAGACTGTCTTTAGGGCCAGTATTAGTACTGCTTGGATTTGATTCATCCCTTTCTATTTTATTAACTTGTACTGCTTTGCACCGTCTAACTTATTGACCTAAACCCATGACAATCACGCCAAAGGATTCTCAATTTGAATATGTTGTTGTATCATCTCAGCATTTTGTATCATTTGTCTCAGTGCTACCATTTAGTCTGAACTAACGCATCGAATGGACCACACCACGATCTTTGTAGTCAAAGCTGTTTAAATTCTCTTCGTACAACGAATTGGACAATACTTGCGATTCATGTACCTGAGGAAAAGTTTTGAATAAAATTTGGCTATTTGGCAAATATGATAACGCCTCTGGTGTTGAGCACCAGATGAGACATCATGCTTACTATTGGCCAATTGTCTTTTGTGAGTATTATCATTATTTTGTTGTTGAATTAGCGTCAACCAAGCAAAGGGATGTCCAAGCGAATGATGAATTTTCATGTGTATTATGTCCTCAAGTACGTTGATGACTATGCCTCATCGAATAAGCCATTTCGTCTCCTTTGTGGGGCAGTATTGCAACCGATAACTTTGTTGGTGCAAGTAGTACAAGCCCAAAAAATCATGACAATCACGCAAGTTGTTCTTGTATCCTTTGTGTACGTGCTCATTCTTCGAATGCTATTTAGTAGAAACTAACTAATTGAATGGACTACATCCATGATCCCTATAGCAAAGTTTATCTTAATTTGCTTCCTGTGGTTCATTAACCTCTAAAAGAACTAAGAAATAGATTCACATAAAACAAAAGAACTAAGAAATAGATTCACATAAAACAGGGTTTTGACAATGGCCACAAATTGAGGCATATAGAAAACATGATAAAAGCTTCTAGTGGAGTAAACTTTATTTGAACTCATACGTGTTGAACACCAAATATAAGTTATAGGGCTCATTTGTCCTTCAGAGATAAAAATCATTGTTGATAAATTTACCTTCAAAACATGGACAAGATATCCAAATAAATCTTGGAATTTATCTATAATGAAATACTAAGATCGAACAATGATAATACCTACTTAAAACAAGATGCTGACCGGGGAGGGGGGGGAATGCCCTCTTTGTTTCAAAAAGTTGTTAACTGGATTCTTTTCATGGGAAGCTGGCATATGATTGGGCAATAAGAGCTTATGTAGTTCAATATAATATAACAACAGTATTTATGTGCTGCGATACATTTTCCATGTATAGCTCTCGCAACTACTTAAGTACAATTTCATCTTACACATGGATCATCTTATTGCACTATCCTTATTGTTTTTTTTTTATCATTGGATCCAAGTATAGTTCCATGAATATGCCAAATCAAGCGCTGTGCAATTTCCACATCAGACCCACGTATAAGCTTGCACATCCTATACAGCTATTAT
This sequence comes from Isoetes taiwanensis, assembly GCA_021234155.1. Lineage (NCBI taxonomy): Eukaryota > Viridiplantae > Streptophyta > Lycopodiopsida > Isoetales > Isoetaceae > Isoetes > Isoetes taiwanensis. The sequence goes on along the minus strand of JAJEKV010000033.1, from coordinate 7,866,826 downwards.
ACGTATATACATACATGGTATACTTCAATCTATACACATAAAAAATGCACGAACACCATTGCATTCACAAAAGACACACAAGAACAAATAAGAACAGGAAGAGTGAAGAACAGATGAGAACTTGAAGTGAACAAAGAACAGATGAGAACTTGAAGTGAACAAAGAACTTAAACTGAACAAATAAGAACAAAGAAGAGTGAAGAACAGATAAGAACAGCACTGCAATTTCAGCAGAAATTTTACATGCTTGAACAACAAAAAATCAGCAAAGCAGGTTCCCAAATTTGGCCAATAAGAATTGCAACATCAGAGACACTCCCGGCTTATCTCCACCCGAACAGGATCCTGCCATAGCTGGAGTAGCCATAGCTAGAAACCCAAACTGGAGTAGCCATAGCTGGAACCCAAGCTTTATGCAGAAATCGACCTTCAGAGCCTCCTGTTTTACGCCGCCTGACTTCGCCCTCTAGATGAAACACAATTGAATAAGGCCGGATCTTCCCTCACAAAGCTGAAGAAGGCCGGATCTCCTGCGCCTGCATCGCCTCATCCCCTGCGCCTGCATCGCCCACCATGCTCCACCGCCCACCATGCTCGGACTGCCGCCACGAATTTACAACATTACCCAAAGGTCCAAAAAAATTACATTCTTGCACTGCGACTCGCATGAACACAACAACATCCCGATAGATAGATAGGCTTTTCATTCATCTCAGCAGTTTTTTCTACAATGGTATAGGGTGGGTAGCCGCACATCGCAGGCTACCCAAAAAATGAAAAACATAGGGAATATCCAGTTATAACACCTGGACCCAAAACAAAATTGTGTGCTATAGATGTTGGCTAGTGTACCTGTCGAGAGTTTATCGCCGGGATTAAAAAACCCCGCCCTTTCGGGTTTTCGAGGAAAAACCCTAGCGATAAAATCTCGGCAAGGGGCTTGGACAACACAGGGCTGCTAAACGTTCCCAAAAAAACCCACGCTCCACAAAGAATACCGAAGTCGCGCATCACCCCTGGACCTGCACATCACCAACAGAAAAACCAATAGAGAAAAAACCTCGAAAAGCGAGGGGCTGGTCACGCGTGCCACGCGACAAAAAACAACATTTACACCTCGAAAAAGCGAGGGGCTGGTCACGCGTGCCAGGCGACAATTATAACAAATATGAACATATAAATAACAACTTTAAGGGAGGGAAGGGTGGGAGCCATGGATACTGCTGAGAGATGAGAAAGCGCCGATGAAACGTTGATGAAGAACTCTGCAATAAGTAGCGACCCCCCAACCTGATGAACGGCCTAGAAATGCATGCGACGCATGCAATGCATGCATGCTCGTCTCGTGCAAGAATGGCGATTCGCTACGCGAATCGATGGCATTCTTGCACTGCGACTCGCATGAACACAACAACATCCCGATACCAGAGAACTTCAAATACTAGATCCGAGGAGAAAAGGTTGAAGATTGTCCTAGGCTGGACAAAAGGGCAAAGAGAGAAGAGGTTAGAAAGGATAGGAATGGCCAAGAAAGCGTAGCTCATGCAAGAAGAAGCCCCTCCTCCGCATGAGATCAAGAATAGAAGCCATGGATACTGCTGAGAGATGAGAAAGCGCCGATGAAACGTTGATGAAGAACTCTGCAATAAGTAGCGACCCCCCAACCTGATGAACGGCCTAGAAATGCATGCGACGCATGCAATGCATGCATGCTCGTCTCGTGCAAGAATGGCGATTCGCTACGCGAATCGATGGCAACAAAACCCTAACCCCTATTTTCCGCTAAACCATTCACAAAATCATAGTGAAAGATAATTTGCAAACCTTATCGCAACTACTTAAGTACAATTTCACAAATTTTGAGATGAAATGTCATTTACAATACATGTTGTTGTATAATAGTATGATTATTGAGCAAAGTTAACGGAATAGCTCACTTAATCAATTAATGGCTAAATCTCTACAAATCTTGGTTGTTGGTCGAGAGCATAATATGGCATATTCCAAAAATTATACAATCTTGGCCCCCAGTTTGAAAATTCTAATTTAAAATACCGAATATAGAGAAATACTAGAAAACCTTAACCCAGATGGAAAAATACATGTGCTTATCAAGTATCAGCATGCCAGCATCTAAGTGCCTCCTTCGGCATCACGTAGATGGCCAGGAGCTAGCAACAAGACCCAAGTGAAGCAGTAACAGCCATGCACGGCCCAGCACAGCAGCGAAGTGCTTGAATTGGCCAGTTTCGACTCCTCACCTTTTCGCAACAGGTTCTACTATTGTTTTTTTTTTTCGATTGCTTTTTCTTCTTCAAGTCACAGCTCTAGCTACATCTACAGATCTGCCCGCTTTGCACCTTTTGTAAGCCAGCGGGCAGTATTTAGATAACCAACCAAGCCCAAATACTTACCGCAGAAAGTACCTCTGGATTCCTTCCGTCAGCCAAAGCTTAGTCGCAAATTCCTGCTCTGCTATTCGTGATGATCCAGCAAGCTTCCTAGGTTATCTGGATCTACCTCCTTCTTCCCTTGTCCCGTTGCAATGATCCCGCTGCTGCAATGCTTCCAATACTTCCACTTCGACTCTGCCAATGCCTCCACTCAGATCTCTTGAATTCTGTATCGTTACCGGCTTCGCTTCCGAATGTTCCTTTTTTTATCCTTCTGTTACACGGTTTCTAGAAGCGCATTTTTGGCCTTTAGTATTTTGTATGCCACGTATTTCAACACTCCCCCTTCCTTCCTTCCTTAGCCTTTACAATCCAGGACTCCTACTTAATTTTTGGCACTCAACAGCTTGGGTCCAGAAAGGTAAGGTCATCGGTCTGGCCGAGGCTGATAACCAAAAATCCGTGATCGAGGCTGTATGTCCGAGGCCAGATATTTGCACGTAAGGCCGAGGGCCGAGGCCGTACGTGCAAATATCTGGCCGAAGACGTACAACCGAGGCCACGCATTTTTGGTTATCAGCTGAAGCAAAGACCGATAACCACATTATCGAGCTGATAACTAATTATCTCCTAGCATTGATAATTAGTTATCACTCCTAGGAGTGATAACTTAATTATCGGATTCTCCCTTTACACTAAGTAGTTCGATAAAGGTTTTTGTAAACATTTCAGCTTGTTTCAATTTTGTGGGAATATAAGCAACATTTATTTCCCCTTTTTCTACCTCATTTCATATGAAATGATGGTGTATCTCAATGTGCTTAGCCCGAGAATGATGAACTGGATTCTTGGTCATCGCCACTCCACTTTTATTATCACAATATAGAATGGTAGCGCTTGTTAGCTGACATCCCAACTCCTTGAGCATTCTGGGTAGCCAAATTATTTCAGAGTGAGGCTGCCTGCGATACCGCCACATATTCTGCTTCGGTGCTAGATTTGGCTACACATTCCTGTTTTTTACAGCTCCAAGATATGGCAGCATCACCTAGCTTGCACACAAAACCCGAAGTTGATTTTTTGTCATCCAAATCTCCTCCCCAGTCTGCATCACCATATCCTATTAAATTATTTTCTATACTAGTTGGTAAAGCAAATACCATGATGCGAAGTGCCCTTCAAATATCTTAGCACCTTTTTCGCTGCTATCCAATGTTCTTTTCTCGGACTATTGCAAAACCGACTTAGCAGATTAACTGCATAGGAGATATCTGGCCTTGTACTATTTGCAATATACAAAAGCGTGCCTATCAACGCACAATATGGCACCTTTTCCATTTCTCTTCGTTCAAACACATTTTTCGGGGCACATTTTACTACAGATTTTCATACCTGGTGCAATGGGCGTTGTCGATATATTGCAATCCGCCATCTTAAACAGAATCAAAGCTTTGTTAATATTTTGCTCTTGTCTCCTATCTCTCCTAACCTCCATACCCAACAATTTCTTAAGCTCATCGAGTTCAGACATCTGAAATCATCCTTTCAAAGATGCTTTATATCTTTCCAGATACGATTTGTCATTACTAGCCATTACGCAATCATCAACATTGAGTGCCATGATTAAGCACTTGTCTCCTTCTTTCCATATGTATAAGTTACCTTCCGTCTTCAATTTTCTAAACGCAATAGAAAGCAAAAAGTTATTCATGCATACGTACCATTGTCTAGATGCTTGTCTTGGGCCGTAAATTGCTTTTCTCAATCTACAGACCATATCCTTTCCTTGCTCATATCCTTCAGACTGCTCCATATAAATTTCTTCTTGTAAGTCTCAAATCAAGAATGCTGTTTTCACATCCATGTGCTCTATTTCCATATCATTTTGAACTGCTAATGCTATCAAGGTTCTCAGACTAGTCACCTTGACTATAGATGAGAATGTATCTGTATAAACTACTCCTGCTTCCTGCGTATACCCTTTTGCCACTAGACGGGCTTTATACCTTTCTATCGAACCATCAGCATTCCTCTTTATTTTAAATAGCCATTTACTCCCTACCACATTCTTGCACTTAGGATGTGGTACTAACTCGTACGGGTCTATTTCTTTAAAGGACTTCAACTCATTTCCATAGCCTCCTTCCATTTTAGCGAATCTGGTCCTATCATGGCTTGTTCCACTGTCCTGGGCTCCACTACGCAAGATATTATCTTTGGCTTTGGAACCCTTTTTGTTCTACCATAAAGTTCTGTATCAAAAGGAAGTTCAGCTTTAAGACGATCTATCTCATTGCGACGTGTATATCTCCCCCTTGCTCCACTTTCAATGTCTTCTTGCATTCTCTGACGTACATCTTCTTGCACTCCAACTGGTGCACTATCGGCTTCTGAAGCCTCATGCACCTCCTCATGCTTTGTCTCCGGTGTATGCGGCGCACTATTGACCTCTATGATCTCATGCACCTCATCCGGTTCATCATCTGTGTCAACTTCTATTACCACATCTGGTTTCTCTACTATCTTCTCATTTTCCTTCTCCGCATTATCTTCAAGAAAGTCCGTCGGCATCCATTCTGCTTCTTCTTGCTTTGTCAATGTCTTCCTGTCTTTATACAATAATTTTTCGTCAAATTCAACGTCTCTGCTAATGTAAATTTTGTGTGTCACCGGGTCATACAACCTATAGCCATTCGTTTCCTCGTCATATCCTACTAAGAAAGTGGGGATACTGTGATCATCCAGCTTTCTTCGCAGCTCCTCTAGCACCAAAATATAGGCTAGACACTCATAAACCCTCAATCGATGGACAGACTATCTTTTTCCAGACCATATTTCCTTAGGAACAACTCCCTTTAATGCAGTTGTCGGCAACCTATTCTGCACATAGCAAGCAGTGGCTACTGCTTCTCCCCACAAAAAATTGGGTAACCTCGCATGCTTCAGCATGCATCTGGCCGCATCCATAATAATGCAATTTTTATGCTCTGCCACACCGTTTTGTTGTGATGTATAGCGACACGTGTACGGCCTCTTGACTCCATGCATCTGACAAAATTTTATAAATTCTCCTGACCTCTATTCACCTCCAAGGTCTGACCTTAAAGATTTTACTCATGAAGACGTCTCATGTTCTACCTCCGCAACATAAAGTCGGAAAGCATCGAACACTTGATCTTTTGAGCGGAGATAATAACACTTGGTACGCGTCTGCTAAAATCATCTATAAAAGTAGCAAAATAAAATTTGCCCCCAAGACTCTGTACTTGCATGGGTCCACACACGTCAGAGTGCACCAATTCAAGCAACTCAATTGCTTGCCGTCCTTTATTTTTAAAGGAAGTCTAGTTTGCTTTCCTAGCATGCAAACCTCGCACACGCCATGGCCTTCGTCATCAAATATCAACCCATCTAACAGCTTATATTTTTTGGCAATTTTAATATTGTTATAATTTACATGTGCCATTCTAAGGTGCCAAGTATGCAGATCATCCATGACCAAAATTTTGTTAATAGTATCTATGCTCAATTCAAACAAATTTCCGTTTCTTTGAGCCTCAAAGGTTTTCATACCATCTTTTATAAATTTGCATCCAGTCTTGTGAAATCTCAACTCAAAACCATCATCCACGAAATTGGCGACAGAAATGAGATTGAATAACATACCAAGCGCATATAACGCATTTGGCACATTAAGAATTTCTTTACCTTTCTTTACCAATTCCAAAGTTCCACGTCCATGAACTTCTTGAAGAACTCCATTCCCCATCTGGACTACTCCAGGGTTTTCATTATTTCTAACGTTCCACAACATCTCAAGCGTGCTTACCACAGAAACCTCGGATCTAGAATCTATGGTTAATACACTATTATTCCTTTGAGTATTGGCAATTGCTCCAATCGCCCCCAATTTCTCCTTCTCAATTACTAGTTTCCTTTTATTATATTCAAACACCTGCCAAGCATAATCATGGCTTCGCCTATATTCCCTTACGCACATCAACAATGTGCTTTGCCTACTTGCCATGTTTTAATACTACACAACCACAATCCAATAACAAAATCCTCCTATGTGGCTTTGACAAGCACCTCCCAGTTTCTCTCTTTGCTCCTTGTATTGTAGGTTTCAATTCCAACCAAAGATGCTCCAGATGCCGAGTCCTGCCGATTCTTCAATTCTGATGGTCTTCTCCAATGCTTGGTGCTCCAACTAATCAATCAGGATGCTGATTGCCTCCGTCCTTCAACTTTGCTCTAATACCACTGTTCGATTTCGGGCAATACTTAGAAAACCAACCAAGCCCAAATACTTACCACAGAAAGTACCTCTGGATTCCTTCCGTCAGCCAAAGTTTAGTCACGAATCTCTGCTCTGCTATTCGTGATGATCCAGCAAGCTTTCTCTGTTATCCGGATCTACCTCCTTCTTCCCTTGCCCTGCTGCAATGATTCCGCTGCTGCAATGCTTCTAGTACTTCCACTTTGACTATGCCAATGCCTCCAAACAGATCTCCTGGATTCTAGATCGAATTCCCTGCCGGCTTCGCTTCCGAATGTTCCTTTTCTTATCATTCGGTTACACGCATGCCACGTATTTTGTAAAGGCTACATATGCCACGTATTTCAATACGGCCTCGAACTTCTCAGCCTTAGGAAGGATTAGGAAGGTTTTCCATAGGACAAATTTGTGCTTCATATTATTTTTGTCAGGTAGACCAAGTTTATTGGTCCAGATAGCATCTTATCGGACATTATTTCTTTGTCCTTTGTTTGAAAAAGGCAACTTCATCCATCACAGCAATCAGGTTGATTTGGATTGCCTTGATTTGGTCTGCCTATACCCAGTCTAACATAGCCATAGCCACTTACCATGATGCATAAAATCAAGTCCATGGCAAGGGAGACACGCAAAGCTAAGAACCTAATCAGGACACCTCTTGATTCTTCTGCAAAAGCCTATGATCCTTCTATTGAACCATACCTTCTTGCAGTGCCATTTTTCGGCCCCAGCGGCCTATTTTGGCGCAAACAGAAATCGCTTCAGACACAGTTCTATATACAGTTTTGGGAACTACATGCTCATATCCATTGTCTGCCATCAGCAGTCCTTGTCAGGATTGAAATGATCTAGTCCCACACCGCTATAATAGGGACGCCCATTCAATTGCCTTTGGGAAGCTAGGTACAGCTTTGCATCTAATGCTAGAGTCAGCAGGTCACATTGGTGTTCCGCCAACTGCGCTTACAGTCCCTATCACAGTGCTGCGCATGTGAACAGGGTAGACATGTCGACAAGACTTCGACTGCGGAATCTGGCCAGGCAGAGATCCCCACTTCAGAGCCCCGCAGGTCATCGGAGGATGATCACACACTCTAGCCCTGAACTTGCATCTCGTTGGTATTGAGGAGACAAATGGTTGTTCTGCTACAGCTGAGGCGGAACATTTTTTTTCCCCACGTTATGCACATATAGGTGGATGGCATCATCTCGGCACATCGGGTTGGGGCAGCACGACCCGATCGCCCGTGACATCTCTTAGTCCATTTTCGCGATGCCATTTCTAAGATGCATATCCTGGGGCATGGCAATCATCTAAAGGAGACCACATTCTCTGTCCAAGATCTCACCCCAACACAAATCTACAGAGGAAAGAAGAATTATGGCAGCTGCGTGAGGCTCGCTTGCAGTGGAAGTGGGCAGTGTACAAAGGAGGACATGCTCTTATTAGGGATCCGTGGCCCTCTGATCCCTGGACAGTTTTCCCATAGCATTGCTTTTCCTTATTTTTATCTGTAGCCACTGATCCCTGGACAGTTTTTGCATAGCATTGCCCTTTCTTATTTTTATCTAATGTTTTTCATTGTGTTTTGTGGGTTTATTCCCCCAGTTTCATTTGGGCTTATGCCCTTTGCATGTACTCGTCCCACGGCTAACTGATGTGCCAAGATATGTGGATAGGCTAGAAATCCAGAAATTGTTGCAAGGGGGTTAGGTAAGCCTACTAAAAAAAACTGCCTTTTTCAAGGAAAAGGGCGCTGGACACTTAGTTGAGCAAAATGGCATAGAAGACTAGTCACGCAGTGCGGCGTGCCAACTTAGTTGTAAGGTCTTCAATATTTGCTTGGACTCATTTCCGAAGGTCTTCAGATGAGGGATCTTGTGAACAACTTGATGCGAGGTTTAATTGGCGGTCATAGGCCTGCTTTGCCAAGGGTATTGCATATGCCTTTGCCCTTGCTACTTTTCTTAGTGTAGACTTGTCAATCTTGCATGTGTGCTCCATTCTGCGCAATGGAATGGAGTCTATGGGAGCCTTTAGCAGAAGTTTGTCTGCCATGTTGGGCGTGACCGTGGTTCTAAGGGCATGTGAGGATGCCTTAAAAATACAATTTGCTATGTTGCTTTGTGGAATGTACGGAAACAGAGAACATGTGCTTATGGGGGTCATAAATGATCTTGCGTATGGGTTAAATTGCATGTTATTTATGACTTAGAGCTCACTGCCACAACTCACAGAGGTAGAAGTATGGCGAGCAATTATGATATTTAATGGATAACATAGGAACATTCTTTGGTTATCACAAATGTTTGTCTTAATTGCTATGGAAAACTTTCTCACACTGAAATTTTGGATGCTAAATTATCTCAAGAATTGCAAATCCAGATTTGATACAAACTTTGACCAAGAGGCCAGCTTATACGGGGTCAGCTTGTACAGCAAAATTTTGTGTATGAGAAAGTTTTAGATAGGGTTAGTGAGAGGAAAATTGCACTATAGATTGCCACTGGAGAATGAAATCCATTAGGCATCACACTTCGCAAGGCACTTAACAGATGTGCATTTTATTTTGGTTCTTAAACAACAATCACGGGCAAACGATAGACGTGCAATTTGAATTCCATAGAGAATGCTACTTCTATCACATGGAAAAAGCATATGTCTATGGAATAATGATCCTTTTGATGACAAAAGGCATTCAGATAACCTAATGCAAATTGTGGATTGGGGAAGGAACTCTAATTTCATCCTCAAGCTAAATTTCCGTTATCACTTTACCTACCTCGATTCCGATTCTTTAACTTCCATGTTTTTTGTTTCAAATAGAGTTTTGGGTTCTACGGTATCTACTTCAAATTCAAAGGAAGGTCTAAGTGTAGTGGTTGCTGCTGAAGAACAATTTCGAAATCTATATGTCAACCTAAATGTTGTTTATCAGCTACTGAAGGAGTTGCAATTCTAAAAACTATTACTCTTGACCCCAAATTTTTATGTTGTTTCTTTTTTTTAATTCCATTGCTGTGAGATGGTTGCCAGGCTCCATGCTTCGGCGCCACCATAGCCAAAGCTTGCATATATAAATGGCCAAGCGTATGCGATATCTTATACATGCTTCGGCGCCACCATAGCCAAAGCTTGCATATATAAATGGCCAAGCGTATGCAATATCTTATACGGACTGTACAAGCCAACTATGCTGAACTCTGTTATAAGCCAATTAGGTTGAACTCTCTTGTACATATGAAGTTAAGGATTGGAAAAGTCTATCACATCAAAATCAACTCTTGGGTTTTCATTTGGGTTTCAATCAATCTAGCTCGCTAATCACATGATAATTTATAACATGCAATTCGCAGCAATTGATCGATAATCTCTATATACTCAGTGGATAATTTTCTAGATCATGCGACTTGTTAAAGGTGCAAATAGACAGGCATTGCCTTACACCTAGGGCATAAGGAGCTTGTTGAAAAATTTGTGCCACTCTGCAGATATAGTAGTGAGAATACTCTGCATTTATTTTCCAAAATGATACAGGATCAATATATTAGGTATCAGGATACAGGATCCATATATTAGGTGTCAGGATACACTTAATAGGAGTGCATACAGACTTTTATGCAGTAATGTACAAGACTATTTCTGGGATCATCAAATTATATTGCCCTAAATATGGTACTATGAGACATATTATTACAGCTCTCTATGGGAATCCCGTTCAATCAAATAGAGTACTAAGACATATTACAGCTGTCTGTGGCAATCGCGTTCAAGCACGGTCTCAAGCTGATCTACAAGAGCTTGGAAGGCATCCTTCCAATCTTGCCCCTTCCAATCAGTACTGAAAATTCTCTGCAATGCCCACAATTCCTTCTGACTTCCTCTGGCAAAGAAAGAGCGAAGCGTGTCATATACACTAGAATAATCTGGAATGCTTTGATGTCCATTTGTAGCTTGAAAAGGTCCCGATGACTTTCCAGTCCAATAACTACAACAATAATGGCATGGGTCGAGAGCTTCCACTGCCTGCAAGCATCCAAATGACCAACAATATCAATAACAAACTTATCCGTTTATACAATCAAGGCAGTAGAAAAAGAAGAGTTTGAAAAACTTCAGAATCTCCAGTGGTAATTGATACAAGGGACCAACACAGGATGGAATGCTTTGAAATGATACAGCACAAAATGCAGGGCGACACTTCGCATATGATTTTTCAAGCATGCTCATATGTGATACAGAGAGAAAATGGAGCAAATATTGTCATAAATAGGAACTCTTATCAGCCTTAACAATCAGATGATAATAGTCATACCTTTATAATGGAAGGCTGCTTAAATCCAAACATGTTAAGGCCACAAATGGCATTTGATTGCATTTGTGGAAGACTCTGACAGTGCTCTTCCATTGCAAAATTTACACGCAATTGCACATCCTCCCAGCATTTGTCCATAGAAGGTCGTATATAAGCTTCCTCCGGATGGCCGTCCATTGTTACCTGTGGATCAGCATTAGATGAAAGAACGAAAAAGAATAAGCATATAAACCTTTGAGTAACATACCTTGAAATATGGCCTCCCTTTTCCATAATCTACTACTTCTGATATATAATAACAAGTACGGGGAAGATCCAAATAATTATAAAAGCATGTACGGCTCTTGAAACCTACCAAAACTATCCTTTATCAGTGAACTTGTTACATCCCCTTTTTTATTAAAAAAGCATGAAATGTTCTCAACGCACCTAATGGAAGTATTGTATCTTTGTTACACCATCCATCCCTTTGTACAAGTTTACCTACGTCAACAAGCTCAACAACGGGATTCTTCAAATCTATGCTGAGGAGAATAGCAGGTGATTTTTCTCTCTTAAAAAGTGCTTCTGAGCCATTGATATCTCTAGGGGATAAGCATTCTTTCTTATCTGATTTGCCATGCAATGTTGATTGGCACTCCATGTTTCTCTGATGGGCAGCATTTTCTGTTTTCAACTCATCACCCTCATCATCACTAAGCAGAACGACCTCCCCACTAAGCGCTTTTACTTTATCCAAAGCTGGAGAATTGTCTCTCTCTTCATTGGCTGACGGGATAACTGACCTGATTGTTCCTGTCCACCAATAAATGGGTTAGATTAGATACAAACAATCTATTCCATGATATTCTGCTCCATTTTCTCGGATGTTACAAAAATTAGACCTGACAAAAGGGGGGAGACAACATAAACGTGGTTGAGAATTGGATATTAAGCATCTCATTAGTCATGGAGATGCAACTTGAGATAGCCAATGTCTATCACAGAATGAGACGGGCTTCTTGGTTACCTTTTATTTCAGAATTAAACCAAAGATGAGAGTATCATGTGCAGTTCTATAAGAAGGAAACAATTCCTACTTGAGGTTCAATACAAAAAAGGAAGCCATATTGCTCGCAGCAGATTTATCTCCTTGTTTACCATAGGAGACCCTACTGGAATAGCCTTGGTCAATTCTGGGATCATTGTGAATAATATCCTTTAGGTACTGAGGAAGACAGATAATTTTACTGCAGTATAAAAATTCCCGACCCTCATCAGATCTGAAGAAAGTAAACCCACGATTCCAGCCAACCACAGAACTTACTTCTATAATTTCATTCCCACAAAAGTTTGAAGAAAGTTATCCAACAATTCCAACCAACCATAAAATGAACTTCAATAGTTTCATTCTCACAAAAGTCTGGTTGATGTTTAATAGAAATGAAACAGATGCTAATAGCACATTAGGGGCCAGGAAAGGAATATCAATGTGATGGGCAATACCTTTGGAAATGCACTGCAAAGATTGATCATCAGGAGCAATGTTCACAGCCTCTGCACAATTGAAGCCGCAGCTAATATTTGAGTAATATACATTTGAAAATGTAATTACAAAATCACCAGGCCTTTGCACGAGCCTATAGACTGGTATTCCTGCTGCCTTTAAGGAAGAAGGTGAGATCTGCATATTACCAATTTGCACATCAACAAAAGCAAAACAAAGGTAAGAGAGTTATATCAACAAAATATTGATCATTGTAGCCTGTGCAGAGAGGCAATCAGCTAATGACACTCAAAAGATACACAACGAGCTAAACAAGTTTCTGCTGTTGCCATGCATGCAAAGGATCAATCCACATAAGTGGGAAGAAAAGCAATTAGTAACCACTAATCTGATAAAAATTACAATATTGATCTTTTAGATTAAGGAAGGTGCTTGTTCTGTTTGCATAAATACAATTGGACGAGGTCCAAAGTACAATAGAGCATAGTGTGATGCTTACCATCTGATGGGGATCATTTGGCTCAGTTTGCGCTTGCTTCATCATAAAATCCTCAAACCTGCTGGTAGCGTCACTTGGAACACCATACCAGATTCTTGGTGCACCGCAGTGCAAATAATTTAAAGAATATAAAAGATTTTCTTCAATCCTCTGTACATCGGGTAGATTAGAAAGTGGGAGAAGGGAAGAAACCACAAATATGAACTTATTCTAAGTATCACCAAATAACTGTATAATTAAATGCCCCACAGACCAAAACGACAGCCGAGCCAGCTACTAAAACTGTTGCTTATTAATTTGCATTCTGACTCACGAAAGTCAAATTATCTTCTCATGTTTGTAATTTGTGCATTAGAATCAAATATACATGATTCTCCGTGTTTGTTCAATGAATCGTTAGAGTAAGCACAGATTTTCAAACACAAGTCATGAGCAGAAGATGGCAGCATTGACTTCGTTGTAAATCCCCTAATGCTATGTAATTATTCTCCACAAGTGAAACCAGGAGTTGAAACCATAACTGAAGATTAACAAGAGAAAGGGGTTCAAGGAAACATACCCAAGGTGAAAAGGAAAAGCACATGCCAATATGTAGACGAGGTATTGACAATTCAGTGCTCCGAAAAGCACCAGGTAGATGTGCTGTATTGTTTAGATTCCATCCTGATGTATCATAGGAACCAACACTGGCTTTTCCATTTCCAGAAAGAGATGTAGAGAAACCACTGCCAAACTTATCCGAGCTCATCGAAGCATAAAGAACCTAATTACAACAAAGAGCATTCCGAATTTACATCTCCACCAAACTTATATTCACAGTTACATCATTAAACATACGTATAGGACTTTCCATAAGCAAGTCGACAAACACCTTTATTTGTTCTTTTGGATGCTCAACAATGCGCCAATATTCGCCCTCAATAGCTTCTACTGATGGATCATTTGTTTTCAAATCTGAACTAAAATAATGCATTTTAAACTTGCTATCAGATGCCTTGAAGTTCTGCAACGTAAAGTTAGGGCCTGGCTCGCAATCGTAATGAAGGATCGCATTTGCAGATTTCTGAATCCCAGTATGCTGACGTATCCACTGAACTTTAGTTGAAAATACTTTCTTTTGTATTTCCAAGCATTCCTTAAATGCACATGGAGGACGCCATGTACGTGGTGGCACAACTCGACATATAGCATGTGTTTCTGCTTCAGAACGTATACTCCTAATATACTTGAGTGTATCATGGAATTCCTGCAACCAATTAAAAAGAAATTTCAGAACAATGTTTATTATGCTTGGAGGCACAGAAGTACCTCTTCATCTGGATAAAAGCTGTCCCCGTCATCAAGCACGGGAGCACAAGAAGCATCTGGATCCCATTTTCCTGCCACCTAAAAAACATTAGACCTAAGATTAGAAATTCCATATTTCAACAGCAACAAGCATGGAAAGCGGAACACAACACTAAGGTTTTTTGTATCATAAAGTCTGCAACTGATAATTTTCTAGGAGAAGCATGACATGTGCCAAGTCAAGGCCATCCAAATACTAGCTTTGGTATAATCTTTATGTTTGATGGATGGAATCAGCATTCCACTCACAGCAAGGCACTAAATTGTCATCCACATAGCAATTGAAATGCAAGATGGGAATTTTACGCCTTTAAGGTTTCCTGAACTATAGTTACCTCAGAAAAGGTTATATTGTCTTGCAAGAGCGCTGAGCTGCCCTCATCATCACCAGAGCTCTCAAATCCACAGTCTGGATTTATCCAAGCTTTCCGTTTGATAAGTCTCCAGAAACGTTTTTCTTCCTCGTTTTCATCACAGATAGGTGACCTCTGTCTTTTTCTACCACTTTCTCCTGTACTGCTCTGATCTGAGTTGGTAACTCTCTTAAAAGCCAATACCACTCCAGAGGAAGATGTGAATGCTTCACCGTGGCGAGTGGTCTCCCCTTGTGATTCTGCTCTTGTGCAGACTGTATAACAGAAGATTAGCATTTTAGAATTGACCGAACTGGCACAAGGCTATGAAGGTAATAAGACGTAAAGCAATCTTTTGTCCAATAGTATCCAATGCAACAAAACACATTAATAAGTTACCAAAAAGAATCAAAATAGCCTATTAAGATTTTCTCCTGTGCATCAGTGCAGTTGACGGTTACTATAAGGATCTTATACTGGAAACAACTGGGTACGGAATTTTATTTTTCAGCTGGCTCAAACACGAAAAATGTTCTACAAAAGCTCACAATGTCGATTTTGGCCAATGTTTCACCAATAGCCATTATGGCAAAAGATGGAGCTTAGCTTATAACAAAATTAGATTGATTGATCGAAGATAGAAGCTCAATACTAGTTGCACATCTTTGAGTCTGAATTTAGAAAAAAAATTGACAGAGGGATTGCAGACTAGCTCACCTTGTAAGGCCGCCATGTTAAAGAAGTTTGTCACATGGAAATGGATGGAAAAAACTGATGTCGAACCTGCCGCATGTAAAAAGAGCTCCGACACGCACACCTAATATATAATGAGTACAATGTCGGATTATCCACCAGAGTCCAGAGTCCACTTAGAAACCTTGCTATTCTTAACGGCCTGCCTATTGGATCTTGTTTTATAACCCTCCTTAATATTATGTGTTAGAAAAACAAGATGCAGAACCAGGTTGCCCCTTTTTTGTTTATTTATTTTTCCCAAAAATGCCTTTAATTTTGCCCTCCAAGAATTTGGCTCAACAATTCAGTAAGGTGATTCAAAGGTTGTCTTCACCAACATTATAGATTAACATAATATCTTTTCAACGATAAAATTCATGTTAATTGAGTTGAGATTGACAAGTTATGCTCTTTTGAGTGATTTTTTAGACCACTTACTTAAAACACTACAATTTGAAGATTACAATCTTGTTTTATATGTTTCTATTCTCATTGGAAATATCTCATTCTCATTTGAGAAGGGCACTTTCTCATTTGATCAATCACAAAAATGTTATTACTTCTTTAGTTAGACACCCTATTTTTATGGGCATTTTTATAATTTTGCAAAATGTAGGGTTCATTTTAGTAACTTTTCCTTGTTCTAATTTCCCCATAAAGGGCCTGAATATTTGGCTATCCGTAACAATGCCAACGATGTTTGTCTCCCCAACTTCGCTAACACTGCAGCAATGGGCCCGCAGCGCCTCAAGAGCTGCTGGAGGGAAAAGAGAGCTCGGTGGCTGGCCAGATGGAATGTGCAGGAGCACAAGTGTATACAAGTGCAAACAGAAGCAAGTCACCATAGCTTGAGGCGATACCTTTATGTATGGCGGCATGGAAATTGGGGAGAGGATTTTAGGGGGTCCCGCGACCGGCGTGAGCCGGGAGTGGGTCCTGGAATCGTGACCCATTTTCCATTTGCCACAAAATGGCAACTGCGAGCTTACCTGTGCGTGACCTGTTGAGCGGAATCATGCTGCCAGTTTCAATTCTGGAGGCAGAACCAGCGAGCCAGTTGCCATTTTGTTTGCTTCCTCAGCAAACTTTGGGATGCCAGCACCCTTGAACAGGTCAAGACAACACATTACCAGCGCACGTAAATCCCATATTAAAACGGGGCACACAACGCTACCTGTGTATCTATTTGCCTATGGAAGAGCGCAGACTCATTGCCATGATTTGCACAGGTGCATTTTGTCTCCAAATTGAGATAGGCAGATGGATTGGAGTTTTTAATCTGGACAGTATAAGTATGATGTGTTCTTTTATTGGGTCCCATAGGCAGATTGGTTTCCGTAGACGATAAAACCATTCAATTCAGTTCAATTCGATTCGATTTGATTCAACTCAACTCAATTCAATATTTGTTTGTGACGAGTGCCCGGCATTCCTAGGCTTTTGTGGTGATGTATATTGTGGCTATATTGTGTACATTTGGCTTGGGCAAGTGTGGGTTCATGTGATTGATTGGCTTATGTTATGGTTTGTACATACATGTTTTGTAGCGAATGACGGCTTTTTGATGGATGGTTGTAATCGTATGTTATTGACCATGTTGAATTTCATCAATATCACTTTACCATTTTTTTTTGGGTTGCCCCTAGGGGGGCAAACCCTCGTTTATGTGGGTATGTGGGCATATCCAGGTATATGCTGGCATATGCCTAGCATATACCGGTGGATCGCTAAAAACCGGCCGGTGCCTCGTAAGTGTTAGGTCATCCCCGCCCATTCCTTCGCGACTTCGGATCCGGCCGGCAGTTCGAGGTCCCCCGATTAAGGTGCTCGGTGGTTCGTGCATTTCCTGCCAGTGTTCTTCTTGGTAACGGCAAATTATTAGAGGAGTGTCTCTTTATAGTGGAAAGGATTTGGAAGGGGAGCAGATCCCTCTAATATGTGCTTGGGAGATGCTTTCAATAAACCCTTTTTTTTAGCCTCGCGGAGTGCACCCCAATTCAAGGTTCAAGCGGAGATGCCGGCTATGGCGTAAGACCTTCAAAAATATGCTTTTTGTAGCCTCGTGAGTGCCCCCTAATTCGGGGTTCAAGCAGAGATGTTGGCTATGGCGTAAGAGCTTCGGAAAATATGCATGAGATATTCATGGTTCGAGGATGATCTGTTCTTTGGACAAGAAACAATGGGCTCAGATCTCGACTTTTGCATTAAGAAAACTCGCGGATCGTGTCAAATATTCGTATGGCGCCCGAATTGGAAACCGATCGGCTAGCAAATCATTTCTTCTATGCTTGATTAAAGATCGATTTCATGATATGAGTTGGTCGCGATATAAATCCACATTCTTCGCATTTTTAAGCTCACAATCTATCGAACGACGGAGATGGTTTTTGGCAATCTCTATTACAAGCTTTATCCAAAGAGAGCAACCGGATTTCTTGCTATTTTTAAGATAACCATATCTATTTTTTATCTTGCCTTGCCAAACTTCTAATGGCGGATATTGCTTGCTAACTTTTTGCTTCCTCTTCTCAGTGCAAACGGGACACGCCTATGACAAAAGGGCAAAAGTTTTGCGAACCAAGCGGCCCGAAGCATTTGTCCGGCTTGAGCGACCCCCGTGCAAAAGGTTATTACTCATTATTTCATCTTCGAGGAATCTTTTTCTCGGGTCATTATTGGACTGATTAAAGCATGCAAAATCAATGGATTATGGTCAAACAACACCCCTTTCCATTACTCGGTTCTAAAACAACACCCCTTTCCATTACTCAGTTCTACAAATGCACTACTCTGTCAATGCCAACTAGCTATTTTTTAACCGGGCCGGCACTTGAATCCATGCTCTATCTTTTTTTTCCTTCTAGATCTTGCCTTTTGATTCTAGAACCTTGAGACACCGTGATGTGACGGATCTTTCAATAAATACTCGCCATTGAGAGGTTATGACAAAGTTTTCCAACTATGATTCTTTGGTCCCAGTAACCCAGGGCCAGAATTGGAATCTTGGTCTTTGCTGGTGAAATTGAAAGTTTGTTATCCCTATATTTTTTGAACATTAGAGGGGAGCTGAAAAGGAACTGACAATTTCTGTTATGCCTTCAAATGGTATCCTTTGGCTTGATCTGCATCAGTCATCCAAATGGCGGATCATCACCATGGCTATTTTTATATTTTGCAACAACTTTGTATGCCCGATTATCACCATGGCTATTTCTATGTGCCAAGACTCTTACTGTGTGCTGCATTGCTAAAGTCAGGCCTTTTTTCTTGATTCCAGAAGTTCTTGCAGCTTTTAAATAAGTCTTGCACAAATAAATGGTTCTTGCACAAATAAGTCTCTCTTTCAAATTTGCATTCAGTTCGCTCTTTGTCTGAGTTTCTTATTCATTCTAATAGATGCAATGCCCATGCCACATCCAGATAAGGTACCTTTTTTAATTTCAATTATGGAATTTGCATTTCTTAGCCACCCTAGCTCAGTTTGTTATGTAGGTGCTTAAAGGTGGAGAAGATGCATCTTTTACAAATAATCCTAATGGAGGATCATTTGCCATTGTAGATGGAGTCTCCTCTCCGAGTAAGTATATATCCAAAGACAGAAATATTGAAGGAATATGGGGAAAAAAATACTTGCACGCATATTCATTGTGTGGATATGATAATTATGGATTCCAATGGCCAAGCCTTGATATTTATACGTCAAGTCTTCTCTTCACAATTTAGAGATCATATAATCTTGATGCTTTCTCTAACTAAAAATTTTCAAACTGTTTTAAGCAATTAGGCAGATGAGGGTGTAGATCCAGCTTTGTTTCCAAAAGAGATAATAGGTCATTTGGCACAGACTATACATGATAATGACGTATACTATGATGTAGCTAATTTCACTTGAAACTTATCTCTGGGTGGATTTGGAGATGCCTTCAAAATTTTGCTTGCGATGATGACCGACCTGCAATTGCTACTAGGAAAAGCTCATACAGCTACACACTCAAAACATGCCACAACAGTGAATGTTTTAGATTTTGTGTTCCTTTGTTCTTATTCTCATCTACTTACAGTTTAAAAATAAGCATTATTTCTTGGGAGATGTATATGCATGGCGCTAACATAATCTTTTATAGGCAATGCCAAGGATGCGGACCTAACTATTGAGAATAGAAGAGATTGCGGGAAAGAGATAGATAGAAGAGACTGGGTTGTTACTTATATGGTGACTGTGTATTTAATTAGCTGAATTTCTGGAAAGATGCTACGATTTGTATTTCATGCTAGGTTGCTAAAGGATCTTGGTTCAAATGCTGCATTCTCCTTTTCCATATCTTAGACTTACCTACAACACGGTGTTCAAGAAGCAGGCATATTAATAAGCACGCAGGACATGCAGATGCTTGCCTTTACAGAATTGAAAGCTCTTAACATGGTTATAGTGTTGTATAAATAAATGTCAAAGTTCATTATTGTTGTTCGGTATCAAAGGCACTTTATGTTTAAAGAATGTAGCCTATGTGCATTCTCACTTTTGAGTTCCTTCACAAAACCATGATATGTTTCAATGCAAATTGCGGAGAGCGCATTTTAGAAGTTAGACCAAAACTTATGTTTTAGAGACTTCAAACATTACACCAACAATTTATGATTTACAAATTGACCAATCAAGAATTTAGTGCAGAGTTCTTCCTTTTACCAACTCCTACAAAGAACTCCTAATTGACAATAAGATAGCATAGCTAAAAGCTAAACCCTTCAAGCTTCACTACTTCTTGACTTTTCATATTCACATATACAAGCTTCAAGAAGTAAGAAATTGTAAAAGGAATGGGACATATAGTATATTCCTTTTGAGCAGTATGAGAGCCTATACGAAAAGCTACTCCAGGTGGAATACTAAACATGGGCACAAATAGCATTGAAAGCATTACTTGCACGTCTGTGCTATGTCCTCCAGCAATATATTTTCCTTAGAGCTTGAAGATGGATCCTATAAATTTGCAATATTGTATTGCAGGAGGTCTAATTGACAAGTTCAGTGCAGAATTGTGGAGGACATCCATATTTTGGCATGTGGCTAACAACTTTGGAACTAAGCTGTATTTGTTTGCTACAGTACGGTTAAGGCAAGAAGGTGCAAAAATAAGACGTGTTCCTATTGCCGTTGGTTATCATTGGCATCCCACATTTGCATGTGACCAATTGCAAAAACTATTGAGCAGATTCGCTGCATCACTCTCTCGTGGGTTTATACTTCTATGTATGTAAATGCTGCTATTAAGGCGGAAACATATCCTGCTATAGTTACTGCCAATCATCAAGGTGCTTTTGAGGCATTGCGTTCATATCATTTACACAACTCCACACAAAACAAACAAGTTCCAATACAAAAAAAAGGAAATATGAAAACACACTTTCGGGCCACCGGAGGGCAACCCGTCGTGCGCAGCACCTTGTTTTTTTTTTAAGAACTGTGTCATCAATATATTAAAAGAATGGTAATGTTACAAAGTAAGTGAGGAGGAAGGAGAACTGCCCCAAAGAGACAGCGATACCTCGACACTCCACAACAAACCCACAGAAAAACTGCAACTCTACTGCTGTACAAACCGACCATCACCATCTACAACACCCAAGAAGTCCCGCCAAATGGCAAACTTCCGCTCTACAACTCCCGGGAACACCAGAAAGCTTTGAAATAGCTTGTACCTGAGTCGAGGAATCAGAGAGGCTGCAGGCTGCTGAATCCCCTGAAAGATCCACAACCGCCGCCGCTTCCAAATCAGACACACCAACCAAGCCACGACGGATGCAAGGCTTTGCCGCCGCAAGAGCGGCCAAGCACCGTGGATACACATGAAGCAAAGAATCTGGCGGCTAGTCAATCTCACCAAACAGAGCCCTAACCCAATCCCGGGCAGCCCGCAAGTGAGGGCATAAAACCGCACAATGCTCCACGCCTCAACGATGAAGGCCACAACAAGGCGCAGAGAGGGCTCACACCCTGCCTTAAACCGACTCACAAGGGCATTCACCCTCGACGGTGGTGCACCACCGCCACGAAGCACCCTAACCTACGGTGGGGAAGTGAGCTCCATGTCCACGCCCAAACCGAAGCGCCATCGAGAACCAGGAAGCTGCAGAGACCACTTGCCTGGGGGGGGCGGTGTGTCATGAATAGCCGACCCTAAGAAGAAGACCGCACAAAGCAAGAAGACACAACATCCGGATGAACCTTCCAAACATGCACCACCACATCATCCTGAGGGACTATAGGTATGTGTAGCGGAATACTCCCCGCCACGTGCTCCCAGATAGCCCGGTCACTGCCCCTCAGGCGAAAGCGAGCTCGAAAGAACACTTTACCATTCTTTTGAATCGTTAAAGTTTTACTTTTTGCTTTGAGAATCGAAAATTTTTTAATTGGGGAGGGAGAGAAAAAGATGGAGGGCATCTAGAAAGCTTTGGAATTCCTTGGAATTATATTTAAGGCACAAAAATCTATATGTTGAAAAATACCGTAGACGTTTCCAGCTGTATGACAGTAAGTACATGAGCAGTAAATCAGTTTCCCTAGGTCTGAGAAACCTATTGCCTGTCAGATGTATCAGACGAAATAGCAATTAAAAGGCACTTGTATCCTTAAGGGAAAGCATACAGAACTTCACAATTGACACTAGTTATGCTTTGAGCCTCGCAATCGCTTAGGAAAAAGTAATAATTACCACCTAATAAACCAGGGTTTAAGAAAAATGGACCATAGTATTTGCTTTTATCTCTATTGATCCTTTCATTTTACTAAATGTGCAATCGAATCCAATTTCCAGAAATACCACAATCTTCAAGCAAGACAGAAACAAAAAAGTGACAAAGGTAGGAGAAGCTCGGTACCTGCAGCTAATCAACATGACATTAGCATTGGAACGATAATGCATGAAGGGCCAAAAGGTACAATGGGACTTCTTGGTTTATCATCGTTCAGCCTTTGTAACCTTTTGCCATGCATGTTTAAAGATAAGGTAATAAAAGAGATTTGCACATGAAACTATGTTAAATGATCCTCTTAGGCAAAAAATGTTGCTCTTTAGCAGAAGGTAATAGAGTAAATACATGAAGTTCAGTTTAAACCTTAGCTAATAAAAAATGACATGTATTATGGCACAAGAATTCAGGCCTAAGTTCAATTATTTTAGGAGCAATAGATTTTCGAGACCACTTCTAGTATTCTACTAGATTTTAGTTTAAAAAGTAAAGGAAATCTGAAAGTCTTCTTGATCAGAAGAATACTCTTCTTCTTGTTGTGTCTCGGGCACAGAGAGCTTTGTAATAGAATTTTCGTCATGAGATCTATTGTGTTGACTAGAACCACCGCTGTATTTCTTGTTGCCACTAATGGCCTTAGCTCCATAAGCATTTTTCTTCTGATTATTTTTTTTTTTTCCTTATGATCAGCCATGGTTTTGTTGTATTCAACGAACTCAGAGTCGGATTTGCAAGCAAGAAATTCTGCTTGTAAGAACTCCTCTCTCA
The DNA here is from genome assembly GCA_021234155.1 of Isoetes taiwanensis. Taxonomy (NCBI): domain Eukaryota; kingdom Viridiplantae; phylum Streptophyta; class Lycopodiopsida; order Isoetales; family Isoetaceae; genus Isoetes; species Isoetes taiwanensis. The sequence goes on along the minus strand of JAJEKV010000033.1, from coordinate 7,843,897 downwards.
AAGCTTTTTCGTCTAAACTAGAAGTAAGAGGGTTGAATTTGGGTTCCACATTTGAACTATACTGTAAAACCTAAATTATTCATGAACCCTAAGTTAGGATTATGAAGTTTTTCGGCAGTTGACTACTGGCTCCAACATGCTTGAAGAAATATCTTCAATAGGTTTCTAGAATTTAGGTTAGGTCCAGAAAGGTAATGTAGGAATAACGTAAATCGCCAAGTGCTTGTGTAGAAATGCATGAGAAAGATCATGTTTACCATGTTCGATACATTAGTCAGCCAATCAAATAGTTGTAAGGTTAAATCCATCCTCTATATTTCGGGGCTTTCGAGCGTGAGAGGAACAACTTTTTCGGTCAAGGAATATTTAGTATATGAAAATATTTATGGTTTTATAAAAAAAAAAATGGATGGAAATGTCATGTTCAGGTTAGGTGATATGCAATCTGCCACTATTCATAGTGTAAGGGGCATCATTAGTTACCAGCATGCACAAACTATCAATTTCGATCACATCCAGGTGCCAATCATGCCCTGCCATGCAATCCAAGAGAGGAATCCGGCCTGCTGCAGTTCGTCCAGCCTTGTATCAGAAAGGCATTCGAACTTTTCCGAGCTAATTCCCTATTGGCCCATTCAAACCAATAGTAACGTGCCATGTGGCCTCCTTAACATTAATGTTTTATTGATAACATTAAATGTTGTGCCCCTAGGGCCAACTTTGCTAGCCCCGGAACGTCCCCATAGCCCGATTACGAGCTTATGGTCCGCCGCATAGCCATTGTGCCCCCGGCATGCTATCGACGGTACCCTCGTGCTCATGGATATCTGTCAGGAGTCCGTAAAAACGGCCACCCCTGGAAGCACCTGTAACAATTCCTCCCTCCTCTAAGACCTTGTCCTCAAGGTAATTTAATTAGTTCAGGTGAGGAAACCGCTGCACGAACTCATCCGACTCCCATGTGGCATCCTCGGGAGTCTGGCCTCGCCACAAGACCAAATATTCTACAACATCTCTCTTGCCCAGCTGCCGAACTCTTTTATCTAAAAGATGTTCTGGCGTTACAGAGCAGTTTAAGATGAGCAGTATACTCGCAGGACTAACCACGTTATCCGTATCTAGTATAGCACGCTTCAGTTGACTTACATGAAACATAGGATGGATCCCTAGGTCCTATGGTAAGCTCAACTCATATGCTATTGGACCTATTCTTTTCAGAATTTTAAAGGGTCCAGCATATCGGGGGGTAAGTTTAGGCACTCGTCCTTTCACTAAAGGTTGTAGACTATTCACCCTTAGTGTCAAAGGATAGACCACTCTCAGAAAGACATAGTCTCCTTCCTTATAGGAGACATCTCGTCTATGCTTATTAGCAGTAGACTTATATCGACCCTGAGCCCTCTGCAAATTCAGCTTGCATTGACGCAGTATGGCATCCATATCTTGCAGCATATTCATAGCTGCTTCCGCTTTGAGATACTTGTGCATCCCAGCATAAGTTCTCGAGTTCCTACTCATCATAGCCACAAAAGGTGTCATCTTGATACCCGTATGATGGCTATTGTTGTATGCAAATTCCAAGTAGGGCAAATAATCCTCCCACTTAGATTGTTTTTCATGAACAAAACTTAACATATCCTCCAGGATCATGTTGATTCTTTCAGTTTGTCCATCGGTCTGCGGATGATTCCCACTACTCATAGGCAACCGTACTTTTAACCCCTTCATCAGGTCTCTCCAAAACTGACCTGTTCCCTATCACTCATAATAGATAGCGGAAACCCAAATGTTAGAAACACGTACTGCATGCATGTAAGCTGCAGCTACGTCGAATCCCGTAGCATCACCCCTTAGAGGTATAAACTTAACAAACTTAGTCAAGCAATCAACCACTACTAAGATCTGGGTGTGCTTCTTAGCAGTCCGGGGTAATGAGACTATAAAGTCCATACTCACACATTCCCACCTCTCATTAGGTACTGGAATGGGTTGTAACAGGCCCGGAGTCTTGCCATGGTCAGCTTTCACAGTCTGACACACCAAACAATGTGAAACCATCTGTTTCACTTCGTCTTGCAAACCCGTCCAATAATATTGCCTTTTAACCAGCTCATAGATTTTCCATTCACCCCCATGCCCAGCTTGTGGGGTGTCATGATGCTCACGGATAATTGCTTCTCGCAATTCTTCATACAAAGGAACATACACTCTTCCCTTATAGAAGTATAACCCTTCTTGCTCAGTCCACCAATCCCCAGTTTTGTGACTGCAGGGTCTTGCTGATCCTTTGCATACGTATCCCTAATCCTCTGGAAAAGGTCATTCTCCATGATAGCAAGAGCATTCACATGCTTAATCCTTGATAAAGCATCAGCTACTGGGTTATTCTTCCCAGGCGTATGCTCAATACTAAAATGAAATTCATGGAGAAAATCAAGCCATCTAGCCTACCTAGAGCTAATCTCAGCTTGACTTTATGATCAGCATAAACGACAAACTTGCGTGGTTCCTTACTTGTACCACTTCTCAAGTAATGCCCCCATGTTTTTAGAGCATGAACTAGTTCCAACTTAATGATGTATAGTCATTGCAGGAATAAGCAACTGGCTGCTATGGATGTTATAGATCAATAGTCTAAACATTCAGAGTGTGGTTGCCTAACACATGGTGTAGATAAAAGCCCAAGTATAATCACTAATAAACTGCCAGAATGAGTAAAATCACACTGCCCAGGTTAACAGCTCAGAAACAATGTATCCCTGCCTTAGAAAAAAGGTTGTGATCTGAATTATGTCATATTTATTAAAGAAAGTCTATCACCACTCGTAGGGTGGCTTTGACCTCAGTCTTAGTGACTATAATAGTAGGGAAGGAGACCCCTACTAGATAGTAGAGGTCATGTCGAATTTCATAAGATAATTTAAGTTTAAGGAATTAAATATGAAAGAAGAAACTTATCAAATTTGAGGCCAGGGTATTGTTGTGGGTACAAAGAATGACTCTCTTTTTGAATCTATTACATTTAAAACCATTGTAGATGAAGCAGTTGAGTAAGTCAATTATATCTTCTGTCGCAGAAGCATGGGATAAATTGATATACATATATGGCATTATCTGAGATAGAATCATGTTACATGCCTAATGATATGGTCTGTAACTATTTGCATGAACATATTTTAGTGCAGCGAAAGGTAGATTATCCCTTTTGTCAAACTTGTAGGTTCTATAAATGGCAAGTTCTCTGCTGATAACTTCAATGGTCATGTTGAGAAAATGGCCTTAAAACTAAAACGTTTGATCAAAACCTAATGTTTTCTCTTTGATCCCAAGAGTGTCCATATCATAGATTTGTATCTATTTGAATCCATCAATAAATATGTCTTCGAGAAAATTTATAATAATAGGGCCGTTGACGACTAATAGATCATCCATGTATCTAAAAATGTATCTAAACATTTCTTTTGCATTTTTCCTGTTTAACTAGGTTCTTTATGAACATCCTGAACCATGCTAGGCATAAGTTGCACCAACATGGGCTGCAGGAAAAACCCATAGGTATTCCACATACTTGTTTCCAAATACCAACTCCCATATCAATGTAGCAAATTTTTAGGAGACAACTGTTAGCGTTTGAGAAATTACTTTGGTCAATTTTGCTCCAGCACTTGTCTTATGGAACCTGCTTGAACCATTTACTAATGTACTAGTCGTCTAGACATTTTTTCACCCAAAGATCATAGTGTTTGTTAACACTTTCTAGGGAAAGGTCCTTGCACAACAACATCCGAAGTGAAGTGGAGTTAATTGACCTGAATGAATGAAAATACAATGACCCACAGGGGTACTTACAATGAGGCCCCAACATGAGTGAATATGAGTGAAAAAATACAACAATGACCTCAACCATATAACTAGGCTCAAAACATATAACTAGGCCCACGACCCACAAAGTTCCCGAACCCAAAACTGCATCCAAACTCCGTCCAAGTCAGAATTGAGTAGACCAAAGCTGCTTTCACTCCTCAAATGTCGACTCCCAACCCCCACCCCAAAAAGAAGGGATAGAATTGAAAACTGCAACCGCAACCACCTCGGAACCGCTGAAAATCGGCTACCACCTCAGTGTCAAGAACAAGGATTGTACCGAACTGCAAAACACAATCACACAGATGATTAACGTGAAAAGGTTAGGAGCCCTATGGCCAAGCATGCATCATACTCGAAAGGCAAGCAAAGCACAAGAATCTGACGAGAAAAAATAGCAGAAATAAAGAAATTATAAAGAATCCTCGGAAACGATATTGCTATGCCGAGATAGAGAGAAAATATATAGATACACTAAGTCCGACTGCAGAGGTCTTTCCCTCAGTGCCCTTTGGAAGCCATAAGCTGGGCTGCTTCTGCTTTAAAATGATTAAAGGAAAGTGGATTCAAGAAGGTACAAAAGAGAGGATTAGTTTTTTTATAATCAGAATTCTCTATGTCGCGTCAGTGCCTAAGCAACTGCTTGTTATGGACTACGTAATTCACGGGGTCATGGCCATTATGCACTGTAGGGCTTCAAGGCGGCGCCACCGAGAAGCTCTACCAGGGCGTACTGGCCCTGTTTCCGTGAACTATGAACATAATTCACATCCAGGCCCTGATTACGAACAAGGATTTCTTTTCTTTGCTCAAATCTGGTGGTAAGCAGGTGAGCTATGTTTTTTTTTTAATCATTGAAGGAAGAAAGTCGCATTTAATTAAAGTGGGTCAAATCTCGAAATTTGGGACTCAGACTGAAAATGGGACTCATACTATAGAAAATGGGCACAGCTTGATAAAAAGAAGGGTGGGAGGAGAAGGAGAGAGGGGCCATAGGTTGAAGAGGGGAAGGGGATAATTTGGAAGAAGGGCAAAGGTGGAGGGGAGAGGAGGCAAAAAGAGGATAAGTTGGAAGAAGGGGGAGGGAGGGGTTAAGTTGGAAGAAGGGGGAGGCAAAAGAGGAGGGGGAGGGGATAAGTTGGAAGAAGGGATGGGGGAGGGAGGGGCAAAGGAGCAAAGGAGGAGCGGGAGGGGCAAAGGGGGGCAAGGGTCGTCCCCCCCTCCTTCCCCCGAAAAGTATTAATTATTAATATATAATCAATAATCAATAATCAATTAAACTAATTAGACAATTAATTAAATAATAAATTAAATTAATCTAATGACTAAATTAAATAAATGTAATGACTAATGACATTCTCGACTAATGTAATAACTGCCTCCATTCTCAACTCGGTAGTCGAGAATAAGTGTCTGGCCATAGATAGTCATAGTTCGGCCATTATCTGACAGGTATGAAAATAGACGTTGCGATATGGCTCCCAGATACCTGGAGTAGCTTATAGCCGTTGGATCCCCTGCACTCTGTGCCTGCGCAAAATCATCGAATTTGAAGCTGTTTCAGCGGTTTTTTTGAAGATTGGAGCCGGATACACATTACCCATCAGACCGTCAGACCCTTCGCCACTGTTGCTTTTTTATTTTTGCAACATATTGCAGTCAATTCTCTCCATATCGACTTGGTTTAGAGTTAACTCTTCCCTGTCCGCCTTGAAGTTTAAATCCATCTTGGGACCTGTTGGCAGATTTTGCTCTCTGTCGGTTATGTGCTGCAATGCAGGTAAAATTCTTCCATTCTGAAGCATTTAATTTAGAGCAACTTCTTTGATGATTTTTGAAGTTTATATAGCCGGATTGGTCTGTTTGAAGCAGAAAGATACGGAATCCGGTGAAAAACAGTGCTCCCAGGCTTACGCATGCAAAGGGGCAGTTATTTTCCTGCGGGATGTTCGGAAGATGTTCCGACGGAGTTCTAAGTCCTCGAACTCCACCACAGATGCAGATTCCACAGGATCTGGCAATGGCTTCTTGTACTGCAAAACAAGACTGGACCATTTCTGTTCTTACCGAGGTTCAAGAAAAGCTTTCCACAAATTGCCTTCTTGCCAAGAAAGATTTCTGCGGGAGTGGCGAAAAATGCATCGATTTGATCCCAGCAGGTAAGCAGTGGGATTTTTCTTTCAAGCAACAAGATAGATCTTGCATCAAGGATTCGTATGTAGGCTTGATTAGAAGAGAGCTTAGTCCTCCGCAACAGATTTTCGAGGCTGGATCGGGCGAAGAATGTGGGCTTTTAGATCTGCAAGGAAATGGCAATATCGCCATGGCGGGCTCTGCGACAAGCTCTAGATATGAAGCTTCCGTTTCGTTTATCAAAAGTTTGAGATCTTTAGCTCAAGAAAGCGCAAACGAAAAGCGTTTCTGATCGCGGAACAGAGTATGCTGCCGGAGTTCTGTGTGCCCTCTGCACTTCTGAAAACCTAGAAGCTCAAGAAACTGTTGTTCAAGCCGGAGCTTCGAGCATTAAAACCATCAGAAGAAGCATAAGGTCGTCTTGCTACCGGATTTGCCCCTGCTAAGCTTCGAGCAGCTCCAAAGGTTTGAGGTCGATATTACCTAGATCCTTCAAGACTACTTCTGGAGCTTCAGAGGATGCGAGATGTGGCCACCAACGTACCAAAATTCTCACCCAAAATTCTGTACCAAATTTTAAATGTTAAACATGGGCGGGAAAAATTAAGCCACGGGCGGAAAAAAAAAGCTACGGGCGGGAAAAAAAAAAGCCTATGCAGGTTTTGATTGGTTATTATATAACTATTGCGTATTTCAAGTTTTAGGTATGGTCAAGTTAAATAAACATGAGTATCTAGACTAGTAGAAAGGTCGTCAAACCAATGAGTATAAGTATGGTGTGTGCATATAAACCAATGAGTGTGTGCATATAAAGCATAAGTATGGATCTCTTAATAAAAATATAACGAAACCTTTAGGACATTGTCCTAAATCTCTTCTTTTTCAAAGGTATGTACAAAATCCCCCCTCCTTTTTAATTTCAAATTTCGAATTTATCTAAGGCCAATGGATATGGATTTAAATGTTATATATAAATTCTAATGCCATATTATGTTTTATATTATTTTAGATCATATTATATTGTTTAGCTCATCTATTATTAAATTCCCATTTTTTTCAAGCAGATTTGTGCTCCATAATATTGGAGATATTAAAATCCCATTAGTCATAATTTGTGCTCCATAATATTGGAGATAGAAACTATGTTTGTAGACAGTAGGTTTGTGATATTTGTTTCATGTTTGATTACATGTTTGAGTCGAGAATGACCCTCAGACTTAAGTTTTTCAGTCTAAGCTGCCTTTTTCAACTCGCGAGTCGAGAAAGTTCCGCAGACCTGCCTTTTGCACAGAATTGGCCCACAGAGCTGCGTTTTTCACTCTGAATTGTCTTTCTCGACTCACGAGTCGAGAAAGGCCCTCAGAGGGGCCTTGAGGGTCTTTCTCGACTCGCGAGTCGAGAAAGACCCTCAAAAAACTTTTTTTTTTCCTACTTAGAAAAAAAAGGAAATTTTTTTTTTCTTGTTTTTTGTTTTTTGGGGCTCTAAGCTACATTTCTCGACTCGCGAGTCGAGAAAGGCCCTCAAAGGGGCCTTGAGGGTTTTTCTCGACTTGCGAGTCGAGAAAGGCCCTCAAAAAACTTTTTTTTTCCTATTTAGAAGAAAAAAGATTTTTTTTTCCTTGTTTTTTGTTTTTTTGGACTCTAAGCTACATTTCTCGACTCGCGAGTCGAGAAAGGCCCTCAGAGGGGCCTCAGAGGGGCCTTGAGGGTCTTTCTCGACTCGTGAGTCGAGAAAGGCCCTCAAAAAACGTTTTTTTTCCTATTTAGAAGAAAAAAGAAATTTATTTTTCTTGTTTTTTGTTTTTTTTACTCTAAGCTACATTTCTCGACTCGGAGTCGAGAAAGGGTCTCATACCTATATTCTTCAGAAATGGCCCTTAGAACTGGTTGTTTTCTTATTTGTATTGTCCGTAGCATCACTTGCACTAACTTGATTTTGCCTTTCCCAGTACAGATCGCGAACAGAAAGGACATGATCGGGAGCCATGGAAAGACACGTTAATTGAGGAAAGAGGACGAGAAGAGGTTGGTGACATGCATTGGTCTGGTAGCGTGTTCAGATTTCTATTCTCTTCAAGTTGCTCTTGTGGCTTGGAACGCCTCAGACCTTGCTCTGCATTGTGTCAGCCCGACCATCATGGTATCTTCAACCATTGTAAAATACAATGTAATGAAATTATTTATGAATAAAAATTCAGGGCAGAGCAGCACTTTGTTTACAGAGAGATAGCATTTTCATTAGTTTTAGTTGTGCTCTTTATCTTCTCGACTCGCTAACCGAGAAAAGTAGACCACGTAATTTTCCTTAACCATTTCTTTCACACAGGAAAATAGACATCTTCTAAAGCAATAATGCGGTTTTAAAAATTTCCCTCGTCCTTTTCGTGTAAAATAACAGGGTTCCAAAAAAAAGTGGGAATGGAATGAGACCCACTTTAATTAGATGCGACTTAAGAGCAAAAGGAAGAAGGGTCGAAGCTATTCATGAAGGCAAAACTTGCTTCAGTAAGAAGCTAAGGAGCCGAGAAATATGACGGGCAGGGACTTGAGGATGCTAAATTTGGAAAAATCCGCCATAGCCATGGCCGAATGCTTGCATAAATCTGTGAGCTTTCTCATCAGATGGCATTCTCAGATAAATAGGGCATCCCCTTCTCTGATTGTGGTTGTGCTTGGATTCTTTTTACTGTGCTTGAATCTGCGCAAGAGATTTGGCCGGAGCAGTACTTGCTTCCAGAAACGAGAAAACAGATGAGCCCGACCTGCGGAAAGAAAGAAAAGAAACGGAAGTAGAGGAAAGAACGGAAGCGGCGGGGAAGCAACGGAAAGAGCGTCGGAAGGATCGCTTGCTATAATTTTTGGTAAAAATGACAGTAATCAGAGCCTGGTGTGAATTACGACAATATAGATAGATATAATTGGATAGTAGTGATATACAGGTTGGTGTGACAAGATTCTCTATGGGTGGAGGATTGTCTATTGCAAGTGTTGCATTAGTTCTAGGGTTTGAGGCGGTAGTTGCCTTTCATGGGATTCCATCAAGGATATGGTTGATGCCACAACAAGCGCCAATGCAAGGACGTTTAGTTGGAGAACTCAATCAATATATCCGTTCTTGCAAATTTCCAAGTTGAAATTTTAATTTTCTAGTCAATTTGCGTGTAAATTTTTATTGCTTGAGGCAGCTAAAGATCTGAAGGAGATGTTGAAAGCAGCTGGAGTAAACAATGAAGTTTATAGCCATACAAGTGTTGGGCAAATGTAGGAATCATTGGTCAAACAGGATTGTGTCTGTTCCCACGTCTCCTTTTATACTCATGTCCACTATTAAAAGGGCGGAGAAACTGTATGCCTTAGATATTTCAACTAATAGGCTTGAGGCCTCCTCAAGTTTTTGAGAATCACCACACGAGCAGCTTGCTTACCTTAGAGCACCGATCGACATGAAGTTCTTATATTTGAAAGGAATTCAAGAACATTGCACCAAGGAACCTGATTTTAGATGCTATCCTTTGTTCTCCATGGCTATATTATGGATTTGAAACTCATAAATGATTTTTCTCTTTTATGTATTAAAAAATAGTGTCTCTAAGCAACTTACCATCTCGTCTTCGAGTGTTTTCCTTTTATTCATTGGCTCATATGACCATCATAGAATTCATCCTTGAAAGATTTGACTGTAATAAGAAGATATCACATGTTCTTGTTAACGGGCCAGATATTGTTTGACAAGACTATACAAACGAGCTCTACATACATCAAGAGGATGTGCCAGCATTTCCAAACTAGGCCAGTGAATGGTGTCTATTAGGAAGCAGCAAACCTGGATAATGTTTAGTTTCGGTTCCTGCAAAAATAAAATGGCATTTCAACATGCAATATGTGATACAACAGGCCTTTGACATAATTGAGGAAGACATAGCAGTATTCTTAGAGCAGGCATTCAACAAAATTTTAGCTCAAATAGTTGATGCATCAAATTTAGGCAAATTCACAGGGCAACTTCACTCAGTACGGGAGAAGAAGTAGCTGTAAAGGTATCAAGGATTTACTAATTATAATGTTTTGCTTCGATTACAAGTTGGGATTAATGTCCCAGCATTTATTATAGTTGGAGTTAGTGCAGTTTTGTGGCAATTCCTGGATTTGGGTCTTTTCCATGGCGACTCTCATCCTTGCATGCGAGATGCATGAATAGTAGAGAGACAAAGGCATTTAATGCTATCGAGCTTGTAGTTAGCATATAGAAGTTGATATAGATCCCTTAATCTATCTGGTATCATCCCACAAATATCTCAACAGTACTTGCATATCAAGTTAGTCTTTAACCTAAAAACTCGGAACCAACAAATTATGGTTAATTTAACTTTGAAATAAAGGCAATCAAGTAACAACTTTGAGGGACTTGGTTAACTTTTGAGATCTTGCTAAATCTTATTCAATTTTAGCTTAGTCATGAATGGACATAGAAGAAATGAAAGAAATATGCATATTCAAGAGCAAAACATTGCCACATCTAGTACATCTCTAATCAAATTTAGGTACCTTTGAAGGAGGTGATTAGTCAACAACAGTTGCACACCTTCAAGCTGTTAGGGTAGGACAACTCCAAAAACGGTTTGGCCACCGTCAAGTTGGCGGGCGTGTAATACAGATATATAAGGACTGTGTTATAGGCAATGAGTTTGGCAGAAAAAAATAATAGTAAAGTTTACGCTCTACATAAGTTCGAGCAAAGTATTGACATTGCTGTGGGGGTTTCCACTGTGGAACGGAGTATGTGTCATGACCTGGGGAAGTGGTGTATAAAAAGAGGACGAAGATACAGAAAAGTATTGAAGGGTGATGGTACAAATTCCAAACCCAAGGCCTAGAGGAGTGTTACATGGCAGTCTCTAGTTGATTGGGCCAAGGGAAATTCGTTCTCCGGGAAGTAAGGCGAGTCAAGGCTTAGACACTAAAGAGAGACAACGTTGATTATAGTTGTATATCTTGGAATGGTGTGAAACCCAATAGAAGAAAGTAAAATATATCATGTTGTTTTCATATGCATACACCGAAATAAATGTCTTCAATTAGCACGTATCCTCTACCATAATGAGAATCTACTTCAACAAATCAATCGAAACACAAGTTTTCTAAGTGTACATCAACATAGGTTCACGAGATATCAAAGTGGAGATGGCTGACTACTGTTGAGATTTGCTGTCATCTCCAAACGTTTGAAGGTTGAGCCTGGCTAAACCTAGTATTTCTCTGTCAGCTTGAAACGTTTTAAGGTTGAGCCCTAGGAGATGACAATGGTGTAATGAGAACAGAATGGGACCATTCTTGCTGCACTCTGACTTCAAGAATCCGGAGAGTGGGACCACACTTTCTTATTCCAATGGAGCAAAAAAGCTTTTCATAAAGTCATTCACAATAACCTGTTGATGCTTCAACGATGCCAGGTGCTGCTGCGACAATATCACTGGGGGCATCGTCTGCAGTTGATCCAATGCTGGATGTGGGAACTGCAAAGGTGGTTGGATTGCTGAAGATAATGCCTGTTGCTTGTTGCTGCATGCTAAATTGATGCATGGCAGCCTTGTTTCTAGAAGGTGGTATAACTGGAGATATTCCCATCAATGGTGTTGGCAAGTACAGGGAGACCGGTAGCATGTTCAACCTAAAAAACCCATATGCCATAAGCACATCGCCTTCTTAGGATATGAACATTGAGCATGATTGATGAAAAAATCATATATTACTCCCATACTCTACACAATTGCAGAAGAGAAAAATTAGAACTTGTATGCCATTGCCAGTTAACCTTACATATCATAAGAAAACAAATGAGAGAACAGCTTGCTGGCTATAAGAGGTGGGCTATGTCTTTTGACCAGCTCAGCTGTTGTATTGCTAATACATGGGGACCCTGCCACTCTACTCACCTTATACTGTACTTCAATACATTAAAATACATTTGGAACGTAAAGCTCTTCACACATCAGCACTAACCTTCCCCAGGGGTTCGGGCGTGATCATCACGGGGTAAACTCCATCTACTATTCCATTAGATATTATGCCTGAATTAGCTTTGCTGTCTATAGCTAGGAAGGTTCTTGAATTTGGTCCATCACCAAATCGAACATGATCTTTATCAGCTTGAGGTGAAATTCCAATATTATTATCAGATATTCTTGCACCCTTAAGGCAGTGCTTCTGCTCGTTTGCCTCACTGATTTCTTGCTGCAGGCTTTGTAACACTTGCGTGTAATATCTCTCTAAATCTGCTAGCTAAGCTTGCCCATCCAACAGCACCAGAGGATGATATTACAACCTGGGGATAACTACATAAGAAAATGACAAAACTAAACTCACAAAACCCCAAATTTCTGCCCCTGCAAGTCACACCCATTGCAAACAATAATTACCTGCCTGCCGCTGATGAGTCAACCAGAGATGGTTCATTTGATCTGTGCGATCACGAAGTTCACCATGCAAACAATTATCGGCAGTGACACGACATGCATCCAACTCCTGAGCACGTGTAATTCAAGCCTGAGCATCCCTAAGCTGTTCAACCTTTAATTGTAAGATTTCCTGAGTTCCATATTGCTGTAATCTGAAGAAATTTTGAACTTCAAACTAATAGATAAAACGCCATTTCCACACAACCAAAATCAATTTATCTGAATCATTACCCTTCATGTATCTGAATCATTACCCTTTATGGCTTAGAAAATATGAGCATTTGCAAATTAAAACTGTCTCTTCCAAAAAAAAAGAACTCCAAAGGCAGACTTAGAAGTTGAAACAGATAATAGTTTCTTCATCCACTATGTTCACAGATCATTTTACTATTAAAAAGAAAGCATCCCTGGACAAATGGGAACCCAGTAATAATACCACCATTTGAAATAATAATAAAAATATTTCAGACATGGATTTTATTAGAGCTTGTGAACTTGCGGCAATAGAAAGCTTCTAGGTCCAACCCATCGCAGGAAGATGTAGCAACAGCTCATAATAAAGAAGACAAAGTAAGGAATTGCTTGCTGAGCAAGAAATCATAGTCGTACATACCCAATATCGGCCATGGCCTAGTTCCCTGCTGCAATAGGCGAATCCAAAATGATTTTGAGATGTTTATCCTCTGCAATAGGCATGTACATGGCAAAATAGTGATCCAAGAGCTCAAAGGCTTCCGCCATACTGTATACTTTGTTACAGATCACATTAAGACCATAAATCCGACCTAAATCCTGTATAAATCCATATTTGGGGCGCTATTTTTCTATTTGCATTCTCTGATCTTAGCAAAGAGCGCCCATCTCAATGTATTTGCATTCTCTGATCCTAGTACAGAGCGTTCAAAGCCAGAAAGCGGACCTGGCCTAGCCTGTGTACGAACTTGAGATCATAGCAGACCCGCATCCTTCTTATAAATCGATTAGGGCTTCACTTAGGGCTTCCAGCATGCCCCATTAGATTCACAGCTTGGGCCTCGCTTAGGCTTCGACATCTGACCTTGCTCAAGATCCAGAGCAGGGATTGCTGGCAGAGCAAGTACCTTTTACACCCAAGCTTAGAGGTACGAAGCACAAAATCGCCCATAAGGGCACCATAGGCAGAGCAGAGCATCCAAATTATGATGACTTAGATTCTTCTGGCCGAGCAGGGAGGGCATCTCTGATATTCGGCCAGAGCTCAAAACAGGGGTTTTCTAATATTTGCCATCTCTAATCTCATAACAAAGGCTTTCAGGGTCCTCATAGTTAGTAACGCCGGATCTGCACCCTGCCCTTTCGTAATCCTCATAGTTAGTAATGCCTGCCCTTTCGTAATCGCCTAAGAAACGATCCGGAACTGGCGGTGATCCAAGAAATCTCGGAAACCATGATCTTTGCAATACCGTGAAGTTTGCAGAGCAATAATGGGCTTGCTTGCAGAGCAAGAAAAGGTCACATCATTCAGTCACTCGTTTTAATTTTTTTTAACTATGAAGAGATTTTAATTTTAAGAGATTTTGTTATGAAGGCATCTACCAAAGGGAAAAAAAATATTTTAAGTTGTAGGTTTAAATTGTTGCGCGGTCAACATCATTGCCGTCACGTAGTACGTTTCGAGGGTGATAGTGGATTAGAATCCAACTTAGAAGTTTCTACCTCGCTCAGAGGAGTTTCCTTACATCGCTCATTGACAGCGTTCAATAGTATGGTTGGGGGAATGCATTTCTTGATGACAATAATAACCTTTAAGGTGAGCACACCTTGCCATGTTGCACAGTTCCGGCGGATTTGTTGCTACCACAACATTGGTTTGGGGAAGGGTGATTACTAGGCAAAAGTCTTACTGTATGCTATTGATTATGTATAACCGAAACAATTATATTCATTGAAAGAAAGCTTATCATGTCGGTAAAGGGTTTGACTTGATGGTGGAAGGTCAAGGGTTCAAGTCCCCACAGTATACTTTTTTAACGAAGTGGGTTGCTCTAGGGAAAACAGAATACTAAATGTGTATAATAAGTAGCTAGAACATATATATATCATACTTAAGGGAGGTTGGCATGATGGTAAGGGTGTATGGTTGGAGCTTGAAGATCACAAGTTCAAAACATGCAAAAGACCTTACCCCCCTAGACGCCAAGGACGTGCAATATGTCATTGGCGCCGATTTTGCCCTGAGCCAAATTGGTGATGCTGACGATCCGTCCAAGGGTTGCCCTAAGCTAAACAAAGTGTCCCCGACGCAATGGTGACGATCCGTCCAAGGGTTGCCCTAAGCTAAACAAAGCGTCCCCGACGCAATGGAACAAAAATCGCCTCAATACGAGTTTCCTCCCTTCCAAGCGCCAAGGACGTTTTGGACGTCCCAAATTGAATTTAAAAACAAACCCTCCCCGGACGCCAAGGACGTTTTGGACGTCCCAAATTGAATTTAAAAACTGCAATATGTCGTCGGCGCCGATTTTGCCCTGAGCCAAATTGGTGATGCTGACGATCGGTCCAAGGGTTGCCCTAAGCTAAACAAAGTGTCCTTGATGCAATGGAACAAAAATCGCCTCAATCCAAGTTTCCTAAAGAAAGTTATGGCCTCCAGAAGAAAGGGATTGCATTCTGCCAAAACCTCAACATAACCTCATTTTAATATCTTAAAATTTTCTTCCTAACTAGCTCATTCCTCACATATTTAGGCCAACAATCATCCTACCTATGGGTTTGGAGTAACTTTCTTACATTAGAAGTCCCCTACTATCTAAACGATCTAATGAGTTATGGCCAGTGCTATGATTTGGTTACCAAGATCACGCTCTAATACCATGATGCTCCCCAAACTTGTATGATGCTCCCATCATATAAATATAGAAAATTCCCCACTCAGGAGGTGTCAGATCTATACCTGGCCCATACGCAATGACCGACTATAGACCTAGCCAACAGTATGGAGCCTTGTAGCCATGCTAGGCAAGGTCCCACCCCCACTTCACCACTATGATCCTTGTCTTGTGCTCAACCACATCATACCATCGACAGGCAGGAGGGCTCTTGTGCACAAGCCGCATTTAATGGGATTTAAGGGGTTCTAACTAGGAGCATCTCTAGATCTAGATGGCTTTTAGGTCTCTACCCCCCATAATCCAATACAACACAGGAGGAACAAAAAGAGAATACAGCAATCAGATACAAACATCCATTATTATCATAAGTAGATCATAGAATAGAATCTAATCATTCATCTACTCAAACAAGGGTCAGAAGAATACAAGCTATGTTAAAACTAATCGGTATCATAGCTATCTCTCTGGTTCTCCATCCTTCTGGCTGGAACCAAGGTGAGCAACAGCTCCTCCTCCACCAATTTCCCCCAAATCGATGTGGAGCAAATTAGAAGCCCCAATTTAGGTGTCCCAAATTAGCAAACTTGCCTTGCCCAATCAATTTGGGCCAAGTGGCAACTTTAGATTGATTATTATTAACTAATTTAATATTTTAAACCCTTTTAATATTAGGTTAAGCCCTAAATTCAAATTAGGGTTTAAAGTTAGGTTTCCACATTAATAATTAATGATTAACATAGCTTCCCTTAGCTTATGAATATAGTAACCTGTCATGTATTTATACACAAAAAGAATATAAATACTTGGAACAATCACGTGACAGGAAAGCCTCGCGACTGGCGGCAGCGGGGAACGAATCCCTGTCATTGCGAAAAGGGGACCGATTTGCTTCCCCCTACAACAAGGAAGATGGGAGCCTGCATCGGATCTTCAATGTTCATCTTCATCAGATCTTCACCGATTGCTCTTGATTTTACCAAGTGAGTGAAATCACAGCCCTTATTGAGTGTAGGGGACTGTAACATGGCAGCACCAGATTCATTCCGACGAGCCATCTTCCTTGTTTAAAATCATAGCTTGATAGCATTTTGCTTTACAATCTTGTTTTTTATAGAAATTTAGAGTCGTCGTCTTCTGTAAAATGGATTGAAGCAGGCTTAGAAAGGGTTGTCCATAAAAACGAAGCTTTCTTGGGTTGTCCATAAAAACGAAGCTTTCTTGTTGTGCTTTTAGCTGCTACTTGCTACTGTATTTGAATAGCATAGAAAGTATGGATGTATTGAAGACTTAGCCAGACTTAATTATGATGGTTTTGAGATATCTAAATAATAGAGCCAAATCAATGCTTGATCCCGTCAAATGCTGGCGTGTAAGGACAGGATCTGGTTTCAGGGCATATATAGGAGAATATGCCCACATCCAAGGGTCCAAAGTGAATAATAAAGGGGTGATGATAATATATGTCAAAACAATGACACTTCACTTCTCAATAGATAGATAACATAAATTAACGAATAATAAATATACCTTAGATAAAATGATACAAAGCACCCTCTCATATATAAACATAACTTTTCTTGTAACCCAGCAAAAAAATATAAGACCCTGCATTTATACAACGAAATCACATGAAAACAAAACAAGCCATCAACACTAAAAATCAAATTCGAAATTTTACTTACCTGCATAAGCAAATCAGACTCCTTCCTGCTGGCAATTCCAGGTCCTCCCCAAAACAAAAATACCAATGATCTTTCAAATCATGCCTTTCCTTCAGATTCCTCTGCGGTTATAAGTTCTGAATCATGCTTGCGCAATTGTTGAAAAGCTGCAGAGATCATTCTCTGAATTTTCGATTTAGTGGCAGACAAATCCAACAATCGAATCCCTTTTTCTGCATCCCCTTCCAAAAGGGCTTCTTTTCCAGCAGTATAAGCTTCATCAGGCACAACCAGAGATTCGTGATTAACTTGATCTGATCCAAGCCCAATATTCAAATTTTCCATTCTATCATTCTGAGAAGAACCAGCATTCTGTTGAGCGTTAATCTGATGAGCCCTAATTTTGGAGGAGTCACGGCGCTGGACAAATCGGACCACATATGGACCGGCTGCATCTAAAAGAGAGGAATTTGGCAAAGAAGCAAGGTACTTACTAGCATGAGAATATTCTGCAGAAGCTATGGCTCTGTCCAATCGATGGAGCAAAGCATCTGGATTAAGTGATTCCGGCGATGAAGCAGAGCCAGGTTGCTGGCGACGGCTACTCTTGTTTGAAAAAGAAACTCCGTTGGGCAGAGTTTTACTCGTAGATACAAATTTACTAGTAGATACAGATCTGCCAGGCTCCATGCTTCGGCGCCACCATAGCCAAAGCCTGCATATATAATAAATGGTCAAGTGTACGCTGTAGCAGTATACAAACCGTATGCACCATTATCAAATGTACGCTGTACCAGTATACGTACCGTATGCCGTTATAAGCCAACTAGGCTGAACTCCCTTGTCCAACATAAATAATACTTAGTTTCCTGCAGTGTCTTTGGTATTTTTCTCCCTTTCTTTCTTTTGCCATTTTTTACTTTCCGGCATTCTTCCGATGAGGGGGCCTAATAACGAAGGTCTCCAAAATCGGCTGTTGGATTTTCATTTGAGCTTCAATCAATAAATTGTTCCAGCTCGCTATTTACATGATAATTCATAACCTATGCAATTCGCACAATAATCTATAGTCTCTACTATCTATCTATATTCAGTGGATTTTTCTCTAGATCATCAACACTTGTTCCAGCAGATAGACAGGCATTGCCTTATCAGCTTGTTCAAATTTGAAAAGTTCAAATTTGAAATGCCACCCCGTAGCTATAGATTTTCCAAATTGATACAGGTTACATATATCAGGTATGATCGTATAATTTGATAAGCCTAGTCTTATACAGTACTGCATAAAAGTCTTTATGCACTCCTATTAAGTATAACTTTATATTGCCTTTAATATAGCACTATGGGACATATTACAGCTCTCTATGGCAATCCCGTTCAAGCATGGTCTCAAGCTGATCTACAAGAGCTTGGAATGCATCCTTCCAATCTTGCCCCTTCCATTCAGAACTGAAAATTTTCTGCAATGCCCACAATTCCTTCTGACTGCCTCTGGCAAAGAAAGGGCGAAGCGTGTCATATATACTCGAATAATCTGGAATGCTTTGATGTCCACTTGTAGCTCGAAAAGGTCCCGATGACTTTCCAGTCCAATAACTACAACAATAATGGCTTGGGTCGAGAGCTTCCACTGCCTGCAAGCATCCAAATCACCAACAATATCAACAGCAAAATTATCTGTTTTATACAATCAAGGCAGTAGAAAAGAAGGGTTTGGATAAACTTCAGTCTCCAGTGGTAATTGGCACAATAGAATAGCACAGGATGGGATGCTTTGAAACGATACAATATAAAATGCAGGGCCATACTTGGCACACAATTTTTCAAGCATGGTCATATGTGATACAAAGAGGAAATGGAACAAATCTTGTCATAATAAAAACTGCTATCAGCCTTTACCATCAGATGATAATAGTATACCTTTATAATAGAAGGCTGCTTAAGTCCAAACATGTTAAGGCCACAAATGGCATTTGATTGCACCTGTGGAAGACTAGGACAACGGTGCTCTTCCAATGCAAAATTCACAAGAAAGTGCACCTGCTCCCAGCATTTGTCCATAGAAGGTCGTGTATAAGATTCCTCCGGATGGCCGTCCATTGCTACCTGTGGATCAGCATTAGATGAAAGAAGCAAAAAGAATAAGTAAATAAACCTTGGAGAAACATACCTTGAAATATGGCTTACCTTTTCCGGAATCTATTACTTCTGATATATAATAACACGTACGTGGAAGATCCAAATAATTATAGAAGCATGTACGGCTCTTGAAACCTAGCGAAAATATTCTTTATCAGTGAACTTGTTAAGTCTCCTTTTTTATTAAGAAAGCATGAAATGATCTCAACACACCTAATGGAAGTATTGTGTCTTTGTTACACCATCCATCCCTTTGTACAAGTTTACCTACGTCAACAAGCTCAACAACAGGATTCTTCAAATCTATGTTGAGGAGAATAGCAGGTAATTTTTCTCTCTTAGAAAGTGCTTCTGAGCCATTGATATCTCTAGGGGATACGCATTCATTCTTGTCTGATTTGCCATGCAATGTTGACTGGCATTCCATGTTTCCCTGATGGGCAGCATCTTCTGTTTTTAACTCATCACCCTCATCATCACTAAGCAGAACGACATGCCCACTAAGCGCGTTTACTTTATCCAAAGCTGGATAATTGTCTCTCTTTTCATTGGCTGACGGGATGGCTAACCTGATTGTGCCTGCCACCAATAAATGGGTTTAGATTAGATACAAACAAGATAAATACCATGATATTCTGCTCCATTTTCTCAGATGTCCTTCCAACAGCAAACACATAAAGATTAGACCTGTCAAAAGAGGGAGGACGACATAAACGTGGTTGAGATTTGGATATTAAGCGTCTCATAAGTCATGGAGCTGCAGCTTGAGATAGCCAATACCTATCACAGCCTGGGAGGGGCTTCTTGGATGCCTTTAAGAATTTAATCAAACGTGACAGTATCATGTGCAGTTCTATGAGAGGGAAAGGATCCCTACTATTGAGGTTCAATACGATAGAATACAGCCATATTATTTGCAATAGGTTTTATCTCCTTGTTTACCATAGAAGACCCTATTGGAATCGCCTTGGTCAATTCTCAGATCATTGTGAATAATATTTTCTAGGTACTGAGGAAGACAATAAATAAGAACAGAGGTATAGTTTTATTGTCAGTATATAAGAATTCCCGATCCTCTATGAGATCTGAAGAAAGTATCTAACAATGCAGCCAACCATAAGATTTACTTCAATAAATATATTCTCATAGATAATATATGACAAATTCGAACCCAAAAGCCTGGTGATTGTTAAATGGAATGATAAAGATGCCAATACCACATTAGGGGACAGGAAAGGAATATCTTTCTGATGGGCAATACCTTTAGAAATGCACTGCAAAGATTGATCAACAGGAGCAATATTCACAACCTCTGCACAATTGAAGCCGCAGCTAATATTTGAGTAATATACATTTGAAAATGTAATTACAAAATCACCAGGCCTTTGCACGAGCCTATAGACTGGTATTCCTGCTGCCTTTAGAGAAGACGGTGAGATCTGCATATTACCAATTTGCACATAAATAAAAGCAAAACAAAGTGAAGTGAGTTATATTAACAAAATGTATCGATCATTGTAGCCCGTGCGGAAAGACAATCATCTAATGAGAGTCAAAAGATGCACAATGAGCTAAACGAGTTTCTTATGTTGCAATGCATGCAAAGGATCAATCCACACAATTGGGAAAAAAAACGATAAGTAACCACTAATCTGATGAAATTCCAATATTGATCTCCTAGAATAACAAAAGTGCTTGTCCTGTTTGCTTAATTGAAAACAGACGAGGTGCAAAGTACAACAGAGCGTAATGTGATGCTTACTATCTGATGGGGATCGTTTGGTTCAGCTTGCGCTTGCTTCATCATTAAATCCTCAAACCTGCTGGCAGCATCACTTGGAACACCATACCAGATCCTTGGTGCACCGCAGTGCAAATAATTTAAAGAATATAAAAGATTTTCTTCAATCCTCTATACAAGGATGGTTGATTAGAAAGTGGTGGAAGGGAGAAAACCACAAACATGGACTTATTTTAAATATAACCAGATAACTATATGAATTAATTTCCCCACAGACCAAAATGACAGCCAAATGAGACTATTAAAACTGTTTCTTATCAACTTGCGCTCTGACTCACTGGAATCGAATTATCTTCTCATGTTTGTAATTTGTGCATTAGTCATGAGCAGAAGATGGCAGCATTGATTTTCATGTTAAATCCCCTAATGCTGTGTAATAAATGCGTTATTCTCCACAAGTGAAACGGGCATTATGAAGATTAAAAAGAGAAGGGGTTTCAAGGAAGCATACCCAAGGTGAAAAGGAAAAGCACATGCCAATATGTAGACGAGGTATTGACAATTCAGTGCTCCCAAAAGCACCAGGTAGATGTGCTGTATTATTTAGATTCCATCCTGATGTATCATAGGAACCAACACTGGCTTTTCCATTTCCAGAAAGAGATGTAGAGAAGCCACTGCCAAACTTATCCGAACTCATCGAAGCATAAAGAACCTAATTACAACAAAGAACATTTTGAATTTACATCTCCACCAAACTTATATCCACAATTACATCACTAAACATACACGCAGGACTTTCCAAGTTAATAAGCAGACAAACACCTTTATTTGTTCGTTTAGATGCTCTACAATGCGCCAATATTCGCCCTCAATAGCTTCTACTGATGGATCATTTGAATGTGTTGTTTCCAAATTTGAATTAAAATAATGCATTTTAAACTTGCTATCAAATGCCTTGAAATTCTGTAGCGTAAAGTCAGGGCCGGGCTCGAAATCATAATGAAGGATTGCATTTGCAGATTTCTGAATCCCAATATGCTGATGTATCCACTGAACTTTAGTTGAAAATACTTTCTTCTGTATTTCCATGCATTCCTTAAATGCACATGGAGGACGCCATGTACGTGGTGGTACAACTCGACATATAGCATGTGCTTCTGCTTCAGAATGTATACTCCTAATATACTTGAGTGTATCATGGAATTCCTGCAGGCAATAAAGTGAACCAATTAATAAGAAATTTCAGAACAATGTTTATTATGCATGGAGACACAGAAGTACCTCTTCATCCGGATAAAAGCTGTCCCCATCATCAACAACGGGAGCACAAGAAGCATCCGGATCCCATTTTCCGACCACCTAAAAAAACATTAAACCTAAGAAATTTTATACTTCAACGTAAACAAGCATAAAGAGCAGAACGAAACATTAATGAACAGTAGATTTTTGTATCATAAAGTCTGCAACTGATAATCTTCTAGCAGAAGCATGTCATGTGCCAAGTCAAGGCCATCCAAGTACTAGCTTTATAATCATTAGGTTTGATGGATGGAATGAGTATTCCCCCTCACAGCAAGACACTAAATAGTCATCAACATAGCAATTGAAATGCAAGATAGAAACTTTATGCCTTTAAGATTCCTGAAATACAGTTACCTCAGAAAAGATTATATTATCTTGCAAGAGCGCCGAGCTGCCCCCATCATCACTAGAGCTCTCAAATCCACAGTCTGGATTTATCCAAGCTTTCCGTTTAATAAGCCTGCAGAAACGTTTTGCTTCCTCGTTTTCATCACTGATATGTGACCTCTGTCTTTTTCTACCACTTTCTCCTGTACTGCTCTGATCTGAGTTGGTCACTCTCTTAAAAGCCAATACTACTCCAGATGAAGATGTGAATGCTTCACCATGGTGAGTGGTCTCCCCTTGTGATTCTGCTCTTGTGCAGACTGTATAACAGAAGATTAGCATTTTAGAATTGACCGAACTGGCACAAGATTATGAAGGTAATAAAAAGCCATCCCATGCAAAAAAACACATATAAGTGACCAAAAAGCATCAAAATAGCCTAAACATAGTATTAAGAATTTCTCCTGTGCATCAGCGCAGTTGATGGTTACTAGAAAGGAGCTTATACTGGAAACAATTGGGTACCGTAATTTATTTTTCAGCTGGCTCAAGCACGGGACATGTTCTACAAAAGCTCACAATGCACATGTTAGCCAATGTTTCACCAATGCAGGATAGGCATTATGGCAAAGGAATGAGCTTAGCTTATAACAAATAGATGTATTAAGCCTGTAACTTGATTGATCGGGAACGAGCTTATCTATCCAAGATAGATGCTCAATACTAGTTGCACAACTTTGAGTCTGAATTTAGAAAAAAAAATTGACAGACGGATTGCAGACTATCTCACCCTGTAAAGCAGTCATGTTACAGAAGTTTATCACATGGAATTGGATGGAAAACTGACGTCGAACCTTCCGTATGGAAAAAGAGCTCCGACAAGCAGACCTAATATATAATGAGTAAAATGTCGGATTATCCACCTTAATCGGACTCTCCCGTGTAAAAGGAGAGCCCTTGTTTTTTGGGTTGCCCCTAGGGGGCAATCCCTTGGTTATGTGGGTTTTTGGCATGCTCTGGGTATATGCTAGTATATACCTGAAATATGCTAAAAACTGCTTCAAACTCCCTATTGGCTGTAAACTGACAGTCGCCCCTGTTGTTGGGCGGCGGCTGTGCAAACCATCTAACCGGCCAGTGCAGGTCTAGTCGTCGTCCAACCAAGACACAAACCGCCATACGAGATTTACTGTGCAGGGGGTTCTTGGACTCAAGAATCGTCGTTTGCTACCCTATTCTTGTTATATGTCTTTGGAGTTTCGTATGCGGGCATGGTAAGATGCACAGCAGCTATTGAGTGCTGCGATTGACTATGGAGGGGCAACCACATTCAAGACTAATAAACCATTGAGCACTGCGAGTTCGCGGGGAGGCATGCATGCAAAAGTCGAAGTAAACCTGTTTGTTTGCTTTGGATTAGGCTTTACTGCAGATTCTTGTGGCATAGCATTTTCCTCTGTTTGCAGTCGCATGCAACTGCAACAGAGTTTCATGCCATAATAGGAGTTTCGCAGATCGATATTAGTTTTCGCAGTTGTGAATTATATTGTTTAACAGTTTCGCAGGAACATGTTGAAGACTATTAGAGTGGAGCTGCTTACTAGCCTGTCTAAATGGACTTCAGGGTTTCAAAGTTTTGATTACCATTTCATGATGGCAACCCTTTGTGCAATGGAACAGGCTTCTTTTATATTTAGCCTGGTTCAAGCATCTTCTTTAGAAAAGTCGACATTATGACATATTGTCACTAGTATCTTTGTCCTAGATAAGGCAAGGTTATGGTAGGGCTCGCTGGACTGGAATTCTTTGATAAAGCAAGCACATGCTTTATCTTGATGGATTGGATGGCCATGATAAGAGATTTGAAAAATGAAATGTCCATGCAACACGACGCTTCTAACCTTGCTTAAGCATTGTTTTTCCAGACAATGAGGATATACGACCATTAAAAATGGAAGTTGTTATGAATATGTAGCATTATAACAGGGGGTTTTTCTTTCTGTTTTTGTACTATTTTCTCTAAGGTTTTCATATGATTTGGTGGCCGTATTCATCCAGGTGTACTAAATAGTATTTCTAGAATGCACCCTTTTGTCAGCCGTTGATTTTAGAAAAGGGGGCAAATCTTGTGGTGGAGGCTTCTTTATTTTTGGTCCTCCCATTATTTTTAGGGTTTTTAGCCAACACAAGGAACATGGGACCCGGGTAACATTTAGGGCTAGGCCTTCTGGAGCCGAGGTTGCTTCTGGAGTCTGGCTGTAACATTGCGGTGGCACAGAGGTGCGCGTATTTTCAAAACTCAAAACAGACAAGCAATCTATCTTCGTGTCCTTTTCTGCTTCAAGTTCTTGAGTTTTTGGTTGGACAACAGGGTTTGATGCAGGTATGGTCGGATTTGGGGTAGCAACAGCCTGATTTGGAGTAACGGAAGAGCAAATCGGCATGGCCATGAGATTTTGCAGCCCTGAATGCTGTGGGCGAAACACTAAAGAGCCAGGGGCAGCTGAAATGGGGGCAGCCAGATTCTGAAAGGGGACTGCCGAATGGGCTTGTGGGCATGCTGTAAGGTCAAAAGATCCAGCCGGATCTTGATAAAGAGAGGTTCTAGGAGCCGGATTCTGAGTAAAGGCAACGGCATGAGCAAAGGCAGCCGGATTTTGGGCAGCAATTTGATCAGAGGCGGCTGCATGATTATGGGTTGCCGGATTTTGAAAGGTTTTGAGCTTAAATATTCCGATTAATCTTGTACAGCTCAGAGAAAAAATTTCTGATTCAAAACAGTCCTCATTTGATCATCGAAAGCATTCAGTTTTTTCTTCAGCGTTTGATATTAAACAATCTGGTCTAACTGGGAGTCTTGGACAAATATTTCGCGATCAAACAAAACAGAGTATGCAGCATAGCTGCATGAAGCTCTGAAGTTTAAGCTGGAAAAAAGGCTTACATTGGTTGCATGCTTTGTGGAAGTAAAATCTGCTTTATTCTGGCAGTAAATGAAAGAAGCTCTGTGTAAATGACTTTTGAAGCATGGGAGCGAAATTTGAAGCATGTATTCAACAGGTCCTATGCCTCGTTGTGTTGGCACAGAGCCTTACAGAGCAAACCGTGGGGACATAGTAGCATTACTAACTTTTAAAGCCGCATTAGAAGATCCACAGGGAGCTTTGGCAAACTGGACTGTAGTGTCGGAAAGTGCACCTTGCAACTAGGAGTTATTTGCTTAGGGGAAGAGTCGTGGAGCTTACTCTTTCAGCTCTCGATCTCAAAGGACCCATCACAGGTATCTTTTTGTAAATCCTTATTTTTTTCTGCTAAAGAACCATGTTACATTCCCTTTTCACATTCCCTTCTCGAAGGATTAATGGGGGTACCAATCTGGCTGGCCTTCGAAAACTTTTACTGTTCGCATTCAATTTCTTGCTTGGTATTGGCCATTGAATGTTTCTGTTTCGTATCACATCTCCGAGTTCAAAGTGCATGCATGCGAAATGAATGTTCAAAGCATAATATTATACAACGTCTGTGTTTGTCTGTTCTATTCTTGATCATATAGAATATGGGTTTGCAGACCGGATTGGAGATCTTGGGCAGCTGAGGAGATTGAGTCTTCATTCAAACCATCTCAATGGCACCATTCCGTATTCCCTTAGAAACGACATGTTGTTGAGGAACTTGCGTCTAGACAAGAAGAGGCTCTCTGGCAAAATTCCTCCAAGCATTTAATATGTATTGTGCCATTTATAAAACAGATACCAAATTGGAAATGGATTTCATGTTACTGCATCACGTACAGACAGTCCTTGCCCAAAGCTAACCCAACTCAATTGTTCATTATTAATAAATTCTATTATTACATGCTACCTAATAATATTGGTATTGGTATAATATTATATGTCTAATTCTATGCAATGTTTTCGTTTTCATGATTTGAGCACCTCTAGTTTGTTAGGTTTGTGAGGCTATGATATACCATCCATCATTAGAGTATTAGGTAATGTCTATATCTACACCCCTACAACATCCTTAAGGCCCCGAAGGGGCCAGAAAAATTTTTAGTTAACACAAACTATTAACACACAACTAACATTATTAACACAAACCATTGCATTTGACACATTTAAATTAAAATCCCCCTTAAACCCCCTTTGGTTTGGGTGCATATTCACACGGGGGGTTACTCCGGGCAACGAGAGCTGTCGGATGGGCATATTTGCCCTTTATTCCAAGATCTGGACCGTACATAGCGATCCTCGTTTGTGGGGTATGCATGTACAAGATTTTGTATACTGTATATTAAGGTTTGCAAAATACTATAAGGTTTGAGAGAATGTACTTAATGGTGTTAATCTTGTACATGTATTGTAATTTTTTTTAGGCTCTCGCTGCCCTACGTAACCCCCCGTGTGAATATGCACCCAAACCAAAGGGGGTTTAAGGGGGATTTTAATTTAAATGTGTCAAATGCAATGGTTTGTGTTAATAATGTTAGTTGTGTGTTAATAGTCTGTTTATGTCCCTGTGTAATAGAAGGCCAAAGAGTTCCGAAAAATGCTTGTTTTCATTTTTATTAATAAGTAATGGGACTAAAAGCTTACTGATAGGTTATGAGCAACAGAGTACCCAAACAGTATTGTTGCATCTCAAATGGCAGTGGGCTATGAGAAAAGTAGTTTGCTGGCTAAGTTTGGGACAACTCTGATCATCTGGTAGTGGATCTTCATGTGCATCTTCATCTGCTGCAAGAGAGGAACATTATTCAAATAGAAATCAAGAACTTAAAAAATACAAACATGTCAACAACTTACTTGCATTATTATTATCAGCTCGACCATCACTATTCGAGCATTCAACAGCACTTACTTGTTTCTTTTCAATCTTCTCCAGCAAACCATCTTTGCCAAACGTAAAGCAAGTCAGAACATTGATTGCAATATATAAGTTAGATACTAACCCAAGGCAGAAATATGAACTGGAGCCTCCGTATTTGAGCATGTAGCACCACTATCTTGCTGCTTCTTCCTCTTATTTCCTGATACTAGTTAAAAGGAATTATTTTGGCAGGTGCTATCAATGATATGTGGGAGATAATTTTACCTAACTGTCTTTTGGTAACAGCACGCGTTTGATGACGTTTTTTCACTTCTATCTGTGGACTAGTGTATTCAACATCTTCATCATCAAACTCTGCAGAAGCTACTTTACTGGCATTGTTAGTATCTTCATCTTCATTATTAACAATGTCGGGTACAACCAGATAACCCAATTATGTATAAAGATCTTTAGGTACATCTATTTTGCACACGTAACATTGCAAGTTCTCTATACACTTGTGGAAGCAGAAGAGATGAAATTTGTGACCACAAGATAATTGGACATACAAGGAGTAATCTGCACAGAAGGCCATGCCACAAACCAAACAACCCGAGACTCCATCTGCAAATGGCCAATTCCCAGCTGCAAGTTTGAAATTTTAGTTTGCAAGTCTGCCTGTGCTTCAACTTTAATTGTGATCAACGTGTTCAGATGACCAATGGCATCTTCTATTTCCTGCGTATTGTTCGCAGACTCCTTGTTCTTCAGGAGGGAAAGCAGAGTAAGTCCCAGCAACTTCTCTTCATCTCTAAACTTTGACAGAGCAGCATCCTCTTCGCGACAGATTTCTTCCAACGCTTGCAATTTTTCCTTGGCTTCCTTGATGTCGTAGCTGATGCATCATATCCACGAAGAAGACCTTTTGTTTCGACCAGCTGCAACCGCTTTTCCTTCAACTGATTTTCTAATGTCAGAACTTCCTCACTAAACAAGTTCAAATCTGCTTCCAAACGGGATATGGAATTGGCAATGTTGGAATAAGCCATTTGTTCTCTCACAGTCCTTGTCTAGTTATTCCTCATTGAAATTTGCATCGACTTCCATGCAAATCTTGCCCAATTAACTCTGAAATTTACATTTGCAATTGCCTTCTTTGTATGCTGCCATGCAAATGCCCTAGCAAATTGAGTTCTTGCTTCCTTATTTTTCAAGCCATGCTGATAAACCCTTTCAACCAGATCCTGCAGTTCCTTTTCAAACTCAGGCTGAATTTGGTGCAGCTTGATCTTATTATCTTTTAGGTTGCAATTCCATACAGATAGAAAATCATTCTGATTACAATCATCCCAAGTCAATGCTGATGGATCTCTGCTTTCATTACACAGACCTCTATATACAGCAAACTCCTCTATTGAAGATGCTATCTGCATATCCTACAGAGCGATTAAGTACACGCATGCAATGAAGAAAAAAAAAAGGCATAAAGAACACTGGCGCTTACCTTCAAATCGAAACTTTCTGCTGAAGGAACTATTCCGCAGCTTTCTCCGAAAGGGTTATAAATCTGCATGTCCATCCTTGCTTTTGAAAAAGAGGTATAGGGATGAGTGGAAATCATGAAGGGAGGATGGGATGAGCTCAGCGGGTCCGACATGCCCGACACACAGAATGATGATGGCTCGTCATCGTCCTTCTTAAAAAAAAAAAAAAAAAAAAAAAAGGGGTATAGTGGTGCTTCATGGCTTAGCCTAAAATTGCCTCCCAACTCCACGCTTAGACCCTATTCAGAACCACCTTATCGATCTTATATGGGTGGAATGGTACTCATATCAATACTCATATCAGTGTTAGTACTCCTCGAACTAGTTATCAGCCTACACCAATAATGATAACAAAACAAGGTGTTGTGCACAGAGGGTTGCCATGTGGTGGCCCGAGAGTTTGTTTTCGTGTTTCTTGTTGTCGTTTTGTTTTCATGGTTCTTGTTGGGACATTTCATGTGTCGGGGCTTATTAATGTTCTGAACGTGGGGTTTTGTTTTGTTTTCTTTTGTTTATGAATTGTACATGGACCAAGAAGAGGCTTACGAAGCTCAGTGCCTAGACCAATTAGGATTGACATGATAATGTTCTTTGTCCAAAACACATTAGCCATTCATAAAGAATGCTTTGTGTAGTTATATTAGTAATGGAAATTGTACATGGCCTGTATAAAATACATGATTTCATTTTCTTAGTGAATGCATACAAATATTAAGAACAGAATACCCAATGGTAAAAAAGAACCAATTTGTACTTTGCTAATATATCAATCCCATTTCGAATATACGCGTTTAAGTGCTTTGCTAATGTAGTAATCCCATTTCTAATATACACGTTTAAGTTGGTTGGTGTCAGTTAACTTTGGGTACAAACCATTAGGAAATTTAACAACATGCTGAAAGCATTTAACATTTTAATGGAAAAGCAAATGCCATTGTTACCATATTTTGTAGCTTACACAACAAGAAGTAGAGACTTGTGTCAAACGTCTGCATCAACCCAGACCACAAGCCCAGAACATCTTATTGAAATGTATCTCACTTTAGGGCCTTTGATTGCATTTTCAGCTTTATGTTTTGGCTTCAGTACTTTATATGGATAGTTGATCATGCCTTTGCAGATCAAGAAAACCACAATCGCATATATTGCTTCGCCTCTCGTGTAACCATGCCCTTCAACCTTCAAGGCTTTCAGCTTTGTAAATGACAGCTGTTGCAAATGATTATCCTACCAAGATGAGCAGGGATTTGTTCATAGCATGGTGCTTATGACTTGAGATCCCTAAGATGAGATGTTTATTATTACTTTTGCTCATCCTTTACATATCTTGTGGCAAGAGGCGTCATCACTGCGTGTTTTGCATCAATACATTCTATGCCTTTTGCTATGTGCATATAGACAAAAGCAATGGGCATATTTTTATGGACCATCCATGCAGTCTCGTCTCGTCTCATCTAGCAATATAATTCCTAAGGTGTAGTGACGAAGATTGCTAGTATTTCAAAGTGGTTGCTAGAAAAATTGCATTTCATTGTCTAAAAAGTTTATGCTCCGCTTTAGAGAAAGTCTTGAGGATTTGAAAGGGAAGGAAATGGTAGGGGGAACATGGTCGTGGTGAAGCAAAGCCTCCTACAAGCAGGACACGGCAGAATCGCGCCTATCATGTTTTTACGAAAAATAGAAAGAAATTAGCTTGTATCTAAGGATCCCTTACAAAAATCAATCATGTTAATTCTTCGAAGAGATAAGAACTCTACTAAATGGACATACTAGCAAAGTTAAAATACAAGTACATCGATGAACATTAATCTATGGTTGCAACAACTTATTCGTTGCTTCGTAAACTATCATAACCTAATGGTGTGAAAATGTTCAGAAGTATATATTCCGTGCTAAAATACTTCAAGTACTCCTCATCATGGTGTTTAGAAGTGTGCTCCTTCAAGAGGTAGATGGTGTCATGCTTCACAGCTTATGCTAACAAAAGAATGGTAATTTCCCATAATCTAGAGGGTAATAGAACTGCTCTATCTCATAATCAAAGAATGTTGTACACGCCACTTGAGCCTTTGCAAGAGAACCCATATCAAAGGGGACTTGTCCCAATGGAAATGCACAATTATAATTCTAGATATCCTTCATCGAATGTGAAAAAAGAAGGAAGACCAAAGCCTACGACGAATAGAGCAAAATAAAGGACCACAGACTAGAATGAAGGCTCAACGTCCCTCTTTGGACATAGTGAAACATTTTAGGGGACAAAATGGAATTCCAAATGGAAATACTAATTGTGTCCCTGCTATAAAAGAGCAGTATAACAAGTCTGATTTTGTCACATCTTATAATGATGCGAAGTTTTATGTAAGTGTACTTCTCTGTTTTGCTTTATTTTAAGGAAGGTGTCAGTGATTCTTATCGTTCTTGATTTTTGTGTATAGGTCAATGCGAGTGGGCAATTTTGTGGCCTAGCAGAAATGTGCGGATATGTAGATTTTATTAAGAGCATGGATTTTTGACAGCAGGATAAGTGGAATGGACGTTTTTCTATTAAGTGGCATGTCATCAAAGACATTCCCAATAGCCAATTTCATCATATCATTTTAGAGAACAATGACAAAAAGCCTGTGACCAACAGTAGAGACACCCAAGAGATAGCTTCGAATCCTCATCTGCTTTTCCAACCCAAGAGATAGCTTCTCATCCTCATCTGCTTTTCCCTTTTGTCTGTAGTTTCTATTTGATTCGTTTGGGGACACCACATCAACAGGTTAAATTTCAGCAGGGTATTAAAATGCTTAAGATATTTAAAAGCTACCCATCCAAGGCATCCTATTGTTTAAGTTTGGTTTTTCCGGGGTCCCGAAAACTTTTTGGATTTTTTTCCCAGGTAGGTTTGCCTAAGGTTTGGGGCTTTTTTGTCGCCGCCAAACTTTCCCGATGACCAAAAATCAAAAAAATAAAAATTAGGGGTTCGATGGGGTATGGTTTCGGAGGCCGTTCTATTTTTGGATTTGATCACCCTTCTACAGCTGTCGAGAGATGGATCGGAATGGTACCTGCATGCAAATTCGACATCCATGGAGATTTTTGACGGATTTTGGAGCCGATCCTCAGTTTCAGACGACCTGATGTCCAGTCTCAGGTTCGAATAGATTATGGGCCAATAGGTTTAGTTTCAGAATGATAACTCTTAGTTGTTACATGCAGATCAATTGAGTTGGAAACTCGGATCTTGGAACGAATGCTCAGTTTTTGTGTATTTCATATCTTGGATGTCTTATTCTCGGCTGCAACCATGCACAGATTACGCATCAGGATTTCCTTATTTTCAAGGTATTCTGGCCAAATAATGACAAGGAGGATGCATGCCATATTTGCTATGATGATTAGAACAGTGCATCCGATTGGATTTGAGATCGGATGGAAATATTCAGATGGAAATATTCAGATGCAACAATAAATAGATTCTTATTTTCTTATTGCATGGAAGTCATCAGAGATGGTCGAAAACCAAGAAATTGATCCTTTAAGCTATAGCAGTTTATTTGGATGATGTATCCAATGGACAGGTTAGATTCTGTTTTCTTATAGCTCTTTTTCTTGAGCTTGAGTCTTAATCTTGAGGTAGCCGCTTGCTTTGAAACACGTTTTTCCTCCTGTCTACATCAAATTTGAAAAAGTAGAAGCAAACAAGTCTTTATCCTGGTTCGAGAGGCATCATTTGGAGCTTTGCCCATTTGGAGCTACAGGTTTGTGTCAAGCTGCAATATTCTTGCAGATCTCTACTTCCATCTATGGTTGGTTGTGTCAGATAGGTGCAAAGGAGATGTGCACATTTACCTGGGCCTATGGTTGATTGTGTCAGATAGGTGCAAAGGAGATGTGCAGCATTTGCCTGGTCTATGATTCGTTGTGTCAGATAGGTAGATGCACATTTGCGTGGGTATTTATGCCTGAGCCTCTTCATCTGTATAAGATTTTTTGCTTTTGAGATTTTTCTGTGTTTAACTACGTCTTTAATTGATTGTAATATATTTTTGCAGCCCAAATACAAAATGGAAGAAAGCCATGCATTAGAATCACGACTCATTTTTTCCCAAAGGCACTGGTGGAGGTAAGGCTCCTCATTATGTGACTCCGAGGGTCTCATTTCCAGATGTTAACATCCTTTGTATTTTAAAGGCTTCCTATAGCTGTTCATTTTTTTTTCCACCATTGTTAAATACTTATAGGACATTCAATAAAGGGATGTGCAAGCTACTGTAGAGACCAAATGCTTCTATTTTTGGCAGTTGCACAAAAGTGTCATAGACATTATCAACATGTAATGATATTTTTGTTACGTGAAGATAAGTTTATGTTCTATTGTTTCGAAATACATGTTTGTTCTAATTTCTGAATCAACTTTTCTTCATATTTGTGATTACATGCAGGCTAATGAACACAGTTCCCTTGAAGGCAGTTAGCTCTTTGAAAATTAAAGAGGAAGACTAAGTTGAAAAGGTGGCTCCACATGAGAGGTTATTACTTCTGTCGTGCAATTTGTATGCCCAATTTAAATTCTTGGATAGAAAGATCTACAAAACTATGTTTGGAAGGTAATGCTCCATGTTCTCCTGTTCCATTTTGTTACAAGGAGTTTTAGTGTAAAAGGCAGGCTGTGGCCTGTTAAAGTGGAAGCTTTGCATATACATATCTTATTGAGTTGCAGAAGATGTGAAGAATCAAGTTTAGATGAATTTGAAGCTCTCTCCTTTGTAGCCTCAGGAAAATGTATGATTACTATTGCTGACTGTCATGCCGTCTGCCCATCTGCCTTTGAAGAGTTAAATGTTACCTTAACGTCTTTGTCTATGTTACAATCCTGTCTACCTTTTTTGCTCGGGAACAATCTCTACAGACCCTCCATTTGTTTCTTTAGTTTAGTGTAAATCTTGCAATTAAAGGGTTCTGATTTCTTTAATATCCCATGCTTGCTTGGTCGAAACTCAAAGCAGGGAAGGACATGTAGATAGAGCATTGTGGTTGTATTTTAGAGGTATGGTTCAGTTCTAAGGTTTATGTCAATTTCTATGTCATGATTACATTTTTTGTCTGATTCGACCAAGTTCACATAGGGAGCTGTAGCTATTAACCTTCATCCTTGGTCAAACATCATATTCTAGAACTCAGATACCTCTAAATAACCCATATGAGTGAATTAGAACCAGTTCCCCTATGCCGATTTCATTCTATTTTAAGCATTGTCACAGATCCATGGGGCATTTGAGCAATCGCAGCTAGATGTTTCTAATTCCATGCTAGAGGAAAATGTTGGACTTTCATAGTTTGGATTGTCAAATCTTCGTAGACTATTCCGAGCTTATCTCCAATTAGCCATAGCTAAACCCATTATATATTTCTAATTCCATGTTCGAGGAAAACGCAGGACCTTCATAGTTTAGATTGTCAAACCTTCGTGGATTATTCTGAGTTTATCTTCTCTTAGCTCTCATTTCCAGATGTTAACATTAATTGTATTTTAAAGGTTTCCTATAGCTGTTCATTTTTTTTTCACCATTGTTAAACACTTATGGGACATTCAATAAAGGGATGTGCAAGCTGCTGTAGAGACCAAATGCATCTATTTTTTGGCAGTTGCACAAAAGTATCATAGACATTATCAACATGTAATGATATTTTTGTTACGTGAAGATAAGTTTATGTTCTATTATTTCGAATACATGTTTGTTCTAATTTCTGAATCAATTTTTCTTCATATTTCTGATTACATGCAGGCTAACAAACACACTTCCCTTGAAGGCAGTTTAGCTCTCTGAAAATTAAAGAGGAAAACTAAGTTTAAAAGGTGGCTCCACATGAGAGGTTATTACTTCTGTCGTGCAATTTGTATGCCCAATTTAAATTGTTGCACAGAAAGATCAACAAAACTATGTTGGAAGTTAATGCTCCATGCTCTCCTGTTTCATTCAGTTACAAGGAGTTTTAGTGCAAAAAGTAGGTTGTGGCCTGTTAAAGTGGAAGCTTTGCATGTACATATCTTATTGAGTTGCGGAAGATGTGAAGACTCAAGTTCAGATGAATTTGAAGCTCTCTCCTTTGTAGCCTCAAGAAAATGTATCTGAGGTAATTCCTCTTGCACGAATCTTGGCATGCAATCATTTAATCCCTTACTAAGTTATTTGTGATGCTAGGCATTCAGCCAAGAGCAGATAGGTTGTGCCTTGCTTTCAGACCTGCGCTCCAGCTTCGCTGAAACTATAAAGGTATCATACTTTTAAACTGGCTTCTCTAAGTTTCTTCTTGAATCATTTTGTTCCTCTGGATTTTGTATCTTCACGAATGGCATGTTTCCTCCTAGAATAGGCTCAAGGATATGGAAGCTTAGCTGGTAGCAATTTCGTTGGATTTGAACGGCTAGGTTTAACTTGCCCGACTTTTTTCCTCAGGAAAGGCGATGAATTCTGGCTTTAGAAATGGGACAAATGACGAACATCGTGCCATTAAAAGTGGTAGGTTTCTTGCATTAGGTAATCCACTGGAGTATTTTCAAGGGGTTTTTATAAATTCGGCTTCCTGATTGGAGCTGTATAATCCGCAAATTATTTCTGCACATTGAACAGCTGGATTTGTAGTTCAATCAAACTGTTATCGTTTGACGAATTTGAAATTTCATTCTAGGTATTATTATAAACGTGATATTAAAAATGTGAAAGTATCATGCATTTGCTGGGAAAACTAATCAAATTTTAGCAACTACCCTTCAAGGCACTAATTCAGGCAATGTTTTCTGTTTGCTCTGTAGAAGCCGAACTTATCTATGCTGAAGCTGAAGAAAGGGTGCGGGAATCCTTCATGTTTGGAAAGGTGCTTCATAGTTCTCGTGCTATAAAGAACAATATGTTACTTTATAGAAGTATGCAAAGATGTGGTAGTTATTCATCAAAGTTTGGTTGCAATGCCCGAAGATGGTGATCATGTGGTTGACATGCAGTATAAATAGAGATTGAGTGGAAGACCTACCTGAGTATGAACTGTTTACAAGACAGCCCCCATGAGTTCGTTGTGAATGCATTCTATGCTCCTATTATGGAGCTCATAAGTCAAATCATTAGAACACGTCTTTAATTCTCAATATCTTAAGCCTCCCGATTAATAGACTATACACAACCTCAGAGCTATGGTCACTATCTAGCAAATTCATAATGCCCATTTCAATATTCCTATCCAAGCGGCATTAACAATTACATCAACTAAGATTATTAGTTCAACAACAAATTCTTATAGTGTATCGTAATCATTTCATTCCAAAGATTCCATTGTCACCAACACATACGTTCCTTGCATGCTCAACTTCACAATTACTATAGTGATATCAACATACGCTTCCCTTTCATTATACTACCATAGCCAATTCCACATACTTCTATCCCTCTCAAAGCACCAACCACTCCAAGACCATAGTCCTTTATAACATACAGGCATCTTCTTGGAAACATGAGACTTCAACTATGACTTAACCACAAACCAACTACTTCCATATCAAAACACAACAAAATCTGAGTATTTGTACGTAGTCCAACAAAATACCACATACACAAAATTAATGAATTACCCTTGCCCCCTCCAACCGACATTCATTGTTCTACCAAACCATCACACAACGATCTCTTCAAATGTTGAAAAGCCCGGCAACGCCGGGCACCATAACTAGTCTATATTAGATGACTTCCAGTTTTACGAGAACAGACAACCAGCAATGCAGGAGAAGATATCGGCATCAACTGAAAATTTGCATCAAGAGCAACAACAAGCAAGTAATAGTGTTATGTACCAATTGACCAGGCTCTGATACCAATTGATACAACTTAAAGATTTTACTGCTTAAGACCGTCAAAGTGAGAATCAACCCAATACAAGGCTGGTATGATAATTCAAAGCTGAGCTCTTTTAAGCCACAATAACACAAACAAGGATTAAGACTTAGGAGTAAACTTATAGAATTGCTCAACACATGAGCAGGAGTACAGAGTTTCCACAATAAGAAATGAAGCAGCTGTTTATCCTCCCAACCGGATCCAAAACTAAAACAATTTCCAAGGGGTATGAACAAAATTGATCAAGGCCTATTTTCCCTTCAGCTCTAGATCAACCGTTCCACAGCAGTTAAAAATTTAGATAGGTTCAACCGTCAAAGATTAGTTTCAATCTCTGACTACACAAGGAAGACAGTAGACGATCCTGACCAGGGAGCTTCAGTGGCAAAAACCTAAGCTAAATCAGATCTTTGCAGGTCGGCTTTGGGTAGCGGTAACCAGAAGTCGGATAGCTTAGGCCGGATTTGATGGCAGAGTCTTCTGAGTCCCCAGATCCTGGCCGATATCTCCTTTTATCATCAAATCGGCCCTTTTTTGTCAGCAAAAAGGGTTCTTACAACGCTATTCTGGTCCTCAGTCGATCTTCCCTTTTACGCTCAAAAATAGTTGAGCATGAAGTATTGCAATGCATCTTCTTTTTAAAGAATAAGATATTTTCCCACTCTTTAGCTTTAATGGTTGTTGAACTATCTTGCCCCATTGGAAGTTATATGCCTCATTACTTTAGCCTTTTATTTTGGACCACTCCCCCAGCCTGCTTCATATCAATCCATCCCTTCTCAAGGCTGATCTCCCACGATCAACAAGATTCTAGAGATTTCTTATTCCTGCACAACTCAGAAATAGTTATGGGTATTCTTGTACTTCCAAAGTACCACATACTCCTCGTACCTCCAAGGTACAGATGCAACTTTGTCAAGTCCAATTGTGTTGCAACCACAATTACTAGTCTTCAAAGATATACATCTTATGCTCTCTTGTTCAAGCCGATTGTGCTGCAGACACAATCACTAGTCTACCAAGAGGCACTCACATCAGGTATACCATGTTCAAGCCGGCTACGTTGCAATCGTAGTCACTAATCTACCATGGGTATACACATTAAAAGTATCTATTCTTTATTCCAAATAAAGAAAAATCAACCTTAAAAAATCCTACTCTTTATTCCCAATAAAGAATTTCACTTACAAAAGCTTCCGCAATCTCTCCAAGAAGAGAAGCTCACCAATTATTTATCCTAAAGTTCCCATTTGGAGCCATCTCTTCTCCTTAGCGACAGCTTTCTCTCACTCCTCATCGTGGAAGCTTACTCTTCTTCGCTCCTCTCCCGTCTTTGAGGTCTCTCCCGCCTTTGAGGTCTCAGCTATTTGCTCTACAGGCTTAGGCGCTTCTAAAGCATGCATCTGAATAGCATGTTGGGATTTAGGAGGCTCAACTTTTGTAATTCCTCCTTCCCCAAAAGGACAGTTCGTAATAAAATGCCTTCCTCCACATCGAAAACATCCTCTTTTTGGCTCATTCTTTTTATTTGACGTGTCAAGTTCCTCTTGCCTTCTTTCAGACCCATTGCTCTCTCTGTTGTACCTTTTTCTTTTGAACTGTCTATCGGAGTCTTTATTCCCATTTTTCTTTTCTTTCTTTTTATTCTCCTCCTCAGAGGTATCCTCGTCCCAAATATCTAACTTTCGCATTTTGGGATCCAACTTCCTTTCCACTGCAGACGCCATCTTTATAGCCCAATCTAAATCTTTAGGATTTAGGATCTCCAATTCTGCATATATGTCATCCTTACACCCGCTAACATATTTTCGTAGGAGTTCATCTCCATCTAAGTTCCTTATTAATGCGGCCAAATGGGTAAACTTCGAGGTGTAAGACTGAATCGTTTCCTTGTCTTGTTGTTTCAGGTGATCCCATACTCTTCTTAGCTCACTTTGATAATTAGAAGGAAGATAATGCGATTCAAATGCTTTCTTGAATCCTTCTCATGTGTCTATCTTAGGATCACACTCCCATCGACCTTGCCACCAGGCTTGGGCTTGATCTTTCAGATAGCTATCCATAGCTTGCAACTTTTCTACATCATTGGCTTGCACTCGATCGAAGAATTTTTCCCACTGACTTAAGAAACTGACTACTTTGATTGGCCTCATCTTCCTCCCTTTAAAAGTAGGCATATCCACTTTCTCCAACCATTTTCTGACCTTGCCAGGACTAATTGACGGCGGTGGAGGATTTACAGGTGGAGGGTAATTCGGCAGAGGTGGCTGCTGGGGAATATCTGGTAAGAAGCGATACAAAATAGCCAACTGCTCAATCTGCTTTTCATATTCCTGCTGATTAGTAGGTGTAGGCAATGCTTTCTGAGATGCAATGTAACTAGCATTGGCTAAAGCTTGCTGATATTGACTATCAGAGATATTGAAACGGTTTTGGGCCATTGCACAGATGCCTTGATTGACCAGGCTCTGATACCAATTGATACAACTTAAAGATTTTACTGCTTAAGACCGTCAAAGTGAGAATCAACCCAATACAAGGCTGGTATGATAATTCAAAGCTGAGCTCTTTTAAGCCACAATAACACAAACAAGGATTAAGACTTAGGAGTAAACTTATAGAATTGCTCAACACATGAGCAGGAGTACAGAGTTTCCACAATAGGAAATGAAGCAGCCGTTTATCCGCCCAACCGGATCCAAAACTAAAACAATTTCCAAGGGGTATGAAAAGAATTGATCAAGGCCTATTTTCCCTTCAGCTCTAGATCAACCGTTCCAGAGCAGTTAAAAACTTAGATAGGTTCAACCGTCAAAGATTAGTTTCAATCTCTGACTACACAAGGAAGACAGTAGACGATCCTGACCAGGGAGCTTCAGTGGCAAAAACCTAAGCTAAATCAGATCTTTGCAGGTCGGCTTTGGGTAGCGGCAGCCAGAAGTTGGATAGCTTAGGTCGGATTTGATGGCAGAGTCTTCTGAGTCCACAGATCTTGGCCGATATCTCCTTTTATCATCAAATCGGCCCTTTTTTGTCAGCAAAAAGGGTTCTTCCAACGCTATTCTGGTCCTCAGCCGATCTTCCCTTTTACGTTCAAAAATAGTTGAGCGTGAGGTATTACAATGCATCTTCTTTTTAAAGAAAAAGATATTTTCCCACTCTTTACCTTTAATGGTTGTTGAACTATCTTGCCCCATTGGAAGTTATATGCCTCATTGCTTTAGCCTTTTATTTTGGACCACTCCCCCTAACCTGCTTCATATCAAATGAGGTTCCTAATAATTCGAAACAAACTCTTGGAAATGGAAATATGAATCATCTTGCCGGTGTGGGTCCTGCAACAACTAAAACGGAAAATGCTGATACAATTTTTAAAAGTGAGAGATTGCCTACCCAATGGACAAAAGCGACGATCAGCCTGAAATGGTAGCTCAGAATTGCAAAGAGAAACTATGGAGCCCTCAATAGTAGATTCTGAACAAGAAACAAAAAATTCTGAAGTGGAAGTGGCATCATAGGAAGGAGAAAAGAAAAGGGAAAGGCTCTCATCCAGCATTAACAATGAAGAAAAGGCGGTTGAGTGATAATTTCTGGTTATCTACATTGCAATGCATTTGCTGCTAATTTGTGGGGTTGTGTGGAGCCTCTGTGGACCGTCACAGAAGCAGCATTCTTTCTTGAGAAAGCCTTGAACAAAAATATAAAAGCTTTTCCTCCTGTTTGTAAGCCCCCGCAGGCTTTGCTACATGTGCGGAGCGGCATTCCACGTCCGTGAAAGGAACTACCGCTGTGGATAGCCACCACCTGTTTCTAAAGCTGTTATATAGACAATAACAGTTGCATCATCTGCATCACCTGCAATTAAATGACAAGGAAGTTAGTAAGTATCAAGGTCCTATGATCGATCTTTATCCCATTTCCATCCAATACTGTATACTCACCACAAGCTCTGACAGCTGCCCTTACAACAACAGGTGCATAGCCTATACTCTCAAACTTGACGAATGTGGCATGTTCTTGGGGAGATGAAAATGGACGTATCTGCATAAATCATCAGAAAAATAATCTAAAAGTAACCAAACTTGCAGGGACAAACAACACAACAAGTATTTCCGAAGTTTCTTCTTTTTTCTCTTAAGCTTTTTGACCTCCATAGATCGTAGGTGATCACTGGAATATTCGTCGTAAGATATGGTCTTCCCGAGGAATGACCTCCTTTTCCTGCATAAAAATTAGAGAACTGTAATTCAAGCGTGCAGAAGCTACTCAAACTATATAAATGTTTGCTTTCTTACTTCAAGAGTATTGACATCGTGTGTTTCCAGAGCTGCAAAATAATCGACAATAGTGGCATCATCTGCATCGCCTAGAGTTACGAAGTGAAATTAGTACCATTTTCAAATTATTTAAATCTCTTTTGATCATATCATTAAGAATTCATTGGCATAACTACCATATGCTTTGATGGCTTTCTTCACGAGTGCAGCTGGATAACACAAAAGTCTGCAACAAGAGGAAGTCTAAGAACCTAAGTTTGTTAAGTTGGGAAGGAAGAGGACTCCCAAACGTTTTCTGTTTTCTGCTATGTAAAAGCAAGGGGAAAAAATGCTGGAAAGAAGATAAACAAATCTGAGGTAGAAGAAACCACAAATCCCGCACTTTCTGAAACCCTCAAAGAAGCCGTTAAAGAAACTCAATCCGTCAAAGAAGCCGTCAAAGAAACTCAACCAGGAACGGACAGAACTTCAGGTATAGGTAATGTATTTCATTTCTAAATATGTCTTCTAATTTACTTAACATGTTAACTTTGCAAACCAGGTATGACTTCTAGCTTCAAGGCAGAATCTTGGAACTCTAGTCAGATTCACAACCTCTGGTTTCCCGAAAACTATAACTCTGAGATCCAAAGCACGTTTGGCACTTTTCAAAACACATTTGGCACTTCTCAAATCCCACCTATATTGAACTTGCCTGCTACACTGCCAAAAGTTATCGATCTTATCAAGGAACAACATGATCCCGTTTCTCAAGTTAATGCAGAAGTTCATGTCAATACAAAAGTTAGAACAACTCAAGCTACTGCATATGTTCAAATTCCTCAAGTTGTACCTCAAGTTAATGCACAAGTCAGTCCTCATGGCTCGGATACAGATACAGGTGCCATTGATGACGACATAACCTTGGCTCAGTTCGTATAGATCCAAAGCTTGACTTGTATTACAGCCAGCAAAATATAATGTTACTAGCTTTAATTATGTTATGAATAGGCAGCAATTTTGTCTTGTAGGTATGTGCATCAATTTTTGTCTTGTAGATGTCCATAATGTTCTGCACCTATACAGAAGATACAACTATCATTTATCCTTTTTTTTCTCTATTTGACCATGGAATACAACAGATTGATTTCTCCATGTCCAAAAATCACATTAACATACAATTGAAGTCTGAAACAATTTATTCATTAATTTGGTTTCAAATTTATCAAGCCCGTCCAAACTTTTGCCCGTTTTGACAAAACAAGGGCCCTCAATTTCTTTCAATCTATAGTAACATCCTGATTGAACACAATTACAACATTTCGAGGCAATATAAACACATTAATAAACCGTGGTTTCTATATCTGTCATATTAAAGAAATGCCAATTAAAGGATATGCCAAAATGCATGTTTACTCTGCTATGAAATGCCCTTGTCATGGCTACATTGAAGGTTAGCTTTTGGCTGATATTGGAGGAAGAATGCAGCCCTTTGCAATATGTGACAAGGTGATTAACGCATCTTCTGTGTCAGGATCAACATTCTCTGCCAAAGTCTTGGGAACACCGAGCAGCGCATCTGCAAATGGTGTAAAATGCATTCGTCAACTATTAAGATGTTGAAACATGAAATTAAACAAGCCTCTAGGCAGAGCAAGGCTCTTCATGGCTCATGCACCTATAAGCGGATTATAATGACATAATAAGCCATTTACTTTAAAAGGTTTAGCAGTAGACATTTGTTTTACGCTACCAACCATTCTCAGAATCTCCTTACTTGGAGATTGACCATGCTGGACAGGACTTTAAACTGCCATGCATGGTATAGTAGAAGATAATTGCATCTCAGCTCTGTAAACAAGCCTTTGAATAGTTTTCATCATCTGCAAATTATGCATATCAAACCAGAATTCGTATCAAATGTATTCTTACTTGCCTTCCATCACAAGAACCTGCCAAGTTTGGTATATCTACAATAAAAAAACAGGCACGACGTGAATCTATAAGCCACAGTATAAGCATGACCATCATATTGTGTTGGTACTAGCCTGCAAAAACCAACCACCAAGCCTGCAAATCTCAAGTATATTAAACATTCACAAAAAATATCCAATCCCTCCATTTCAGAGTTTTTAAAAATCTGTTAACTTTTTCTTTAAATCCAAATGAGAAAGAAAATCCAAAAATGTTCTTTATTATTCAATGATATTGAATACAAAATTCTTCCTTCTGATACAACCTTAAACCTTTGTCTTTTTCCTTGGTTTATTCTGCTTGCAAACCTTCTTCTTTGGCTTGGTTTTTTTTCTGTTGCCTATCCCATTCTTTTGCTTCTTCCATTGGCCACATGTACCAGCCTTTTTATTTCTGGCCACTACCTTCTTCCTAACTGCCCTTAGGATGTCTTGTTTTCGTCGTGTCTTCTTTTTGGCTACGGAATGGGAACTTGCCAGTGTTTCAGAATCAGGCGGTGGTAGAGTCAATGATATGCTCGTGTGCTTCCAAAGGTAAATGGTATGCATTGTCTTCATTTACATCAGCAATCAAATCTACCTTTGCGCTTATCACGAGGTGTGAATAACAATTAACATCAGGCATATTACTTAACAACTCGTATCTATCTTCACCCATGAACTTGTAATATTTACCTGTTAGAATTACCTCTTGCCTGCTGAATCTTGAACCCCAGTAATCTTCAAATGCATTTTCCACCACGTGTTTGGGTTCAGTACACTTCACAATCCAGAAGTCAACATTTTCTTCATTATTTTCTTCCGCATTTATGATAAAATTGTCACCAACTTTTACTAGTTCTGCTTTCCACTGGTTGTGCCCTTCATATTGGACATGAGTCACAGTTGCCTCTTTTTGCATGATCTCAGGCTTCAACGTTGAATATATATACCGACAAAGTCTCTTCAAATGCTTACACCTATTCCATAACTCCTTCTAGCAGTTTGTACAAAAGCAAGACAAAGCTCTATGAGCCACCATAGTAGGCCTATCTCGACAAATTGGTCTGATAGAATGGATGTTTTGGGTCCTCTTCAAAGTATCACAATCATATTTTATCCTCCTACAAACATCACCTACCTTTACAAGCCAAAATAACCTGCACACACACAAAGACTATGTTTAAGCTACAAGGAATTGCATATGCTGCTTGCTGCACTCTAACAGATTATGTTCAAGTGGGCATAATGGCCTTTTGTTTACTGCGATAGCTATGCATGTAAGTAGCACTTAAGCACACATAACAAATGAAATATTTTCAGTATAGATAAGAAATAATTCAATGCATTATTCTTGCCAATCATACTTCTGAACCTAGCATTCTAAACATGTTATGCTCAAATGTGCAACATAGACTACATTAGACTAAATAACATGTGAATATATGTGCTACATGAATGTGCATAAATTAGTGCGCGTACCTGATGATGTTGTTGTCTTTGATGCCTCTCTTCACTCTGAAATACCAAACTAAGAAATGAACTGCATCCTCAGCATTCCTAAGAGGTGTACTATCCCCCTTCAGCATCTCACTCGTTAGTATTCTCTTTATGATAGCCTTAGCGCCATCATGTTCCTCTTTGCCATGGCATGATGCAAAAGAATTC
This sequence comes from Isoetes taiwanensis, assembly GCA_021234155.1. NCBI lineage: Eukaryota > Viridiplantae > Streptophyta > Lycopodiopsida > Isoetales > Isoetaceae > Isoetes > Isoetes taiwanensis. The sequence goes on along the minus strand of JAJEKV010000033.1, from coordinate 7,799,296 downwards.
CAACCAATCTTGACATCATAGCTTGATAAAATCTTCGTAAATAGTAAAAGGCCCTCGAGGATTTGAACTGTGATGCACATCCGTCGGACCAGAAAATATGTTTTGAATAATTTACACCTTTACTTATCAAATAATCAGCATGCTTTTGGAGGCAATGTTGTATGAATAGTGTCATGCTCTCAATCGTCTGACATGTAAAAATGACTTTCTTTCACAAGTTTGCGATAACCAACGATAAGATTAGGATCTTCACCTTCCTTTGTATGTTTGTAAGAGATGTGCACAAGTATTGAACATTGTTCGTTCCTCCAATGCATTGTTTGGATCTCTCGCTAAATTTTGAATGTATAATTCTCGGCGAAGTCAATGATAGACACGACCCTGTCTTTTGGGAATGTTTGCAAACATTCCTTGAACTGAGAAGCCTGCCACCGTGCCGTATGATTGTGAGGAATGAATTGCTTTATGACTGCATCTGCATGTTCCACAAACTCATGCAAGGAAGTGTTCTTGTAAGCCAACTTCATCACATCTTTGCGTTTGACAATTGGTTTTCCCGCTTTGCCTACATCCTTTACAAAAGTCTCTTTGACCTGCAACATAATAGACTAGTCAGCCATGCATGCATTAACCAAAATATATAGTTGGTCAATCGGTCAATCCTAGATCATTCCACAAAAACATAGGCTAGAATTAGAGGGCAAATACACTAGCAAAACAGAATTAAGTATTCAATGGACAAAAGAAAATTGATTACAAAATTTAAAAGACTATCAATGAAATGATAGAATAATTACCTTCTCAAAGTTCTTCCAGTCTAACTTTATTGTCTTCCTCTTTTCTTTCGGACATTTCTGGAATGATTTCAGCCCACAATCAGCACACTCCATAGTCAAACACTTAGAGTTATGCCAATCTGCAGTCTCTTGCTTAGGACACACCATAGACCTCCACATATCACAAACATTGTTGAAGGTGTGTTCGCTTGCTACACAAGTTTGGGGGACCACAAATAGAACACTTGCATGTACAACTTGGACCGTGAATGTTAGGATCACGTCTTACTTTATTAATTGCTTGCCTAACAAACTCTATTCTCATGTGATAAATGCAGCAACACGTTTCCCTTCCTTAAGCCTTTTGACAAACTTAGGCTTCAAAGCTTCAAACAACCTAAGCCCTATCTTCATGTCTGGATATTGACGCTTGAATCTTCTATAGAACATGACCTATAATTCAAAAAATAGAACACAAGATATGAAATGTTATTTCTAGCAAAAGATAACAAGCAATACATACATGTGTCTCTTCTAGTAAGTGAATGGGTTGCAGATTATACGGCTTTGCTATTTTTTGACCGTTACTATCTCTCCTCAATTTAATCACCTGCCTTTTATTTGGAAAGACTCTAGTTTCGGAAATCCAAAAGTTGTATACCTTTTCACGGTCCGAATCAGAAAGCCTATCAGATCTGCTCTTCCTCTTAAACATGACCAAGGTCCTCCAAATTCAGCGCGTTTCCTTTTGTCCAACGTAGCATAGACAACCCTTCTCTTCATGTTCAAGGCCTTTGCAACCGCTGATCGATTGCTACATGAATTGACAGCCATCATCAAAGTAGATGACCTCGCTTGATTAACATCTATAGTCCTGCCACGTTTTTGGCTTTGAAGAGTCTCTTTCACGTTCTCAACAACATGCTTGTATACGTTAAGTGCCCATTCCAAATGATGTCAAATTCAGGAGTTGCCCTCCTCGAAGAGCTGCACCAGCACTGCTTCAGTTGCTTCCTGCAAGGATCGAACTGTCAGGGGTGTGACTGATAGCCCGTCCTAAACTCCTGCATGATCTCCCGAAGAAGCCGCTGGAAGGGTGCATTCCGAATTAAGTGATTAGTGCACTGCTGGAAGTGCCTAATTTCTCGGAAGACCCTTGCATACTTCGAGTTGGGCCCTCTTTGGTGCTACTGGTCGAGGTGGAGGTGGCTTTGGTTGATTCTTTGGTCTGCCACCCTTCACGAACTTTTAGATGTTCTGCTTACAGTACTAATTGTTGTAGCGCGTCCATCTCTGGAAGTAGACCTTAAAGGCCGCCTTCTTCTTCTCAAACTCAAGGTTGTGCTTGAGCTTGAATGGTATTTCTCCCACCTTCTGCTTCTTCGTTACCTTCGGTGGCTTGGGCCACTTCGAGTAAGGTGGTCTTGCATCAGGGTTTGACGTCTCCCCCACTTCTCCTTCCTGCTCCTCTTCGCCATCTCCTTCGTCGACCTTCTCTTCGTCTTGCTCCTCCCCGTCGGGTGATGTTCGATGAGGCTCTTCGATCCGGACAGTTTCTCGCGGCCTGTCCTCTCTCTGCTTCATTCTCCTCTCCCGTTACCTCTCCCTCTTTCTCTCTCCTTCCTTTCCTTCTCCCATTCTCCTTCCCCTTCCTCTTCTTTGAAGGCCCTTCCATTTGCTGCTGCTGCTGGTCTTCTTGTTGCTGCTGGTGCTGCTCTTCTTGTTGCTGTTGTTATTGCTACTGGGGCCTCCCCTCACTTCCTGAAAGCGTACCCCGGAGGACGGACTCGTCGGTTCGCTGAGTGCTTTCGGGCGATCTGTTCGGGGCTCGCTCGTCCGTGGTGTGGTATATTTCATCCATGGAGTTTGAGGTGCTGGCCTCGTCGCCCTTGCCCGGCCTTGGCCTTAGGTGCTCGGAGATCTTCTTCCCGCTCCCCGGCTAGCTCTGCCATGCTGGGCCTCTTCCGGAGACTCCTAACTTTCCTTGTTGTGCACTTGGTGCGTGCCATATCTTACGGTTAGGGAAACTGAATAGCTTAAGCTGGAGATCAAGAGAGAGAGAGAGAGGGTTTAGGGCGAAATGAGGGAAAGAGGCTAAAATGGTATTTAAAAAGGGAAAGATGCTCTTCATGCCACGAAATATTCCTTTGCCATTGTTATTCCTATCAATTAGCCACCCTTATTAATGGTTGTTTCCTTGCTATTATTTTTTTGAATTTTAATTTTTTTTTCCTATGTTTGGGGGTTTTAATTATGAATTTGCACCATTTTTCACCTGGGTCTCGGATTGGGATGATTCTTTGACCTATTTTGTGTAAAATTTGATGCTCATGCATAATTTCCACTCCAAATTTATTAGAATGTTCACTTGGCTCATTCTTTTTCCCTGAATCTATGATTTAGCCTAACTCTATGACCCTGCTACTTGGGGAATTTTTTTCCCCACCTTCGAGGTTCAATGTTGAAATTCTCATTCCATACTCTATTAGACCGGTTAATCTACTTAATCAGGGTTATGGCCAATGCTAGCTCTTGGTCAACCAAGAACATTGCTCTGATACCATTGTGACGCTCCCCGAAAGTATATAACACCCCGCCATATACCCTACGGGAAAATCCCCCATCCAGCATCAACTGTTTCATGGGCCCTCTGTCTGCCCCGTTCTTGGGAGGCCAAGACGCGGGTAAGGAAACACGGAGGTGTCTTTCGCGTCTGTCTCCCTATGGGCTCCTATAACAGCGGAAGCACACTAGAATATCGGCACTGGCAATAATACAATATAATCAACTACTATGAAGGGTAGCACATCTATCCATCCATCCATAGGAACGTCAATGATAACAACACACCGTAAAACACATGAGCTCCTACCCAGGCTCGGACTCGTAAGGGGAAGTAGTCTGACGACTGGGCCTCAAGATAGAGCAGATACTAGGTCTCTATACCCCCCTTCCCAATATGAGAGGAGCAATCATGATCAACCATCATCATATATCCATATAACTTGGTAACAAATGAGAATAACATCTGATCCTAATCAGATGCATCTAACTTATAGTTAGGGTTCATTGATTAGGGTTCAAGATCTAGACTGAGAGTTCTAGAATGGCTTTACTAGAGATACGAAATGCCAACTCATTTGGAATCCTAACTTTCAGATGATCTACAAAGGGCTCTACTCCAAATACATGCTCCCGAGGAACTATTTCCCGCGCCCCGCATCTCCATGGCCTGCAAGCGGTTCAAAGTAGCTCCCCCTCCTTCTGATGCGCACACGCTCTAGGGGCTGTTGTGCTATGCTATGCCACAGCAGACGATTCTCGAAATGGAGTTTCGAGCGCGAAAAAAGTTCCAAGGTTGTTGGAGCTAGAAAAAATGGCCTAGGGTTAGGGTTCGGCCATTTATAGGTTAGGGTTGCCATGTCATGCCACGCTCCAATTGGGTGCATCCATGTGGCGGGCGCCCAATAGGATGGGGCCATGTGGAAAATGGTCACATCCCTAAGGTTGGCTAAGTTATGTAAATAACTTAGCCATGCCCCCGTAGCCACACTCTATGGTAAGGTAGGCTTGTATGGTGGCGTGGCCTAGAAATATACGTATTTGTATCACATATTTTAGGGGGGCATCACAATATTCTTCATGTATTTTCTTTGTTTTCATATAGGTTCATGACAATCTCTAGTTTTTTAACGTACTAAAAAACACCTGAATTTGACACTCAGGCTAAAAGTTATGAAGAAAATAGAGTCAAGATCCTATATGGCGTACATCTCTTCTCACATATGACAATCCCTGGAATGTGTCAAGAAAGAATTGAATTGCTAACCTAAAAGACTACCCACCAAACCCCGGGGACGGGACCGCTTTAGAAACGTGCACATGAAAGGACCTCATTAGAAACGTGTCATTTAAAAAGGAAAAAGGAAAAGCACACACATGCATGAGATTACATGCCAATAAAACAAATAGCCCTCTTGGACTAGAAGTATGGTGTGTTGGCCATTTCACACCCTTTGTACGCGCAGCTTCTAATGTCTCTCCAATTGAGAACCACGTTTAACTACAAAATTGACACCATTGAGGTGTGCCTACTATTACCTTTTTTTATAAGGATATAGGGATCATCAAATAAAATGCTTATGTGACTAAGCTAAACGTCACCCAACATGTGTGAGCATGCCTTACTTACATAAAGCCATACAAGACATAAGATACAAGTAGGCATACAATTCAATTCAAGCCACTAGAGCATCAAGATGGATACACAGTACAAGCACAAAGTATAAGGAAATTGAAGTTTGAACTTGATATTGATAGGGCATGATCTCACATGGAATGGTGCCAAATGGGTGCTTTTTGAAGATCAAAATGTAGTGCAAAAATGCTTAGCATTTGTAGATGTTAGAGCAAAATATGTTGCCTTGCTTGCTTCAAGCCAATCATCCCATGTTCTCTTGTGTACATGCGGTGATGAAACTAGGATCTTATATTCTTGATGTTCTAAAACAACATGCAAGGGGCCCTGCCATGTACATACTTCTCGTGATGGACTTTTCATTCTTTGAGTAGGTTTATTACTATCAAGGTTTCTTGAATTTTCTTATTCAAGAACTCAAAGGTTTGTTTGTCTTTGCACAATCATAGGCTCTATACAGTATATTGCATTCTATAGGCCGTTTGGTCTTTACAGACTAGAGAATTTATTATACACGCATGCATAAACACCATAGAGCAATTAGTAGAATAGCAGGATGAACTTATTACATCTCATTTAGACTTAGGTACATTTTCATAGAACAAACCTGGCCTCAGCTAATTGGGGCCAGGTTCGGCGATTCCCATGAGTAACTGGACTTCAAAGTTCCTAGAAATCCTATCTGAATTCTGAAACTCTCGAAGTTGTCTTTGAAGTTGGATTTAAAGTTCTTTGAAGTTCGATTTAAGATGAGAACAAATGATGATGTCTATGACATTATATTACACACATATATGTACAATGGACGTGTTACTCAATAGTATATATATAACACTAATTTTCAAAGGGTAAAAGATGAAAAAGGAATAAAAGGCAAAGGCAAAAAGGGGTAAATAAATTTAGTGTATAAGAAACTGGTTCAATCATAAGCCTTCAAGAATAGAGCGCTCTCTGACTGCGTGCACGGAATCGATCATTGGTTCAGCCGGTGACATATGATGGTGATCGGGTATTTATCTGGAAAGGCCGCAGAGGTTTGAGGCATTCCGATTTGCAGCAATTATCAGAGCGCTTGGAAGGCGACAGGTATCGGTGGGATTTTTTCAGCTCTCTGAAAGGAGCAAATCGGCACGCAGTAGTACTTGCAAGAGCCTCAGCACAGAAATAATGGGTTTTGATTTTGAGTCGCTTACAGAGGCTACCTCTGGTGCCGTTGGAGGCCTCCTGAGCACCACCATCCTGTACCCTTTGGATACGTGCAAAACTAAGTATCAGGCAGAGGTTAGAGAAGGGGATCTTCGGAAATACAGGTACTTTTTGCTTTCATTTTAAATGTGTCCGTGATCCGGTTGTCATTCTGTCTGATTAAATTCATGTGAGATCCCATTTACCTTGTTTTGAGATCAAACAAGCTAGGACTGGTAGATAAATAACACTATTTTAGAAGGGCAAATGCTTCTTTATAGCATTCTTAAGCAATAGTTAAAGTTAACCTTTTCTATCAAAATTACTTCTTTTTTCATGTTAGATTTAAGTTATAAGTCTTAGAAGTAAACCTTATAGAAAAATTATCTTCAGCATGTTACCAAGTCAATAAAATAATAACTATCACTACTATTGACAAAGATTGTTAGCCTGGTAAATGCCCCTTATATTGGAAGTCTCATACTAAATCTGCTGTATTCCAGATCACTATTGGATGTCTTGAAGGAAGCCATTGCCTCCAATCAAGTTGTCTCTCTGTACCAAGGTCTTGGTACGAAGAACTTGCAATCAATTATATCACAATTTATATACTTCTATAGTTATAGCTATTTCAAGCAGTTGTATATAAGAAAGTCAAAGAATAAATATATGGGAACGGGTGCAAACCTCATAGTAGCAGCTGCAGCAGGAGCTTGCACTGTAATAATTACACAGGTATGTAGCAAGCAGTTCCTGCATGCTGATCTATATTTTATCTCTAAAATATCTTGTGAATTTGATGCTCAGCCTCTGGATACGGCCTCAGCTAAGATGCAAACTAGTAATTTTGGAAAATCAAAAAGTCTATGGGATACTCTCAGTATAGGAAGCTGGAAAGAAGCCTTTGATGGTCTTGGTGTATCCCTTATCTTGACTTCCAATCCTGCTATACAGGTGAGAATTCAGATGCTATCTCTTGTCACTGTTATTTTATATCTCTAACTGTTTGTTTTATTATCACAGTATACAGTCTTTGAGCAGTTAAAGAGGTATCTAATACAAATGCAGAATCAAAAGAAGCGTCGCATCGAGCCAGCTGCAGAATTTTCTCCCGTTCTTTCAGCCTTTTCTGCTTTTCTTTTAGGTGCCTTTTCCAAGACCATTGCTACCATAATCACATATCCAGCAATTCGGTAAATATCAATTAAAAGTTCTTTCCTTCTGGCATGCTGAGTTCAATTCTGATGTATTCTTTCCATGACTATGTTGTTTTACAGTTGCAAAGTCATGTTGCAAGCAGCAGATGATGTATATGAATGTAATGGTGATGATTGCAAAAAAGTGGAAGGGGCGGCCCAACATGAAAGACCTCCAAAGAAGATGGTGCAAGCATTTCGTACTATTTGGCAGAAGGAAGGGCCATCTGGATTTTACAAGGGCTTGCAGGCTCAGATAATGAAAACTGTTTTGTCGGCAGCGTTAATGTTAATGATAAAGGAAAAAGTATCACAGAGCACTTGGGTAGTCATGCTTGCACTTCGGAGCCGTACGAAAAAATTAAAACCACTTGTTGCAGTCATGTGAATAGAGTAGCAAAGGAAATCATTGTTGTTGGATTCTGAAATTCTCTTATACTTCTAGCTTCTTTGTATCCATGTCAAGAATCACCTGGGCAAAGCTAAGGTATTAAGATTCAGATTATGAAAACTGTTTTGTCGGCAGTGTTAATGTTAATGATAACACTACGGAGCCATACAAAAAAATTTAAAACCAGTTGTGCAGTTATATGAATAGAGTAGCAAAGGAAATATTCTTGTTAGATTTTGAAATTCTCTTATACTTCTAGCTTGTTGTATCCATGCCAAAAATCACCTGGGCAAAGCCAAGGTATTGAGATTATATCTATTCAGCAATTCTTCAACTGTTCTACAAAGAGAAACTATTGTTTGAAGCTGGCAGCACGTTTGCTGTCTTGAAATGTTGTTCTGAACTGTGGTTTTATTCTTTTAAATGATCTGACCTCTCAGAATCAGTCTGAATCAGCCTTATGGTTTTATTCCTTTAAATGATCTGAGGTACTCCACATTAAAAGAAATATGCATCTTCCAACGTGACCGGCAACTCCAATCTATAAACGTTATCAATTATTTTTCCAATGATCCTAAAATGCCCATAAAACTTTGTAAGAAGTTTGGGATTCTTTTCTTTTGAAGGAGCACCACTTTCTTTAATAATTCTAATAAGCACCCACTTAGCCACCTGCTATAGAATAGAATAGAATAGAATACAATGGGCTAGTACAATCTACTAGGATTAAAAAACCCCTGCCTCGAAAGGTTTTCAAGGGAAAAACCTTTGTAGTAATGATGATACTAGACAAGCAGAGATAATGACTACTGAGGGCTCAGTAATTGCAGACGTTTATCTAGAACCTCAAGTATGTATAATGCCAAGTCATGCACAGATGGTGCTCTGAGAAGTTGTGGAAGCGTGAAATGGAATACTAAGGTCAAAAAATGATTCCGGACTATCTCAAAAGCAGGGCAACTCAGAAGAGTATGGCTTTCATCTTCAATAACCTGTAACTGGCAACAGGCACATAGTCTCGCTTCTCGCGGCAATCGCGGCCGCTCCCATCTACATGTCTCAATCCGTAGCCTGTGGGACCCCGTGCGAATTGATGCAATAGCTACAAGCTTGTTCCTGGACAATGAAGCAAGCAAATAAGCTTGGGGCCCTGGTGCCAAGGTGGGATTTATGTGTGCATGATAATGACCAGTTTTCACTTGGGCCAAAGTAACTGCGTCCCATATCTTTTGAGAAAAACGACCATTGAGATATTGTTGCAAAAGCTCAGGATCAGAACTGGCAAGCATCAGGCAGTGCTCTGGTTGCACAGCCCAACGGGCAAACCATGTAGTGCAATGCTCTTTCCAACATCGTTTCAAACGCTGAGGAGATTCAGCCATGGCAAGTGCAAGAACAAGATACCTAACATCATCCATGTGGTGCACCTGTCTGCCTTTTCTGTTCGCTTGACGAGTATACCTTTAATGTACAACATTGAGTGCTGCTCTGGTTGATTCCAAAACTATATCCATATCTTTAGCAACCTAATTTGCCTCCATCACACCTTCTGCTACTTTAATAATAGGACTTGGAATTATCCTTGTATATAATAGGTATACGCCCTTGTATAACCTGGAATGGGGAGAAACATGTTGCAAATTCTGTCACCATGTTGTACGAAAACTAAACTAGTGGAAGATACCGCTCCCATTCTAAAACCTGCTCATGCACAAAACTTTATAACACGCTCAATAAAGCTTTGTGACTAACCTCTGTCTGCCCATCAATCGGGGGAGGGAAAGCTGTAGAGAAATGCATCCTTGTAACCTAGTTTTTTTTTAATAATGCTCTCCAAAACTTACTGCAAAGCTTGGAATTCTTAAATACTTCCTTAGAAAATAAACGTGCAGTATCGCGAGCTTTCATAGCTTTTTGCAAGGAATGATAATTGCATACTTACTTAAACGATCCACAACGGTCCAAACGTGATCATTACCTCGTCTGCTGGAGCACTAACAAAATCCATACTAATATGCTAAAAAGGTATCTCCAGAGTACTTAGTGCCATGAACAATCCTAGTACCTTGGCATGGAAATCCTTGGTTTCTGACACACAAGACATTTTTCCTCAAATGCAACATTGCCCTTTCTCATAGTTTTCCAATAGAAATACTTTGAAACCAAATCATGAGTGTTAAAAATACCCATGTGGCCTACTATTGGTACCTCATGACATTCACGTAGAACCACTTCCCTAAATTGAGGAGTAACACAAAGACAATCTTGGAAAAATAGATATCTTTTTTGTAAATAGAAATTGTCAATAACACGATGCTAGCTTTCATGCAGATCAATGCATAACACTATCAACTTTATCATCCTGCTCATTTATAACCTTCATGGCCTCAAATGTGCGCTCCTGCCAAAGCGAAAAATTATTCACCTCATAAAACATAGCTAAGGGGGTTATTGAGTAAGAAATTAACATAAGTATTGACCTTAGAATAGAATAGTAAATTAGACCTTAGGAGGAATAATAACATGGAAATTATAGTTGTAGATGTCAATTTCCTATAGGGAAGATACTTGAGTATAGGATAGCATAAGATATTGATCCTAAAATAGAGAAGATATTCTGGCCATCCTAGATATTTAAGTTTGAAATAGATTTAATATCTAGATATGTTCTAATTTTAGAAAATACAGATAATATTAAACAGGGCAAACTTTGAAATGATCTTGAGCATCCTGGAAAGCCCTCAGAATCTAGTTTCAGAATTGGAGTGGCATCACTTGTAACTCCTTACGGTTAGGGACATATCACAGACAAGGTGGACAGGGGTCAAACAAGGCCGCACATGGAAGATTCTTTGGTGGGTAGTCGAAGCCAGATCTTTGGAGATTCTGTTGGAGTTATCTTTTCTTTTAGTTGATCATTTGTTGAAAGCTTGCATGTTTACATTGTTATTTCCGTTGTGCATGTTTATTTTGTTATTGAGTCTTTGTAATTGTGTTTGTGAATATATGAATCTGTATGAAATAAATCGTCCCTTTGTCGATGCGGAAGAATAATGTGTATACCAGGTGATTGGTATATAAGCATATACTGTACGATATACGGGTGGACCCAGGTGAGGGATTGATCATCCCTGAATCACAATAAGTACGAAGATGTTTTCTGTGTGAGTAACATTTATGAGACTAATGTTTGTGTTGCCAATGATTTGCCTCAGGATAAAATAATGGTTTACCCACTTAGTCCTTCCTTGGACTAATCTCATCTCTCTTTTCTTATTTCCTACAAATAAAGTTGAAAGCTAGGTGGTCGTCAAGCGAGGGAAGCACGAGATATAGTGGAAATGATGTCAAGCATGGATCTTACGTAGTTTGAAATGTAACTTGAGTATTGGGTTAAAGATCCTTGTTACTGAAGTTCTTGTGATGATTGAAAGATATTCATTATTTGAGTCCCAATTGCTTTGTTTTGTTGATTTCAAGTGTTAAATGCGCTAGAAGCGTTACATTTAATATCAGAGCTAGAGTTTCGATCATTAACCATTGTTGGTTATTGGGCCAGAGAAAGTTGATTATTGGCCCAGTGGCAATGAGAAATCATTATATTTGAGTTATGGGAAACCAAGAAGGAAGAAACTTCTTGTGGAGCTATCTAGTCGGTAGTCTGAGAGAAAAAGGGAGAGTTTAAAATCAGTTTTCATGTCCCAAACCAAGCATCTGAACTTGAGTTTCCACATATTAGAAATAGTCCAAATTAATCTTAATTATTGTAGTGATAAGGGTAGTCAATCCCGAAGGGCATATGGAGTAGAAAATAGTCTTAGAAATGTCTTGTACCTTGGAAGACTTGGTTCGCTTATAGTAATTTAATGACCTTGCCTAGAGGAGAATACACAGATTATCATGAAGGATGGTGATGAAAAGGTTGCCCTTCAAATGTTGGACCAAATATTGCAAAGAGTCCAGCAACAGTTGAATCTGCACCAAAATAAAATTTTTGTCCAAGAAGTGCAAGAGGAACGAAAGATTTCTAGAAAAAGAGTACAAGATATAGGAAATAGATGATGTGTGATTTACAAAATTGCTCCTACGATTTTATGGAAGAGTTTTCTTCGACATGGCCAACCCAACTTACTTTGACATAGAATTTCGGAACAGTTTTGGTAAGTGTGACGTGTGTTTGATGATGAGTTCTCCCCATGAGGACATGGGTAAATTCTAGTATGGGAGAATGTAACACACCTAGGGGTTATTGGGTAAGAAATTAACATAAGTATTGACCTTAGGATAGAATAGTAAATTAGACTTCAAGAAGGAATAATAACATGGAAATTATAGTTATAGATGTCAATTTCCTAGGTAACAAGTGGTAAAGCAAAGAAGTAGGAAGGAAGGAAGGAAGGAAAAATTTTTAACGTCCACGGAACCCAATCGGGTTATGGGACCAAGTACATAAGGGACCGAAGTCCTGGACCGAAGTCCAAACAAGAACATGGGCCGAAGCCCTTAAACCAAAGCACAACGTGAGCTAGAACACAACCATCATGACCCGGATTAAAAACCACCTGGGAAAAAAACCGTTGCCAGGATGACTATGGCTGCTCACCGATCCAAAAATCCATGCTGTTGCACAAGCAACAAGCATACCTTCATACCTCCAGCAGGCAAAGCTTCACCAAGCAACTCTGAACCGTAACCTCTTCACAACTGGGTGCTGGAAAACAGACGCCCCCAACGCCAATCGCCCAGACACGCAGGGAAGGCGGCGCTCAGAAAAACCGCTCAGGGAAATCGCCCATCGGAGGTGCCTCCTCACCCATCCACCAGCCCTGCGCCAAGGCGCCAGCACCCCCAGGTATGCGCGCAGGCGGACATCCACTCAGGCACACACAGGGGCGCCATCCGTCACTGCCGCTGCTCCAACGCCATCCATCACTGCATCCGCTCGGGCAGGCCTCAGGCAGCGCCTCAGGCAGGCGCCAGGCGCCAGGCGGAGGCGCCAGGCGGAAGGGCTTCTCGCCAAAGATAGGGAAGATACTTGAGTATAGAATAGCATAAGATATTGACACTAGAATAAAGAAGATATTCTGGCCATCTTGGATCTTTAAGTTTGAAAAAGATTTAATACCTAGATATGTTCTAATTTTAGAAAAGGCAGATAGTATAAAAAAAGGGCAAACTTTGAAACCGCATAACTCAACAAGTGAATAGAGCATTCTTGAGCATTCTGGAAAGCGCTCTGAGTCTAGTTTCCAGAACTGAGATCGCACCGTTCGTAACTCCTTACGGTTAGTGAGATATCATAGAAAAGGTGGACAGGGGTTAAACGAGACTGCACATGGAAGATTCTTTGGTGGGTAGTTGGAGCCGGATCTTTGAAGATTCTGTTGAGTCCTCTTTTCTTTTAGTTGATCATTTGTTGAAAAGCTTGCATGTTTTATTTTGTTATTGACTTTTTGTGATTGTGTCTCCGAATATAATGAAACGTTAAAGAATAAATCTGTATGAAAGAACCTGCCCCTTTGTCAATGCCAAAGGGATCCAGGCAGAAGAGCAACGTGCATACCAGGTGATTGATAAATAAGCGTACATCATATCGCAAACGATATATGGGTGAACTCGGGTGAGAGATTGATCATTCCAGAATCACAATAAGTTATAAGAAGACGTTTTCAGTATGACTAATATTTATGAGACTAATATTTGTATAGCCAACGATTCGCCTCAGGTGGTTTACCCACTTAATCCTCCCCTAGACTAACCCCACCTCTCCTTTCTTATTTCTTACAGATAGAGTTGAAAGTTAGGTGGTCGTCAAGCGAGGGAAGCAAAGAGAGATAGTGGAAATGATGTCAAGCATGGATCTTACATAGTTTGAAATATAACCTGAGTATTGGGTTAAAGATCCTTGTACTGAAGTTCTTGTGATAAATGAAAGATATTTATTATTTGAGTCATCGATTTCAAGTGTTAAATGTGCTAGGAGCATTACACCTAAATAATGTCATCTCAACGATGCACCCGACTAAGAGCATCTACAAATTTATTCTATGCACCTGGCAATGAATAGCATTAGTATCAACCTCAAAATGCTGCAACAGCTCTGGCCATTTAAACTGGCGTGCGCTTGCAGAAGCTTGTGTCAATAACAACATCATCCCTAAATAAAGCCTCATATTTGTTAGGAAATTGAGAACGAGCACAATCCAATTCATTAGTACCAGGTATCTTGCTCATGAGGAAAAATGTTTCACCAGGTAAAGTCCTATGGGCCCATGTCGCACACATCTTCTAAAAGCAACATGACTAATCATGATAGCAGGATTGGAAAATTGAATAACTTTAAAGGTTACTCCATCAATAGTAACCTCCAAATTTTTGTAGTTACCAGCAGGATGGGATTGCAAATATGGTGTTCACATTCCTCAGATTTTGGATCATCAAAAGATCGCTACTTGTGACATACATTAATTTATTAGATAACTTGAACCATAAACTAATTAGAAAACTTAATTAAATTAAATGAAACTTGAAGGCTTAAAGATAAGACTTTAGGGTTCCTAAACAGCGGAAGGCGTATTGGGCACCCCGATCATTTGGAGCGGAAGGCACATCGAAGAATCCCGATCATTTGAAACTCTAGGTCATCCCGTTAGCATTCCGCCAGGTGCATTCATTCGAATTTTATCAGAGCTTAATCTACTGAAAACTTTCTTCAAGCTTAACTGCATCCATTTAAACTGCATTCTTAGAGCTTTGTTCTTTGAGCTTAACTGCATTCGTTCTTCGGGCTAAACTGCACCACTTGATTGCATTCTCAGAGATTTGTTCTTCAAGATTAACTGCATCCACTTAACTTCTTAAGGTATGAATTTTGTACTACGACATATGGTCAAGATCTATGCCTTTTTAATTTGTTAATATAGCTTTTTGTTCTACTAGTCCTGCAGTCTGATTTGAATGTAATTATTGTGATAGACATGAAGCATTGTTTGTGGCTCTCTGTACAAAATTTTTGATTGAGATAATATTTTTTGACTGAACGTTTCTAGCATCTTTTATGTACTACTAACAAAAGAAAAGGCAAACCATTTCTTCTATAAGAAAGAGGAGGACCATGTGCTCAGAGGATTATACGGGACCTCTTATAAGGCTATTGTATATTTTTGTATATATCTTACTCTGCTCAGATATCGTCTTATTATCCAATTCTTTGTTGGCCCCAAGTGGAGTGTTCACAATTATCTGGATGATCATCATGCTGCAAGAAGCATCTCGTCTAAGATTGATATCGAGTCCTCAAGTCTTCTTTTCTGGGTAAATGAAGCGCTGGAATTTGTGGACCTCTGGGTACCAGAGTTTTCCTTGGCTTATAATGGTCCTTATGACATACTTTCTACACTTGAGAAATTAGATGAGTTGATTAAATTTTTAAAATTGCGTTATATGAGTGGGAACTGTCTCTCTTTGTCAACACGTTTCCATCTTAAAAAATATCCATTGGCAGACCATCAAGAGACACATTATGAATCGAATACATCGCCTCTTATCGGGTGGTTAGAGGATGAGTTATCAATTATAGAGTGCAACATGCTAGCATTTTCTGAAGGGAACCGAATGAACTGTGTACAACTTGTGTTCCCAATTTTAGATGCATTGCAGGTGGGTTTTTGATATATGTTCATGTCTTTCTTTTAGATGCTAATGATTGAAGTGGTCCTCGATGTTTTCAGTCATTATAAACTATCTTGACCTTTTAAAGCTTCTCTATTACTGTATCAGTACTTATCTGCCTCTATACTTGATTACTAACTCAAATGGAACTTATAGGAGGGTGCAATAAATGTTACTCCTGATCAGGAAGTAGACTTAGTTCTGCCACAAGAAAAAGAGACTCAACAATGGTTTCCTGAAATTGCTAAACTTGGATATGGCAGCACCAACATGCTGCTGCCCAATAATGTTGTACAGTTTCTGTTAATTCAGAGATTCACGAGTAATTCATCATTAAAGAGGTGTTTCTTGAAATTGGTAATACTCTAGTCATAATTTCTTTAGATATGAGGAATATGTTTAGTCTAGTTTACAAGATGTGTAAAGCTGTGTTACGGAAAAATTTGTTGACAAACCAATAAAAGGCAATCATGAGCAGATTACTGGAGCAATACCCACCACTTTGACCTTTTGAGACATACAAGCAAAGTATCTCTTGTTATGGCTTTTATGCATTAACTCTTTCTCTTATTAATCAATGTCTTCTGGCGTTATTTCTTTGCAAGTATTAGCCCCTTGTGCAAAACTGGCTATTTTTTTTTTTTTTTGAAGGACGAAAGCCAAAAAGCTTATTAATTAGAGAAAAAGTACAAAATTTACATGTCTCATCTAACTGTGTAAGCACAAAAAGATGCCACAGGAGCACGAGCCTGGAGCACAATGTACTTACTCTAGAATAGGAGACTAATGATAAGAATCAATTCGAAGATACTGAATCCAGATGCGTTCCATCAGTTCAGATTCAAGGGAGGAACACTCGTAGGCTGTCAATATCTTTTTCTGGGCCACCGTAATAACACTGTGTGCAGATGAATAAATGCCCTGAAAGATGTGGTGTCTGTGACACTCCCATATCGATCGACCGTAGGAGCCAACCGGAACATATTATGCCTTTGCTTCAGATTGACATTTCATTCCAAGACATCTACGAGACATACCATTACGACAAACAGGATTAAACTTCCTTTCCATATCTCCAAATATGTTCAGGGTGATGCATGCTGACCTTATCGCTGACCAGCAAATATCGTTATATCCCAGATTATGCCACATTATCTGTGCACACCAGCCCTGTGGATGATGCCAAGGATTTGCACCAAACAGTACAAGCTTTTGTCAAGAAAGGATTCAAGGAAAGTGACATCAACTTTACAACTTACAAAGCTTTGAAGAATGGAATATTCTATAAAATGAAGTTTGATATTGCCACTGCCACAATAATACTTAAATTCTGATATCTCGACAGGCACCCTGATTAACTACGTAAAGAACATTGCTCCTTTTCTGGTATAATGTCTAAACATATCCTTAAGTTTTGTGTTTTGCGTTAAACATGATATAAGAAATGCACAAACTTCACTTTGCATGGGTTAATTCCCTTTCAGGTTTTAAATTGGTAAACATTTGCATGAGAACTTCATAGTTGTTTTGTTTCCAAGCATATTTATTTAAATAGAGATTAACATTTTTTATTATGTTTGCAAATGCTTTTTACACATTTTAGTTGCAAATTAATCAAAAATAAGATTTTTATGTGAGGTTACCAAACCATTGTATGTAATATCTAAGACACTACAAAT
This sequence comes from Isoetes taiwanensis, assembly GCA_021234155.1. Taxonomy (NCBI): domain Eukaryota; kingdom Viridiplantae; phylum Streptophyta; class Lycopodiopsida; order Isoetales; family Isoetaceae; genus Isoetes; species Isoetes taiwanensis. The sequence goes on along the minus strand of JAJEKV010000033.1, from coordinate 7,782,200 downwards.
AGATAAAGAACAGAAGCACTAGAGAGAGAATGTCAATTGTTTCTACGCTTATAACTTGAGCTATAGAGGTCAGATTCAGATGATCTTGGGCTCTTTGGAAAGCTTATATAGAGAGCTTTTCATTGGCATATAATTTGTCTCAGATCTATCAAGGTAGGGACCTATTTTTTGTACTTTTCAATCTGGATACCTTTTTGCAAAGTGCACGCCATGCAGATTTGATGGTAATATGGTTTTTATCATAACTTTTGAATTTGAACTCCAGGGTTTGAGTGTTTTTTATTGCTTTGGAAAGCTTTCTCTGGGATCTTTCTGATGATGCATGATATGCGCATATTTAATGAGTTTTCTGGGCAAAAACAGCAAATTCTCGGGTGAATTTGGTAGGGTTTCACGCCCCACTAGTTGATTTTTTGCTCAACTGATCATTCTGGTCATGTCCTTTGCTGCATCATTATAGTGCAGTAAGCTTTTATGAAGATACTGAAGAGATGATGTTATCGTAGATGCATTTTGTATCGAAAAAGAAATTAAAACTTTTTATTTTGATGTGTTATGGGATTTGTGTTATATTTGATGGTTTATATATTATTCATGAACTTGCCAATGTTTTTTGAATTTTTATTTTTATTTAAAAAAAAAAAAACAAAAAAAAACAACATCTCCCATAACACACGAAAATAAAAAGTTTTAATATTTTCGTTTGTTTCATGATGTACCTATTATCCTTGATAATATTTTTATCGAGTAAGGGCATTGCCTGCACTTGGTAAGGGCATATATACAACCATGCAAATGTGTCCTTGTGCACACTAAGCTAATGTGTGAAAAATCTTTGGCATACAAAGTATCTGGCACTCGACATGGCCTGAAATCCCTTTGGATTTTTACTTGGCTATGTCAAATGTCTCTTATGCACTTCATGGCGGAATTTTATATTTATTAGCTTCCAATCTATTTGTGTACGTTTCTGACAAAGTTTGACATTTGGAAATCTATCAATTCTAACAAGTACAGGTTGAGATTGCACAATTTGTGGCTGAGTGTAAAGATTCAAATGGGGAAATTTGTTTCAAGATATTTGGTAAAGTCTTTTGGCCCTTGAATCTTCAGATTAGGACTTGACATTCATTGCATCTTTCTCTTCTAAAGATCTGATTCCGTCAACATTTAGCAAACTTAACGCTTGACTGAAGTCCAGATTGTTAAGGTATATGCAGATCTGATAACATTTTTATTTCATAAACTTATTTACCATATTTGTATGTAGAAGACAGAAAGGAAGCTTTAGTGTATTAGCTTAATGTTGAAATAATTTTCAAATATTAACTTGACACTTCAATCTAGAAATTTGCATACCTGCTGCATACTTTTGTTCAGAAATATTCAGAAGATGAAGTGGTGAATATCTTCGAATTACATAGAGAATAGAAGTAGAAATTCTAACGGTAAATTTTACGTGAATAAATGGTGAATTCAGTCCAAGATTCACCATCAATTCTTCAAGTTTTACCACTTGTTCTCCGTGATTTTTGCCTTGCTTCTGCACAGCTACGACAGCCAGCTATCGAGGCCCTGAGGTTTTCTTACTTGCCGAGAAAAAAGAAAAATCCAGCATGGCAAGCGCTATGCAGTGCAGGGATAGGTTCTGTTCGTACAGAATTATTTTTTCAACGTATAAAGTTAAAAAATATATATCTATCGTATTTTTCACATGCCGGCCGGGAAAAAAATTTCGCACGCAAAAATTGGTTCGCGTAAGCGAAATGGTTATTTCACTTACGCGAAACTGAAGTTTTTTTATTTCCCGTAAGCGAAATACAGTTTCACTTATGTGAAACATTTTTCGCGTAAGCGAAACAGTTATTTCGCTTATGCAAAGTAAAAAAAAACTTCAGTTTCGCTTACCGAAGCAGATTTCGCGTAAGCGAAACTACGCGAATTTTTTTAATATATTCGTGGCACCGTTTCAACTTTTTTGCACAGAAACCGGTAAATCTTCTGCGCCCTGCCCCACAAACTGTGCCCTGTTTTTGTTTTTTCTTACCTTTTCTTAGCTTTTAGGCCAAAATTAGTTAGATTTTAGTTGTTGTTTTTTTTTTTCTTAGGTCTAGTTGTACTCCATGGTTAGGCCCTTGCCTGTTCCCCCCTCCACCGAGGGGCGTGACGATGGCGAGCGTCTTGTTCTATGGACGAAGCCAGACTTAATCTTTTAAGTAGAATTGTAAAAATAACAAAAAAAAATAAAAATAAAAGAAAAAAAAATAGGAAATAGAACTTTTGTTGCCTACCCTTTCCATCGATAATATTAATAGTGTTAGAGAGTTGAAGAGAGATTTAGTGTTAGTATTTCGGCGAGTTCTAGGCTGAGGTAGTGATCCTCGCTTGGTGTGCCATGGTCGAATCATGCCATGCCGAGGGTGGGTGTCATTGTCGATGTCGAATTATAACTGTCAAACTTGAAACTTAGTAGTTTACTTGAATCTTAGTGAATTAGTTTACGTCTTACAATTTCGACACTCACTAAATGGGAGGCCTTTTTTTTTTGGGCCATGTGACGGGCTCAATGCGCCTTTTGACAATGCCAAGCGTGCAGCACTGCTAAAGGACTTTATTGTACGATGGAAGAAGTCGTACAATGACCTTCATGGCGCCGCACATGCCTTGGATCCGCACAACCATGACATGGACCAACATACAGATAAGGAAGTTATGAGTTCGTTGAAGAAGGTTGCAAAACTATACTATCCTAACAGCTTGGACTACAAGCTTTTCATTGCTGAGTTAACCGAGTACGAAAACCTGAGTGAAAGATGGGCAGACGAAGAGCTTCATGACGCGTTGGAGAGTCATAAGAAGGAGCCCAATATGGAATCCTATGCATGGTGGCAAGTCCACAGACAAGTTATTGATACCTTACAGGCCCTTGCAATGACTATTCTCTCCTTGGTATCCTCCAATAGTGCAAGTGCGAGGAATTGGAGTGCCTATAAGTACATACACAGTGTCAGTCGAAATCGTCTACTACATAAGAAGGCTGACAAAATGGTATATAATTTCTCAAATTGGTAGCTCTTGAATCACAACTGTGGTCGAGCCGTAGTCGATTAGCTACAGTTTCCTTTCATGGATGCAGATTCTGAAGTAGAAGAAGACATTTTCGAAGATAGTGGAGACGAGCTACTTGCAGTAAATGCTGCAAACCACGTTGAAGATGATATAGATCAGAAGATGCCGAAGATCAGCATACCCATTTTGTCGATGCCGAAGATGATATAGACCAGAACATATTCTCGAACGAGTCAGATGATAACGAAGATACTGAGGAGTCCGATACAGAAAGGCCAGGTCCAAGTAATACCGGAGTCGCATTTGAGAACTTAACTGTACGTGATCCAACGGACTTTCCAATGCCAATTACCCTGACAAATAGACAATGTATTAGAAGAAACACATTTCGAGGATGTTATAGTAAGGGAAAGGGCCATAGGAGGTTGAACTTAGGCCAGCAGGCAGAAGATGATGGAACTCCGGATGATGGAACTGATGAAGATGGTGCTGCCTAAAAAGATAGTGAGATGAGTATCTTCAAACTATTGTAATCGGATGAGTATCTTCAGACTATTATAATCATTCTGGTCCTATTAATAAAAAAACAAAGTTTTTGTCGTTTTAACAATTTGTCACCGTGTTCCATGTTTCATGTGTAATATATGTATTGTATATGTAATTCGGGTTCAACATTCGGTTTTTCCTTTTCGATTTTCCTATTTGACTAATCTAAAGTGCCACCTAAAATAAGTGACCGAACTCATCCTACGGGGGCACTTTAGATATATCAAACAGGACAAACAAAAAAAGATTAGGCCGAGATATTGTATATGTAATTCGAGTTCAACATTCGGGTTCAATATTGTATATGTAAGTGCTTTGAGAACCTTCTACTGAACATCACCATCACCTCATTGACCCTAGTGTCTTGAGAATGAACCTTCTCCTAATCATCACCATCACCTCAGTCGACCGAAGTGCCTTGTGAGCCCTCGCTGGATCCGAACCATCTCGACTTTCGTTGCTGTTTGGCCCTTCGCATGTCACAAAGTCTTGCTGATGAGAAGTAATCTACGCATGCCAAGGGGCCAAACAGTCGCGGAACAGTTGAGATAATTCTGATCTGGAGGAGGCTTCACAAGATACACAATCCACATATGACATTCGGGTTCAACATTCGACCTAAGTGCCTTGATGTTAGTCCTGTACGTCCTGGTACAGGACTATTCATGCACACGACGGATCAGGTCAAAGCCAAGGATCCACAGTCAGGCACGGGTCAGTCGTCAAAGGCCCCGAAGAAGACCAAGTCGCCGCAGACCATGCAGTCAAAGTCCGCGACCGGGACCAAGAGGAGGCGCTCAGACCAGTGACGGGCCGTCACCGCTAGCATCAGCATCAGCGTCAGCGTGATTTTAGGCACCTCAAGAGGCACCGCCAGCATTCCTGCAAATCAGGCCTCCTTCCAGGAGTCGACACCGAGATCTGACAGTGTCTATATTGGGCCAAAGGCCATTGTACTATATATATGAGTAGAGTTAGCACTCGATTTTTAGATGAGTTTTTGAGTCTTGTCTCACTTCTGTTTTCTCTCGTTTGCGAGAGCTCATGTATCTTCATTGACATCAAGGAGTTGTTCTCATCATTGTGATCTTATTGTTCTCTTTTATTCTCTCTTTTCTTCTTTTTTCCTTTGTTTCTTTTGCAAATCCCGCGTGACACAGCTACCGGATTCTCCTGTTTGATCCAAGGGTCCTCACAGAGGGCTGTCTTGTAGGAGTTCCCGAACCCAGACCCCAAACACTGGCGCCGCTGCCGGGTCTGATTTTTCTTTTTCCTTTCTTCCCATCATGTCGGCTCGAGGTTTCACTCCTGAAGAACTTCTTTGTCAAACGGCGGCTCGACTGGAGCGCTATCAACGACACGAGGCTGTTCGGGATATGTATGATTCTGCCTATGACATTGAGGGTGGTCGTGTACGCTCCAGAGCTCAGTCGGCACCTCCTACCCATCGTGCTCATTCTCGCCCAGGGTCTCCCCCTGTGTGTCGGCATTGTTCTCAACCTCAATCTCCCCAACATACCCCTGTTCAGCCCACGCCTCACTAGTTCCAGACTCCTGAAAGCACCTATATCCATACCCCTTCAGGCCACACCCATCAGCCATCACAACCTTCTTCACCTCCTGCTGGGATGGGCTACCATCAAGTCTCCATCTTTTCAGCACGCTCTTCTTGTTTACCAAACCACTGATCTCAAGCCTAATGAGGACTCACAACTAACACTTGAGAATGAACCTTCTCCTGATCATCACCATCACCTCAGTCGACCTGCCCTCGCCGCATCAGAACCATCTCGACTTCTATTGCTGCTTGCCCATTCGCATGACACAGAATCTTGCTGATGAGAAGTAATCCACGCATGCCAAGGGGCCAAACAGCCACAGACCAGTCGGGATAATTCTGACGAGGACGAGGGTTCACAAGATACACGATCCACTGTTAATGATTATGACGTGTTTTAGTCAACCTTAGTGCCTTGAGAACCTCCCTTTGCAACCGATGCACCTTATTGACTTTCGTTACGGTTTATCCCTTTGCGTGTGAAGGGCCAAAACAATCACGTATCAGTCTAGAGGATGCAGTGGATTAAGGAAGGTCCACAAGGCCCACGATCAACTGTATTGTCCATGCATAGTGGCGTATACCATGGCAATAGCCATCAGCTGCATCAAGGAACATCAGAGTGAAAGGATCGTGCATTCCTAAATCTTGCTTTCACGCTTCTTTGAACAATGGAACTTAGAATGTAACTAAGTTACATTGCCAAAAAGGCGAGGAAAGAAAGATTGGGAAGTCTCGATGCTTTTACTCATCAATCACAAGAATTCTGATGAACCCTTCCACGTTTGGGCCACTAATCCCAATGGCATCTGTCCCTCTATATCAGTCCCTTCTTTTCAGGGGTCACCATGGTTTTATTTACCATGATGTTCAAAGGAAAGAAGGCCTGACTAGAGGTCCAGATGTCAAAGACACTGCATGTCCAGATGTTTTGACTTTTGATTCGCTCTTTTACTTAACTAGTACACAACTCGATGTGGCAATGCAAGGGTCAAAATTCTTTTAAGTCAAAAAAGTCCTCGTCAAATCACGTGGGTTCATGTGCGTCTCGGGAAAAAATATCAAAAAAATAATATAGACAAAAGTATATTGGAAGTTCACGAACAAAGGAAATCGCCCCCATGTCAGGATCTAGGTGCACCCAATCACCTTGTGGCCCAGGAGCGGGAGGCAGGTACTGGTTAATATCTGGAACCTCCTCTTCTTCGCGCAGTTCCTCCACCCCCCTCCAAAGGTCCATCTCGCGTTGGCTTCGGATTGCATGCATGTTTCCATCCCTCCTGTGAGCAATTATAGGTGGCAGGAAGGGGGCATGCGCGATTGCATGTTAAGCACGGCATACTGCCGCTCTGATATAATATATCCATCTTCTGTTGGACAAAACCTACTGTCCAATATCTAATCCAAAAGACACCTCAAATGCAAATAATATCCACATCCCAAGGCGTACCAACCAACTTGAGTCAAATTATCCCCACAAGTTGCACAATTTCTGTAGTCCCCATTCTTTATATCCTCCCATTGGCTCTCGTATAGGTATTCGGGAGGGAGGTATGCAATACTCTGCTCCTTCGAGACTCTAAGGGGATCAGAATCTAGAGCTCTCGTCAAACCACGCATGTGCTCATTATCAACCCTCAACACTGTGTTTTCTCTAGCCAAAGCCGCAAGCTGATTCTTAGTGTCTGCTAATTCTGCACCATCTTGTCATGAGCATTTGACGGTCTTTTAAGTTCAACTTCTCCTCTGACAGAGTAAGATTTTGACTTCTTTCATTTTCTAATTGAGCTTTAACATCTGCCTCCTCAGTCACTGCACCTCCTCTGGCATAGTAAGATTTTGACTTCTTTCATTTTCTAATTGAGCCTTAACATCTGCCTCCTCGGTCACTGCACCTGTTGCCGCAACCCCCGCCACTTCTAGAAGTTTTATAGCATCTGCGAGCAAGTAAGTTATGGTTATGGGTTCATCACCCAGGGCACTTTCAAAGTCGTTCACCTGCTTAACTCTCTTGTTTCTCCCACTACCACTTCCTTGCTTCCATTTCCTACTAGCGTAATTTACGGTCTCACCCTTTACAATCTCATAATACACTTGCTTGGCAAACGTCTTGCTGAATTCATGATTTTTTATCATAGTGCCTTTCACTTGAACCCTAAGAGGTCGAAGTCGACCTTTGCAGCCATCATTTTAGTCCCATCTCTTTTGGGACCTCAGTACAAATCATCATGCACGTACGGATAGGCGAGTCTCTCATTCTCAATGGCTTTTTTGCCAGCGCCATCCATGCCTTTGTATGCCCCACCACTTCACTTCCACTGGCTCATCTATTAGCCTTTCTTCTCCCCAATCACAAATACTAATATAAACAGCCTAGGGGTTCGTGCATCCTTTCTCTTTCCCAAAGTCGAAATGAAGTAGGCATTGCCCGGGTGCAAGTCCATGTGTAAATGGTGCTCTTTATAAAGCTTAAGCAAGCCGCTTAAAAACGACATAGTTAGATCACCAACTCTTCGAGCAACATATAACTCTTGTTTTCTGCGTTGCTCAAGCTTAAAGATGTCAATCTCCACATTAGGCGTATATCCTAATCTTTTAAATGCATGCCTTGCAAACTCATTATCTCCATGGTGTACAAAAAGGGATGCACAAGAACCTCCATTCCAATAAGGAAATATCAACCCTGTTCTTTCCAATCCAGTTGTACAACCAATGCAACGTATAATAGATCCATGTCTGACCTTGCATTTGCGACTCCCTCATATTTTTCATCATGGATTTTACTATCACATCGGGGCTTGCAGTACCTAACCGCACACATCATTCTGAAATTTTACACAATAAGATTCATCTTTAAGAAAACTAGAACCCAAGATATTCCATTTGTACACCGTCCCATACGTTCCTCACCCAATTCTAGTCCTGTTAACTATCTGAGAGGAATCTACCATTGCAAACCAGATAGTCTTAGCATCTGCGCAATGGCATTGGCAGTTGCTAGCATGCCATCCTAGAAATTCCAACTCTAACAATTCACTCGCTAGCTTGCAATTAGACGTGTTTCTTCGGTCCAAAGCTCTCTATCACAGCCTTTGTCTTTTGAAAAATCCAATCCCCAGTCACCTAGTCAGTTTTGGTTTCCACGGTCTTCAAAATACTTCGCCCCCCTGGATACACAATCATGAAGTTTATAAGGTGGTCCTTGTTTGCATTGCTCCAACCATCAGTCACTAGTGAAGCTGGCCTGGCTTCAGTAACACGACACAACTTTATTTGCACCCTCTCGACCATTTTTCCGTGTATTTCATCGAACATTTTGTTATTGTCATGTGCTTTCGCAACTTCTTGGAAGGCTTCTTTCATTGCTTTGTGTTCCAAGACATGTGGAGACAATCCGGCATATAAGAATACCTCTACAACCTTCAATTGTGTCTTCTTTAGTTGCTCTAATGTTAAATATTGATCAACCCTCTATTGCGTAGTCTGTCTTTCTACTATTTCAATTGTGTCTGCCACTCTTTTTTCTCCCATGCTTACACCTATTGACCCTACTCCATCCTCTGGTTCGTATATCGGCATTGGCACAGCAGGAGGGGTGGTATAATTGATCTCTTCTGCTTGGCACAGTCCTTGACTATCCCTTGGCTGTGTCCAATGTTCTTTTTGAGACAACATTTCAATTGCATCTTATCGTAGGTCGGCAGATGCAGTACAAGTTTATACCCCAATTTTAGTGTCTCATAAAATATGAGCGCGAATTCTTGTCGCAGATCCATTTATGGACACGTACCTATAAAACACACATTGCCACTTATTCTGACCAAGTTCCTTCACAAACCCCCACTCTGGACCTCTTCTTCGACCACCATTATTTTGAGGCACACTTCTTCCACGTGCTGCAATCCGCGTGGCCCTGCCACGACCACGGGTAGCCCCTGCACCCATAGATGATGATGCATGACCACCGGCACCTCTTGATGTAGATGCATGACCATCTGCCATTCCTGCGTCCTGTCTAGGGATACTATCTTTGCTGTTCTAAAGACTCCATAATCGTCCGAACTAAAGGCCGACGCGTATGTGTGCGAAGGAGCAAGCTCACTATGCATATGTTACATCGACGTTCAATTCGAGCATAAGCAGTGAAGGCCAAGAATCTATAGGTCTCTAAGGAACAGGGTAGGTACCCAAGTTAAAAAAACCCTGGGAAGGAGTAATCTCACTTCACATATTCTGATGTCAGGCCCAGAACACAAAACCCACACCTCAAAGGCTTTCCGTTTCTCAAGGAGTATGTTGACAACCTGGTAGTCAATGTTGGAGGCGAATTCTAAGGCAAAACATATTTTTCTTATATATAATATTACGGAACAAAATATTTTTACCCCGGTTATTGTGATTCCATCGCGAAAAATTCTATCCCGCGGAATCACCAGGCTGGAGACCCCGTTATCCGTGCGAGCCAGATTATCCGTACTGACACGGCGCCGCCGGTCATTTATACCTTCCGGCGGAATCACAACTTTGCTATTCCGCCAGATGGAATCACCAATTTACGATTCTTCGAGATGGAATCACCGCTCATGTATTCCACCAGACGGAATCACAATCGTATTATTTATTCCGCGAGACGGAATCACAATCGTGTTATTCCGCCAGACGGAATCACAACCGTATTATTTATTCCGCGAGACGGAATCACAATCGTGTTATTCCGCCAGATGGAATCACAACCTTGCTATTCCGCCAGACGGAATCACAACCATGCTATTCCGCCCGGATGGAATCATTTAACGTCGATTAGGTGAGATGGAATCACCGATTCATGTATCCCGTCAGACAGAATCACAACATTGCTATTCCGCCAGATGGAATCACAACCATGCGATTCTGCCCGGTGGAATCACCCCAGATGGGATTCCTCCCGACGGAATCATCTGGAGACCTTTGAACCTGTAATGACTACAGGCAGGGAGGAAAAATTGGCGGATGGTTCAATCCCGTGAAGTTTATGCCCAATTCCATAAAAATGGTTGAGGATGGTTTTCTACGTTACTTGAAGATCATGAGGAAATTAATACTAAACCAAGAACATTGTTATGCTCCCAAGAACATTTACGGTTGGGGATTTGAACCCCTTGCCAATATTGGCAATGCCATGGGCTTGTTCAAAGCAAGAATAAGAAACAAGGAACATGCCTGTTTAATAGCCGAACAAAAACATGCCAAAAACGGCCTTGTTATCCATCATCTTGCTAAGAGATGAGCAATCGACCGTGTATCTCTCTATATATCGATTACTTCGAGGAAAAACCAATGCCATTAGAAAACCTATTGGAAGTATGAAATAGCATACGTAAAATAGATAAAAACTTTCATTTAAACAGAGGGATAGGTGAACATTTGCCACAACATGTAGAAATAGTAGATACTAAAACAAGATTTCATTCCATCAGGAATGTCTAATTAACATTACCGGTTGATCCAGAAATTCGGCCCAAGTCTTCAATGCCCACAGAGTGCGAGCAATATTTTTCGGAAAACAAGCTTTTCGCAATGCACGGAGGAGATTGGGAAGCTTCGAGCTTAGAAAGCTTGGATGTGTCAAGAAATGCATTGGATCGATCTGCGGCTTCATGATAGATTGGACTTATCTTGAATCTCTTGGATGGGACCATTCCGTCGGATTTGGGAAGTCTTTCTATGCTTCAAGGAACCCTAACTCTCTCGATAATCGGCTATGGGGGCCGGTTCGGCGACTCTTGGTAAGCTTCCTATTCATGTAAGCTTAGATTTGAGCTATAACAATCTAACGGTTTGATTCCTCAAAAGGAACTGTCGAATCGGGGGGCCTTGCATTTGTCGGAAATCCGGATTATGCGGTCTTCCGCTTAAAAATTCATGTCGGTTGGGCCATTTTCTCACCGGATTTCCAAATCGCCTCTTCTTCAAACAATGGGTCCAAAAAAACCAACGAAAACACTAGAGATTAGAAGTACTGAGACCACCATTTCTGGCTGGATCTGCTCCATTTAATTGCCGAATCTGCTCCATTTAGGCTGCCGGACCTGCAAGCATTTAACCAAGAAAGGTAAGAAGAAGACAAAAACCGGATGTGCTCCATTTAGGCTGCCGGATCTGCAAACAACGTAGAAGCAAAAATAAAACAAGAACAAGAGAAGAAGGAAACCCCAGCCGGAGCAAGCCGCCATAGCCAAAAAATTTGAATTTTTAGTGAGATATATTCCACATGGTGATTCTGTCCCATGGAATAAAAATGCGGTGATTCCGTCCCGCGGTATCTTGCGAAGGTGATTCCGCCGGAAGGTATAAAACGGACGGTCAAGATGGACCCTATAAACGGAAGGCTGAGATCCATCAGAAGGTACACCTGACACTGTCAGGTACGAATAACGGGACCTCCGGAACGGATCCCGTTTCCCCAGGCTCGTGATTCTGCGGCAAGGAATATCTTGCGATGGAATCACAATAACCGGGGTAAAAATATTTCGACGCTAATATTACAACTGCCCAAAACAGACCAAATAGTGGCACAAAAACTTTTTTTTTTTCTGAATAAAATGCATCAAAAAGCTTTGCTAGTTTCGCGTAAGTTCGCTTACGCAAAAATAGTTTCGCGTAAAGCGAACGCGAAACTGAGGTTTCGCTTACACGAAAATTCCTCGGTGCCGGAAATGTTTTTTGCCGTATTTTTAACGTATTATACTTCCAAATTGTGTCGTATCATTCCAATAATACGTCTTGCATATAAAACTTATGCAATATTGAACCTATCCCTGGTGCAGTGTAGTACCGTACTATGTACCGAAGTCTTTTACACTTTTTACATATGATACCTCTTAGCGTACTCCAAGAGATTTTTTCTTTGATTGAAGGCCGAAGTATATATTTATGTATAGATAAATTTACAAAAATTACTTTTTACAGGGAATTATAACCCAATTGTTTTAAAAAAAGGGATGATGAGCATTGAAAATGAGTAGCACAGTTCAGATACAGAGGATGCAACAAAAATGGCACACATTTGCCCGACTAGAAGGTACTCCAAGAGATTTAACGTACCTAAAAGAATTTCGGTACTTTAAAAGTTCAGAGGTATGGTACGTACCGTACCTTTAGAAAATGTACCATACCTTAAAAAAATGTACAGTACTACAATTTTATTTTATTTATTTTATTTTTAGCACACCAGCCCAACCAAGCCTACAGCTTTTCTTGCAATTCTAGCCCTATCCATGTAGCACCTCCATCTCAGCCAAATCTGAGTTGGACATATTTTTGGCCGTCGGATATTTTATTTTATGCATCGGCGGTGAGCAAAATTAGAAAGTGTCCTAAATTTTACACGGAGATACCATCGGGCAGCCTGCTATGTTTGGTGCGATGCTCTTTCCTTGTCCTTCGGCATAGCTTTCCCTTCGCTTTTTAGTTTTGCTTTTGCTATACCCCAGGGGTTGCAGCTAATGTAAAGTGATACGAACTTCCCTGAATACCTGAATAAACATAAGAACTTTTACACAAATTAGTAGCCAAAGCCTTATTCAAAGGAGCTCTCCGCCCAACCGGGCCATTCAGCTAGCAATATCTAGCATTATAACAGGGGGTTATTTTTATAGTTTTATACGCTTTTTCACATGGTTTTTCTATGATTTCGACATTGTATTCGTGAAGACATACTAAATAGTATTTCTAGAGTGCGCTTGTTTTGGGTCGTTGATTTGGGTTCGATGAAATAATCCAGCGGTTGATACTGTCACTGCATGCATATGTATCAAGCCCCAATAACTTTTACCCTCTAGATTCTTGTGTTGCTGGCGGCCAGGATTCTTCATGACATGAAGATATTGTAGGTAATGGTTTTTTATTCTGGTTTTGGTTACAATAATAGTTCCGCTTATGCTACACCATAGTCCGAAGCAAAAGTATGAGCAAAAGTCCGGGTACTCTCTACATCCTTCGCGTTTGCGTTTGTGCTTCTAGTTTCGACCCTAATATCGTCGATCATTGCGTTGATTTTCTAAAAGTGATAGTTTTTCCCCGCTTTTTGTCTCGTTGGTCCTCCCGGCTCCAAACCAAAACCACCGTGCATATGCCTAGAGTTCTTGGAAAAGGGGTTAATGATTACGAAGCTAACAAAGAATTTAGGGTTCGGGGTTTTTAGCGGACAATGCTTGATGGAGTCGCCTAGATAGCTATATGGAACACATGAATTTTTCGTCCATAGGATAAGCCGAATGGCCTTCTCCATCTATTTGTGTAAGTTCATCTTGTCATTTCTCCATTCGGTTCCTCATCCGTCTCAAAATTTCTGATTATGTCATATGCTAGTATGCCGGGGGTGAAGAAATGGGAAGGGGGCACAAACATGCATGAATTTCAGCGGTTATTGGATGAGGCAAGGCAGGAGAAAAGGTATGGGCGTTCTATCTTAATCTTGGTGAAATCCCTTTTTAGGTAAAGCAAACAAGAGCAACATCAGCTTGTTCCTCATGCGAAATCTAAACAGGTTGTGATTTGCTTGTCTATGGTGAAAAATCCTTACAGCGTTATAATTCCAGACTTGTTAGCATATTTCCAGTATTCAGTACAAACAAGCTGCGGTTATGCCACTTGAAAAAAATTGTTAAGAGGGCTATGAATGACAAAGAACAGGGTGTCCTTCGTAAACTTGCTGAAAGTTTAGTGGCAGACGTGAAGAGTGAGAAGAATGGAAGAGATTCTCTTATTCTGGTTCCAGATGGAGATGCTGCAGTGGTTTTGAATGTATTAGAAATGGTTCTATCAGAAGCCATCTACAAGAATAATAACTCAATGATGCAACTTTCTGGTCCTGCTGCAATGACGAAAATATCTCTTAGCATCAAATGATTACAGCAGACCTTTCAATAGAGGTAATGGCAATGGCATGGTGCCACAGTACGCGAAAAAAAGTATCTCTGTCACTCTGGCTGATATTCAAGAAGCTTTATATCGATCTAGGATCTTTGTAGGGAAGATGCAAGTAAAACAAATGATTCGTAAGCTGATTATTTGATGCAATGAAAAAAGCCATGAATGATTCTCGATGTTAATACAGCCATATATTGGCTTGCGGGGATGCTTGAAGATGGTATGAATCCTATATACTTGAGCGCCATGCAACTATTTCTTTGCCTAAGACATCATAAACACGAGGTATTTTACTAGTGGTTTCAATCGGGTGGAAGATTCTTAGGAGCCTCAACCGTGGAGCCTCATTGTAAATGTAATGCTATTTCAAATCTTTTTCGTATAACACTTTTTCTACTATTCATGATCAAAGTTTGCATTAATGATTAATTTTGAGATAGGTTCTTAGAAAACTAGCTTGCTTTCAGATTTATGGTAAACCTGCTCTGCTGCGGGATGCCCGTCACAATGTTTGATAACATATATATGAAGAATATATTATGGATTGTAATGCTTTCCATGATAACATGCATGCATACTTTTGTTAGATGAAGCTATAAGTGCCCTTGATTGTCAACGCTATTGTGGATTTTTTACCTTGGGTGTGGCATTGTTCAATGCAATACTGGTTTGTTTACCTTGGGAGTGGCATCCTTTATTTTGACATTGTACAACGCTATAGTTTTAGAGTAAGGGGTGGAAGTTTGGCAAAGAGAGTACTAGAGAGAATACGAAATCACATTTCTAAATTTGAAGTTTGACAAGGACGAGAATAACAATGGTGTTTTCTAAATACTTGTGATTTATATGTGCAAAATTGTATTCTTTAACAATTTGGTCAACGTGTAACTAACTGCACATAGACCATCTTTAAGGCCCCGAAGGGGCCAAAAAAATTTTTAGTTAACACAAACTATTAACACACAACTAACATTATTAACACAAACCATTGCATTTGACACATTTAAATTAAAATCCCCCTTAAACCCCCTTTGGTTTGGGTGCATATTCACACGGGGGGTTACTCCGGGCATCGAGAGCTGTCAGATGGGCATACTTGGCCTTTATTCCTCGATCTGGACCGTACGTAGCGATCCTCGTTTGTGGGGTATGCATGTACAAGTTTTTGTATACTGTAACTCCTCCTTCGAGCTGGCAGTCCTTAATATGATACACCAAGAGTTGGGTTTAAGAATAGTAATAGGTTACTAGACAAGATCAACAGAAGCTCTAGAAAAAATAAATAGCTTTCTTAGAATCAGATTCAAGAGCCCAAGAGCAAAGCAGTCTTCTTTGACCCCCTGGTCACTCTTTCTGCCATTTCTCTCTCATTTGGATGAACCAGAATAATTGCCACACCGATCTGAAAAGTAGACTCCGAGCCGGTTCCAGAAAAGTAAAATTCGCGGAGATATCACCAATTAAAGTTCGGGTTCTATTTATAAAAGTCTCTGCGACTTTAGCCTTCTTTGACCTGCCTTTGCTTTTTGTTCCCAACCATGATATATACTAACGCTATATGATTTCGCCCAATGCATAATCATATTGGCCACTCCCCCGAGCTCATTGTTAGGTATTAACCTTAAACCATATCATAAAGTCTATATGGCATGTGAGTGCACATGGCTAAAGAAAAAGGCCCTTATACGGTTAAAAAGCTAAAAAAAAAAACACCCTTATATGGAAATTTTTAGAAAGTCTATATATACCCCCTACTTCAATTAGACCCTCTACTATATTTTTATGATCAGTTTCATATTTTCAATTAGACCCTATATTCATCTACAAGCCCATCCAAAAGCGCCCCATTTATATAGTTTAGTGGATTTTTCTAGAAAGATTTGCACACCTTTTCTATCTTCCGGACACAATGTAAGCAGTTGAATAATAGAAAGGTCATATATAAATTGTATGACCCACACAATTTATATTGTTAAAGTACATGGCATGCGTATCTTAAATGTCCTTTTAATAATGGCATGTTTATCTTGCTCGAGTTCATAATTTGAACGGGAATTTGTAGTATAATTCTCTATAAGTTGATTTGGTCCATCATATCATGGTAATCTTATTCTTAATATGCAGGGGCTAAGATGTTCCAAGAATTGTGGCAGCCACTTCAAATTATCTTTATGTGCTAGGCAATTAAATCAGCTTGATTTCCCCTTACTAGATTTGGACGTCTAGAGTTTGTGGAGGATCCTAACTATGTCTGTAACAGATACGTTTTTAGGTAAAATCTTGGCTTTGTTATTCATGGATTTCACCATCAGGTTGACAGGTCCTTGAATCAAACAACTATGAGTCCAAGCAAGGATGAAAGGCATAGCTATAGTCATTACAATTGGATATAACAATGTCAAAACAATGACAAAATATTCGTCCTTTAAGACATGAAAATCTTTTTTTCAAGACTAGCACATAATTTTGTTGTGTGATATAAAGCTCAAACCTAAAAGTGAGTTGAAGGTCACTTACAAATAAAATAATCCTACACTCAATATCTTGTTATTCCTTAACATTGCCAACACCACGTGTTTGATCTTGCTAAAAGTGAGTTGAAGGTCACTTACAAATAAAATAATCCTAACTTTGTAGATCACACTCAATATCTTGCTATTCCTTCATTGCTAACACCACGTGTTTGACCTTGCTAAAGCCTTCTGGTGTGTTTTTTTCTTTCTTTTTTTTTTTTCCCTTTATTTTAATGACAAAACGCATAAACACGTTCCAAACGTACTGTACGTCCTGTCCGGTACGATAAGTACCCAAAAGGTACCATACGCATATGTAACCTACACTGGCTGAGGAAGAAATATGCCACATAAAATTGACAAAACCTTGGAGTAATTCGTCCTAGGCGTGCCTTATGCTATCGTTCTCTTCTCAGTGATGGGACAAAATTAAATGAGATTTACTCTATTATAGATTGGCATTTTGCTAGTTAAAAATAAAATTGGTGCGTGTTTTGTTTCATCTACTCCATTTTTAGTCTACTCTAATAGTCTAGGGTGCAAACATCATCACGCATGCTTCACTCCCTCTGATCTTGCTTTTGTAACGAGTAAGGTGGGTGTTAGCTGCTGTATATGATTTGTCACTAATCCCAAGGGCCTTTGTCTCTTTTTTGCACTTTTTATCATCCTGATATAGCATCCAAACAGATGCTAGTCACACAGCAAATGTGTTCGTCTAAAGCTGGCTTTCCCATGTTCTCTGCAATGGATGATCTCAACAAAAGATCATGGCCCTTTATGATCTCAATACTATGAGTTTTAGACAGCTTTGCAATAAAGAAAATATTCCAGTGGACAGCCATAAATACATGGCATTAAACTGGACAGGATCACATTTCTCCTTACAACTACTTAGAATGAGGATGTATAACCTTACAACATACATACAGGTAAAAGTCTCTCTTGCTACAATACTTAGTGCCTATGGGCACCATCAAAATGTATGCATTGGATTGGATACCTTTAAAATACTCATATTGAAACCAGGCGAAAATTCTCCTCTAATATTGGAAGCATGCGCGTTCTCTACTGTGTATGATTTCGTCACTAACCCCAAGGGCTTTTGTCTCTTTTCTGGACTTTTATCATCCTGTCCAAACTGATTCTAGTCACACAGCAGATGTGTCTGTCTAAAGCTGGCTTTCCCATGTTCTCTGTAATGGATGATCTCGACAAAAGATCATGGTCCTTCATGATCTCATCATTATGAGTTTTGACAACTTTACAATAAGGATCCAGAGGACAGCCAAGAGTACATGGCATTAAACTGGACAGGATCACATTTCTCCTTACAACAACTTAGAATGAGGATGTATAACCTGACAAGTAGTCATAAACTGCTTCCATGCTCTGTGCCATATAAAGGACTGACGGATTAAGATGCCAGGCTGACATGTGACTAGATGTTAAAATCCATGCCAAGCAATTCTTAGGCCATGAGGTGTTGATCGAGAAAAGTTAATAACCTTCTTTTTGCTCGCAAGTGACTGTCTCTTACCGCAGAACGGATTTGCTCCAAAGACATGTCCTTCAGCACAAGGTCAGGGTATTCATGCTTGAATTGCCGCATAAAACTCCGCAAGGCAGCACCACTTAGAGCTTTATCAGTCCATTCCCGAACAAGGGTACTATTAAATTTATCCCTGATAACCTTCCTCCTAGCAATATCCTCCTCAATCTTACGCACCTCTGCTTCTTTACCAAACATCGAAATTGCATCTAGTTTCACTGTGTCAGAATCCACCCTACCTTTATATCCGTTTTTTGGTGGGAGTCTAGTTACATATTCAACCCAATGAGTGAACATTACCCTCTCTTCTCGTTTCTTCAAGGCCACGGGAGCCCTGTTTTTAAAAACAAACATAGACCTACGAAAATATTTGCACGTGGCAATGTACTCAAAAATTTCATCCTCATAATCAAAACCTTCTTTCCATCTTTCCAAACTTAAACCTAAAAAATCTAATATTTCCCCAAGATCATGCGATAGCTCTATCTTCTGAGACTCTATAATGATACTCAAGCCTTGGAAACCAAATTTTAGACCTATAACTCGACAAATAATGCCTACAATAATTCCCAATTCTCCATAGTCAAAACAAAAATGGCCTAAATCCAATCTATCCAGAGGGATGCCTATTAAATCCACTTGATGACCAGAAAATTCAAATGACATAACTGTACCATTTTCAAAGAATTTGCTGCTGCCCAAGTCGAGCATCGGCTGAATAGGCATCCTGATATCTGCAACAAGGAGGTCCACATCTCCAAAAGAATCCTTAGAAGGCAGAGACCTGGGTTCTTGGACATAGCCATAGAAATTAGGGATTAAAAGCTCCTTTAGCTGTTTTACAATAACAGAGTATTTTACACGGCTAAGACGAGGAAGTTTGGTTCCCAGAGCTCCTCCTCCCATTCGGATAACTAGAGATGGATTCGTAGTTGTTGCGTAGAAGGCGTGAAATCTTTCTGGAAACATATTAGGGGTTGATGCAAATCCGGCAATCCGGATGCCTGCTACGGCCATGGCTATGGCGGACACGACCTCCGTTGTTGTGTGGATCAAAGGAACCATATTGGAGTCGACACGTGTCATAATTTTCTAAAGCTAGAATACCATCGCGGTAAATGTCGGACGCTGACATGTTATACCCAGCCTTAAATGAAACGCCGTGTAATTTTTTTTGGGCGTGGCTATAACATGTCAAACACACGGATATACCACGGATATGCCCGTGGGTATAACATGTCAGCATCTGATATTTACTGCGCTCCTTTTCTCACAAGCTAGGGGAGGGTGCCCATAAAGCGCCCACTTAAAGGGTAAAAATTATATTATGATGGGTTTAATTCGTTTTAATCACCTATTTTGACATAACACAATAAAATTTCAAAGTTTAGCTTTCAATTCGAGTTGTTTCGAGAAATCGAAAGCTCGCTATGAAGATTTTAAGTTCTATCCTTATTTTGACCCCAACAGACCACCAAATGCCCTTCAATATGGACCACTAAAAGACCTTGAATGGACCATCAAATGCTCACACTTAACCTTCATTGGCCCACAAGTGCCCATTAATAGACCATGCATTTAGTTCAATTTTTAGTACTTTTTAAGGTGGGCTATTGTAGGGCTATTAAAGGGTTTAAGGTGGGCTATTAAAGGGTAAAATATGGGTTATTAAAGGGCAAAAGGTGGGCCATTGAAGGGGAGTGGGTGGAAGAGGGGCACCCTCCCCTATTTATTTGTCGCATTGGAGCGCCTTCGCCTCTTCCTATGTGTTTTCGGCATCTCTTAATATGGAAACCCCACGTAAAGAAAATAAAAGTATTAGATCATTTTTCGGCAAAGAGATTCCAGTTGGTAAAAGTTCAAGGTAGCGCTGCCAGCTGTGGAGCCACGAGCGCGCCGCCGAGGCTATCGGCTCCGCCGAGAACTTTTTCCGACCGGAATTTGATGGCACCGGAAAAATTTTCAGGGAGAAATTTTTGTTAGTGGCTATTATAGTTACCCGGAACGGGACGGGAACGGGAACGTGGACCTAAAATTTGGAACGGGAACGGGAACAAATTGGAACGGGAACGGCCAACATTCGAATTTTTAAAATCTAAAAACAGTTTTGGCGTTCCCTTTGCATAATGATCATTGTGGAACACTTAGATTTTAAAAATGATTCGTAGAGACCGCTTTGTAGATGGAAACATATTAAACCACGCTGTAGATGCTTAGTTTTTTATATAACATTATATTCAAGACTTAAAACATAATATTACATCTATAATTCTAACACAATAGGATAGAAGTCTAAAATAAACAAGATAGGGAAGTTAGGCTTAGGTATTGAGGCCCTTCCCTTCCCTTAGAGATAACGTTTCTCAAAATCAATAGTGCCATTTAATCTGTTACAATGCAGCACTACAAATCTCCATTAAAAAATAATTTATACAGTTCTGCAGCAAGTTTTCTCAACTCTTTAACGCCATTTAATGCTCTTAAACTTACTCCTCCTTTGCCGTTTAAAGTCTCCCACAAGTCGTTCTTCAAGAACACATGGCTTCCTCCAATGCAAGTCCCTCTGACTGAGCTGGGAAAACAAATTGAAATTCCCATCATCAAAATGCAAAATGGATAGATTATAAATGAGATCGCAATTCGAGAGATATAGTAGAGGAGGAACGTAGATTAAACAACAAACAAGAGAGAGATAGTCACGAAACATTTGTGTAGTCTGCTGCAGAGCACTTTATATGTATGTTTATGAAAAACACTGAGCAAAGAGCCATTGCCAGTTGCACCATTCCTTCCTACCAAAAAAAAAAACCAAGAAGGAGAAAAAATGAACTATAAACCATTGATTTTCTTACTTTTTTTGGGAACTTACCAGGAACGCCGTTCCCAAAGATGGGAACGGCGGTCGGAACGGCGTTCCCAGTAACAAACCATTCGGAACTGGAACTTGGCGTTCCCGGAACGTAGAACCCTAGGGAACGCGTTCCAGAACGGGAACGCGTTCGGAACTGCGTTCCCGGTAACTATGGTGGCTATGCCGCAGGGGCAGCTATGGCGAAGGCAGACGTTGCAATGGCAGCTCGTGAAAGCAGCAACCCGCGGCTGAAACAGAGATGCAAATATGGGCTGAAACAGAGATAGAACATGTATTGCCGGATTTGACTCAAAGCTCTGTTTCATGCCAGACTTGAGCTTCAAAAGGGTTTTTACCTTCTATTTCATGCCTGAATCTAAACTCTATAATCTCTGTCATCTTTGGCTGCTACATTATAGTATAAGTCGGAGTTGAGCTCTTATCTCCTGTTTATGCCAGACAGTGTCAATTACTATGATCCATGTCGAATTTGGGTTAAGACCTTGTTACCCACATCGGATTTTCTTTTCCATGCCTCGTCATGAGTTAGAATGTTTTGGCCCGAAATGAAAATCTACGAGACCCTCTAAATCTCGCTAGAAGATCCATATATATGCTCTGCGAATCAGAATTTTAGCGTATGCAGTCATAATGAATCTTACTATGGATAGCTGGGGGATGGAAAAGAAAGAAGAGTGCCGTGGGTTTTTGAGTTCATTCTGGTTAGAATAGTGTGCTTCAGAACACAGAAAAACAATACCACATATGGCACTGCCGCTGTACAGAGCGAGGGGCATATTGCGCATGATAAAATGTACAAAATTTTATAGTAATTTGAAACAAGTGTTTATTACCATTTTTTGAACGAGTCCATAGCACGAAATTTTCTATATGTATATTTTTATTTATCTTTTTTTATAAGGAATGTATAAATCTCTAGTTGGAAAATATCAGACTATATAGGTAAATATTATGAGATTTTTTATTTTTGGATGGGATGCTGCCATCTGATATGACTCAAAAAGTACTATTTATCTATCTAAAAGTTTCCATAACATTGTTTTTTTTGGTTTGGAAAAGAAATAAAAATTCAAAAAAAATTGGCAAGTTCATGAGTAACATATAAAACATTAAAGATAGCACAAATCTTATAACACATCTGGGGAAAAAAAATCTCCAATACAAAGTGCGGCCAAAAAAGCGCGGCTACCATAACGTCATTTCCCAAAATAAGGAATGAAAGAGGTCCAAAAAATAAACTGCTAATTTCAATATCTTCATAAAAGCTTACTGCACTGCAATGATCTTCCGCATATAGTTTGCAATGCAGTCTTTTGTAGGTCTTCTGGCTAAGCTTTGGAAGTAACCAAGTCTCTCCGTTCATCTCCTCTTTCCTTTTTGCTGCATGAATCTAAAAACGATTCTGAATTCTGCCATGTATACACCTGGAAAGCTAAATAAAATCAACTAGAAACGTGTGCCCGGCGATGCCGGGCATTAGTCGTAGACATATAGAATGAGTAGAAGTGATGGAGTTTGTAGATGGAATAATAAGCTATAAATGTAGTTGTGTTTATAGAAGTTATACAGGTAGATTCCAAGTGTAAAGGGCTTAATGGATCCATTGCATTGGCCATATGCATATGGAATGAGTACTAACATTCTATTGAATAGAATGGGTAAACGTAATGGAATATATGGAGTTTAGGGTATTGTTCGGTGCTTGTGATAGAATATTGTTATATAAAATACCGTAGATCAAATGTGTAGTCAACACAATTGGGTTTGGAGTGTAGTAGAAAATTGGATGGTGTGCGTATGTGTGTGCGTGAAATGGGAGGGGAAAGGTGTATGTGGGTATGTTTGTGTGTGTGACTTCATAGTATCTCATAGTAAGGATGTCAGGCAATGCTGGCAATTGTTTGCAGTGACAAACGTTGATGTTGTGAGGGAGTATGGATGGTCAACGTCCAAATCTTGCTTTGAAGTAAAAGTAGAATATGAAAATGCATCTATTAAAACATATAGATAAGGTGCCATTTTTGTTACACTTTGTGAGACATTAGGTGCAGACATATAAAACATGTTTCATATCTCATAAAGCTTACATTGAAAGGTGCTTCTGTCTTAGCAATATTTACGTGTTGTCGGCCACCATGAAACTCTAAACATGCGTCTCCACACAGGCAAACGCACCCATAACCTAACGTTAAATATGTACCGACGCTTTAGTGGAACCCACAACCCTCCTCCAAACAGTATCATGGCCAATTTATAAATGAAATATATGAGGAAGTCATTTACTCGAACTGCCAAAGCATAACTACAACTATCAACTACATGAGACAACTCATCCGACAATAGTCTCGTATGATAAAAAGATAATATCCATCATGTAGGAACCAATCAAAGACATTGAAATGGACGCCATCTCACATGGTCAAATGTGGACAATATTGTTCTATCAAGTAGATCATAAGGCATCGAGCTTTAATTTGTGTTTGCTTTAGTTTGTCTTCTGGTTAACTGGTTAACGACGAAGTTCTCTTTTATGTTGTACATGGAAAGTTTTCTTTTTGCTGTGTGTTTTGATTTGGATGGCCTAATTGTAGTGATGTGTGTATTTACTCGAGTTTAGTTATTAGCTAGTTCTTGGATTTCTGTCTCCTTAAATTCTGAATTTAATTCTGAAAGAGACCTCTTAAAATTATATCAATGATCATCATATTGTAATAGCCAAAATTGTACAGCAATATAAGACATGCGCAGTTGTATGACATCAACAAAATTGTCATAAAGACAACTTCAGCAACTTAGGAAGGGACGCATAAATATGTCGACATTGACCTGTATTGACAACATGTGTATATGTTGAGAAATCCCAAATAACTTGAGAAGACCCATAAACCATCTTAAACTATATTTATTATGAGCAGGACATAGATATGCGTACAGAATCTATGAGTCATGTGACAGGGCAAAATGTCTTGATAAATCCTAAACCCGGTCAAACAACCCAGTAAATAGTTTAATCAAGCAAACTTGGAAACTCTAGAGACATGCAAAAATATTGACATCTGCTTTTTGAACTACTACTTTTTGCTACACATGCATTCTTGCACTGCGACTCGCATGAAACCAACAAAGCGCCCGATATAGATAGGCTTCTCATTCATCTCAGCAGATTTCTACAATGGTGGACAGTGGATAGCCGCACACATGCGAACTACCCACGAAAAATAAAGGGAAAATCCAATTATAACATTTGGACCCCAAAAACAAATACAATGCTAATAGATGAGTGGCTGATGTACCTGCCGAAAGCTTATCACCGGGATTAAAAAACCCCGCCCTTTCGGGTTTTCGAGGAAAAACCCTAGTGATAAGCCTTCGGCAAGGGGCTTAGACAAAGCGTAAAGGCATAGAATCGCTCCCAAAACCCGCGCATGGAGAAGACAAAACGGATGGGCCGCCAACCTGCACACGCACATCACCAACAACAAACGAGAAACATACCAAAGAATAGCATCACCCATTGGGTGGAAAAAAGCATCACCAAGGGTGGAAAAACATGATAAACGTAACTTGTACAAAATATAGTAAACAAAGAAGGGGGGAGGGTGGGTTCAAAGAGAATAAGGTAATCTTGCCGAGAGAAGAGGAAGCCCGATGAAACGTTGATGAAGAACTCGCAATAAGTAGCAAACGCCCAACCCGACGAAACGGCCCAAAGCGCGATGCGATGCATGCATCACGACGATGCAATGCATGCATGCTCGCCTTGAACAAGAATGCCGGGTCGCCACGCCGAATCGACGACATTCTTGCACCGCGACCGCATGAAACCAACAAAGCGCCCGAATACCAAAGGACTTCCTTAACAAACTAGGATCGAGGACGAAGGTCACGCGGGATGAAGGCTAAAGGCGAAAAAGACAAAGCAGAAAGAAAGCAACGCCAAATTAGCCAAACCAGGCGGTGAAGAAGCCCCTCCCCTGCCTGGAAACAAATCAAAGAGAATAAGGTACTGCTGAGAGAAGAGGAAGCGCCGATGAAACGTCGATGAAGAACTCTGCAATAAGTAGCAAACGCCCAACCTGACGAACGGCCCAAAACGCATGCGATGCATGCATGCGACGCATGCAATGCATGCATGCTCGTCTTGAGCAAGAATGCCGATTCGCTACGCGAATTGACGACATTGCAGTAATGCACACCTTTTGTTTGCTAGTTGTTGAAAGAGATGGCCTTCTACAGTTCCAATCTAACTGGTGCTCCAAATAATGTAATACTTCTGCAACAAGTTGAATTAAAGTGCCTTGTGATGTCATGCTGCATGTAATTCAAAATTGTCTTGCATAACCTGAATAAATTTTAAGCAAAAAACATGCACAGTTCACTACTTAAAGCTATTTGGAGCATATGCTAATGTGCAACAAATCATTATGAAATCCACTTCAAGTAAGATTTTCATGACTTAAACATTCTCAGCTAAAAATATTGAACAAAAAATGTAGAAGATGAAGATCTGATAGTGTTCGCAATATTAAGAAACTCTACATATTAATAACAAACTTCACTTATTGCTCCATTGTTTTTTTGAAGTCCAAATTGAATAGAACCTAAATGGTAGATGAAAATGCATGACTGGATGATCTCAAAAAAAAAAAAAAAAAAAAAAAAACATGAGAAAAGCACGTATTTTTATTGAAAATTTTAGGTGCTCAGAAACTCATTTTCTGACGGCCTTAAAGTATGTTTCCGGCAGCCCTAATTTAGTGGATTTTGCTACTGCATGCTTTTGGTTGACATCTACAGCTGTAAAACTGTCCAATCCTTCGACGTTGGAGATGATTCTGCTACTTAGGACTTTCACTATGATCACACTAACAGATTCTTCAGCGTAAGAGGCTGAAATGTAGATGTTTTTTTCATTTCAAGCCTTTTGATTTTCTTTCATCCATCATGGCCTGCAGCCGATCCATGTATTATGAAGTCGTTGAAGGCTACATCCAAATTTTCATGCAGTGTATTCTTTGCATATTTTCTAGTTCAGTCTAAAAAATACGTATTTTTAACGTTTTTTATGGTGTGAAAAAAACGAAAATACGTATGTTGTTACCTAGGATGTTATTAAAGTGGACTCCACATAAGCACTCCATCTTCATTAAGCAACAATCATGATACTGTGTGCAGCAGAAGATACAACATAGAGCGTATGATTTTTAACAGTAAAAAGTTTTGTAAAACTATCATTCTTCTGGCTGGAAATATGTGCTTCAAGAAGACCCTAACTTCTGGATATGGTGTAGAAAAACAGGAAGCCAGGATAATCATAATGTCTATGGAGAAACACAACAACGATCTGTTGCAGGCCTCTAAGGATCGCTACATATCTCCTGGGATAAGGCAGCAGACAACAAAAAAGCAAAGAAAAGGTATTCCAATAGCAGGAGTAAGCTTGTCTAGATGGGCATCTTCAATTTATAAAAAAGGAACAAATAGCTTTTACTGACACACTTGCAACAAAGAAAAAAATGAAAGTCAAAACATTGAAATTGCCTCACGTTTGGAGACAAAAATAGACATACCTCAATTCAGGCGAATGATGATGAAGAGCTGCTCACAAAGAACATCTACTGCAAACAATGGCATGCATATGGGTAAACTTGAGATACACATAATAGCAAAATGCAAAAATGAAAATGGGTCCCTTCTTGCAGCTCATGCCCAATTGGCAATTAGATCTATGTCAGCACATGCATGTAACAAAAGATAATAGCACCACTTTTGTCTCCAATAATGCATCTTCTACCATACTGATTGAATGTGCCTGGGCATTGTGAGAATGGAAACTCCAAAGTAGCACCAGAGAAAGGAAAGATGACAGTACATGTACAAACAATGGCAAACTTATGACAAAGCATAAAATGGCTTCAGCCACATCAACAATTTAACAAAGACTTACTATCATTACCAAAGTTAATTACAGACAGAAGCCATAGATTTCTCACTAAACTACAAAAGAACTTGGATATGTAATTGAAGGCTATAGCGTACCTTGTGGAGAATAGGAAGATGGACTAACAGACTCCCTCTGTCTCTCTCCATCCGATCCAATGCCAATCCTGACATTTAAAAAAAATCATCATGTAGAACCAGTATAAAAACTCTGGCTTTAAATATAGTTAACATCTAAGAACATTATCAGATCTAATACATGCATCGCATGCAAGTTCAGGTGTAAGAACATCACGAAATTTAAGGCAACGAACTTACTAAGCTATTCTTTGATTACAAAGATGGACTACAGAGAGATAGTTAGATCGAAGGATTTATAAAACAAATAAAATACCTTACCACAGAAGAAGATGATGTCCATCAAAATCCTTACAATATTTGTTGTTGTCCCCCAAAGTAATATCGCATATCAAAAAGCGTTTAAAAAATTATGACCTCTAAAACAGCATCCAACGCTGCCTTAAGCTACAACATTCCCAAAACCCATCTGCCTTTACTTCGTGCACAATGTTACGAACTGGATGAACATATATCGTAAAAAATAGCATGATGTAGAATATATTGAGGAATGCACAGTATTACTTAATGAGATTAATTTGTAACATTTCATATTCTGCGAGCTTGTGTCCATCGAAACCTCAAAGCAATGCATAGCAGATGAGCAAACAAAGGTCGGCCATAGTTGAAAAGATTCACTCATACCTCAAATGAAAAATGAAAAACATTGTGGCCCGGATTCAAACCTGCACGACACATCTTTGAGAGCTAGCAGAAACAATATTTGGCTCGAATTCTTACCTGCACATTGCACCTTTGAAGCACGATTCATTTGCCAAATTTTGTCCATACTTGTCTCTGAAAGTATTCGACATTGTCTAAACCCGTTCAATGCTTATGAATTTTAGATTCAAAAAGGAATTAGTTACCTTTAGCCACGCAGCACAAAGCCATGAACAAATTATACCTCCACAAATCATCTCTAATCACTATGCATCTGCAAATAACACATATACATGAAGCCAAAGGTTGCACGCGCATATAGAAAAATAAAAAACTTAGTTTATGGCTAATTCATCTCACAGCAGCAGCAAACATGGAGAGAACACAAACACATTGGAAATTGCAAGCCCAAATGGTCAGCCTCACCAGATGTTGAGCTTGAAATGGTTGGGCATGATATCATCACAGATATTTTGCATAAAGTAGGTAGCTTGAAAAGACTGGAACAACGATCTACTTATATGCTTTGACAACTTGAGACTTCTCATGTGCAGATCAAGCTACCATGTTTGAAGCCCAAACAATTCAATCATGAGGACCATTCTGCAATGTTGGAGGTCCTTTGAACCATAAAAGCCTTGTATAATTGTCATTACAATATGGAAACATCCAACATTACCTGGCAATATCAGCAAGAAAAGAATGTTAAATAATGTAACTGATATATTGAATTGATAACGAACTTGCTGGCAAAATCACAGATGAGACAAAGCAAAAAAACCTTCGAACCTGATGCAGGCCAGAGGGTGATGAGAACTGTATTATAATTTGTCGCAAACCTAAATAACAAACCGTCATGTAATAAAAGCTCCAGGAGACCCAAAGATGCAGGTCGATTTCAACCTTCAAGCTCCTCTGATGCAGCTCTGGCTTTGGTGATTCCTCATTTCGTTGCCCCAAAAATGTGCCACGGCAATGTCGTTGCCCCTTTTTTTAGCTTCATATTCAAGCCAGCTTCTCGATCCAGCATCATAGTTGCTTTTGAAGCCGTTGAAACATGGAAGAACGGTAAAGATATTGTAATAAAAAAAAAAATCCTTTTAAAGCTTTTCTTAAGCTTGCTCCATAGTCCTCCATCGCCTTAACATTGCTCCATAGTCATTCATCTGCTGGAAATCCTTTAGTGATCCGGCTAGCCATACCATAAATACTCAAAATAGCGCCATTTGAGATGATTGGAGACAATTGAGCTCGATTTCAAATCATCTGGCAAATGGAGACGCAAGGGGAGAAAGAAATGCCGCATGGGAAAGAGGGAACGCCGCATGTGTCTGCACATGCGGCGTTCCAGGCACGAT
This sequence comes from Isoetes taiwanensis, assembly GCA_021234155.1. Lineage (NCBI taxonomy): Eukaryota > Viridiplantae > Streptophyta > Lycopodiopsida > Isoetales > Isoetaceae > Isoetes > Isoetes taiwanensis. The sequence goes on along the minus strand of JAJEKV010000033.1, from coordinate 7,753,102 downwards.
TACCAACACCATCCCATTTTAATAAGAAAGATTTATGGTCAATTCAACACAATCTGCTGGTAAATCAAAAAAGTCAGACAGGCCGTCCAGCTCATTTGGGCGTCCTCCAACATACAAGCGGTTGTCCAACAAAAACTCTAGCTGCCTTCACGTTTGTGGGTTTCGAAATAATAAGGCCATAAAAGGATAAATGAAAAAAAAGTTTTTAAAAAGTTTGTTAGGTTCAAAAATAAAAAGCCCTTTAAAAGATTTTTTTTTTTTGATGAACGTGGACCTTTATTACTCAAAAGAATACAAAGAGTACATGGGGGACTCAAAACCCATTGGAGAAGATGTCCACTAGAGCAACACTACCCACCACATACATAACATAGAAAAGCAGAGAATACATATCACCACGAGCACAATTGTTTGTTATGAGTAAGTCTGAATATGAAGATATTGCTTCCCAAATGACACTCTTGACGTCATCCTTTAAGGAGGAACACTTGTACGCCTTCACAATGTGACTGCGAGCATCGTTAAGCACTTGCATATCTGAAAAGACCTGTCTCTTGAAAATAAGGAGATTTCCTCTCTTTCAAATGGACCAGATGATCCAAGCAGATGCTAAGTGGAAGGCCCTCTTTGCCAGCTTGTCCCAAGAACTAGGATAGACTGACAATAGGACCTGCTGACTATTCAAGTCACAATGGAAAAGACTCAAAAGCCATTGCCAAGGAAGTCGAACATGGTGACATAAGAAAAAGCAGTGCTCAATTGTCTCATCCCTCTGCATGCAAAGAGGGCAGATCACAGAGACTTCTGGACGAAATCGATGAACAACAGTGTTTACCCGCATGCATCTATGAGTGATCTGCCACCATAAAATAGATAGCTTAGGATGGAGCAATTTATCCCATACCCATCGCCAGACTGCTTTACGATGAGGCTCAGGGATAACTAAAAGCCACTTTGGCGATGGAGGCAACACTTCAGGATGAACCAGGACCACATACATCGAGTGCACCAGGTGCTCCTCCTTAACACTGCCATGAACCACCCAGAGCTGGAGAGCCATATCTTGTGGGTGTGGAGGAAGTGTAGCAGCTACTTTTTCCCAAATGCCACGGTCCCAACGAAGGAGGAGGAACTTCAATTTGAACTCATTCCACGTCAACAATCTTGTCTCATTATACCATGCAGATGCATTGAGCACACCTGCTGCTCGCCACCGACGTTGCGTCAATGGATGGACAGAAGAGACCAGAGGACAATCTGCCTGGCCGTCACCCAAAGGGATCCACCAGCAACTGTCTGTAGGATCTGTGTGGGCCATTGGATGGAACTGAAACAAGTGCGCACAGTCTCCCAAGTAGCTAGCAACCCCTTGAGAGAAGGAGATGCATTAGGATATGGAGAAAGTGAATAGAATAATGCCCATGGGAGGAGTGGCTTAATGGATGGAGAGCCAAAGGAAATGCACATCTGTAAAGACTGGTGAATGAGACGCAGATTTGGAGAATTCCTAGGATGGGTCCTAAGACACAACAAGTGGCCGAAGTGAAGTGGTGTTCTCATTGAGCTTTGTAAAAACATTGAGTACAAATGGATCCCTCACTAGGGACAGATAAATTTGAAAATATGAACTTTAAATGCTCCGAAACTAGACAATCTCGAGAGCATGATAAAACTGAAGAATACAACATAAAAAGAAGACGATATCAACGGAAGACGATCGATGCCCAACGTCCTAGGAACAAGTACCCCCGCGACTGGCTTGTGCACTGCGAGCCCTGCCATCTGAAAAAAGGGACCTGGACAACATAACCCGTTAGATGTCAGAAATGAAAAAAGGGCGGATCGATGCCGATATGATGGAAAAGCAACTCTGAGGTCGGGCAGGGCCACGCCGAAAGCAAAAATAGCAACTGGCCGACCAACCGCATTTAAGAAGAAAAAGCCAAAAGACGTAAAAAGACCGGTTGGTACCGCCTCGGAGGCGACAAAAGCCACGCCGAGAATGAATAAAGAGACCAAACAAACCGTCAAGCCATGCAAACCGTCTGAGAGGGAGGGGGGGCGGGAAACCAGGTAGAGGCGACCGTAACTAGGAGAAAAGCCCAAGGAGAACGCCGATAACCAAAGAAAAGGAAAAATGGGCTATAAAAGGGGAAGGAGTTGAGGGGTGCCCCATCCAGGAATGGCGGTTATATTGCTAGCGCAATAGAACCGAAGCATTCCTAGGATGGGTCCTAAGACACAACAAGTGGCCGATAGAAGAGGAGCCTACCTCAAAGACCAAGGTGCCGAGACACAATGAGGCGCTCCTGAACGTTGGGAAGAACATAGCGCGAATGGGAGGAGGCAGAGCGCCAACGTCCATGGGAACGGACAATGTCCGAAGGGACGAAGAAGCAAAGAAGCGGCGGTATCCCACGTTTCGCGATGGGTGCCAAACGCCCGAGGCTCCAAGCTGATCAGACGCAAACTCAAACCACCAGGAGCGGGCAGCGGCATATGACAACGGGCGGGAGGAAGCTAAGGAAGAGCGAAAAAGCGGACCACCTGACGGTGGGTCAACGATGCGAAAACCACAGGCAGACAATAAACGTTGCAGTAGCATCACCAGATAGGAGGGAGAAAAGGTGCGAGCAATGAGGACTTCCTGACCGGCAGCAACTTGGTCGCACTTGGATTTGCGGATAAACAACTGGACATGATCGGGAAAAAAAGTAAGATCGCGCCAATTCAGATGCAAGGCTTCCGGATAATGGCGAAACCAAAGAAAGCAGATGGTGACAAGGCATGCTTTCATAATGCCATGCCAATGGGCTTGTGACGGGGCAAGTACTGAAATGATTTGGCGAACGTGAGCCGCAGTCAATGGTAGACGCACCTGTGAAGGGCTATGGACACGTGGGGCCGCTTGACGAACTAAGGTAGGAAGGGGCGCAGAGCAAGGAGACGGGAAGTTGACCAAGCCATGAAAAAAGGCGATAGCAGCAGATGCGATACCTATGGAATTAGGACTGCGACGAGCAGATACCAACGAGGAGAAAAACGCGGCGACATGAAGGGAGGAGGCAGGTAGTCCTGTAATCTGCTGGGAGCTGCACCAATGACGAAAAGATAGCCAGGCGGAGGAATAACTGAGCAATGTAGACGATGCACGGGACTGGAGGACAGACACCAATGCTGAGGCAAAGAAGGGCAAAGAGGGATCGTCGAAGAAAGGTAAGATATCTGGAGAAAACAAGACAAAAAATACAATAGTCAAAAATCCTAAAACAAGTCTCAACAATCAACCAATGCCAACCAACCTCTAAATTATCAAAATATAACCTAGAACTAAACAAAACCAAAACTCACTAGATGAAAAAACAAGAAAAATCTATTCAATGGAAAAATTACAACATAAGGCAAATAATGCGGCATGCCGGCGAGAGCCCGCGATGCGAGAAGAGAGTGAAGGGAGTAAGGCATGTGTGAATTCATGAAAGAAAACTGCATCATGAACAAAGGGCTGCCAAGGCGAGGAATCGACAGCAAGCAACGGCCACCAAGGTGCAGAAGACCAAGCAAAAACAACTAGTGTAAGCCGTGCTCTGCAAAGACGGGCGTGGTGCAACACTTCGGAAATCAAGGTAGGCGGAGGAAAGCAGTAGTTATTGAACAAATGCCAATCATAAGATAGCGCATCAGGCGCAATCCGGTGAGGGTAACAATCCTTAGTATTGAAGACTGGCAGCAAGGCATTAGAAGGGCTAGCAAAACGATCCACATGATGAGGGCAGCGCGCCTCCAAGAGATGAAAAACAGAGGGGGATAAGGAAAACTCATCAAAGGCCCGGATCTTTGAAAGATAATCAGCCCACTCATTCTCCAATCGTGGAACCCATACCGGCTCCAACTGAATATGATACTGATAGCAAAAAATTAGTACTTCTAGAAGCAAAAAATGAAGTGTCGGAGATCGTGAACCGCCACTTTGTAATAGAAAAAACACATTCTGGTTATCCCCGCGAGCTATGAGGCGGGATGCTGCCAGTAACGGAGCACACCGCTGCAAGATCTGAAAAAAAAGCAAAGAGTTCACGCCAAGTGGAAGATTGGAGGCGATCATCTGCAGAGAAAACACCAGAGAAGGAGAGAAGCTGAGAACCGGGACGTGAAAGCCAACCGCCCCATCTCTCATCGCTAGCATCAAAACCCAAGGTAGATTTGAGCACAGTGGGGGGCCAAACAGGGGCTCTGTCGAAATGACGGATAACAGTCTCCCAAAGCTGGATTTCCTGTGACGCAAGAGGGGACAGCAGGAGAGGGGTATCCCAAAGGTCAGCATCACGTAAATCGGAACGGCAGCACACAAATGGCCCAGGACTAGGTGCAGAGACTGGATAAAACTAAGAAACCGAGCAATATGGCGAGGGGTGACATACTGGGAGGCTAACAGGGTAGAACAAAGAGACAAGACCCGCTCCTTTTTAGCCTGAGAAATGCGAAAGAAACCCTCCTGTGCATCAACTATGAGGCCTAAAAAGATTGTGCGGTGTGAGAGACGAAAACGACACTTTTTCCATGCCAAGAGAAAACCGGCCTGCTGCAAGTCGGCAATGACGCGAATCTGGAGAGACTCAGGGAGGGACTGGCATAGAAACAAAATATCATCGACATATGGCAAACAACGAATACCCTGACCTCGCCAAAACCGAACTAACTGTCTAACTAATTTGGTAGACAAAGGGAGCGGAAGCAAGACCAAAGGGGAGGACATTAAAGACGTAAAAACGACCTTCGAGCTCAAAACCCAAAAAAGTGCGGTGAGGAGGCCAAATAGAGACATGGTGATAACCAGACTTAAGGTCGACCGCAAAGAGAAAATCATTAGGCAGACATAAATGTGAAAGCAACTCAAGAGACTCATATCGGAAGGACGGGATTGTCAAGAAAGAGTTCAAACATCGTAAGTCAAGGATAAGACGAAACTTGTTCATGCCTTTGGGGACAACACCCAGGGGGGGCAAAAGAAAGGGCAGGAGAGGACAGGGGACGCGGCACCTATACGCAAAAGATCAGAAACGGCCGAGCATGCAAAGTCTAGGTGGGCAGACAAAGAAGAGTGATTTGGGGTGGAAAAAGCAACAGATGGACGAGAAGATGACCAAGGGAGGCGATAACCAAACTGGATCCAATGCAAAACCTGTTGCGAGGAACAGATGGACGAGACCATATCCACGGACTGAGAGGAGGGAACCGCAGAACTAGCAGTCGGCAAAGAGTAGCTCATCCCCACAGCGGGACCCGCGGAGGCAAAGGAAAACACAGGGGGCGGCACAGAAGCAAATGACACAGAGGAGACAGCCCGAGAAGGACCAGCTGAGCCAGAGTGAGAAGCGACGCCCGTGCATCTGATAGTGGAAAAAACTGGATTGACAGGCTCAAGAGAAACCGGGGGGGTATGCAAAGTAGACACCTCATAGGCAATAGAAACTCCAGTGGTGCGGGCACGTCGCATAGGTGGGGTTGATGGGGCAGTGCTTGCCGCGACCCGTTTAGCCCTCCGAGCCCGCAAAGAAACCTGAGAGGTGCTAGCTTGATCTGCCATATCGTGAAAATGTCTAAAAAATATAATTCACAATGTTAGTACAAACAATGGGAAAAATCAACACGCTTTGTGAGATCCATGCCAACAAAGACGCTAAGCCCAGAGCGAGTTTGCAACACACCCAAGTAAACATAACTATATAATGAAAAATTGACGAGAAAACGTAAAATGCGAGGAAAGGGCAAAGAAGCAAGAAAAAATTGAACCCACAGCACCAACGGGGCAATGTTGGGAAGAAAAAGAAGCCGAAAGAAAAAGAGACTTGCGACCAAAAATAATAATAACAACCGAAAAGAAAACCAGAGAAAGAAATGGTAAAGACAACACCAACAAAAAAAAAAAAAAAAAAAAAAGAAATTAAAACAACAACCTCAAGCAAACAAGGTACGAAAAAACGAAATTCATCCCAAAAAAGAAGGACAATGGTTTCAAGGGAATCCGGGACAGTGTATCCCAACCAACCGGGGTAAACCGGGTCGACGGCCCGGTATCCCTGCTTCATAAGTGGCGGAAGCGGCAGCCATGAAGGTCGGTGAAGGCGGAAAGCAGAGAGGGAAACCAATCGAATGCAGAGAGGGACGGCAACACAAAAGATGGCAGAGAGGAGATGCTGGAGGGCCTGATAGAGCCGAAAACCGAAGAGTAAGGGCAGTAACTGGAGTAAAAGGAGGCCGATCTTGAAGCCAACACAGAGATCGAGAAGCAGTATCGAGAAGGAACTTGAGCAACAGATTGGGAAACACAAGAAATCGGACCTGGAAAATGGTCTTAGAGGAGCTAGGGAGGGTGGCCGAAACTGGATTGAGCACTGGAGCAGCAGGCTCGGGCTATGGTGGCCGAATACATGCCCCACTGCCAAACCGTCTGGCAGGAGGCAGTAACGGGGCCGGATTCGCCCACAATTCATAGGCAAAGGCTGGACAAAACAGAGAAACAAAGGGTTCCGGAAGCAAGAAGACCCAGGCTATTGGCAAGCAAGCCGGATTCAACTGAATCAAACAAAAACAAGGAACAAAACCGAAAACAACCAACTAACTGAAAACGCTCAAGAAATCCTTGACCATGCCATAACCGGGAGGGGATTGACGCCCAAGACTCCGAAAACGCATCCCAACCAAGAGGAGAACACGAACCACAAACGAAAACAGGATTAAACCAAAATATCACGATCATCGTACCTTGAAAAAGCTTTCTTGGGTAGGAACGCAGGCGGCAGGCACACAGTTGCGCTCTTCAGGTACGACCGGCTTAGTTGAAGGTAGGAAACCAGGTAGAGGCGACCGTAACTAGGAGAAAAGCCCAAGGAGAACGCCGATAACCAAAGAAAAGGAAAAATGGGCTATAAAAAGGGGAAGGAGCTGAGGTGGCGTCCCCATCCAAGGAATGGCGGTTCTATTGCTAGCGCAATAGAACCGAAGCATTATCAGCATTATTTAGAATTCTCCATATGAACTTAGAAATCAGCACCTTGCTCTGGAGAAGAAAGTGAATCATCCCCAGCCTCCCACAAAGTTTAGGCATAATGCACTTCGCCCAACTAATTTTAACATCAGCTCCTTCTTCAGTGCCATCCCAGATGAAGTTCCTGACAGTACGAACAATGAGCTGCATCTTTGTCTGCGGTGCTAGCAAGATGGATGCCATATAGACATGTGTACCACTCAGAATTACCACAGTTACATGACCAGCCATGGATAACTTAGCCGTGGACCACCAAAATAAATGCCTTTCCAACCCCTTAATAATGACATCCCACGCGTCTCCAGATGAGAGATGTATACCAACTGGAATGCCCAGAAGTCTAGTTGCCGAGGAAGAACCTTCCATGGAAATGCAACCACAGAAAATGGAACTGAAGAGTCTAGGGCCCACAAGGCAGTACACTTTTGCCATTCCACAAAGATACCAGAGGCCAAAGAGAAACTGTCCAACAAGGAAACGGCATTTTGCAAATTCTGCTCATCAGCCATTAAGAACAAGAAAGTGTCATCTGCGTACTGATTACAAATCTCTTGTGAACCATTATTCATGGGAAGACCATGCAGGATGCCTTCTTGCACTGCAAGAGAGAATACATGAGAAAGAATCTCCGCCACAATTGTAAAAAGCAGCGGTGCCAAAGGACAGCCCTGGCGAATGCCACGTCCCACCTGAAAAAATGTCGATAGTTCTCCTTGAAAAAGAACTGAAGAACGAGCAGAATAATGAAGTTTCATAACGTCTGTTGCGAACTGGGCACCAAAACCAAGACGTAAAAGGCACTGCTCCAAGAAACTCCAGTCAACGCTGTCATATACTTTTGCAAAATCTAGCTTCAAGTATACAATGGGGTAACCATGTATTCTAGCCCAATAGAGACCCTCATATGCTGCTGCCACATTATTCAAGATACACCGGCGAGGCAAGAAACCTGACTGTGGAAGAGATGGACTCAGTAAGCACGCTACAAAGCTTCTGAGCAAAAGCTTTAGCAAAGATCTTGTACACTGAGGACAACAAGGTAATGGGGCACCAATCTGAAATGGAAGATTGATCCTTACATTTTGGAATAAGGGAGATGCAACCAGAGTTGAGGATTTTGTCCAGGTGCCGTTGTCTTTTAAAATCCATGAAAGCATCATACACATCTGCATCAAGCCAATCCCAATACTCCTGGAAAGTATCCCAACACATCTACACGCCAATTCCACCAAAATACCATCAAGACCCGGACACTTGCCTCTCTTGAGAGAAAATGTGGTCTCAGCTAAATCATTCTGGCTGATCCCAGCCTCTAAAGTGGCCCGTTGCTCATTGTTGACTATAGGATGAACCTTAGCGAGCAAAGCCGCTTGAAAATCTAACTGAAAGGGAAGACGTCGAGCAGTGAAGAAAGTTGAAAAGTGATTGTGCAAAAAGCCTCTAAGCTCAGCTGGATCTGAGATAACAAGCCCATCCTGAATCTGTAGATACTGAAGAGATGCAGCTAGCTTTCTTGTTTTGGCAGCTCTGAAGAAAAAACATGTGCACCGGTCTCCCTGCTTAAACCATTGCAACCCAGCTTTAATGCGAGCAAATTGCACCTGTTCAGATTCCAGCTGCCGAATGCTACACAAAATTTGCTTCTCCATATGACCATCTGATGGGGCAACAGATCTGCATGCCTCAAGTTGTTGATAAAGAGCCAACAGAAGGCTCCGGTTAGCAAAAGCCCGTTCATGACCCCAACCTTTAGCAAAAGACTTCACAGCAGCGAGAGCATCAACAATACCTACCATGCCCTTGTGCCGAGAGAAAGAAGTAAACCACGCCTGTCTACAACCTGCCCAAAAATTCCTCATCCTTCAAGAAAAATGTATTCATCTTAAAATATGTCTTAGATGCAGCATGCACCACCGTAGGAGAGCAAGAGAAATACTGTGGATTATGGTCAGAAATCGCAGTATTCAACAGGTTCTCACGATGAAAAGCAGGCAATAGGGTTGCTACCCAAGCATTATAGTAGCCTCTATCATGTCTTGCATATGCTATACCACCATCCAACCAGCCATTACACCAAGTAAAACTTGAGGGACCCTCAACTTCTATGAAGCCACAATCTTGCATTAAGCGGTGCCATTACTCCCGTTCAAAGCCTTGCACTATCTCCGCACCTCTGCCACATCTGTCTTGCTCAAGCTCGGCCATGCTAAAATCACCCACCATGATCCATGCAATAGGGGAGCCTAACCTCAGTAATTTGGAACGCAAAGAAGCCCATAATGCGCCTCTCTGCCTTGGTCGATTATGCGCATATATATTAACCAATCCCCATTCTTGCCCCTTATCAAACCGCTTGATTATGATCCACCGGCCAAATCTGTCAACCTGAGTAAATGACACTGTAATAGTCCTCCTCCATGCTGTAAGGACACCAGCCTTTGCCGAGTCTGCGGCCGCCACAAGAAGATTGTACTGCTTATTGATTACTGCAACAACTTTGTGGGCATCCTCTTTCTTGCATTTATGCTCTTGCAAACAAATGAAATCTGAGTCCCACCTGGCCAGGGCCATGGACAACCTGCTCCTTTTAGTTGGGGAGGAGGCAACCCCCCACACATTCCAGGAGATTAACTTCATTGATCAGGTGGATGTGGAGGATGTTCTAAGTCCATATCAACCTGTATATGAGACTCATTATCCACTTGATCAGTCCAATGTGGCTGCGATGCTATTGGACGCGTAGTAACAGTGGTGATGAGTGTTGGTTCAACAGGGTTAAGAGAAGCATATGCAGAAGGCTGTGGTGCAAAGCTATTCCTCCTCCGAGCGGCTTTTTTCATGCGTGCAATGGACCATTCTTCATCAATGCGCTCTTGCTTGCGTGCAATCATGTCCAGCCTCTCTCGCTGGTCAGAAGAAAGACAATTACGGGCTTCCGGGAGTGTGCCAATGTCTAGGGTAGAAGACGAAGATGGGGTGATGGCAAGGACAGGTGCAGGAGCGGTTGGAGTAGGGATGGCAGCAGGGGAAGTAGAAGTGGTGGTGAGAGAAGCAGGAGGAGGGACGGGAATGGAGGGTCTGCGCACACGATAAGCAGAGAAGGCCTCAACATTAGGAAACATATTGGCAAGCTCTAGGCCGTTAAGCAGAAATAATTTATATTTAAAAAAGAGTGGACTACTTTTAACAACCACAGACTCGGGGAGGGAAGCCTCAGCAGGAAAGGAAACACAAATACAAGGACCATTTGCAATCGAATGAGCAAGGTGCGGCCCTAATCCATTGACAATGGAGACCAAGAAGTCTGGAACCTGCAAGTCAATTGGGAAGTCCTCCAATGCAAACCAGCAGGGCATACGACGTGCACCAGACTTATTAGGAAGAAATCCAGGGGTGTATACCTGATACAAGAGATAATGCCCCCACAAAGGATCCACTCCACGTTCCACTAGTTTATCAACAGCAATAGGCGACCCGAACATCACTAAGAAATAATTGTTTTGCCTATCCAAAACTTTCAGGGACTCATGCGGAGGCAATCCCAACTTTTGCAGATGTTGTTTCAATCAAAATCCCATCCTCTTGAGATCAAGGAACTGACCAGTGAAATGACATACCACCAGATGGGACATTAGATTATGCAGACTTTGCAAGTGGACGCTATGATCTATCTCCACAACCGAGACACCAGCCTGAGTGAAGGCACTAGAATACACCTTTGCTTCATAGAATACGTTATCAAGAGGCAGTTGAACATCCATTCGATCTTCAAAACCCTGCAGCTCTTTCATATATTCAGACACCTCTCTGTTGTTATTCTCCATCATAAAGGACACCGCCGCAGCAACACGAGCAGAATGCACACCAGATGTTATGTCTCGCTTAATCCAATCATTGAAGCGCGTTTATGAGACTCGAGCAACAGTGTTAGGGGCAGACCAGGGAGCAGAGGGAAGAGTGGGAGACAGTAAGAGGCCCGAAGAGGATTGGGGGGGCAAGAGACGAAGGACTTGGGGTAGAGGTGGAGGGAGGAGGACGAGAGGCAGAAGCAGAAGAGGTAGATGCCATAGAGAGAGGAGGGAATTGCAAATTCATCGAGGCAGGGGCATATGCAAGTGGATTGAAACGAGAATTAGGGGATAGCACTGGAGAGGCCAAAGAGGCAGAAAATTGCGGGCAAGAATGCGTGCCGGCGGAGGCGACCATGGAGGCCGAAATGGAGGATCCCAATTCCGGGACTGAAGCAGCAAGAAAACCACCTGATGCTATACACCGTTGGAAAGCTCACTGCACAGGCTTTCCTAGCACCAAGAATCGCAGGAAATGGACACCCAAGGAGGGAGATATCTCAGACTGAATCGGCGCCAAAACCCTAGCCTGTGGGCTGCGCCATCCCTTTCTGCTTCACTTTTCCTTGGCCAACTTCAAAGCCCTTAAAAAGATAAACCAATAAAATAATCTAAGCCCTTAAAATAATATAAGCTTCTTTATTTCCTTTTTCATTTTAGCTACATTGTTTTCTCGATATTTATATGACTTCTCAATGGTTCAAACACACGCACAAAAAACCTATGTATTTGAGAAAACCCTTGTTCCCGAACAAAAAACTTGTAAAAACCATTTGCTAATGTAATTAGGGCCTCACCCCCAATTCTTCCTTCAAATCAAGTTACCCTCCATCATGTAGCAATATGGGTACACTCTACATGGGCTTCCCAAGGGTGGCCCCTTGCCTTCACGGACTTTGTCGATGGATGGTCACATGCATTGAATTTTTGGAAGTCTACAACCACGTAGCCTTCTAAAAGCAACGGAGGAGAGCCCCTTCTCAACCCCAAACCAAATCCAAAAATTGGCCTCCACTGGATGTCAATACCTCCTCCAATTAGATCAATATGGCCAGTCTACTTTCTCTCCCCTTTCTTGGTTGTTATGGTGCACTCTCTCTTGGTCTAGACATTTAGAGTTTCAAATTTTAGAGACATTAAAATTTTGGCCCAAATCGTCTGGTTTTTTTAATCTAAAATTTCTCGTCGATTTCTCTAAGGATTGCCCTTCGGGCAACCTAAAAACAGAGTAATCGGCTGGAAACTGGGGATGGAGAATGGTTGACCAAAGATACCATTCTGCAATGGAATGGTATGCCACATGGCATCACCAGAATAACCCAACGCCAAATTTGACGACCCAAGTACCATATTATAATAGGGGATGAAAACTGAACCACACACATGGAAATTGGCCCATCGATTCCACTCAGTAGGCAAGAATAAGTAAAGAACGAAGATGAAGAACGGGTTTAGCAAGTAAATTACAAGCTCGTCGGAAGGTCCATCCTTATCTGCTTGTATGTTTTTTTGCCATCACTTCTGTGCCAGATGATTCGTTGAATCAAAGCTTGTTATCTAGGATCCGCTCAACTGACAGAGTCTATGCAAAGCTCGCTTAATGGGTTTGTAGTTTGCCAAAAACCTGCAAAATCCATCTGATTTGCGCACAAAAGGCCTTTCCAACTTCTATTTTATAGCCATTCCGCAACAAGCGAAAGACCCACTTCCGGCTGTCGCAGGACTGTTTCTCCAAATGTCACAAAGATACTACATTCTTCTTAGGTTCTATAGCTTTGAGTTCTATTTGATGCCTTCGTGTAATTATGAGATGATCTTTCAAAGGCAATGTATGATGCTAGCAACTTTCCACCTAAAATTTGCTCTAGCGTCGTTTTCTATGATCAAAAAAGATGGTCCAACGCACAAAGGCAACACCATCATATTATGGCCTGTTCACATGGAACCAAAATCGGGCAGGAACATCAACAGTCGTTTGCCCAAAACAGAAGCAGCTGCAATTTTCTTTGACGCTATGCATGTACTCAGACCAGAATCCGAAATGAGTCTTTCCCTAACCATTAAAAATGCCTGCTTACATTTAAGGCCACCGGAAATACATGAAATTATAGTGTAGTTTCCCGGAAATCCTTAGAAACTTCTACGAAAATGGCCTGGAAAAAAGCTAGAGATGTTTTTTGGTTATCAGAAATTTCTTAGAATGGCCGGATTTTTAGGGCCCCCCCCTCCCCCCAATTTCAAACCCCGACTCGGACCTACCGAGAAGGTGGTCGCAAACCACAATTGCCTCACAGACTTTGACCGCCATGACCAGATTTTTCTTCATATTCACATGGGATTTTCCTGAACCCTCATCGGTTGTGTTGTTTTTACCAATGCAAAGCAAGTAGTCGGTCCCCAATATGGATCTAAATTCTGTCCCTACTACTCAGCCCCCTCAGCCCCCTCGTGCTGACAAAGAAGATTCCTTAGAAACAGAAGAGATGAAGATGAGAATGAGGATGTGTTCCAGGCTGTCAAAGAATCAGCCATATGAGATGTTTTGCATACAATCCATATCCTCTTTGTCATAAGATAGGATGTCCGCCCGAGAAAGCAAGCAATCTATACTTGTGGAAAAGGGAATTATGCAATCTAATGATTCAAAGGGCCAAGCTTTGCTCTGATTTGCTGCTCTTTCCCAATACTGCCCGTTCGAAGAAAGGCCCAAAGTCAGCCGCTAAAAAAAAGGCGCCCATGTGAATAGAAGGGCAGCCTGCCGCACCGCCAAAAAGAAAAAGAAACCGCCAAAGATGGCCCCATGTGAATCCAGCATTATAGGTTTAAAAAACAAAGATGCCAAGCACACTATATGCTCGCTCAAAAACACATACCTATACACCTCAAATTTCCATATGCTTCTGAATAAATATAACCATTGGGTACATAAATTACATACATATACCAGATTTAGATGTACTGCTATTAATAAATTACATGTTCTATTATTATGTTCTATTCTATTACGAACACTCTGAATCAACATGCTGCCGCAAACAGATAACGTTGTAAGTACTCTGAACTAACATGCTGCCGCAAACAGATAACGTTGTAAGTGCTGAGGGTCTAAAACGTTCTATTCTATTACGAACACTCTGAACTAACATGCTGCCGCAAACAGATAACGTTGTAAGTGCTGAGGGTCTAAGACCTTCCTCTGCAGGCATTGGATCTGAACTATCCAAATAGCATTCAACTACTGAACACTTTAGACAATTAACATACAATGATACTGCATATAGTAGAACATCTTTTGCACAAAACTCAGGAATTAAAAATATACGTTTTCATAAGTTGCGTCAAAAACGTACAAGAACAAATTTGTGGAAAGAAGCAAACTCATCTCACAATGAAGATACCATCTTTCATCTCTTCCTCTGACAGGTTCTCTTGAAGTTAAGTTTGCTTCTGGGTTTTTAATGGAACACTGTGCTCAGCACAAGCACAGTTATGGTCTCCTAACTCATTTGCTACACAGGATGGTTTTATCTGACCATCTGGGAAGAACTGAGCCCGACTTTCAACCAGCTCATCTACAAAATCATTCAACTTGTCAATTGTTACACTTGGCATAACAACAGCATGAGCAATTTTGCCTTGGCATGCTAATTGCCACTTGCGGATGAAAATTTCATCCTGAGGCCTTTCAAACACAACAGTGCTGCTTAATTCATTTAACATGACACCAAAACCAGCTGCCCTTAATCTATCTTTCAGGTAATGTGCATTCCTGAGGCACTTCTGAACCTCCTTTTGAAACCCTCGATAACCTTTCCTATTGAGAGTGTACCACAAGAATAAAGGAGCATGTCCATTTCTGCTTCCCATTATAGTTGCATCTCGAGAAGCTAAATACTCTACATTTCTAGATAGCACGTTGATATGCTCAATTCTTGTTATTTGTACCCCACAAGGCATGGGGCACCCAACAAATTTGTGGCCTGATACACTTACACTACCAATTGGCTTTTGGAAGGTCACCTTAGGTGCCTGCACAGTAGAGAAGAAAAAATCAAGTCAGCTGCCAATTCAATATTGAAGCTTAGTTGCCAATTCAATATAAAAGTGTTTCAGTGAAATAGTAGCCTAGAAAATACCTTTTTCACGAACGGCATCATGAGGCCAAACAGGGCCCCATCACAATGAATATAAAATCGATCTTTGGTAAAACCAGCTTCTTCCAAAGTCTTAATGACGGAGTCCAAATCATCTACAGCACCTTTGACCGTGGTTCCTTTCAGTTTATAACAAGAAATAATTAGCTTCATATGCTACTACGAAATTAAATAACATTTCAGATCTTGTTTGCACCAAAATAGAATTAACAAACATTGTGATATTTTTCTTGTGCTGTATAACTTAAGAAGTCAGAACTTACTTTAACCTCTGATGTACTTTACTGATCAAAACAACTTCTATTGAGCAGGTGTAAATCGGACCATCACAGTTCTGTGCTAACTAATATTTACGTGAACCTTGAGAAGAAAAAAACAATCTCATGGTTTATAATGCAATCATACCAATATTGACATTGATTATTGCAGGCTTGTCCTTATGCTTCTCCAACTGGTTCTTGAAGTCCAAACAGTCGATTTCACCAGACAGTAAGGTGTCTACTTTGATGACTTCCATTCTGTACATCCTTGCTGCTTTAAAGACAGAGTAATGTGAATCTCTGGATGCATATAGAATTCCATCTGGCAACACCTCCCTCCTGTTTTCATTAATAAATGAGCATTTAAAGCATAAGACTAACACATCTAAGGCAAAAAACAAAAAAAAGGGCCAGAAAAAGGTAACCAACCCGACCAACAAGCCATGAAGATTGCCTTCTGTCCCACAGTTGGTGATATAGCCCCAATATTCATGCTTTTCAAGCTCCCACAAACGGGCAAACCAGTCAAGCACTCCAACTTCAAACGGTCTAGAATGCACACCATAGTTACTCTCAATGAAAGGGTCCCCTAGATTGTTAATCGAAAAATGTTGAAGCTGCGATAGAGCTCCATAATCAAAATCCAGATTATATGGGTATCCTGAAAATTAAATCTCAAATCATCAAAACAATGCACTTTGAAAGGGGTTATGGCACGGATATCGGAAAGACAGATCTACAAAAAGTACACACCTAAATGATACTTGGTCTTTTCAGACAATGTTTTCCTGTATCGGGCCAGAATACCAGCCATGTAAACCTCCTTTTCCCCAGTAACTTCATCGTCATGATCCGGTTCAGTGATTGCATGGGATAGATCATGCATATTACGACCAAGAACAAATTTCTCGGGGGTTTTTGCGCTTCCATTTGCTGTGCCGAGGATCGGAAGGTCAGATTGAAGCTGTTCAAGGGGGATTTCTTCAGGAAGGGGCTCTACCGCCGGTTCCACTGCAGAATTAGGCTTCGCCATAGTCAGGGTTTTGCCCTGAAGATTCAGGAATCCAAATAATATACTTGCCCAGGGCACCGTGTCACTTTTATCCTCGCCATGACAACGTGTCACTTTTATCCGATAAGGATGCCACCTTATTATCGAGGCCTGTGTACTTTGCTGGCAAAGACTATTACCGGGATGTTGGTGAGAAATCACGACTGCACTGTGGTGATCCACATCCCTATCACAGATTCGGCACTTTGGAAATCGTACTTTTGTATACAAGAATGTTGCTTTATGCAACATTCGTGGCGTGGAAATATGCCGACGCGCCTAGACATGCGTAGACATGCCAGGAATGTTGCATAAAGCAATATTCTTGTTACATGAAAGCAATTTTAGGCTCAATTATGCTGACGTGTCAACTCCTTAGTAGCCCAAACAAGAATAACAAGGTGCTGTGCATGAGGGGGTTGCCCTCCGATGGCCCGAGAGTGTGTTTTTATGGGTTCTATTTCGTTCTTTTGTGTTGGGTCTTGTTTGTTTTGTGTGGAACCAAAATCCAAATGTTACAACATGTGGGATCAATATTCTTAGACCAAAGTAGCATGCAAGTTCTTTTTTACATGTGTCTCAGAAACATGGCCAATATATCTATATGAGTGGTATTCAAGACCAACAGATTTATGCGATTTTAGAGGAAAAAGTTGGATGAACGACCAGAGCGCAGATAAAGCGGCCGCGTTTGCGGCTGTCGGCAACAGGCCTGGGTTAAACCCAGGCGATTTCAACGGGACACAGGGCCACCGATTCATCCTGCTACCGCAGATCAGGGCTGGACAACAGCCGGTCGTCAGGCCATTGGGGCTCCCTGTAAACCATCCCCAGTCGAAGGGGCTTCCTACGAATCCCATCCAAAACTTGGGGCTTCTGCCCTGCAAGAGGTAAATCAATCCATTAGTTTGCTTCATAAGAGTTCTAGCCTAGCTACAAGAGTCTGTCTTACATAGCATAGACCACTCCCCAAAAGGGGCAAACAAAAATGGAGCAAGGAAGATAAAAGGGGCAAACGAAAATGGAGCAGGGAAGATAAAAGGATGGGAAGATCAGGCTCCCATTGTATGCGTGAATGCTTTTGGGGCTATCTACAAATTGAAAAACTCAATGTTAGCAGCAGAGGCAGGAGTTAGTGTGAAAGGGCTGAAACAATCCACTCAATCGACTCAAGCAGAAATATCAGACTCATCCATGAAAGATGTAGCAACAAGAGTGAGTGAGAATGGGCAGAAAAAATCAATTCAATTTAGTATATCAGACTCTTCCATGGAAGATGTTGTAACCGACGCAGACGAGAAAGCAATGGAATCAAATAATAAATTAGCAGAGATGAAGTGCAGATCTGCAATATTGGCAGAAGCCTTACAGGAAGAGAAACAAAACGCAGAGATATTCACAAAAGGAGATTTACTTCATCGTAATCCAGGGAGATGGGCAAAAGGGGGTCTATTTCAACAAAGCGAAGGCGCTAAAATACTATCTCCACAAGGTACCGTCACTACAAAAGATGCGACTGAAGAAGGGCATAACAATACTGCAAATCTAGACTCAGCTAGTGGCAGTACAAGGAGTAACGTAAGGGAGGCTTGGAAAAACAACGACACAACAGCAAGAGTCAACAAGCCTAGATTCTGAGAATGGATAAAGAGCAATGTGCCAATAGAAACAGCCAGGAGTTTGAGAGTAGACGCAGCACTTAAAACAGTAGAAGCAGGCTTTGCCCAAGATATGGGCAAATGAAATAAAGGCCAGCCTGAAAAAAAGGAACTGAAAGCATTGGAAATATGGAAGTAGATGAGGAGTCTAACTTTCCAATAGCAGAGATAGACCATGGCATGCATGTAAAAGTGGTGGAGAACTTGGTATCACGATCTGTTATAGGATTCTTTACAGGAGGATTCCTGGATTTTCGTAAACTAGAATTCTGGCTGTCAACACACTTGAAAAGGTTAGGTTTGCCTCAGCACGAATCTCTAAAGGCACTAGGTGACAACTTCTTCCTCATCTTATTCCATAGTAAAGACACAGTAGATAAGATGGTGGCTTGCACTGCGGACACCTTTATGGGGGGAATACATCTTATACCAATATTATTCTCCTGGTTTCTCCCCCCCCATCAAATGTCAGCAATCAAGATCCCATACTAGTTGGAGATCGAATACCTACCTCCAGACATGCTGATACCTGAGTTTTTAAAGGTTATTGCTAACACAATAGGCGCTTATATCTCACATTCCATAGACAGAGGGCCAAGGATTTGTGTAGCAATTCCAGCAAAGGCGAGCATACCCAAGGGGGTAATAGTTAAGAGTGGCAATTGCTCTTTCAAATTTCCCCTGAAGCTGATCAACAAATGGGAAATATAAAGAATGTTTCCAGGTCTTAAAATTGAAGGGTTGGAAGAGAACCCACAGGAAAGATCTAAAGAAGAAATGAGTTCTCAATATCAAGCACAGAACGATAATCCCCAAGACCCCCCCACAAGTGCTGGGGTTCCAACGAGCCACCCCACTGCTCCTGTAACAATTACCCCATGTGCTCCAAGTCGGGGAGTAGAAACCCCTAACACCAGCAACGCGGCATCTCCAACCAAGATACCTACATCGGATGCTATCATCTCTACAACTGCTGAGGGCTCGTCAAAAACAGAAGGTCAAACTTGGGAAGTGGGAGGGGCCAGGCAAAAAGGGAGAACCAGAAATATCGCTCGGAAAAGCGGAGGGCCTCGCCCAAAGTCCCCTCGGAATACAAGAAAAGCAGAGTATCAAACGCAATCAAGGAGATAAATCCAAACATTATATGCTTGCAGGAGCATAAATGTAAACAGGGGGAGATACACAGACTGTTCAACACAATAGGTAAAGAATATGTGGCCATTGCTGCAGTAAAAGATACCTCTAGTGCAGGCACTTTGATCGCTTGGAAGAAGGATGTAAAAGTATGTGATTCACAGGTAGACAGGTTTGGTAGGTGGGCTATAATTCTATGGCAACAAGAAGGTAGAATATGGGGTCTGGTGAATATTTACGCCCACAACAACCCCAGGGGCAGAGGTGCTTTATGGGCCACTCTCAGACATAGATTGAAAGGCTTTGGAAGTCAGGTAGCTTGGCTAATGACAGGGGATTTCAATATGGTGGAGGCGGCTGAGGATAGACAAGGGGCATCATCAGAAATTGTACATGGGTTTGAGAAGCTTCAGTGGTGTAAATTGGTAGAGGATATGGGTTTTATGGAGCTGGAGGGAGATAAGGGATTTACATGGTGTAATGGATGGCTGGGAGCGGGGAGGACGTATGCAAGGCACGATAGATGCTACATGAATGACGTGGCTTTTTCCATCCTCCCAAACCTTCAAAGGTCCAATCAATTAAAGAATGCTATCTCCGATCATAATCCACAAGTGATATCTACTAAGAAGTATCAGTTTAGAACTTCTAAAACAGTATTCAAATTAAATACCAGATATTTGAAAGACCCAGATTTTGTGGAGACCTGCAAAAGCATATGGCAATCGGCTTTTAGAACGGGAACTGGTATGGAAACCATGATAACAGCTCTTTCAAATATTAAAAATTATGCTAAAAGCTGGGGTAGAGCTAAAGTGCAAAAAGAGAGGGAAGAATTGGATTCTCTTTATGGCCAACTTCTCTCCCTTAGAGCATTGGGCCCCAATGATGGGATGGAGGAGAAAAGGATAATAGAACAGATAAAGACATTAGAAGAGGTCAAGGTAGCTGAAAACAGATGTAAAGTAGGATTGACCTGGCTAAAATAAGCTGATAAATGCACAAAGTTCTTCTTCAAGATAGTGAAAGAAAAGAAGAGATCTTCCACACTATCATCCATCACTCAAAATGACGGCTCGATTCTCAAATCTCCAAGAGATCTCAAAAGGTATCTATATAACCTTTGGAGAACATAACTTATCATTTCAAGAGACTTTCGAAGAGCTGGTGGTTTCAAAAGTCTCACCTATGGAGGACCTTCAAAAGGCCACCTTTTTACTGGCTAAAACTAAATGTCCGGGTATGGATGGAATTCCCATAGAATTCTATCAATGCAATTGGAAATGGCTTCTCTACATACACGGACTTTATGCAAGCTGAAAATCTAAATCCAAGATTGAACACAGGATGTATTTCCTTGGTTCCCAAGAGTAAGGAGCCAAGCACAATCAATGATTGGAGGCCCATCACACTTTTATCTGCATTCTATAAAATCATAGCTAAGGCTATGGCAGAGAAGATCAAGCCAATTCTTTCTGAAGGCATCTCACAAGCCCAATCGGGCTTTCTACCAGGCAGGAGTATCCTGAGCAATGTCGCAGCAGCATTCGAAGGTTTGCACTGGGCTAGAAAAACAAGACAAAAGGTGGCCTACCTAAAGCTAGACTTTACCAAAGCTTATGACAGTATCCGATGGATTTTTCTGCATAAAATGATGCTCAAGCTGGGTTGTGGAAATTTTTTTACAAAAGGGGTCATGAAACTTCTGCAATCTGCTCGAGCTTCGGTCCTATTCCAAGGTGAACCCTCTCCAATATTTGACATAAAAAGGGGCATCAGGCAAGGATGCCCCTTAGCCCCATTCCTCTTCAATATTGCAGCAGAAGCACTTTCACATATATTCGGGCAAGCCTCGGAAGACGGTATGATTCAGGGACTAGAAATGTTGGATGGCTCTCAACAAATATGTAATCAATATGCAGATGATACATTCCTATTTATAGAGGCAGAGGAAGAGAACCTGTCATGTGCAGGCAAATTACTAGCCTCCTTCTCAATAGCTTCATGATGTCTCATAAATTGGAATAAATGCACAGTACAATGGCCTTTGAAAGAACCACATCCCGCATGCTTGACAATCCTACCATGGAAAATAATTCCAGAGGGTGAGCATTCCAACCTATTAGGTGTTTCAGTGGGCATCAATATCGCTAAGGCACAAATATGGGACGAAATACTACTAGGCCTTTAGAAACACTTAAATTGGTGGAGCTATCACTTGCAGGTCGGATTACAGTTGCAAAACATGTGTTAAGCAATATTCATGTCTACACGTCATCAATTTTACTAGCCCCAAAGGAGAAGGCACAAGAATTAGAAGGGCTAATCCGCAACTTTGTCTGGGGAGGGAATGAAGAAGGGGCAGTGGTCAAAATCGCTTGGTGGAAGTGCAAGAGAGATAAGACAGAAGGAGGAATTGGAATGGTTGACATATCATTACAGAGTAAAGTATTAATAACCAAATTCATATGGAAGATCCTACAGAAAGAGGTGAAGTCTCCAGGTATGCACCTCATCAACCAGGCTCTATTAGCGTCATGTAAGCATAGTAAGCCCTCCATCAAAGTCTCACTCCCATGGTCACTCTTTTTTTATCTTAAGCCATGTAGAGAAGCTTCTCCATTCCTGAAGGGATTAATTTGGGCTTGGAAAATCATAAAAAAACTATTGACGCTTGACATCAACAAATTCGAAGTAGAGACTTCCCCTCCATGGTGGGTACCAGTGGTTCTGCACAACAAACAGGGCCCCTTAGGTATGGTGGCCGATGCAAGGATCGTAAAGAGGTGGAAAAATTGTGGAATAGATTCTTGTGCTCAATGGTACAATGGAGAGCAATTAGTCAGTTGGGCAGAATTTCAGGTACGTTTTGCCTTAAAGGACGCAGAAAAAATACTATGGGAATGTGTGGCCACAGTACTTCCAAACAATATCACTACAGGAGATCAAAATCCATGGGTTTTGCACCCTGCGATTTTGCCAAATAAGTTTGTGAAATCAAGTTACAGAAGCTTGAGGACTAAGTACCAACCAAATGGGAACTCGTAATCACGGAGGAAAACCTCAAAAACATCTGGAGAGATGCGTGGCAGAAATATCTTCCCCTGCGGATAAATGCTTTCCTCTGGCAAGTGATACACAAGGTTCCAAGGGTCAATCAACTAGTCTCAAAATGGGACAATAACGTCAGCCCAGTATGCCCCTTGTGCGAGGCCGAACAGGAATCCATAGAACATTGTCTGGTGGAATGTGAGAAGCTGCAAGTAGTATGGGCATGGAGTCTGGATAGCTTTGAATACCCGTTAGGCACCAAGGAACTGTTGTTGGGAATCCTTCCCCTAGAATGGTGCACCATGAAGAAGGTGGCCTTTCATATAGCTAGGGCCTGGACAATGGAAAAGGAGAAACGCCTTGGTCTTCAATGAAAATCAAGAAGACATATCACCACATCAGCTTCTATATATAGTACTTGAAAGGCTGAAAAAATTTAGGCTAGCCTTCGAGGGTGAAGAAGAAGTAAAGGTCGAAATATGGGGAACCTACCTAAGCTTACACTAGGAAGTACAAGGGAATAGTGCAAGAAGGAGCCATGTACCTATCCTCATCTCAGTTTTGCAGATGAGTACACCCCTGCCATGTGGCTTTGTACCATTCCTTTAAAGTAAATAAAGTCTATTTTTTATCCCTCAAAAAAAAAAAAAAAACAAACAAACCTTTTGGTCTGTTTGCCTAAAGACAATCAGACTTAAGCCTATTAGCCCGTATGGATCTAATAGCCTTTAACTTGCAGCCCTACATATGACTAGGTGTTTGTCATATCATAGGCCTTGAACAGAGCTATAAAATTACACAAGATTCCAAAATAGAAAAACATTTTGTTATTTGACTAACAGCATATGATTTAAAATGATTTAATACAGCAAGAATTATGACAATTTTTGCAGCATAAACTATCAAGGTTTTTTTAGCTAGAAGCAAAAGCTATTGTATGAACTGATTTGAATTACTATTTCCAAGTAGAACATAACCAAAAGGCATTTAATTATTTCATATTGTCAAATAGCAGTAAACTTGCTTAACATAGCTAAGATAACCCACATAGACATTGTGGCCATAAAACCTGACCAACATAAAAATAGAGTTTTACGATTTCACCAAATATTCACTCGCAGATTGAGCAATAATTTTGCTCAGTTTCAAACCATAACATCACCATACGCAGGGATAAGTTCGGTTACCTGCATGTCAACCATTCAAGCATTAGCCTAAGAAGGGTAACCTTGAAAGGACAAACAGGTAAGCAAAGAACCTATCCGGCTTAACGCCCTTCAACATATTTTTGGTAATGTACATATGAAATTAAGTTAACTATCTATAGTCTATATAAGGAACATTTAAACGATGTTAGATAGTGACTGTTCAAACAGGGCCAGCAAACTCTTCAAGTTAAACGGCAGTGTAAGAGATAGATACCTACGGTTATACATGGAATATAAATGGTTCACAACTGCCATGCACAAACATATTAATAGAAGAATTACCGCAGGTTCACCTCATGACACTAAGGTACAACAAGTATAAATCGACCAGAAGACTTAATAAACAGTCCAACTTAAGAAAACAAATATGTTAAAAGTTACGGCAAATGCTAGGATCAGGATAGCATGAGTCAACTGCTCTACATATAACAGAGATCCACCAGACCTATATGGGCACAGAACTATATGGGTCAACATCATCAAGCACTTTTTAGAAAGGCTCCTGACTGCTATTAAACCTTAAAAAAGTTAAACACAGCGCTCCAGATTGAACAACACCAGAGCTTAACTTGAAATAAACCATAAGATCATAAGCCATGTGTTCGGGTCCAGGACTGCCAGTAAAATTTGCCTAACAGGGGCACTAAAGTGAATATAACTAAAAACAACACGAAAGGACAATAGAGCAGAGAAACAGAGAGACTGGTCAAACAGCCAAAACCTAAATAGATCAAACGTTAAGAATGGAAGATTAGTGGGCAAGGTTTATCAGGAGAGAACGTAACTAGAGCTTAACATGAAATGAGCCATAAGATCCCAAGCACTGGGTTCGGGTTCAGGACAGCCAGTAACATATGACAGCCATTAGAAAGAGAGTGAATAAAGTATCAACAGCAAGAAGATAAAATAGAACAAAGCAAAGATGGCTTGGTGACGTAGTCAAAATATATGTTAAGAATGGAAGATAGATAGGCAGCCTCTATCCAGACATAGTTCAGAAAGACGATGTGCATAACTATACCTCCATACTATAACCAGGGGCAAATATCTACTCTGCAAATAAGATAACAAGGCTTACGGATCCGGGTCTATAGGCACAGGGGAGAAATTAAAGATGTTGAACTAAATATGTAGGCAACAATAGGAACGTCGGGTTATACATATCACTAGAACCAATTAGACAAAGCAGATTCTGAGAACCAAAAAGTAGGAGAATTTGGGCAAAACTTGGTAAAAGTAATTCCGTCAAACCAGTGCGGTAAGAATCTAATCTACGAAATTGAAGATCAAGATATGGACAAGTACATCTAAAAATGATGGGAAACCCGATTGTTCCCGGTGGTTCTAGTGCGTTATGCTGTTGGATCCGGGTTCACTTGGAGACATCGCATTAGCATCTTCAAGATTATTCACGGTTCGCTCGAACCACCTTATCAGTTCCACTTTGCAAAATTTGGGCAGAACTTTATTGCTCTTCTATATCCAAAAGTCGGATGCCTATTTACCTCTGTGGCTTTTGAAGCCCTCTTTCTGTTTACCCATACACACAGCTGAATGCTTGAATCCGGAAGGTACACAAATCCCGGGTTTATACAAATGGAAGTAATAGAACTGAATCGAAACCTTCTATAGAACCATTCGGAAGCATGCAACTCACGAATCCACATCCAACAGTTCTAGGTAGCAGCCGTATATCTGCCAGCATGCATTTTCCAGGTTTTTCCAGATCCAGTAAGGAGGCATCGCCTTACATCGTGAGCAATTAGGTTTATCCAAAACCCTAAGCCGTATAATCAGTGTTGTGGATAGAGGTAAAACGGAAGTAAAGAAATATTCCCCATATGTTAATGAACAAGAAATGGTCATACATGGCTAAGATTAATTTTGATACCTTAACATAAGAATGCGCTCCAAATGATCAACCCCTTTGCCTATGGCTATAGGGGAAAATTAGACATCCAACAAATATCAAGAAACTTTGCCTTGCAAGCCAAGTTATTTGAGTTGGTCAAAGCGGAGGTGAGTTGAATACACATATTTCTGAGCAGTTAGCTAACTCTATAGTTAGCACAGGCTAAAGGTATATCTTTGGAAATTTATTCTTAGGAAATCTACTCTCAGGACAATTCAGAAATTGAGGAAATTTATTCTCAGGTCCAATCTATTCTCAGGAATTTTAGTCCTCGGGACCATTGAGGAATTGAAGTCCATTTAGATTATTTTTAGACCTTTACAAGAGCTATGAAATCAAACGCTCTACAAAATTATTTATCGACTAACTTCGGTCATGTTTCAAGTGAAAAAGAAAGGGGATATATCCTAGGGCATCAACATATCAAGTTAATTAAGTTGGTAAAAATGGAGAATAGATACGCTTCTGATGAGCAGATAACAAGTCAAGAGTCAACATAGGCAAAGGATATTCTAGTGATCTTTATATATAAAAAAATCCTTCCTCCTACCTCAGATTCGGAGGTCCCTATATTTTGTCAACAAGAAATGACATAAATTGAAATTGTAACAGGGAGAGTAGGGCCCTGTTACAACACAGGGACCTACCCAACCCATGAAAAACAACTCTAAATTAAAAGATAAACTTACGTGATAGCTCTGAGATTTCTCATCATGTCTTCAAAGTCAAAGGTAAAACCAGAAAAGTTATGCTTCACTGTTCTAGAAACAATTCTGAAAATGCTTTGCTGTAGAACCGTTATTGCCAAAGGCCGAAATTAACCCCTCAGCAGCAGAGACCACATAGGAATGAGAATAAAAATAAGTGCTCAAGATTGTAAATGGTACATATAGAATTATGCCAGAAATCAGAAAAATGATATTGTTTGGCAAAAACAATGTCATTTGAGTTAAGAATTCTTTTGTAAATAACCTTCTACCAAAGGAGAATTCTTCTCATAAAAACCTTTGGTGGAATGGATAATTTCTTTATCCAGCTTATTCAAACAATCAATTATACATCAGAGTAAAACAGATCAATCAATGAACAGTAGTAGATGTTCACAAGAATTTAAAGAAGAACTGACCTATATTTTGAAAATTGCACATTGATCATACTTTAGAGCTATCAATTCTTTGATTCATCTGTTGTCAATTTTGCCATCTTCATTGTGAGTAGCATCACCATTCTTCTGCAATCATAAGAGATAAGTCAGCAACACCTAAGCTCAGTCCAAGGTCCTAGGTTAAACCTAGAAACTGGGGTAACACTAAAAAACCTTTTGGTCTGTTTGCCTAAAGACAACCAGACTTAAGCCTATTAGCCCGTATGGATCTAATAGCCTTTAACTTGCAGTCCTACATATGACTAGGTGTTTGTCATATCATAGGCCTTGAACAAAGCTATAAAAATACACAAGATTCCAAAATAGAAAAACATTTTGTTATTTGACTAACAGCATATGATTTAAAATGATTTAATACAGCAAGAATTATGACAATTTTTGCAGCATAAACTATCAAGGTTTTTTTAGCTAGAAGCAAAAGCTATTGTATGAACTGATTTGAATTACTATTTCCAAGTAGAACATAACCAAAAGGCATTTAATTATTTCATATTGTCAAATAGCAGTAAACTTGCTTAACATAGCTAAGATAACCCAGATAGACATTGTGGCCATAAAACCTGACCAACATAAAAATAGAGTTTTACGATTTCACCAAATATTCACTCGCAGATTGAGCAATAATTTTGCTCAGTTTCAAACCATAACATCACCATATGCAGGGATAAGTTCGGTTACCTGCATGTCAACCATTCAAGCATTAGCCTAAGAAGGGTAACCTTGAAAGGACAAACAGGTAAGCAAAGAACCTATCCGGCTTAACGCCCTTCAACATATTTTTGGTAATGTACATATGAAATTAAGTTAACTATCTATAGTCTATATAAGGAACATTTAAACGATGTTAGATAATTTGTTCAAACAGGCCGACAAACTCTTCAAGTTAAACGGCAGTATAAGAGATAGATACCTACGGTTATACATGGAATATAAATGGTTCACAACTGCCATGCACAAACATATTAATAGAAGAATTACCGCAGGTTCACCTCATGACACAGGTACAACAAGTATAAATCGACCAGAAGACTTAATAAACAGTCCAACTTAAGAAAACAAATATGTTAAAAGTTACGGCAAATGCTAGGATCAGGATAGCATGAGTCAACTGCTCTACATATAACAGAGATCCACCGAACTATATGGGCCTGAGAACTATATGGGTCAACATCATCAAGCACTTTTTAGAAAGGCTCCTGACTGCTATTAAACCTTAAAAAAGTTAAACACAGCGCTCCAGATTGAACAACACCAGAGCTTAACTTGAAATAAACCATAAGATCATAAGCCATGTGTTCGGGTCCAGGACTGCCAGTAAAATTTGCCTAACAGGGGCACTAAAGTGAATATAACAAAAAACAACACGAAAGGACAATAGAGCAGAGAAACAGAGAGACTGGTCAAACAGCCAAAACCTAAATAGATCAAACGTTAAGAATGGAAGATTAGTGGGCAAGGTTTATCAGGAGAGAACGTAACTAGAGCTTAACATGAAATGAGCCATAAGATCCCAAGCTAACGGGTTCGGGGGTTGGGATGACCCGATAACATATATGACCATTAGAAAGAGAGTGAATAAAGTATCAACAGCAAGAAGATAAAATAGAACAAAGCAAAGATGGCTTGGTGACGTAGTCAAAATATATGTTAAGAATGGAAGATAGATAGGCAGCCTCTATCCAGACATAGTTCAGAAAGACGATGTGCATAACTATACCTCCATACTATAACCAGGGGCAAATATCTACTCTGCAAATAAGATAACAAGGCTTACCAGATCTGGTCTATAGGCACAGGGAGAAATTAAAGATGTTGAACTAAATATGTAGGCAACAATAGGAACGTCAGAAGTTATACATATCACTAGAACCAATTAGACAAAGCAGATTACAGAACCAAAAGTAGGAGAATTTGGGCAAAACTTGGTAAAGTAATTGGCCAAATCAAGCGGTGCGGTAAGAATCTAATCTACGTAAATTGAAGATCAAGATATGGACAAGTACATCTAAAAATGATGGAAACCCTGATTGTTCCCGGTGGTTCTAGTGCGTTATGCCAGTTGGATCCGGTTCACTTGGAGACATCGCATTAGCATCTTGGCATTATTCACGGTTTACGGAACCACCTTATCGGTTCCACTTTGCAAAATTTGGGCAGAACTTTATTGCTCTTCTATATCCAAAAGTCGGATGCCTATTTACCTTTGTGGCTTTTGAAGCCCTCTTTCTGTTTATCCATACACACAGCTGAAAGCTTGAATCCGGAAGGTACACAAATCCTGAGTTTATACAAATGGAAGTAATAGAACTGAATCGAAACCTTCTATAGAACCATTCGGAAGCATGCAACTCAAGAATCCACATCCAACAGTTCTAGGGTAGCGGCCAGATATATCGCCAAACATGCATTTTTCGTGGTTTTTCAGATCCAAGAAGGCGGCATCGCCTTTACATATCGAGTTAATTAGGTTTATCCAAAACCCTAAGCCGTATAATCAGTGTTGTGGATAGAGGTAAAACGGAAGTAAAGAAATATTCCCCATATGTTAATGAACAAGAAATGGTCATACATGGCTAAGATTAATTTTGATACCTTAACATAAGAATGCGCTCCAAATGATCAACCCCTTTGCCTATGGCTATAGGGGGAAATTAGACATCCAACAAATATCAAGAAACTTCGCCTTGCAAGCCAAGTTATTTGAGTTGGTCAAAGCGGAGGTGAGTTGAATACACATATTTCTGAGCAGTTAGCTAACTCTATAGTTAGCACAGGCTAAAGGTATATCTTTGGAAATTTATTCTTAGGAAATCTACTCTCAGGACAATTCAGAAATTGAGGAAATTTATTCTCAGGACATAACCAGAAGCTTGGAAAAGGATATGGAGGTAAAACCAAGCAGGATCAAACCTTTTGAATGGACGGAGATACCTGGCACACATAGCTCCATGGATGAGAAGGATCCCCCAAGAAACTGTGGCTAAAAATCCATGAGTATTTTTAAGATGCTGCCTAGGAAACATCTATGGTTCGTTCAGAAAGAGAATGTTGTGCTGGATAAATGGTACAGCTTGCCATGAGCGCTGCTGAAACTCAATTTAGCATAGAATTTCATATTTGTCCCATTGATTTCTACAAACACTATGAACACACTGCCATTCGAAGGATGTGGAGCTGTGCTTGAGTTTTGACTACTTGTATGTTGGTATTCAAATACATAACTTCCTGTTTAATTGCTGAAGGCAATTAATGCACTGCTCCCAGCCATCTGTCCTTCTGTGCTAGGATGAATTCCCCATTCTATCCATCCTCCTGATGCTGAAACAATGCTTGTAAATCATATTTCCAGTATGGTGCCCAGTTCTAGTATAAGCCAATTCTGCTCCATGTTTCGCCAGACTAGAGCAATTTGAAAATGTTTTGCTTGAGCTGCTAAATGTGAGACCCGTATAGCAGGCCCCTTGCACTTGAACTGACAACCCAACTACAATCACAAATGCTAGCACCAGACTACAAAATATATTTTAACCCCAAATGTTAGGCTCACAATCTTTGCATAGATCATTCTGATAATACCTTTTTGCAGCAAATGCTTGGGATTCAAATGATAATTAGGCGCTAATGGATCAATCCACGGAACCCAAATGGCGCGCTGCCTCTACGTCTTCTTCTGGCAAAAACTAGAGGATTTGTATGGGCACCACTAGCTATGGCGAACCGACTGCGCTGGATGAGAAATGAATCTGTACTAATGTAGAGGCTGGAAAGGGGCACAAATTTGCAGAAAAGGGGGTAGGTCCCCAGTAACGGAAGCGGTGGCGCTGAAGCTAATCTTTGATTGCCGTGAATTAGAAGCAGAAGAAACGAGAAGAATTCAAACAAAAGGGAAGGCCGCGTCTCAGCAGCAGAGCTTTGTGGTCGAAATCGTGCCCCAAAGATCTTTTACCTGTAGAGATCAGAAAGAACCCAAACCCCTGAAAAATATTGAAGCACAGTAGTAGGAGAAAGAGCCGGCTCCTCTTGTAGACATCGGACTTCTGCCTTAGATCCATCAGTAAAGCAGTTGTCATAGCCGGTTAGGCGATTCGAACATCACCGATCGACAACAAGGCTGACCACCAGTTTACTGGCAACAGCCGCACAAGCAGGAAGAAGGATTTTCTAGCCAGGTTGAACTCCACTGGCAAATTACCTGCAATACCGGGTTTCAGCCTGGTACGTAAGAATATCCAAGAACATTCCAGCACATACCAAGAATATTCTCATTCAGCAACATGCAATCCAAAAACTTTACTTCCAAAGTACCATTGGTTTTTTTTTTGTTCAGCTTCACATTATATTGTAGAAGTTATCTGAATAGAACAAAGCCTGATCGCCGGAAATGCATCGGGCTAGGAATCAGCTGCACTCTGCTCTCTTCAAAGTTCTTCGCCGTGTACCTCGAACTAATAATTGGGCTCCTATTCCATGCTTCTCTGACAATATCTCTCGTGGATCACATGCTGCCGCTCGTTTCTCAGCATTTTCAATCCAGCTATGGGGAAAAAATAACAAGAGACTTCTGCCCGAGACTTCTATCTATAACAGTAGGACATTCATGAGTTTAGACGAGGGAATTAATGTTCTCAAAGACGACGTTGATATAAAGAACGATTCCTATCTGAAAAATAAATCAGCCATGGAAAAGCTTGTGGATGAACTGAGACAAAATGTGGCAAAGGTGATTGTATACTTTGAAAATTGCATGTATTTGCTGTATACATGGTCTGTAGAGTAATGTTGAACAGTCAGCAATTCTTAGACAGCTGATATTAGATGAACGCGCACGAAGATACAATGAGAAGTACTGGCAAGCTGAAAATTATGTTGTCGTTTGGAATAAAAGCGACACACGAATTAGGCAAAGCAAGAGTTGATTCTTCACCCACTCCTAATCCACATCCATTGGCTTAAAGAGGGGATATGAGCAGTATAGGAGATTAAGGTAGTAGTGTTACTTGTTTAAATCCTTCACGTTTATGTGCTTGATGTGTTTGACATCCATTCTGGCGCCGTACATTGGGCAGAATAACTCTCTCTAGTATTCTAGTTATCACTCACAGTTTTCCAAAAAGTTGCTGTAAGATTTTTATTTTCATTGATGTACTGCTATAGAGTTATTTTGCATACAAATCGCATGCATATCTGACCATGATTATATTATTCAGGTTTGCTTTGAAAGAGATCCAAAAACCCTTGCAAGACACAAAGCCAGGAATAAGCTTTTGCCCAGAGAGCGTGTGGACCGTCTTCTTGATCCAGGGTCTCCGTTTCTGGAACTATCTCAGGTAGAGGGTGCCTTGCAATTTCAATTGTAACAAGAAAGGGAACAGAAATTATGTGGCAAAGGTAGCTTTGTCCTCTTGTGAAACCTCTGAGAGCGAACTAAGCTTTTGACTGACAAAGGTTCATAGATGTTCTATTGGTTTTGGTCCTTCATTTGAGATCCAGGACAAAGGAAATTCTTTTGTGATACTTACTTACCAGATCTATTTAAGAACAGATATTGATGCTATTATTATTATGTCCTATATTACCAAATTATATGTCTGTGGTAAATACCTAGATAAGGGACTTGATCCACATATTTAATGTCTGCTCTAATTCTTGCCTTAGTTCATGACTTTGATTTGGGCTTTGGTAAGGATAGAAAATATTTGTAGCTTGCAGGGCATCAACTATATGATGAAGCCGTACCGTCAGGAGGGATAATTACAGGGATAGGCCCAATTTATGGCCGTCTATGCATGTTGGTGGCTAATGATCCCACGGTGAAGGGTGGGACATACTACCCAATAACAGTCAAGAAGCATCTTCGCGCACAGGAAATTGCAGCTCAATGCAACCTTCCTTGTATATACCTTGTTGATAGTGGAGGTGCTAACCTTCCAAGACAAGCTGAAGTTTTCCCAGATAGAGATCACTTTGGCAGGATTTTCTATAACCAAGCACTAATGTCAGAAGCATGTATTCCACAAATTGCATTGGTGTTAGGATCCTGCACTGCAGGTGGTGCCTATATTCCTGCCATGGCCGATGAAAGCGTAATTGTGAAAGGAAATGGGACTATCTTTCTAGCAGGACCTCCGCTTGTCAAGGTAAGCTTGTTTGATGCCCTTGTATCTTTCCGCCACTATATTTTTTAGAGAAAGTTAACTTTATGTGCAACACCGCGAAGAATAGGCAGCAACTGGTGAAGAGGTGTCTGCAGAAGATCTAGGAGGAGCAGAATTGCATTGTAAAGTGTCAGGAGTCTCTGATTATTTTGCTAATGGTATCCTCCATTCCTGCTTTATACAAACTAGTTTTTTGTCTGGACTCGACATCATTTTCCTTCAAGGGGTTTAATGGATTAGAAACCCTTTAGTTCATCCCAACAGCTCATAGGCATAACCAACAAGTTATCCTTTGCTTTTTATTTTGTTCAATATGAATATCCGTGCTGCAACAAAACATTCCTGGATTTTTGTCCCTACTATTCTTCAGGATACAAAATGGTCGCAACAATGCTGTATTTTCTAGGGCACTGGTTTTCAATTTTTGGATGAGTAAAATCATGTTCAAAATATTTGGAGTAGGAACATAAGATGCTGATGCCATTATAGCACAAAAGTTTATCCACCTTGGCAGTATTTTCTGGTAAGGTTTGAAGCCATTTAATGAATAAATAGTTTTCAAGTAGTTATTTCTGAAATATAAGCCATTTTTTCTGAAAGAGATGTTCAGAAACGATTTACTTCCAAGAGGAATTTAGCTAGTTTTAATGGATGTGGGTTATATGTCAGAGTGACTTAACCAAACCCTCTAAGCCATAATGTAGCTTGTGAGCTATATTTCCATTCATGGTTTTTTGCTGCATGAAACTCTCTTAAGCAGCATTCTTGGTCAAGAAACATATTAAGTGAATATGACAGGAATGATACACAAGGGGCTTGCTTAGTACTTCTTTTAATGCAAAGTAAAGCACTATATCTCTGAACGTCCTGAGCTAATCGTTTGTGAACTTGCTTCAAACATACAGATGAGCTGCATGCTCTTGGTATTGGACGGAAAATTGTGAAAAGTTTGCACCTTGCTGGATCGACTGGGGGTCTCTATGATTGTCCAGATGGCCCAAACATTGATATAAAAGAACCACTATATGACCCTTCTGAACTACATGGGATTGTTCCCGTCGATTTACGCCAAAATTATGATGTGAGATCGATCATTGCTCGGGTTGTTGATGGAAGTGAATTTGATGAGTTCAAGAAGCTATATGGGACCGTAAGTCATTCTCAATCTTGATTATAGGAAATACCAAATCTCAATACGAGTTCTGATGAAGTTTATTAGATGCTTTCAATATGCTATATTCGCATCCTATAGACTGTAATCTGAACTTTTCTTTTTGGAATGTTGACAGACCTTAGTTACAGGTTTCGCTCGAGTTTTTGGTCAAATAGTAGGCATACTGGGGAACAATGGTATTCTTTTCACAGAATCAGCGTTGAAGGGAACACATTTTATCCAGTTATGTGCACAACGTCAAATTCCAATTATATTCCTTCAGAATATCACAGGTTTTATGGTTCGTACTCCTTTTAGATGTGGTTCTGTGCAATAAAAAGTTTGAAATTGGGGTCGATCTGCCCAAATAAAAAGGAACAAGAAATGTTGAATAACTTTAGTTTCCCTTACATGTTATTGGCACTTTTTAGGTAAGATCCTTGCTTTTTCTATGTGTTTGAAGAAGAACCAATTTCTGTTCTGTTCTCCAAGACATTGCTAAGAAGTGTATAGATGAATAAAATTTGGCCCGTTGTTTTCATGTAGGTTGGATCTCGATCAGAGGCCAGCGGAATAGCAAAAGCTGGTGCAAAGATGGTGATGGCTGTTGCTTGTGCAAAGGTCCTTTTCCTATTTTTTTTAAATTCTTGATATGATGCATTTGGCTGAGAAAAGCTTGAACTTAAATATAATGTTAATCCATTCTCAATAAAGATTTATTGCTTGTATGGTCGAAGATATGTCTGAGCCTTCTATTTAGGTGCCAAAAATAACTATTGTTGTTGGAGGAAGCTTTGGAGCAGGAAATTATGGAATGTGTGGGCGGGCCTACAGCCCAAATTTTCTTTACTTATGGCCTAATGCAAGAATTTCCGTAATGGGAGGGGCCCAGGTTACTTAATACTCTGTTATTTTTCTCACATTTGTAAGGTCATTGGTAAATGACTGTTGTCTATTTTCTCATTTACCATTTTTTAAGGCTGCGGGAGTACTAGCACAAATAGAAAAAGAACAGCGTATTCGAAAAGGGACAAAGGTGAGTGTTTTATTTATAGTAAACTTACTGCACCGAATGCACATTTACTTTTGTGGTAAAGATACAGTTTTCTTTTTAACGGTTATTGTATACATTTTGACATGTCCAACAGTGGAATGATGAGGAGGAGGAGGTATTCAAGGCAAAAGTAATCAATGCATATGAAAGAGAAGGCAGCCCTTATTTTTCGACTGCAAGGTTATGGGATGATGGCATAATAGATCCTGCAGATACAAGGAAGGTTTTGGGGTTATGCCTAAAGGCATCATCACAAATGGATCCTAAGAAAACAAGCTATGGTGTATTTAGAATGTAGTGGTAGTGATTCAAAAAAGAGATTCGGCTGATCTCTTGCAATGTTACTTGTATATATTAACATCATTACAAAATAATGAATTGAAGTTGGTCAACCATGATAATCCTTACACGTTGAATGGCGTATTTCATATAGTTATAACCTCGGTTCTGGAAACTTTCTAGAGTTGGAAGGAAGATTTCCTACAAGTTTTAAGCTTACCCGTTAATATAGAATTCTTACCTGCTATTTCTAGAGGACTATGAAGGGAAACCCTGATTTCAGAGCAGAAAGTTTTTCTGCTAATTCCATGCTGCCCTGCTAAATTTCAGATCATGAGACAACTCTATTGTTTGGGACTCTACCATAATGCTTAAACCTTGAAAACCAAATTTGAGGCCAACATCTCAACAAAACCATTCCCAAGTCTCCATAAATCAAAGCAAAAATGTCTAAATCCCAATCTATCGATAGGGATGGTTATCAAATCTACTTGATGACCAGAAAATTCAAAAGGCCTAATTGTACCATGCACAATGAATTTGGTAATGACCATAGGCCGAATGGGCGACTTGATATCAGCACGGGGAGGTCCACATCTATGAAAGGCAGAGACCTAGGCGTGGAAGCATATATGGAACTGACTGATTGGAATAGCCCCAACCTTGGCTTGTACATTTATAGGATGAATTATGAAGAGCTATGTCTAATCATTAAGGTATGTCTCTTATTCAGCCCAAAGGGCACCATGTCACATCATCGATACACCCAGCGGTGCGAGATCATCCTCGACACCCTCCCCATCATCGAGCATCTACCATATAATAATAGATCATATCTAATATAAGACGGTAAGACTCAATGACCATATAAGATGGTTGATTCTTTCAATCAACTTGTCTCCTAGTCTGGAGATTGTCTGCTTGGAGTCCCAATCACCCTTTAGTGATGTCTTCTTATATGCATTCGTAATCCTTAGTTCTAAAAGCCTAAGTCTTCGTCACTTTCAGCTATAGTAGTAAAGCTCTTTACTACAACTTCTTTAGATTTTAATTCATCAATTTTCTTCTTTCTCCTTGTTTATTCCTGTTTGCTCTCACTTTCTCCTTGTTTATCCTTTCCTTTAGCAAACATTGCCACAAAGGAAAGATCTTGCTTGTGCAACTTGCACTCTTTTTCCAACAAAGAGACAATAATATGCTTAAAAATAAGGTGTTCTACAATCTAGGGAGTGGTTACAACATTATCAAACGAAGGTGGAAGACTCTGGAATAGAATCGCCTTTGCGTCATCTTTCTCTACCCTTGCGTTGATCCCAGCCAATCAATTCAAAATAGATCTTAACTCCTTTAGATGTTCAACAAGTCTTTCTCCTTCATCCATTCTAATTTCAAATAGCCTTCTCTTTAGAAGTACCTTTGAATGCTTGATTTGCGCACCAAAGATTTAGTCCAAGGTATTCCAAATATCCTTTGCAGATTTGGAGAAATCCATATGGTGGATTTGCGAGTCTTCTAGACCCAACCTAATCATTGCCATAGCTTTCTTGTCTTTAATTCCCCTTTCACAAGTTTTGCAGCATCACTTGTTTTCTTTTCAGAATCATTGAAGACTCCAAATAGAGATTTCTCTATTAAATAGAACTTCGTCTTGACTTGCCAAATGTGAAAACTTTTGCCACTGAATTTTTTGATTAAAATATATCTATTCTTAGATAGAATAACTATGGTTCTTCTTTTTAATGATTCTTATAATGGTCTAACAAACCAATTATTTTAGTAAGATGCCGATGTTATCAAAAAAGATAAAACAACTATTTTAGGCTTATGACCTAAAATAGAACCATCCAAAACTGCGACATTTATTGGCACTGTGGCATTTTTTCCTGCGAAAGCGATTCCTCAGCCACCAGGTTTAGAAGATTCTGGAACTTCTACATTTCTTCTGATTTGATTCCTTCCTTTCTTGTAGACTCTCCTCTTCTTTGTGTGCCCCAAGATAAATGTTATCCTGAGTACCCAGAAAAATTGGCATAGTTGTGCAGACGACTGAAAAGTGGGTGCTAGGTGATGGAGGGCGATGTAAGAAGGCTTCAGAGGCACAATTGGCCTTGGAAGGAAGTAGAAGATCATTGCAGAGACTCTTGGATCCATAACCACGATAAGAACGATATTTAATGACCATATAGGATTGTTGATTCTTTCAATCAACTTATCTCCAGGAGTCCCAATCATAGTCCTTAGTTCTAAAAGCCTAAGTCTTCATCAAGTAAAGCTCTTTACGTCAAGTTCTTTAGATTTTAATTCATCATTTTTCTTCATTCGGCAATCTCATGTCCAATGGCTGGCTTCTCCACAATAGACGCTCCCAATTTTTTTTCTGCCATATTGCTAGTGCCTTTGAATGCTTGATTTGCGCTCCAAAGCTTTGGTCCACGGTATTTCAAAATCCTTTGCAGATTTGGAGAAATCCACGTGATGGATTTGCGAGTCTCTTAAATCTAACCCAATCACTGCCATAGCTTTCTTGTTCTTTAATTCCTATTTCACAAGTTCGGCTGCATCACTTGTTTTTTTTTTCTCAGAACCATCGACGACTCCAAATAAATCTTTCTTCTATTAAATGGAACTTCATCTTGACTTGCCAAGTGTGGAAATTTTCGCCGTTGAATTTTTCAATTATAATATATTTACCCTGGATAAAATATCCACAATTCTTCTTTTTAATGATTTTAGTAACAAAATGTCGGTGTTACCAAAAAAATGTGTGTTATAAGTGCGTTTTTATATTGTATATATATGACAATTTTTATAGAGGAATGACAATTTACTTGCCATTCCTGGGAATGGAAATTGGGCCACGCCACTCCTGTAACGTGAAGACTAGGAATGGCAAGTAAATCGCCGCTCCTGTAATGTGGAGACTAGTTAGTTGCATTCACCACAGTTCCGAGAAGGCAGAATGTGAGGTAATGGAACTGGAATGTGAGGTAAATTGAGGTGAATGCGAGGTAAAGAGACTGGAATGCAAGTAAATATTTGGAGTCTCTTGGTAAATCACCAAAACAGAAAGTCACCACGTGGCAAAACACGATAGGAGCTCAAGGCTAAATGTCAACTAAGTGGTTTATACTATCACATTATGACATGTTACGATGACAATGTGACCCTGGGTTCTACAGAGGCTGTCACACACCCTTGGTGCATCTTGCTTTGTGGTAGGCATAGCCTTGGACACCCTACTCTAGAGAATAAGAATAAGAATAAGAATAGTTTTTTATCGTCCACTGAGACCAAAGTTTGATAGGCTACATTGTGTTCTATATGCACACATATAAACCAATACAGATAGTGGGAGAACTAATTTTTTTCCAAATCTGAGCATCTTCAACATAAAAAAAGGACATGAGTAGATAGCTTATCCATATACAAGCATAAAATCTGATGCTCATGAGGGCATCATTGATGACATCATAACATGCCCTATTAAGTAGCACAGATTTTTGTCCATATTATATCATACCATTATGGAGAAGCAAACCAAATAGGCTGAGGGCCACCTCTCCAATTTTTGTCTTTATATACTAAACCAGACTTGAGTGCATTATAAATTGCTCTTTTAACATACAGATTGCAAATTCCAGTATTCATTTCACCTTGGAAAAGCTTATTCAATGAGTTTTTTATTAAGGATGTTGAATCAGGTTATAATGTTGCTTTTTTAAATTCATTGAACCTATTACATCCTCTTATTCCAGCTAAAGTCAGAGGAACAGGGTACTTTCTGGTCTATTACTTTAGCTGCTTCTCCTAGCATAATAGTGATAAATTAAGTTGAAAGAAACTCCCAAGGCTTCATTTAGCATGCTGCTTGTGGTATTGCCATCTACTGTACAAATAAGTTTTCAAGAGGGTTACTGCATGTGTGCTTCCAACCATTCCTCCAAAGCTTTCAACTCCTCTGCACTAATAGAATGGCCAAGTGCAGGATATTCCTAAAATGAGAAATAACTGAAATCTTAGCACAACATCTATATTTCTCTGCAATATATTACACAATCTCTCTAAGAATAAATATGACTAACTATATCTAGGATCCCATAGTATAGACATCTAGATAAAAAAGTACATATATGTATAAATAGTTTTAAGCACACTGCATTTATTAAGAATCCCTGAATATGTCATGCATTACCAATCACAGCGTGCCAATACGTATTTTGTATCCAACCCTCATTTGCGCTACGAAAAGTTCAGCTAAGATATTGCTTTATGCCTAAGGCGTTTCTGCATGCAACTGATTCAAGGCAAGCAAAAAAGCTTTGGAGAATTAAATACGATATAAACAATAACATTAGCTCATACCTTAAAGTTGCACTCAATACCAGCTTGTGCAAGTATTAAATGGCTGCTGTGACCGGCCCTGAATTCTACTACTTCATCGACCACCCCATGTGACCATAATAGTGGTGTCTGATAACAGTATATAAGATAAATCATCGGTTGATGAATCTGATGCGAAGGTAACCTTTTTCAAAAACTACCCTAATAGTGGCATTTGCCAAAAATAGTTGTCCTTCTATTGGACTGGTTTTGTGTGGGAGTGCTGGGATGCTCGGTTCAGATCTATAAAAACTTTTCTAAGCATTATGCAGGCTTTTCTGGACATGCTTGGATTAGCCACGCAGAAATCTTATGCTTTAACAAGTTACAATTCAGATCCTTGACATTACACTTCCCCCGGAGCATACGAGCTTTATTAGCGTAATGAACCAGAGTTTCCTAAAATCTCCATTTATAAATCATAAAGTCCCATTATATTGTAAAGCAAATGCCATGTCCTTTGCACAAAAAGTGGCATTGAATAAGCTTTGGCAGTTGCAATTATAAACATTTGCAGATTCTTCTTTACGTAGAATGCAATGACCTCCCAATTGCTGGCTTTTATGAGGTTTCAGGTATATGACAATGGGAAAGAAGTTTAAAGCAGTTCACAGCCACAAAAAA
Organism: Isoetes taiwanensis; assembly: GCA_021234155.1. Taxonomy (NCBI): domain Eukaryota; kingdom Viridiplantae; phylum Streptophyta; class Lycopodiopsida; order Isoetales; family Isoetaceae; genus Isoetes; species Isoetes taiwanensis. The sequence continues at coordinate 7,712,968 of JAJEKV010000033.1, read as the reverse complement.
AGGAGAAATTTAGCCTTAGCGTGTTCAAGATAGATGAAATGTTTGGACAAACTTCTAATGATTTGAGAAAACAACTAAATATGTCCCACTTCACATTGACAAAGGCTGCTAGTTAGCACTACAGAGAATGTCGAACTCTTTATATCTAAAAAAGGAATGCACCCTGACAGACAAACCAAGCTAGTTTTTGGTTTGCAGCCCCCCTCTGGCGTGGAACGCATCTGGGCCCTTGATTTTCAGATTTTATGGTCTAGATTTGTGCCACGTTAGGAGGGAGGCTGTAAAACCAATTCAATGACCTACATGTTATGTAACATTTGCAGATTCTGGTCATAACATAAGAGTGCAATGACTTCCAACTGCTGATTTTGAGGCTTAAATATCACAATGGAAAAAGAAATGTATGACCGTTTAGAAGCACGTGTTTAGGATGGATGAGAATATCCAACTGTGCTCTTTAAGTTAACAAAAACAGAAGGCATACCAACACACAAACCTTTCTGGCTTCAGGTGTAATATTAGAGACAAATTGGGAAGCATCCAAAGGCATCCAACCACTGAATATGGCAGCTCCTCCAAGTGTTTGAGGATAAAGCATTGCACTAGCCAGCGACAATGCTCCTACATATGGAACAAAGGAATAAAATTAAACACAGAAGGTGATGTAGATGCAATAGAAAGGAACCTACCTCCTTGACTGAAGCCACAAAGAAAAATCTTATTCGGTTGCGTTCCTAATTGTACTTCCTTGTCAATCATACCATGAACAGATCTAACGGCCTTCATTACATCAGCTTCTACATTAGGAGACTCCTGCCAAAGATTTGAAATCCAATAACTATATATACGCAGCAGATATGGTGAAACAGAAGGAAAAAAGGAAGTTACTTGAAACCCTTTAACTACATATGCAGCATATATGGTGTAAAATCTTACAGAAGTTATAGGAATCTCAGGCAAATCGAACCAAGAATTCATGGATATTCCACCTGTAAAGGATAATAAATATTCCGACACATCCATTACGGGAAAAAATAAAAGGAACTGAAAATTCTACCATTACAAGTGACCCGCTGAACAGGAGCAGTTGGAAATTGCCAGCAAAAATGGTTGCCAGAAATGCGGGGAGATTTGAAGAAGGTGCGCAGCGGAGCATTTGCAGGGCCTGTATCGCCTAATCCATGAAGCCAAATCAGGACAAACTTGCTCACAGGAGCAGCCTCCATTTTGAAATCTCTCAAGCGGGCCAGTAAATAAAAGACGGTTTTATTAGGGCGCAGTTAGGGTTTTATAACTTTCGGGTTTTTTTCTTTTCTTTTCCTCCCGCTATGGCGCTAAGAATGATCGACACCGATGCCCACAATCTAGACAGTGTTTTGAAAAAAGAAGCAGATGAATCAGGACGGCTTTTTCTGCTCTTTCTGGCGGATCCCGACCCAACTACTGGCCGAAGCTGGTGCCCAGGTCTCTAAATCATTCTCCTGATTTGGGTTTGCTTAAATTTTTCGTTTCGGATTTTGGGGCTTCTATGTAGATAAAAATTCTGACGAATCATTTTGGGGCCAGATTGTGTGAGGGCCGAGCCGATTATTTACAACAGTTTGCAAGCTTCCGGAGACGGAGTGAAGCTTTTGAGGGTTTACGTTGGGGATAGACCCACTTGGCGAAATCCAGCACATCCTCTTCGATTGGACCCACGATTTCAGCTGAAAGGTGTTCCTACACTGATCCGGTGGGAAAATTCTGCCATAGCTGGCCGGCTTGAAGATCATGAGGCCCATCTTGAGGGCCGGATCAAAAAGCTTCTGGATTGAACAAATTGCTGAATATCTATAAGATAATGCAATTGAAATGGATACTTTATTTGTATAGCACAGATGCTAGATAAATTTATGTTGCAATGCATTTAGTCGACTTTATAAATGGAGCAGGGGGAGGAAACAGAGGAAGATATCTCTGCTCTCTCGACAGATCTGCATCAAATTTCTGGATTTCGTTTCTTGTCTCAAAGAACTTGGCCGAGAGAGAGAATCAAATTTAGACAGATCTGCATCAAATTTCTGGATTTCGTTTCTTGTGTCAAAGAACTTGCTGAGAGAGAGAATCAAATTTACTGTTATTTTATTTATCCATCAAAACAAAAAATTATCTGCCAATCTTTGTTTGTCATGTTGATATATACCCACAATACAACATCAATTTTATCATAAATTTATTTTGTTTCTTGTGTCGTTGAGAGAGAGAATCAAATTTAATGTTATTTTATTTATCCATCAAAACAAAAAATTATCTGCCATCTTTTTTGGTCATGTTGATATATACACACAATACAACATCAACTTTATCATAAATTTATTTTCAAATGTAGGATCACAACAATGTTATCCTATAGAATAGAATAGAATAGAATAGAATCAAGCCAAATCAAGTCATATAAGAATTGTAATAAAACCAACCAAAATATCAATAATGCACTCTAGTAATGAATCTTCAGTTTGCACTGCTTATCTAAGACAACAGCATCAGACACTTGCGTTGGGGGTTTCACGTTGATGTAGCAACGACTGCGAGCCTTGAAATGGGGCTTCACTAATGATGTGACCTTGGCACGACCTCTCACCCTCACCAGAACATTAATCTGCACAATTTGCTTCTGTATATCATTGCGTAAGCTAGAAGCAGTTGTGGAATTGAGTTGGAGCCCTTTGGTAATAAGGTCACACCCCAACATATTGGCATCGTGGTGACCTTGGTAAAATGGGGCAATGAAATTGCTCCCAATAAGCACATCTTTGTAGTAAGCATAGATTCTAATGTCGTCATAATAGAAACCAATGCGATGATTTGGATTCCGTGAATAAACTTGCATGGAAACTCTAGAGTTGAGAACCCCATCTGACAGACGAAAATACGGGATAGACATGTTTTCTACCCTGTACTTGGGAGCTCTAGGTCGAAGAACTAACCAACCTATAAGCAATATTAATCCAAATATGACTAACAATGTGCAGAAGAGACTCATGACTGTGGCACACATACTAGCCACAGGATTCCGAGGCCGAGCAGGACGATTATGGCTAGGTAAAGTGCTTGAGGGTGCACTAGAGGATGCCATTGCTTAAGTTTGGAGACTCTTGCAAGCGATCAATACTTAGCAAGACATGATTGCTATTGGGCTTGCTCCCCCATCTTATTGATGTTCTATTGCTTCCATAGAGCTTCTGGTATTTGCAGAAGGGGCATCATGACGCTGGATGCCTTCGTAACAAGGAAGAATCCTTCTTTTATAGATCCTTCCAACTCACAACTTTTAGGTTTGCAAATGTTCGGAATGTAATTCTCTTGTACAATACTATTAAATACATAGTTTTTACTTTTTACTCTCGCACATGGCAACTTCACACTTATACATTAAGTTATTTATTGATAGCAAACCAATGGTTAAGATATGCGATGTGTATGCATTACCAATATTTGTATGCAATAGGCTAGTAGAGCAAATGTGCACAAAAAGGGTAACTGTCAAATTTCGTAGATTCCCCAAAGAAGTATGAAAAGGGGTCCTCCTTTTCACATGCTTCCTTTTCACCCACTATGATCTTGGGAAAGGGATTATAATTGTGGGTTAAATGCCTATATAGAGTCCCCCTTTACTCCTATAGTGTGTTATATTTATCCCTTTTTTACAAGATGTCTTAGCATTCAATAACTAACAACAAATCTAACCTTGCCAAATATAGGATAGATGAACGAATGTGTTCTATATATGAAATGCTGAAAACGGTTTTTTCTTTTAGTTGTAATTTAGTTTAAAGTATGGGCAGAACTTAGCCATAATCCAAATCAAAAAGACATACTGAGCAAAAATGGTTTCTTGGCGCTCACGCTCCGCCTGCGGCTAGGGCGGCAACAGGGGAAGGAGGCCGCCCTCCTATCCTCTCTTTCCGGTACTGCTGCAGACCCTCTTGCAAACTAGATACTACGATCCGGTGCTAGTGGGGTTTGCCGATGTGCCAGAAGATTTTCTTCTTCAAAGAAATTGCTGATTTGATTCTGAAGCAGTTTCAAGGCGGTCTTGTGGATTTGGCCTGGGCGCAGAGTCTATAAGGTGGAGCAGAATTGATGCCGAATTCATAAAGAGAGCAGTTTTGGGTCTGTTTGGCAGTCTTTTTAGTTGGATCTTCTATCCATTTGGTTTTTTCCCCTCCTCTTGCTCTTTCTTGCTAGCGGAAAGATCTAGGGATGTTTTCTTGAAAGGAGCAGAGTAAATTCTTGATCTTAAATTTACAGTTTTAAAACAGGATGTTAGATTATTTGAGATCGCCGAGCTAGGGATTTGAGTGTGTCCAGGAAGACGCTTCCATATCAAGACCAGATATCATGAGCCAGAATTAGGGAGAGTTCTGGTGGCTGGGTTGTGTGTCTAGCCTATACAGGTTGGCTGACTGGAGCATCCCGACAATGCCGCATCTTACTTTAATCTCTCATTTGGTTATAAAGCTGTTGAATTTGTTCATAGTTTGAAGCATATTTGCTTCTCTGAGAAGTGCGGGAGATTGTTCAGGTTACTCCACATCTCTTTTCTCTTCATTTCTATTTCTGCAAGAGGTTTTCTTGGAGCATTCAAGATCTGTTTGTAGCTTGTGGAAAATGGGCATTTGGCTCCTATAGTATTCTGTTTAATTGGGAAGATGTTAATACTGTAGTACTGGTTAGACAGAAGAAGAGGTTGAGAGAGGCTCATGTGTACTTTAGTTACAAACATATTCTAATCCAGAAGGGATCATTTGTACGTAAACTATATCTGATCCATGAGGGATCTATTGTATTGTAATTTTTCCTATCTGATCAATACAATAACTTCTTACCTTCAAAAAAAAAAAAAAAAAAAAAAAAAAAAACTTAGCCATAAAAAAGAATAACCTTGATATCTTAGATGGCCCATTGCAGCTATGGTCTAGTGGTTAGACCTTTGGCTTGAATTGTTTCGGTCATTGGTTCAAATCCCATCGACTACAGCTGGGTGAGAGGCGTGGGTGAGTGCAACTTCAACAAAAAGAAATAGAAGATATCTTAGATGTTACAAATAATGAATGGCACGACATATACTCCAATAGAAGAAGCATACTTCAATGGCTAATGGATCTTGCTTTCAATGTGAACACCATCTTCTTCAACGTTAGCATGTTTAGAGACATTTTGCTTCGAATCTTTCTACCAAAGTTGTTATGAACTAGTAATATATGTTGAGATAAAGTTGTGCTTCAAATCTCTCTCCCAAAGTTGTTATGAATTAGTAGTATATGTTGAGATAAAGTGTAGTCAACGTTTGACGCAGTTAATGGGGTGCTAGTTTCGTGGGTTCAAAGGACTATAAACCAATCTTAACCAGATATTCAGTCAGGCAACTACCATGCATAAACAATTCTTCTTTATGAACAAGCTTTGTGCGTCAAGTGGTGATAAACCTGACCTTGTAAAAGCTCTTGGATATTATTCCTTTGTTGCAAGGCCATCAAGGAAAAGCATCACAAGGATCACCGCCAAAGCCACAACCACCAAGGAAGCAAGAAGCCTATAAGCATAGCTCCAAGTTCGCAAGATCCCTGCAAGAGCCTAGACATTTTCTAAAGTCAACAATGTCTTCATTCCAAAAGGTAAGTGAATTCAAGATTCCATGATTTTTTTTGAGTTATAAAGGATCATACAACTTTCTAAGAAGTTGTATAAAGAAGCATAGTGTTATTTCTTATAGTATCACTCTATATCTTTTTTATTGTAAACTTTGAATATTTCTTAACAGATTAGCCAACACCACAAAATAGTACACTAAAAAACCAATGGTATAATGAAAACCACTTCAACCCATTAGGAAAATATATAGAGCACCCTTCAGGAATTACACTGGATTGTGCCAATGGGTGAGACATACCTAAGGGTCTATGTCAATGTTGGAACGAAACCTCCAAAACATACCTGTAGAGAGAAAAATATAAATGAAATACCAATTTAGTCACCTTGAAGTCGTGTAAGCTATTATATAAAGCCATGCTTTCCTCCTCCAACACACTCAAAATTGGTTCTAAAATACCACACACCTTCTTGATTGCACAATGCATATTAAGCCATTGTATTCGTTGAATTCCTTGTGCCTTTAGTTCATCGTACTCAAATTCTTTTGCCATATCAGCCAATATGTTTATTTATATGCTTAGAAAAGAAACTGGCGATCTTATTGAGCAACATATGTATGAATTTGCTCATTACCTCAGCAAAACTGAGTGCAGATTTAAGACAAAGATTTGTGCGATGCGCCACAGGCCACATCATACATTCTCTGAACCAATTAAAATGCTAAGGGAAATGATAGAGAAATAGCTAGATTTGATCTCTCACATTCCCTACTCTACATCCCCTGTTTTATAACATCAATATAGCCGTTATACATGGTGGCCTGATCATTCCCATGCCAGAAATGCACATAAGATGAATCTTATTCTCTCGATTCTACTTTTGTTCTATTTTTATGCATAAAATGAGAAGAGGGATCACCGAATACAATGTACAAGGTAAGTCTATTCCTTTCTCATCTTCTTGGAATATTACTTGCACTCCATTGTGTATAGTTGCAATGCTTTTTTGAAATCGAACTTCCATTTTTGGTTGTCATGGTTCAAGATATATTCAGGAGTATGGATTTGAGAGCGCGATTTTAATGCTTTCGAATAGTTCATCCGCTTTGAATGCATTAGGTCTGCATTTAAAAAAAGGAAGGGAGAAGGAGCCCATTGAATGCAATGGCAATTCATTCAATATGTAGCACAATCACAGAGGGGTTCAAGTGGTATTTGATATAGATGTATAATTCAGCATTCCTGGGACCATAGACCATACTCCTAACACAATTGAATGGGTTATTATATAAAAGAAAAAAAAAATACATTAAAAAAATAGTAAGCGAGTTAGCTTGTTGGTTGCATTGGTTAAGGCATTTTTATTAGGGCATTGGATTATTTTGGCAGAGGTTCAAGTCTCTGCATTTTGTATTCTAAAACCCATAGTAAACCCGTATAGAGATAAGTCCCCTTATTTCATGTTCCAAAGCCTTAGGCGAACCTGTATTTCATATTTTAAAATCATAGGCACCCCCAATCATAAATCACCTTAATCAAAACGAGAGGCACCCAAAGGTTTTAACATATGCCCTGTGCTGTAAGATGGAGAGATCCAATGATCGAGGTTGTCTGGGGCACACTTCGTTCATATTGTTCAAGAGTATAGATCACAGTTCCATGCGCTGTTGGTACGTGGTGTTGGGACCATCACTACCAACACCAAGGAAAAAAAACAAGCCATGATGGTCGCCATTACCTGAGCACCATCTCTAGAACAATAAACAATGCATGTAGTAAGGCCTGCATAGCCGCCCACCCGAACCTACACCACCAAAACACAGAAAACTAAACAACAACACAATCACTTAAAACTAAGTTCAACGAGCCAAATCAACATTACTCTTACCCTCAAAGCAGCCCTTGTAATAATGGCCTAACTAGTAGAGGGCTTACAATGCTCATGCTCCATTGCAATCAACCAGAGATTAATACATGAATTTATATTTACTAAAGTTTCTGCAAGTTGAGACACAAATGCGGATAGTCTACCACAAAGACCATCTACGTTCAAAAACTTGTCAGCCTCATATATTCTCACATCTGGCTCATTAGTAACATGGAAGGACAAATCTAAATTCAGCTTTAATGGGTGCACTCCTTCAATCATCGAGGCAAAGCCACCAGATAAACTACCACTAACAGAGGAAGGAGGAGAAGGGTCGAGAGATCTAATAATCTCCTCCAGATTCCGCGGCACCACTTGATCAAAGAGTATAGGAGAAGCAACAATCTTCAAAACTAAGCTAGGAAAACCATTTGCATGCATTTGGCCTTTCAAATACATAAATAAAAAAGGGGAAAATCAAATACCAGGTAAGCACATTCTAAAATTGGGCTCGCATGAATATGAAAAATCTCCTGATAGGCTTCTCATTCATCTCAACCTCTACAATGGTGGGTGTGGGTGTACACCTGCGAACTACCTACAAAAATTAAAAACGCTTGCCATCTTGTACTTGCACATCACCAATACAAGAATATAATATAATGTGAAATAAAAACCCTTCCAAAGTGGAAGGGCTGATCACATGCGTCACGCGACAAAAGACAACCTCTTTAAAGAGAGCTATGACCTTATACTCCCTCCCTCAGTGGGAATGTCTGCACTATGATATAGATTAATAACATGTCTCCAAATATCATGTGTTGAAAGAGGGATATCAGCCTGTTTATTCATTCTTAGAGCATTCGAAAAGAGCTTCGGCTTATCTAAGTATCGCAGGCATAAAAGTTGTTGCTGTTTTTTAATGAACTGTCGCTTCTTAAATTGCACAATGCGCTTATATTGATGCTTAAATGAGTCTTTATCACTCAAACCACTTTTCTTCCATCTGAATTTTGCCTCACGGCATTCCTGGTAGTCCCTTCCTTACTTTGTGAAATGTGAAAGTCTCTTGTGCTGTCACTTCCAACATCGTGTGCAATTGCTTACTTATAGTGGCCAAATCCACATCCCAATGCAAGCAAGATACTTTCAATTCAACACAGGCTTGATAGTTGGCATACATAAGACTTTTGTGCAATGGGGGAAACAACCCCTGGATGGCTGATCCGTAGAATAAAAGATAATCGACTGTGATCCGATTCAAGCTCTTCATCACTGACTACAAAATCTAATATCCCTGCCAGAGTCTCCTCCGCCATTGCCAGATAGTCCATTGTGCTTCTAGCTCTGCATGTATTCTTTAAAGTGTCTAGGAACCTACTTAATCCATTACAGATCATGAGGTTTGTGCTGCTACCCAGGCTGAGAAATTGCCTACTAAGTTTAGTCACTACCGGATCCTTAGAATCCCTCTTCCTGCCATATAATTTCAGCTCATCATCACTCATAGATTCTAACCACAATGGATCTTTATTTCTTGTGTAAGAAACAACTTGTAGACACCTGGTCCTTCCTTTGAAATCTCCTGCTGGGATCACACTACCCTTCTGCAGGTAATGCATGATATCTTGCTCCAATGCAAAGAACAAGTCATCACTAGAAGCTTCTATCTCTGTATATATTTTCTTATGTCTGAGAACAAAATAACAAATAGGTCTTTCAATTCAAGCCAAATATACTGATTATTTTTGTCTTTTCTAACATCTTGTATCAAATCTCTAAAAAGCGGTTTGATATAACACGCTACTCCTCCATTCCATGTATCTCCATCTTTAAATCTTTTATTATAAATTGAATAAATCATATCAAAGCCTTCAATGTCAGGCAAAGCATACAAATCATGTTCTTTTGTTTCCACAAAACAAATAACATCAACATTATCTAGAATTGTCTGCATACTAATTACCTTATCAATGGTGAGTCTATTTATATTCGAGACCGCTATTCTAAGGCCTCCTATGTCTACCTATTCAATCACAGCCTTCCCTTTGGCCCACTTCACTTTCTGATTGTTTTGCCTTGCCTCTTTAAACTTAGTAATTTTTTGCTTCTTCTCAAGCATTTGGCCTTTGGTAAGATCATCCTTCACCCATACAAATTTCCCTTCCAGTGTGTATCTCTGTTTTAGTATCTGGAAACGATCTTCCCTGTTGGAAAACATCACCAGAATGTGGCGTGTTCCATGATCCTTCGTTTCAATCTGGAAAGCATCCACAGAATCTGATCTAGTTATCTTCATTTCTTTGCTAAAGAATTTTGACACTACCTCTTTTGTGTTCTCATTATCCTTTTCTGTCAATCCCACAATGCGGATTTTTAAAGCTCATTGTTTCTATTCTTGTGTCTCTACATATTCCTCAAAAGCATTCTTTAAATCTAAAATTTCTGTTGTACCATCTGATCCTTCACCTTCTTGCAATTCCTTGAGTTCCTGTTTGACATGATCCATTTCTTCTCGTAATTGCTGGAAATTTGCGCAAAGATAATCATTATCTGCCCTCAAATTTCTGATTTCTGCCATCAGCTTCTCCTCTCGGGATGCTGCTTCTTGTCTGAATGCTGTTAGTTCATTCCAGATAGCCATGAGTGAGATTTCCCCAGATGATTCTACCTATATATCGACCTGCCCAGATGATTCCCCATCAGAGTCTGATTCTTTATGCTTCTGTGCTATTTTCTTGGACCGTTTCTTTGGGGCAGCCATGGTGCTGACAGCAACTGCTAAAAATCTATACCCGACTAGAAAATTGCAATTACAGATACCTAAACAGATCCAAACCTGGTCATGCTATATACCATTAAAAAGATCTTGGAACCAGCTTTTCAAAGTCCTTAAGCACGTGCCAATCTGACACTCTGGGAGAGAGTTATGGCTTGTCGAACCTTCACCTCTGAAACCCTAGCATCCAGCGTCTAGCATCCAGAGAGAGAGGGAGGGAGGGAGAGAGGGAGGAAGGGAGGGAGAGAGAGAATGAAATGTTTATTGATCACGTCTGTAGACCACCAGGTCTATGAGACGGTTAGTATACAATCAAAAACTATAGAATAACTCATCCAATGCATCTTCTGACATGATTGCATTGGTCTCCTCTCCATCCTCCCTACTCAAAACATTAGTCATATTTAGGGCATCTTCTTGCAAATCCAAAAACTTTCCCTATAAACTTGACTATATATCTTAGTAATTCAAAGAATTCTAGTAAAATAGATGATCAGATACCATATTTATACCTTAATCGCCTATACAAAGAACAATCCAGAAGCACATGACGTTCATCCTCAACCAGCTACAAGTTGCACACTTTACAGAATCTCAGTTCATGAGGAATGTCACCCCATCTCCCAATCTCTATCCCAAGCCGATGAGAACTAAGCCTCATCCTACCAATTGTCTGTCTAAGCTTGAGCGATATTCCCTCTTTCAAATACTTAGCTTCCTGCAAGGATGGATTGATATACTGCACATAAAATGCCTATTTTATCACTGGTGCTCTCCATTATATCCTGATCATATGCTCGTGTACCAAGAATCTAATATCTATGCGGTTATCCTATAGGTCATGTATATTTAACTCCCATTTGCCCATCCACTTTTCAACATCAGCGTACCAACCCTTTTCTCGTGTTCCTTCCAGAGCAAGACGAGGTAAACTATCATTTAACTAAATCATTTTGTTTTCATGTTCAAGTCACTTAGTTGTAAGGCAATAGAGAAATGTTGACAAAGACTGATACACAAGATGATAGCCTACAAACTCATCAACCTTTGAAGAAATCATCCAAATGAACTTGCAAGCCCTTAATTAAAGATCAATAAACATGAAATGACTTCTCCTTAATTAATTCTCCTTTCCAAAGGCAAGATAATATTGTACAATTTACCTCGTCTAACTATTCGATATGTTTGACATAGATTGTAAAATGTTTCATATCTACATGCATATGAGCATTTCTTATTCCTTTAGTATGTATGAAGTCATGCAACTCATAGAAATAGGTGTGGAAACCTATAATGCTAACCTAAAGCTAATGCCAGACATACTGACGAATATTCTAATGAATATACTGACGAAAAAAATCGTCAGAACATTATTCATACATTCATCAGAATTATCATCATATTAATCGTCAGGACTTTTCGTCATATGATTCGTCAGGCTTTGCGTCAGATTAATCGTCAGAAACATTCGTCAGGTTTTTCGTCACATTTTTCGTCAGATTATTCGTCAAATTTTGCGTCAGATTATTCGTCAGATTTTTCGTCAGTCAATTTATGCGTCTGATTTTTCGTCACATTGTTCGTCAGAAATTTTCGTCAGTTTTTGCGTCAGTATTTTCGTCAAAAAATTCATCAGAGCACAGAAAAAACCCATAAGATTTTTTTGACGCAGGCATTCTCTTGTAGTGCCTGTAATCCCAAATACTAGCACTAAGAAACTAAAATTTAGAACAATTGTATGCTAACTTTAACAATCTAAAACTACCTATTATTGCAAAGGATTCACAAGTGGTACAGAAAACCACATTCTCATCCTTGTCAAATCTCATCCATTCTCAAGTTTTTAACCACTTGTACTTAAACACCACTTGCTGACTGGAATCTCCCTCTTCCTCATTTCCACTTTCATCTTCATTACTATCTAAACCATTCTTCTCTCTGTTTATCTTCTTGAATATATGCAGCAAATTTGGCCCAAGAATGCATCTACTAGTCTTCCTCTTACCTCCTTTCTCTTACATGGCTGTTAAACCTGAATGTGCCATGTATAAACAAATATTAGAGCAGAACTTTAAAGAAAATTAAGAACAGGAAATAGAAACTTACTTGTATAAAGAAAGAGTATCTTTGATTGGAAGTAGAACACTAATTTAGATATGCATGCAAAGAATGGCTTCCACCTGTGATGTCTTAGAAGAGCACAGTTTACAAGTAAGTCCTCCCGCCAAATTCGTATTGCCTTAAATAAAAGCACTAATCCTCTAAAATCATCCCTCTAAAATCATGTGGCAGTGGCAGTGCCAGATGTATGGAGCCCAGGGCCACCAACAAGGCAACCGCATTCTCATAACTCTTCAATTCAATGCACTACAAATATGCTAAATGCTATCTATGAATCTACAATCTGCTATTGCAAATCTACTTTGCTGTTGTCGCCATCCACATCCAGGCCTGGCCAGACTAGGGCATGGCCTTCGCCCTTCCAAAATGACCTTCGGCCAGATTCCTTTTTAGTATAAACTGTAATAAGAAATTTCACAACATTTAATGTTTTTCCATTTAATATTATTAATTTATAATAAATATATATTTTTCTATATTCTCTTTAAAAAAATCTTTGGGCCCCTAATCTTTGATCCGAAAATTTGCATATTTGCATGAATCTTTACATGCAATTAGCCATATGTCTGGATTTTTTGTTGGAACCACCCGCAGTAGCCCTAAAGCCCAACTGGACTTTAAGAGTTTCAACCGGCAATCCTCGAGCCAAACCCCCACTTTTTCGAACCCTGTCCCTAATGTGAGGTGAAATTTCCATCTTCGTGTAATGTGGTTCACTGATCCCGAGGCTAATTTCATAACCCATTTAAAAGATGCTAAAATCATTTGAATCGTTGCAGCCAGTATCACTTAAAAGCTTTGATATCAGGTAAAAAGAGCACAAATATGACCCCCCACAACAAATGACCAGTATGGCAATGTAACTCGAATATTGATCCTTCAAACTTTGGCAAATCATGCGCAAGCTTCTGGCAACTCAGGATGAGTTACTCCCTAAAGAAGTTAGCTTTTCATCTGTATAAGGCATGGTTGCTATAGCTCATGTAGAAGAGGCGATACATGAAGGTCTTCAGGAATGCAAAGCTGCAACCCAGAGCTTTGATTCCTCAGTTGAGGTACAAACAATAGATCTCCTACCATGCATCCACTCGAAAAGAACAATTGAAGTTGCTATTTGGGAAAGGACGCTATACATTGTAGATATACAAGGTGTATTCATTCCATTAGTCATGCATGCATGAAAAGAGTACTATTCTAGAGCTCGATTGAAATTCAATAATAATTTGTTCTCGTTAATAGACTACCCAAGGATGCTCAAATAGCCAATGTGGGGATCAAAAGCAAGGGCATACGATCTATCTAATGCACATAATGCCAAAGGAGCCTGACAAAGAATCTCATCACATTCTCATGATTCCCCATTAACTTTTGATACAATTAGAGAATTATGAATCATGTAATTGACTTATGGTATTGGTTAACCAATTGTCCATGGACTAGGCAAGCTTTAGCACCACCTTGGAAACGAGCATTGCAATAGAATAGGCCAAGGCTATATGAAAAATTTAAGATAATCGCAATGGTTTCACCTACGTACAAGTTCCTAGTCATCTAGTGTCTATGAGTCTCTTATTGTCATATTATTCATAAGGCAACTGCATAACCCAAAATTCCTACAAAATAGACCAAAATACTACTCCCTAATAAAAGCTTCAATTACATGATTAACTTATATGATCAACCATTCTCCTATACCTATTAAAAGGTGCACTTCCTACTTACATATATTGTTATTCATCCAACAACAATATCAAGATCAATACAAATTTATATGCCAACACAACAAATCCCTTTTCAGCGAAGCATTGCTTGGTGTGTACCATATGGTGAGCAAGAATCATTATGTGTCTCTTGAGGTATTGGATACGCATCTTCGGTTGTTGAACGAGCGATAGCAATTGAGCTTATTTTTCACAAATATTTTGATTTTTTCATATTACCATTACTGCATAGACTTTTCTCTTGAAAGACTTTCGGGGCAGGGGTTTTGTAATTCTAGTAGCAAGTTCTATTGTATGGCCCCATGATATATTGATCTCCATGGATGCTAATGATTAATTTTATTCTAAATGATGACATATCCTTTTCCTACTTGAAAAGAAATACCCATTTTATTTATCTTTAAAAAGATCCTTAGACTTCAAGTTAGAAAAGAATCAAGCAAATGAAATGTTTAAATTTATTCAACATAGGATGAAAACATAGGCTCATGGATTTCTATATGGCATAAGGGCTAAATATAAGAAATGAACTAGCATTTGTAATTTCATAAGTAGTATAGTATATTGAGCAACTTGACCTAGAAAGATATTCTAGATGTGGTGGCTAGAGCTGAAAGGTGGGAAAGGCTAGACAAAGAAATCAATATAAGCAAAGTGATAGTTCCTTTTATAAAAGAAAAGGTCATGTTCTATCAGAGGTACAGTAATGGGATGATATGATTTTGCAAGGATGCCAACTGAGAGGAGGAGATTGTTAGAGTACTGATAGTAGCAGAGGCAGAGATGAACGTTCAAAGAGGCGGCTAAGTGAAGGTGGCCAAGGGTCAGAGTTGCGAGTTGCGGCCAGCCATGGATTAGCGTGGGCCATGTAAAAAAAACTCCTCAATGTCAACAATAGCATGATTGAAGGATCTTCTCTAAAAATAAAGAAATAGGAGTGAGTGAAGCCTGGACCACGTTAACCTCTTCCTCAATATTATTTGCAATTTTAAGAAATAAGGGGTCCACCTCAGCGACCATGGGCCCCGGTGGCGTGTGTCGGCCGCATGCCCTGTTCATACGTGGCAGCACTTTCTGATTTTAGGATCTAACCTGAGCAGGTTCGATCCTCCCTGCGAGCAAATATTTCCGATTATAATATCAGTTTCCATACCGCCATTCATGATCTCCAAGGCAGATTGGTCCCTTTCTTCTTACCGCCACTCTCCTGGCTGGCTGTATAGATTGCCACTCAATCTCTCTGTATATCATTCCGATCCGCGCCGCATTGATTAAGCAAGTCTGGGCTGATTCTGATCAATTGAAGCTGCTGATATGGGAGATCCAATTAAGATGGAGGAAGGCGCAGCAGCCAATTTGCAGCAGGTCTATCCTGTTCCGTCAGAGGATGAGACAGATCTGTGTAAAAAGAAGCACTTTTCACAGCGGTCCCCTTGGCTCAGAGCCATGGTGCTGGGAGCCAATGACGGATTGGTGTCCATAGCGTCTCTGATGCTGGGAGTAAGTGCGGTAAAATCAGAGGCCAAAAGTGCAGTGTATTCTGGCATAGCGGGCCTCATAGCGGGGGCATGCAGCATGGCGATCGGGGAGTTCGTGTCGGTGTTCTCGCAGCGCGATACCGAGCTCGCCGATCTCAAAAAAGAAGCAGCAGAACACCAAGCAGGTCCTCATGCTGCAGCTAGAGAGCTTGAAGAACTCACCCAAATCTATGTCTCTCGCGGCCTCTCTTATGCCCTTGCCAGACAAGTTGCTGAAGAACTTTCCCAAGGGGATGTCATTAAAGTTCATGCTAGAGATGAACTTGGTATTGATGTTGATTCTTTGTCTAACCCCTCCCAGGCCGCCGCGGTCTCTGCTCTGGCTTTCTTTTCTGGAGGATTGATTCCTCTCTTAGGTGGAGCTTTTGTTAAAAATTATAAAATGAGAATCCTGGCTTTAGTTCTGTCATCCACTGCAGGTTTGGCCATCTTTGGAGCCATTGGAGCTTTCCTTGGTGGTGCTTCCATGTTTAGAGGTAGTTCCAGAGTTACTATTGGTGGTTGGTTTGCCATGGCTCTTACTTATGGTGTGCTCTATATTGTCAGTCTCATTTCTCACACTCATGTTCAAGCTTAATTTTATTGTTTGCCATAGATTCAATGGCACACAGTTTAAGGTTGTATAGAGTGTGAGAGCTCCCAAACTGGGTACTCTTCCTAGTTTGTTTTGTGATGAGATACACAACATGTATGTCCAAACAAAGATATAAAAAGCTTAGGATCTAAAGATGGTCCATAATAAAATTATGACATTTTCTGTGGCACTGGTAATCTATTAATGGATCTATCATTAGCCTATCAGCTTGTTTTGCCACTTAAGGTATACCATGCTGATGTTCCCTATGACAAACCAGGTTAGTTATTTTCCTGTGGCGTGAATGCACAAGCTCGCATTTCTTGCAGAAATTAAATTTCCATTACCGAGCAAGGCAATCTGATATAATGTTTTATTGATTTGGCTGATGAAGAATGCGGGAAATAATAATACTTGTATACCTTGATTATAGATAGACTGGACTTGCAGTGAAGCTAAACTATTTGAATCAAATAATACTGTTTGTGACAAGATACAGTTAATTTTCCATATTCGTGTAATCTGTGTCATTGATCCCGAGTCCAGAAGATGATTAAAATCATCTCAATTGTTCAAGTAAAAAATAGCACAATAACTGAGATGATTTACAGCAGAAAGCTTGGAACTAAACTGACGTTGCAAAGAAGGATTAAGGAATCGCTTAGTCTTTAAGCTAACAACAACCTAACGTTAGCCAGCTACGAGAGGTTGATATCCTGTTATTAATCAGAAAGATGCCCTCAATATTTCATTTAAATAAACCAGACATGTTTTACCATTGTTGATGCAACAAGTCTTCCCATAACATGTCATATATGGAATTTGAGTCTAACCCAATTGGTTGATTGACCCATACGTATTCTTTTGTTTCTATCTTTGTAAGTATTTCATGTGGCCCATAGCTTGAAGATCAAACATGGGAAGAGGTGATTAACATAAGGGAAATTCTAAATATATCCCTCAAGTTTGCGAATATTTTAAAAATACCCTCTAAATGAAGAGCATTTTTGTAAATACAGAAGACAGATAGAAGAAATCTGGATTTATCTATCAATGGAGGAATTGCATTTCATCTTTACTGTCAAACGGCAGCATAAGGACGTGAAACTAACTTGGTTTATCTGCTTCAAGCGAGGCAGAACAGACCATGCAAACAAAAGCTGTTCAAACAAGCAATGGAATCCAGCCGTACCTGCTACCATCGCCAGTCGGCCGGATCTAGCCATACTGAAGATATGGCTTTTGCCTGATTCGCACCAGTTCGCGGCAACCCGCAGACGCCAAAGAAAATTTTTTTTGGCAACAACTTGCCACGTGGCTCCAGCAAACCAAGAGGTGCGCCCTAACAAACGCACCCCTTCCGGCCCCTTCCTCCTGCTCCAAGCCCGAAATTCATATTCTCTACTCCTCAAATCGTGCTACAATCCTCTTTCTGTTTTCAAAATTGCTCTTGAAGAGCCTGATCACCTCCTCAAGACTCATATCTTATAGCAGAAAATCATTCTGCTTTTGGAGCATTTTTCCATACCAACACGCAAGAAAATCATTACAAGTTTTCACTTGGTGTTGATTACAATGGACAAAGGTAAAAGACCTGCTGAAGAAATTCTTCCAACTCCCAAGGATGTTCACAATACTCACCTCCTCCAAAATGAAAGGTGAAGTATTCTCAGAATTTATTTATGATTATGCCAGAACTCTTTAAAACATCTAGTAAAAGAGTTAAAATCATGGATTGTGAATTAAATTCACATAATCCAAACCTGGACTTAATAAACTCATATTGTTGCTCTAAGCATCAACAAGAGCTTCAGCAACCGGTGTACATCTTACACCATCCAGGGGGAGAGACCAAGGAACCCTGTTCCTTGAATGGTCCCCGGATTAATGAGAGTCCCATTGAGATCACTTCAAATGAAGACACTCCAATTCCCAACGGAAATAATGCGAGTGCTCCATCTCCAATTTCTATTATAGAAATTTCAAGTGACTCATCTATTCTGGCAATTGAGTCTTATGACGGTGATATTTCTGATCTTGAAAGATCTCCATATCATTATGAGCATTTTACAGATTGCTCTAGCATAAGTACTCATAATTCTGAAGATGAAGAGTTCTCTTTGGCAACTGATGACGAATACCGCCAACTCTTAGAAGCAACCACAACTGAAGCTCAAGAGTATTCAGAGTCATCAAACTCCTGGACCAGCTAAGTCGTTCAATTCTGCAAAAGTAATAAAAGCCATCCATAATAATTTGGATGCATAAACCCACGAATTAGTGTTCATCTATAAGATGTTAAAGCCACCTCTAAGTGGTACTCCATAGGGCACTAACTCTTCTAGGTCCTTGATGATGAAAACGTTCACTCAAGGCTTAAAACTCTCAACCTAGATCTTGTTGGAAGTTCCCAAGATCAAAAGGGGGAGAAGTTAGGGAAAGCCATAAGTACATGGCACACCCATTGTATGTGAGAAGAGTAGTTGGAGTTATTCTGGAAGTTTGATCTTGTAAACTTCCAAAGACTTGAATAAGTTCAAGTATTGCAGCTTACAAAGTTAAGGGTAAGTCCACAACCCTAGTGGCATCTAACTTGTATTTTGGGAATAAGCCCACACTTGATGGCACCCATATTAATGAAGACCACATTATGGTGGTATTGTTTATATTGATGAAGCTGCAAGTATAGAAAGGAGCAATGAAGACTCCAAGGTATGAAGCCGCTACAAAATTCTCAAGAAGAAGACTATATGAAGGTTTGTTCATGAAGATTAAGGGGGAGTATTAACAGTAATGAATAAGGGATTAATCTCCCTGAACAAACACAAATGATATTGTGCTTGTACACGTCATTGATCCATGCCAAAGGACATGATGATGTGGAAAGTGTCCATTCATGAAGAGATGCAACTCATACCTCTTCATACACTATGTAAAGCCACAATCCAGGCTATTTGGATTAACTCTGATAAACTCTGAATATATACAATTTTCCGCACAATTCTATTTCATAATACTAAACTCATTTTACATGTGACCATTTCATGTGTGGGTATGGTTATGGTGGCAAAGTGCATGTGTTTCATTCATTTGTTGAATTTGTTATTATTAGTGGATACTCTTACTATTTTGTTTTATGATGAGACAAACCAACATACTTATCCAAACAAAAAGATAAGAAGCCTAAGATCTAAAACATGGATTCTAAAAAAGAAAAAATGACATTTCTTATATTCATCTAGATAGCAAGAGGAGGAAGATCTACACAATTTTCAAAGTCTTTTTGAATTGCTCCTATTAAGGTGCAATTTGGTAATCAGAGAAGATTCTTTTGACATCTTATGGCATATACGACATTTTTAAGAATTTAATTGGGAAGCGAGTAATTATTGAAGAGGGGTTTTGCAAAGTTCATCTAAGGTTTTGCATCGCTCAAGCCATTTCATGGTTTTTTTTACCCTGTTACTCATTTGATTTGCACCGAATTCTTCACCCCCAAAAGGATGCTATTTAGTCATTTTTTATCTTCCCTCTGGAAGATTATTGTTGATTTGATGAAGATAGCTTTTATGATCATTCTAGATGGCTCGTGATAACCAGCAAGGTTTTTGTAGCCATTCTCCAAGTATTCTAAATTAGATCATTTGGAAGGACACAGTCTATATTCTATTCTATTCTATTCTATATCTGAGATCTTAGTTTATTGACCTTGCAGTTTTTAGCTCAGTATGACTTGATGCTTCTTTCCTTTCTTGGTTACACATACAAGAATGCGTCGAAAGCCGTTTGTGCTTAGCAGAAATGATTCGCAGCAAAATTGTTTTCTAAAAATGAAATAGTAAGAATTGAATTTAATGGATTTTTATTATCCATGGAGACCAATATGCCTGTGGGAACCAATCATGCCTCAATATTTCCCACAATCCTGAGGCAAAGTGTCAAAAGCTTTTGCAAAATCAACAAAGCAGCAGTACATGTTATGTCAGTGATTTTTGATGCCTTATCTTGGCAAGACATTCTAAGACCTTGGTAAACCCTGCCTCTGTAGTGACTAGTGTCAGGCCCATCTGTGGGGGTATTGTTGCTCGAACCCCAAGCAAATTTTAAAGCTACTGCAAATATTGTACCGATTGCTCTGAAGTGATGATCCCTGCAAGCCCCAGATGCTTCTTTAGTACTCTTTGCCAAAGTTTCTTAGGATGATGGTTCAGGATATAAATCATTTCTCTATGATGCTCCCTATATTCAACATCAAAAGAAGGGTTGTAGCCCCTAAGGGCCTCTGCAGGTGGTTTTCTTCCAAAGCATCTACCGACAACAGTCATAAGCACATGGACCAACTAGGTAGTATGCTGCTGTAGCATGGGAAGCTGCAGTACATTCTCTAGGTCGGTTGTGAGCATCTAGGCATAGACCTCTGCTGGTCATAATCCAAGCATAGCTGACGCATGTGGGGTGTTGGAGCACTGAGGATCCGAACAATCTGCCAATCTACATCCAAAAGAGGGGGTTAGTAAAAGCAAGCAGATAGAAACAAGGAAGTAAGAATCCAAGACACTGTTAACTACGTGGAGTGCTTTAATCTGTTATAGCAACTCATGAATTCTGAGCGAGAAGGAAACCATACGATGTTAGCAGAGAAAAGATCAAGAATTTGCATTTTATGTGGAAAGAAGAACCAGTTAATGCTAATTGTTTGGCGACAGTGACTTCTGAGTCAAAACCAATGGTGGGGGAATCTCGCAACAGGAATTTGGATAACAAGTATTTGGATGGCATAGTTTTAATTGATCTCTATGTATTTTATTCCAAGTATGAATTTTGAGAAGATCTTTTGAGCAGTAACATATCAATAGAAAGCAACATTTTGAAATTTGCTATCAAAATTAAAATTAAAAAAAAAAATCATTTGAACAACCGGCTTAGAACTAACAGAGAGGACCGAAGATTGGGGAAGAATAAAGCAAAGAATATGCACAACTGGATTCTATATTACTTGGAATAAAATATATTGTATTGCATGTATATGTATGAATAATAAAAACCTACAAATGAATGGGTAGTACAATAGGTCATAGAGGGTGCATGTCACGAGAACACACAAGAATAAACAAATACTATCAAAGAGAATTACGCGAGAGATTATCAGGCGGTAAAAAATGGCAGAAAGGGTTTAATTTGTATATGCTCTACATGTGTCCCATTTAAAATTGAGATTTTATGTCCAGTCTCATTTAAAGCACCGTTAGAAGGAGCACATAAGAGGAGAAATCACGATCATAAGACCATTTCTGAAGGACACCAACAAAAGCATGGAAAAGCCAAGACGGATGAGAGGCTCTACTACATTGGAGTTGTTGGTCAAGCCAGCAAAAATGACTGAGAAACAGTGTGGGGGAGCTGCAGTAGCTGGAATTAGAAGTGAAATGATGGGAGGACAAGATAGAAGCAAAGCAGTTGAGGTCCAAATATCGGCAGTGGGGGAAGGGATGGAATAGAATAGAATAGAATAGAATAGATTTTTAGCGTCCACGGAGACCGATTGGCCTATGGGACCCAAATAAAAAAGAGAGCAGCAAGCGTATTACTGACAGGATTAAAAAACCCCCGCCCCGAAGGGTTTTCGAGGGAAAAACCTTAGCAGTAATAAGTATGCTGGCACGCTGTACAATTGTATAGAACAGTTCAATACCGTCCCGGAGGACACAACTGAGTCCGTGCATCCATAACCTCCTGGAGGTATAACCCCAACAAACCCACTGACGCCATAGTCAACAACTGATGCAACGGCTGACCGGGCACTAGTAATCGAACATATCGCTCTCGGATATGGGCAAACGATGGGCAGATCTGGAGGGCATGACATTCATCCTCAATGGCGCCCTGGTGACAACACTGGCAAAGCCTTTGCTCTCGTGCTTCCCGAGCCCAACGTCCTGTTTCAATGCAGAGGCTATGTGCACTCGTGCGAATGGAAGCTATAAGTCTGCGCATCTTCATGGGCAGCTGGGTGTACAAGTACTGGTGTGGGCCTCTCGTGAGCCTAGGATTGACTTGCTGCTGATAGTGTGCCAGCTTAACGTGCGTCAGAGCATCTACATCCCAGAGCTTGCGAAGGAAAGTAGCATCTAGGTACAGCTTAAGTGCCTTGTGATCTTTCTTTGTCCTTACATGTACGCATATGTTTGCTTGTACACCCCAGCGTGAGAACCACTGAGTTTGCTTGTCCTTCTAGCAGGCTTTCAGGCATTGGGGACCCATCGCCATGCCCAAAGCAAGGTTGGGCAAACGTGTATCAGCCATAGCGATCACTTTTTGAAAGTAAATGATATGGCATTCCAATGCAGCCCGTTGAAGGGGTAGAAAGCCTGTCTCCTGGAGTAGGATCTGGTATGGAACTGTGGACTTCACCCCAAGGGCTCGTGCCAAGAAGGCCTTCTGCACCTGCTCGAGGTCATTCCAGGTGTTGAGGGATATCACCGGACCCCACACTTCTGCCCCATACAAAAGGACCTGCTCGACCAAGGCCCGAAACAAGTGTGACTGGTGGCCCCAGGCATACAACTCTGCCTTGTGGCTATTGTTCTGCATGGCATATAGTGCTTTCCAACCTGCTGTGACCCGCAACCTAATGGCAGCATCCTAATGGATGGTAGTTGAGAACTCGATCCCAAAAGTACTTGTAGGTCGGAGCCACCTCTACGGCTTGTCCCTGGTAAATGAATGAGGGAAGCCTTGGCTGACGGGATGATGAAAGTAGCAGCACCCTAGTTTTGGCCAAGTTAACTCGCATGCCAGTGAATCGGCAAAAAGTGTCAAGAGCATCCAGGTGACGTTGCATGTCCTCTGGAGTATAGGCCAGGAGGTTGACATCGTCAGCATATATGAGTTGCCGGATTGTGTGATGCATGAGTTGGGCGCCCCCACCTCCATGCTCAGAGAGCCAATCTTCCAGTTGGTCAACGTATAGGCCAAAGAGTGTGGGGGAGAGGGGGCAACCCTGACGCACTCCAATACTACTAATTACCAGCTGTCCTGACGACGTGATATGGCCTGAGCATGCCTCATATAGCTTATATACTGCATTCTGCAAGTCAAGGGGGGTCCCCAGCTGATGCAATCTGTCCCATAGCCTGCCGCGGGGCACTGTGTCAAAAGCTTTTGCAAAATCCACGAAACAACAGTACAGGTTTTGCCAGCGATTCCTGCTATCCTCAATCAATGTGCGCAGAGTGAAGATATGATCAATGGTGGAATGCCTGGGCCAGAAACCTGCCTGTGTAAGAGCTCGCACATTTGCCTCCTCTGCCCATATTGTCAGCCGCTGCTCAAGGATGCCAGCCAACAGTTTTGCAAGGAGAGAGCTGACCATAATAGTACGGTAGTTGGCCGGGCATTGAGGATCCTCTGCCTTGTATATGGGCACAACTCTACTAGTGGTCCACTGCAGGGAAGCCTTCTTAAATGCTTTATTGAACAATGCCGTGAGGACAGGCACTAGTGGAGGCCAAGCCCATTTCAGAAGTTCTGCCTGCATGCCATCTAAATCTGTTGCCTTCCCATTAGCTAGACGTTATAGGCCCATGATGACATCCCCCTCTGTGATGACCAGAGCCATGCCTATCTGTGGAGGGACTGGTGTCTGGCCCTCGGCGAAGTAAAAAAGCAAGTACCAAAGTACCGTACCCATTGCCCGAGGTGATGTTCCCCGTGGGTCAGGCGGTCTTGCTCAAGACCCTTTTCCGTAATGTCTTGGGGTGCCGATCCAGAGACCAGGAGGAGAGAGAGAGAGAGAGAGAGAGAGAGAGAGAGAGAGAGAGAGAGAGAGAGAGAGGGGGGGCTAGAGAGAAAGTGGAAAAGGAAGGCTAGAGATAGAGTGTCGTGAGCAAGGCGCTAGAGAGAGAAAGTGAGCAAGGCGCTAGAGAAGTATGACTAGCAAAGGAGGAAAGCTAAACAGATGGAGGAAAATGATATAGTTTATTGTAACTACATGATGAAGTGTGGTTGTTTTCTATGTCAGCAAAACACATGTTCTCATTGACTCAGGGCGCACTGCTATAAGCACCTTAGATTGCATCACCCATATGATCGAAGAACGAGGGTACAACTTGGGAGATCCGATGCTTTCGCTCCTCTTAGATGGAGTGTGATGGGCTTCGAAGATAGGAACTGAGGGGGGATTCTGAGTGATTACGGAATTAGAAGCGGACAAGGGAGTATATGCAATTTTTATGGCTTTTATACAAGTGTGACATTCCAGGGGAATATACAACCTAGATACGTATATTCCTGGACCCGTCACTATACAAGTCTACCTTTGTAGCCTTGTATACCTTAGAAAGTGGCAAGGGGTGCACATCTAAGTTAAATGCTTAACTTAGATAACCTTAGGATAAGGCCCATTTCCACATGGCCTTATCCTATTGGGCAAACCGCCACACGGCCCCACCCCATTGGTGCCAAGTGGCATCCCATGTGGACCCTATCTTATATTAGCACAAACCCTAACCCTAGACATCTTTTCCTGACCCTAGCACCTGAACACTCATCTACTCGCTCGAAACTCGTTTCGAGCATCGTTCGTCGTAGCATAGCCTGGTGTAGCAGCCCCCGAAGTGTGTGCACGATCTTGGAGGGAGCATGGCTTCGACCACGTCAAGGAGCATGGAGACGCCAAGACTAGAAGGGAGTGCTTCTGGAGCAGGTAGGTGTGACGTTCCAGCACAGTATACGGTCCCAGGACGTATACTGTACTGCCTCGTCACGCGTACACGCCACCCCGACTGACGTGTACGCCGACGTGTAGCCAGGCGGGTAGCCCCTAGGGGGCAACTTGCAAGGTATGTGTATGTGCATTTATTAATGTGCACATTTACCAATGTGCACATTTATTAAGGTGCACACCTTTCCATGTAGATACATTTATGCCACCTAGCCATTAAAGGCAAGTGGGCCATTCCCAATTATCCCACATGCCTAAAGGGATAATTGGAAACCCTAGCCCTAACCCCTTGTCTATTTAGGTAGGAGGAAACCCTAACTTGCCATTTTCGTCCATAGGGTTCTAGAGCTCTGTTTTGGCTGCCCCAGGAGTCAAAACCGCCTCCCAGACTCTGTCTAAGCGAATTGCACCATTAGTTTTCCTTGATTCGAGCAGTTCAGCAGGATGGTCGAACTCAGAGCAGGAGGAGCGAGCCAAGGATCAGGTATTTGGTCAATTTAATAGCCTAAACCGTCTTCCAGTCATTGAATCAGTAGGTTTAGCCTATTAAATTGCCCTTAGCAGCCATCTAGATCTCTAGATACCAGACTCTAACTAAGAACCTAACTCTATGATATAGATTAGATCTAGTTCTTTAGTCTTCTGTGATGTATATGGATGATGTATCTCTGTGAACTCCTTGTATTGGGAAGGGGGGGTAGAGACCTAAAGCTTGGTAGTTGATGCTCCTAGAGTAGCCTCTCTAGCACTGCTTGTAGTTTAGGCTGTATACAAGAACCACACACGGTTGTGGGTGAAGGGGCCAGACTGGCTAAGAAGGAGGTTAGGTGTTCGACTCTTGAGCGATCCCTCGGTGTGTAAGGCCTACAGGGGATCATTGTGACTAGGTCTAATGGCTTACCACCGAGTGCGGGTAAGGCATGGGCTCGACTTGCGTGAAGTGGTGTTCACTTTCCGGTGGGTTCGGTCGAATAAGGGCGGTGGCCCTCTAGTCACCTTGAGTCGGCATGTAGACCTCACGGTGGGAGTGATCCCTACCGCCCCCATCGGAACCGGGGAGATGCAACCCGGGAATAGCCCCTTTGGCTATGCATCCGTGGGCTCTGATCGGGGTCCCAACACTTTTCAGCCTACTCGCAAAGTGTGCCGGGGAGGGGCGGATGGAGTGGACAACCCTATGCCATGTTCTTATGCCCGCCCAAATCCATTGCCATGGACTCTGCATGCGCAATGAACTCGGAGACCCAAGCCTTGAGTCATCCCTTCGAAGTCCGAGCCTTGGGTAGGATCTCCCATATGTATTGTCTTTGATCTTTGTCTATGCAGGATGTTGATGTACCACCTTCGAGGTGGATATGTGTTGATATTGTTTCTTGACATGTATGTTTACGCTCAGCAGCCTAGGTAGGCCCCGAGGGAGGAGGGGTAAAATGACCCCTTCACTCTTCCCCTTGGGGACCCAAAGACGGTCCGCGATGATATGTGGAGGGCCCCTCAGATCATTATGGAGCTGGTATGGGGATGAACTCTGTTTGTATACGGTGAGTGCACCGTGTATCACAGTAGGGGACGTCACAGTGGTATCAGAGCAATGTTCTTGGAGACCAAGAGCAAAGCACTGACCATGCTCCCAGTAGTACTAACTTGATAGGATCCTTAAACCTCGAAAAATGGAAATTTTTTTTCTCATTTTTGTAGTATATGCTAAGCTAGTAACAGTTAAAGTGAATGAGAATGTAAAAAGATTAAAATTAGTGAGCCAAACCTTCAAAAAGTAGGATGGTCTCACACGTCGCGCCAGGACAGATAATGAGAATCTCATTTTCGGGCTGGGCACAACGTGTGAGACATCGAGCCCAAAACACCTTGAAAAGTCATGAATTTCAGAAAAATAATTTGGTAATTCCAATTTTAAGCTAAGAATTAGCTAGAATTAGTATGTTACATTCTTAAAAACATGCTTAGAAAGTATAAAATTTAGCATCAGAATCCACCATATCTCGCACGTTGTGCCAGGACCAAAAATGAAACTTTCATTTTCAGTCTGGGCGCAATGTGTGAGACCATGAGGTTAGAAATGCTTAAATTTAGGTGTTTAAGTGACCCAGAAGGGTAGTTTGAAATTTGACCTAAAATGGCCCGTCTATAAATAGACCTAGGACCCTCCCCATTTCCACGTTCTTCCTTAAAAAATCTGCTCTCGTTTGCCAAGGCGATCTTCTGGCGCACAGCTCGAATCGACGAACCGTCAAGCATGGCCAGGACCAAAGAGACCGCTAGAGTCCCTCCAGGTGTCACTCCGCCCAGCGCCATACTCCAGGAGATGCTTCGGCAGCGCGTCGCTCGGCAAGAAGGTCAAAGCGAGGGAGAGTTGTCCGAAGAGCACCCCAGCAACAACAACGATCAAGAAGGGGGTGACACAGAGGTAGAGGAGGATGCCCACTCCGACGCCGGAACAGAAGTCCAGGGCGAAGAGCAGCCGGACGTTATGCAGAAAATCCTTGAAGAAGTGGCAAGGAAGGAGAAAGAAGAAGAAGGGCGGGCCGAGGAGGAAATGAAGAAGAAAGAAGAACAAGATCGGGCGGCCGAAGAGAAGGAAGGACGGAGACAGCCGATTCCCGAGCCAACCATCGAGGAGCAGCTCGAAGCTTGGGTTCCGGAGAAGGAGGCTGAGGAGCGAGAGGAACAGAGGGAGCCGAGGCTTGAGCCAGCTGAGGAGGAGGAGCTTGCGGCATGGATCAAAAAGCACGAAGCCAAAGAGCGCCGTCGAGAAAAGAAGAGGAAGAGGGAACAGGAGGAGCCGAACACAGCCGAGGAACCGAGCAAGAAGAAGGCGAAGGCGAAGGGCACGAAGGTGGGCAAAAGAAGAGTCGTTCAGGTTAAGCGAGTAAAGGGTTTAGTCATTAACGAACCTTCAGCTGACCAGTCCCCGCCCTCCACCGACGATTCCGATGAAGATTACGTCCCCAACACCGAAGGGGCAAGCTCCACAAAAGCCCCAGCTGATGAGCAGGCAGTACTCCACCAGGAGCAGGCAATCCCCGACCCGGAGCAGCCCGATCAGGCGCAGAAGCCCCCACCTTACCCGACGTGGGATAGGGTCAAAGCACCGCGGCCACAGCGAGAGGCGTACGTGATAGACCCCGTCAAGGTCTATCAGAAGAAGCTAAGAGAGCACAACGCCTACATGGTGAAGTGGGAGGCGTATAACGCATATTACCAGGAGCACAGAGTGAGGACTATCGAAGGAGGACACCCGACGAAGAGCCAAACTCTGAAGCCGCCACCACCGAAGCCTAAGCCTCCTAGAGCAACAGGGAAGAAGAGGACCGGCAGGAAGGAGACTGAGAGGAGGGCCCTGAAGGAGATCAGGCACTTTCAGCGTAGCTACGGGTTTTTGATTCCCCGTGCACCGTTCGCCCGCCTAGTCCGAGAGGTCATCCAGGAGTACAACATGGATATGAGAGTGACCGACGAGATGTTGCTGGCCCTGCAGGAGGCAGCGGAACAAAAGCTGGTGCAGCATTTTGAAGATTCGACGGCCTGCACAGTTCATGCGAAGAGGGTCACACTCATGAGGCAAGACATGCATCTTGCTAGACACATCAAGGGAGAACGCCCTTAAAATTTTGTAAATAATAGAAAATTTTTGTTAATATAAACAGTTTTTGGCTAAATAATATGTCTAATCTTGCTTAATTAAGTTAAGTTATTGAATTCTGGCTTTTGTTTTAGTTAAAATGGACACTTTGAGCAAATTTGAGACGATGTCTCACACGTCGCGCCAGGACAGAAAATGAACTTTTCATTTTCGGCCTGGGCGCAACGTGTGAGACCATGCCCCAAAAATGCCCAACACTGCTCCAAATTGACCAAATAAGAGTACACGGAGCTCGACCCAGACTCCAGAGGAAGAACGGCGGCAAGCAGAAGAGGAGCTAACCAACTTCGAGCGAAGCCGGCAGACCCTCAGAGTCGCTCCCCCACTTGGGCTAGGCATCACAAGCCTAGCCCCCATCATCATTGGCGGCGAGGAGTATCTGCTCCTCAGCGACATCCAGAATCTCCCCGAATGCAGGGACAGGGAGCTCCGGCTTGATGAGTTGCTGCACCAACTATGGCAGCAACCAGATTTGGATGACTTCATCGTCCGGGGAGCCTCAGCTAGCCCCCATCATCATTGGCGGCGAGGAGTATCTGCTCCTCAGCGACATCCAGAATCTCCCCGAATGCAGGGACAGGGAGCTCCGGCTTGATGAGTTGCTGCACCAACTATGGCAGCAACCAGATTTGGATGACTTCATCGTCCGGGGAGCCTCAGACTTCCCGCTTCAAGTGAGGGAAGCCGACACCTATACAGGGGAGTCGACTTCCGATATCCAGGCCTACAGCAACATCAGGCAGATAATGGAAGCGCGAGAGCTGCCAACTGAGGAGGAGTTCTACGCCCTCCAGGAACAGATGGGGATCCGCGGCAAGACCACCAGCATCTTGATGCCGAGCTCCTCGACACCACCTCCAGCAAGAGGAGCAGGGATCGACATCAGGCGGGTCGACTCGACAATCAGAGACTACCAAGAAATCACTGAGGTAGAGGTCGACGAATACGCCGGAAGGCATAGAGCTGGAGGCCAAGCAGGAGGAGAGTCGTCAGCAACACACAACGACAGGTCGCTGAGGTACTACCTGCCCCTGCTGCTGGATGGGAGAATAGCGGTGATACACCGCAAATTCAGTCCCCGGGGCGAGGAAGGAGTGTTCATGCTCATTGCACTCTCTGGCTTTGGCAGGCATGCTCGAATAGCTGCAAATGTCGACTACGCCGTCTTAGTCAAGAGAGCGATGGCACTGGACCTTTTCGACTTCGCCGTGCCCTACCGACGGCAGGGAAGATTGGCAGTAACCGCGGCCTACACATCCGACCGCAGAGTAGAGGAGTTGGTGACAGCCTTACAGGGCGGGACGTCAACCAATGTCCTTAGGAACTTGGGACGCTCGATAGGAACGGCCCAAGTTAAGAAGTTCCTTGAGGATAACCCATCCTACCGGCGATTTCAAGAATAGTTAGACTCTTGATCCCGGAGGTTTTGTATTAGGATATTATATAATATGAATATAATTTCTTTTGCACTTTAAATGTTTTGTTGATGTATTTTGTTCCACAACTATACCAACAAACATATATAATGCAAGAGAATAAATAAAACTAACCTTATAGCCATGACCTACTTGTGTATCTGACTAGAGGCCTAGGCTCGGGGAAGCGACAACGCCGAGACCATAGGGAAGAACAGACTCCGCCCAGGCCACCCTCGGCAAGGAGTCTGTACGAAGCATTTGGGCCCATAACCCCAGAAGAGGAAATGTCACAGATGAGGACGGACCTCGAGCAGATAAAGGCTTTCCGGCCGCTGGCGAGGAGTGGGTTCGAGGGCAACGCTTCGGTTACCACAAGCATCAGCTTCGGGAAAACAGGAAAGGACAAGAGGAGGAGCAAGAGAAGGAGGTCCCCCAGCACGGAATCCTCCGACTCAAGCTCGGACTCAGACTCTGATTCCGAGGAAGAGGTTGAACAAGTCCAGGACCGAAGGGACGACAGGCACAAGGAGACGAGAACCTCGGACTACCAGAAGAAGGTAGACTCTGCATTGCCAGGAAGCTCGAGCAATTCTCAGGCGAGAACAGGTCGGGCATGGAAGCAGAGGCTTGGCTCGATGAAATGAGTGAATATGGCAATGCCTATGGTATGAAGGACAAGGACAAAGGCAGGGTGGCGACAGCTAACCTGAAGGGAGCAGCACGCATTTGGTGGAAGGGTTATGCCAAGGCCCATGGCTTAAGCAGGGATGCATGCAGGTTCAGAAAGTTTGCTAAAGCTTTCAAGCGCCATTACGTCCCGAGAGAGCACAAGTCCAGCATGATGCAGCAGTTTTACAGGTTGCAGCAGGGCAACAAATCAGTCCAGAAATATACAGAGGAATTCATGAGACTAAGACTTTATGTGCCAAAGTTGGGTGAAAAGCATGCAGTGGAGAGCTATTTTGAGGGGCTGAATGATGAGATCCGCAAGCTTGTAAGGGCAATAAACCCTAAGACAGTATCGGAAGCAGAATCCAAGCAATAAGCTTGCAAGGGACGGGACCTCAGAATAGCGGGCAGAGGCAACAGTATTACCAGGATAAAGGCAAGGCAACAGGGAGTTATAGTCCTAGGGCAGCCAGTCCAGGTCCAGCTAGAGCCCCGTATGGTGGCAACCAGGGGAAGCAGCAAGAGAAAAAGCAGGTGTCCTTCAAGGATAAGCAGGAGGGGTCAAACTACTCCAAAGCAGTGCGGTCCTTTTTGCAGGCTATGCCCTAGGAAAAGAGGCAGGAGTGCATAGAAAAGCAGCTTTGCTTCAGGAGTTTCCAGCCAGGTCACAGGACAACGAACTGCCCCTACGTCATGAGTGCAGCGCTAGCCCTAACCCCTTGTCTATTTAGGTAGGAGGAAACCCTAACTTGCCATTTTCGTCCATAGGGTTCTAGAGCTCTGTTTTGGCTGCCCCAGGAGTCAAAACCGCCTCCCAGACTCTGTCTAAGCGAATTGCACCATTAGTTTTCCTTGATTCGAGCAGTTCAGCAGGATGGTCGAACTCAGAGCAGGAGGAGCGAGCCAAGGATCAGGTATTTGGTCAATTTAATAGCCTAAACCGTCTTCCAGTCATTGAATCAGTAGGTTTAGCCTATTAAATTGCCCTTAGCAGCCATCTAGATCTCTAGATACCAGACTCTAACTAAGAACCTAACTCTATGATATAGATTAGATCTAGTTCTTTAGTCTTCTGTGATGTATATGGATGATGTATCTCTGTGAACTCCTTGTATTGGGAAGGGGGGGTAGAGACCTAAAGCTTGGTAGTTGATGCTCCTAGAGTAGCCTCTCTAGCACACTGTAGTTTCGGCCTGTATACAAGAACCACACCTGGTTGTGGGTGAAGGGGCCAGACTGGCTAAGAAGGAGGTTCGTGTTCTGACTCTTGAACGATCCCTCTGGTGTATAAGGCCTACCGGGGATCATTGTGACTAGGTCTAATGGCTTACCACTGAGTGCGGGTAAGGCATGGGCTCGACACCCGTGAAGTGGTGTTCACTTTCCAGTGGGTTCGGTCCGAATAGGGCGGTGGCCCTCTAGTCACCTTGAGAAAGATGTAGACCCTCGGTGGGAGTGATCCCTACCGCCCCATCGGGCGGGGAGATGCAACCCGGGAATAGCCCCTTTGGCTATGCATCCGTGAGGCTACTGGTCAGTCCCAACACTTTTCAGCCTACTCGCAAAGTGTGCAATGGGAGGGGCGGATAATTTGGACAACCCTATGCCATGTTCTTATGCCGCCCAAATCCATTGCCATGGACTCATGCGCAATGAACTCTGGAGACCCAAGCCGTCAGTCATCCCTTCGAGTCTGAGCCTTGGGTAGGATCTCCCATATGTATTGTGCTGATCTTTGTCTATGCAGATGTTGATGTACCACCCTTGAGGTGGATATGTGTTGATATTGTTTTATCGACATGTATGTTTACGCTTCGCAGCCTAGGTAGCCCGAGGGAGGCGGGGTAAAATGACCCCTTCACTCTTTCCCATGGGGACCCAAAGACGGTCCTGATGATATGTGGAGGGCCCCAGATCAAGATGGAGCTGGTATGGGGATGAACTCTGTTTGTATACGGTGAGTGCACCGTGATACAGTAGGGGACGTCCACAGTGGTATCGTGAGCAATGTTCTTGGAGACCAAGAGCAAAGCACTGACCATGCTCCCAGTAGTACTAACTTGATAGGATCCTTAAACCTCGAAAAATGGAAATTTTTTTTTTCTCATTTTTGTAGTATATGCTAAGCTAGTAACAGTTAAAGTGAATGAGAATGTAAAAAGATTAAAATTAGTGAGCCAAACCTCCAAAAAGTAGGATGGTCTCACACGTCGCGCCAGGACAGATAATGAGAATCTCATTTTTGGGCTGGGCACAACGTCTGAGACATCGAGCCCAAAACACCTTGAAAAGTCATGAATTTCAGAAAAATAATTTGGCAATTCCAATTTTAAGCTAAGAATTAGCTAGAATTAGTATGTTACATTCTTAAAACCATGCTTAGAAAGTATAAAATTTAGCATCAGAATCCACCATGTCTCGCACGTTGTGCCAGGACCAAAAATGAAACTTTCATTTTCAGTCTGGGCGCAATGTGTGAGACCATGAGGTTAGAAATGCTTAAATTTAGGTGTTTAAGTGACCCAGAAGGGTAGTTTGAAATTTGACCTAAAATGGCCCGTCTATAAATAGACCTAGGACCCTCCCCATTTCCACGTTCTTCCTTAAAAAATCTGCTCTCGTTTGCCAAGGCGATCTTCTGGCGCACAGCTCGAATCGACGAACCGTCAAGCATGGCCAGGACCAAAGAGACCGCTAGAGTCCCTCCAGGTGTCACTCCGCCCAGCGCCATACTCCAGGAGATGCCGGGCGCAAGGTCGCTCGCAAGAAGGTCAAAGCGAGGGAGAGTTGTCCGAAGAGCACCCCAGCAACAACAACGATCAAGAAGGGGGTGACACAGAGGTAGAGGAGGATGCCCACTCCGACGCCGGAACAGAAGTCCAGGGCGAAGAGCAGCCGGACGTTATGCAGAAAATCCTTGAAGAAGTGGCAAGGAAGGAGAAAGAAGAAGAAGGGCGGGCCGAGGAGGAAATGAAGAAGAAAGAAGAACAAGATCTGGGCGTCAAGAGAAGGAAGGATCTGAGACACCGATTCCCCGAGCCAACCATCGAGGAGCAGCTCAAGCTTGGGTTCCGGAGAAGGAGGCTGAGGAGCGAGAGGAACAGAGGGAGCCGAGGCTTGAGCCAGCTGAGGAGGAGGAGCTTGCAAAAGATGGATCAAAAAGCACGGCCAAAAGAGCCGTCGAGAAAAGAAGAGGAAGAGGGAACAGGAGGAGCCGTCAACACAGCCGGGAAGCAAGAAGAAGAAGGCGTTAAGGGCAACTAAGGTGGGCAAAAGAAGAGTCGCTCGTGTTAAGCGAGTAAAGGGTTTAGTCATTAACTAACCTTCAGCTGACCAGTCCCCGCCCTCCACCGACGATTCCGATGAAGATTACGTCCCCAACACCGAAGGGGCAAGCTCCACAAAAGCCCCAACCTGATGAGTGTGCAAGATCCACCAGAGCAGCAATCCCGACCCCGGAGCCTCGGACAGCGCAGGCTCCCCACCTTACCCGACGGGATAGGGTCAAAGCACCGCTGCCACAAATGAGATGGCGACGGATAGACCCCGCCAAGGTCCATCGAAGAAGCTAAGAGAGCACAACGCCTACATGGTGAAGGGAGGCGATAACGCATATTACCGAGGAGCACAGAGTGAGGACTATCAAGGAGGACACCCACCAAGAGCCAAACTCAAGCCGCCACCACCGCCTAAGCCTCCTAGAGCAACAGGAAGAAGAGGACCGGCGTGAAGGAGATCGAGAGGAGGGCCCCAAGGAGATCGTGCACTTTCGCCAGAAGCTACGGGTTTTGATTCCCCGCGGCACTGCTCGGCCCGCCTAGTCCGAGAGGTCATCCAGAGTACAACATGGATATGAGAGTGACCAGACGAGATGTTGCTGGCCCCGCAGAGGAACGGAACAAAAAGTGCAGCATTTTGAAGATTCGACGGCCTGCACAGTTCATGCGAAGAGGGTCACACTCATGAGGCAAGACATGCATCTTGCTAGACACATCAAGGGAGAACGCCCTTAAAATTTTGTAAATAATAGAAAATTTTTGTTAATATAAACAGTTTTTGGCTAAATAATATGTCTAATCTTGCTTAATTAAGTTAAGTTATTGAATTCTGGCTTTTGTTTTAGTTAAAATGGACACTTTGAGCAAATTTGAGACGATGTCTCACACGTCGC
This sequence comes from Isoetes taiwanensis, assembly GCA_021234155.1. NCBI lineage: Eukaryota > Viridiplantae > Streptophyta > Lycopodiopsida > Isoetales > Isoetaceae > Isoetes > Isoetes taiwanensis. The sequence continues at coordinate 7,678,094 of JAJEKV010000033.1, read as the reverse complement.
GCCAGGACAGAAAATGAACTTTTCATTTTCGGCCTCGGCGCAACGTGTGAGACCATGCCCCAAAAATGCCCAACACTGCTCCAAATTGACCAAATAAGAGTACACGGAGCTCGACCCAGACTCCAGAGGAAGAACGGCGGCAAGCAGAAGAGGAGCTAACCAACTTCGAGCGAAGCCGGCAGACCCTCGAGTCGCTCCCCCACTTGGGCTAGGCATCACAAGCCTAGCCCCCATCATCATTGGCGGCGAGGAGTATCTGCTCCTCAGCGACATCCAGAATCTCCCCGAATGCAGGGACAGGGAGCTCGCTTGATGAGTTGCTGCACCAACTATGGCAGCAACCAGATTTGGATGACTTCATCGTCCGGGAGCCTCAGCTAGCCCCCATCATCATTGGCGGCGAGGAGTATCTGCTCCTCAGCGACATCCAGAATCTCCCCGAATGCAGGGACAGGGAGCTCCGGCTTGATGAGTTGCTGCACCAACTATGGCAGCAACCAGATTTGGATGACTTCATCGTCCGGGGAGCCTCAGACTTCCCGCTTCAAGTGAGGGAAGCCGACACCTATCTGGGAGTCGACTTAGATATCCAGTGCCTACAACAGAAGGCCGAGATAATGGAAGCGAGAGTCGCCAAGCGAGGAGGAGTTCTACGCCCTCCAGGAACAGATGGGGATCCGCGGCAAGACCACCAGCATCTTGATGCCGAGCTCCTCGACACCACCTCCAGCAAGAGGAGCAGGGATCGACATCAGGCGGGTCGACTCGACAATCAGAGACTACCAAGAAATCACTGAGGTAGAGGTCGACGAATACGCCGGAAGGCATAGAGCTGGAGGCCAAGCAGGAGGAGAGTCGTCAGCAACACACAACCATGCGTCAGCCGAGGTACTACCCGCCCCGCTTTCTTTGGATGGGAGAATAGCGGTGATACACCGCAAATTCAGTCCGGGGCTGGAGGAAGGAGTGTTCATGCTCATTGCACCTCCCGGCTTTGGCAGGCATGCTCGAATAACTGCAAATGTCGACTACGCCCGTCTTAGTCAAGAGAGCCGATGGCACCGGACCTTTCGACCGGCCGTGCCCTACCTGGCCGGGGGAAGATTGGAAAGAACCGCGCCTACACATCCGGACAAGCAGAGTAGAGGAGTTGGTGACAGCCTTACAGGCGGGGCGCCAACCAATGTCCTTAGGAACTTGGGACGCTCGATAGGAACGCCCAAGTTAAGAAGTTCCTTGAGGATAACCCATCCTACCGGCGATTTCAAGAATAGTTAGACTCTTGATCCCGGAGGTTTTGTATTAGGATATTATATAATATGAATATAATTTCTTTTGCACTTTAAATGTTTTGTTGATGTATTTTGTTCCACAACTATACCAACAAACATATATAATGCAAGAGAATAAATAAAACTAACCTTATAGCCATGACCTACTTGTGTATACACTAGAGGCCTAGGGCTCGGGGAACGACAACGCCGAGACCATAGGGAAGAACAGAGACTCCCCGAGGCCACCCCTCGGCAAGGAGTCCAGACAAGCATTTGGGCCCATAACCCCAGAAGAGGAAATGTCACAGATGAGGACGGACCTCGAGCAGATAAAGGCTTTCCTGGCCGCACAAGCAGGAGTGGGTTCGGAGGGCAACGCTCAGTTGCCACAAGCATCAGCTCGGAAAACAGGAAAGGACAAGAGGAGGAGCAAGAGAAGGAGGTCCCCCAGCACGGAATCCTCCGACTCAAGCTCGGACTCAGACTCTGATTCCGAGGAAGAGGTTGAACAAGTCCAGGACCGAAGGGACGACAGGCACAAGGAGACGAGAACCTCGGACTACCAGAAGAAGGTAGACTACGTGATTGCCGAAGCTCGAGCAATTCTCAAAGCAGAACAGTCGGGCATGGAAGCGGCAGGCTTGGGCTCGATGAAATGAGTGAATATGGCAATGCCTATGGTATGAAGGACAAGGACAAAGGCAGGGTGGCGACAGCTAACCTGAAGGGAGCAGCACGCATTTGGTGGAAGGGTTATGCCAAGGCCCATGGCTTAAGCAGGGATGCATGCAGGTTCAGAAAGTTTGCTAAAGCTTTCAAGCGCCATTACGTCCCGAGAGAGCACAAGTCCAAAGATGATGCAAAGAGTTTTACAGGTTGCAGCAGGGCAACAAATCAGTCCAGAAATATACAGAGGAATTCATGAGACTAAGACTTTATGTGCCAAAGTTGGGTGAAAAGCATGCAGTGGAGAGCTATTTTGAGGGGCTGAATGATGAGATCCGCAAGCTTGTAAGGGCAATAAACCCTAAGACAGTATCGGAAGCAGAATCCAAGCAATAAGCTTGCAAGGGACGGGACCTCAGAATAGCGGGCAGAGGCAACAGTATTACCAGGATAAAGGCAAGGCAACAGGGAGTTATAGTCCTAGGGCAGCCAGTCCAGGTCCAGCTAGAGCCCCGTATGGTGGCAACCAGGGGAAGCAAGAAGAGAAAAGCAGGTGTGTCCTTCAAGGATAAGCAGGAGGGGTCAAACTACTCCAAAGCAGTGCGGTCCTTTTTGCAGGCTATGCCCTAGGAAAAGAGGCAGGAGTGCATAGAAAAGCAGCTTTGCTTCAGGAGTTTCCAGCCAGGTCACAGGACAACGAACTGCCCCTACGTCATGAGTGCAGCGCTAGCCCTAACCCCTTGTCTATTTAGGTAGGAGGAAACCCTAACTTGCCATTTTCGTCCATAGGGTTCTAGAGCTCTGTTTTGGCTGCCCCAGGAGTCAAAACCGCCTCCCAGACTCTGTCTAAGTGAATTGCACCATTAGTTTTCCTTGATTGGCGGTTCGGCGGGGATGGTCGAACTCAGAGCAGGAGGAGCGAGCCAAGGATCAGGTATTTGGTCAATTTAATAGCCTAAACCGTCTTCCAGTCATTGAATCAGTAGGTTTAGCCTATTAAATTGCCCTTAGCAGCCATCTAGATCTCTAGATACCAGACTCTAACTAAGAACCTAACTCTATGATATAGATTAGATCTAGTTCTTTAGTCTTCTGTGATGTATATGGATGATGTATCTCGCGTGTGAACTCCTTGTATTGGGAAGGGGGTAGAGACCTAAAAGCTTGGTAGTTGATGCTCCTAGAGTAGCCTCTCTAGCACACTGTAGTTTCGGCCTGTATACAAGAACCACACCTGGTTGTGGGTGAAGGGGCCAGACTGGCTAAGAAGGAGGTTCGTGTTCGACTCTTGAAGCGATCCCTCGGTGTATAAGGCCTCAGGGGATCATTGTGACTAGGTCTAATGGCTTACCACCGAAAGTGCGGGTAAGGCATGGGCTCGACTGCGTGAAGTGAAGTGGTGTTCACTTTCCAGTGGGTTGGTCGAATAAGGGCGGTGGCCCTCTAGTCACCTTGAGTCAAGATGTAGACCCCTCGGTGGGAGTGATCCCTACCTGCCCCATCGAACCGGGAGATGCAACCCGGGGAATAGCCCCTTTGGCTATGCATCGGTGGGCTACTGATCAGTCCCAACACTTTTCAGCCTACTCGCAAAGTGCACGGGGAGGGGCGGATGGACTGGACAACCCTATGCCATGTTCTTATGCCGCCCAAATCCATTGCCATGGACTCATGCTCGCAATGAACTCACGGAGACCCAAGCCGCCGGGTCATCCCTTCGAGTCTGAGCCTTGGGTAGGATCTCCCATATGTATTGTGCTGATCTTTGTCTATGCAGATGTTGATGTACCACCCTTCGAGGTGGATATGTGTTGATATTGTTTACTGACATGTATGTTTACGCTTCCGCAGCTAGGTAGGCCCTGAGGGAGACGGGGTAAAATGACCCCTTCACTCTTCCCACTGGGGACCCAGCACGGTCACAGTGATATGTGGAGGGCCCTGTATCAGTATGGAGCTGGTATGGGGGATGAACTCCTGTTTGTATACGGTGAGTGCACCGTATACGAGTAGGGGACGTCACAGTGGTATCAGAGCAATGTTCTTGGAGACCAAGAGCAAAGCACTGACCATGCTCCCAGTAGTACTAACTTGATAGGATCCTTAAACCTCGAAAAATGGAAATTTTTTTTTTCTCATTTTTGTAGTATATGCTAAGCTAGTAACAGTTAAAGTGAATGAGAATGTAAAAAGATTAAAATTAGTGAGCCAAACCTCCAAAAAGTAGGATGGTCTCACACGTCGCGCCAGGACAGATAATGAGAATCTCATTTTTGGGCTGGGCACAACGTCTGAGACATCGAGCCCAAAACACCTTGAAAAGTCATGAATTTCAGAAAAATAATTTGGCAATTCCAATTTTAAGCTAAGAATTAGCTAGAATTAGTATGTTACATTCTTAAAACCATGCTTAGAAAGTATAAAATTTAGCATCAGAATCCACCATGTCTCGCACGTTGTGCCAGGACCAAAAATGAAACTTTCATTTTCAGTCTGGGCGCAATGTGTGAGACCATGAGGTTAGAAATGCTTAAATTTAGGTGTTTAAGTGACCCAGAAGGGTAGTTTGAAATTTGACCTAAAATGGCCCGTCTATAAATAGATCTAGGACCCTCCCCATTTCCACGTTCTTCCTTAAAAAATCTGCTCTCGTTTGCCAAGGCGATCTTCTGGCGCACAGCTCGAATCGACGAACCGTCAAGCATGGCCAGGACCAAAGAGACCGCTAGAGTCCCTCCAGGTGTCACTCCGCTGGCGCCATACTCGGGGAGATGATGCGCTAGCCAGCGTCGCTTCGGGCAAGAAGGTCAAAGCGTAGGGAGAGTTGTCCCAAGAGCACCCCAAAGAACAACAACGATCAAGAAGGGGATGACACAGAGGTAGAGGAGGATGCCCACTCCGACGCCGGAACAGAAGTCCAGGGCGAAGAGCAGCCGGACGTTATGCAGAAAATCCTTGAAGAAGTGGCAAGGAAGGAGAAAGAAGAAGAAGGGCGGGCCGAGGAGGAAATGAAGAAGAAAGAAGAACAAGATCGGGCGGCCGAAGAGAAGGAAGGACGGAGACAGCCGACTCCCGAGCCAACCATCGAGGAGCAGCTCGAAGCTTGGGTTCAGGAGAAGGAGGCTGAGGAGCGAGAGGAACAGAGGGAGCCGAGGCTTGAGCCAGCTGAGGAGGAGGAGCTCGCGGCATGGATCAAAAAGCACGAAGCCAAAGAGCGCCGTCGAGAAAAGAAGAGGAAGAGGGAACAGGAGGAGCCGAACACAGCCGAGGAACCGAGCAAGAAGAAGGCGAAGGCGAAGGGCACGAAGGTGGGCAAAAGAAGAGTCGTTCAGGTTAAGCGAGTAAAGGGTTTAGTCATTAACGAACCCTCAGCTGACCAGTCCTCGCCCTCCACCGACGATTCCGATGAAGATTACGTCCCCAACACCGAAGGGGCAAGCTCCTCAAAAGCCCCAAATGTGATGAGCAAAAAGCACCCTTCACCGTGAGCGGTGCAATCCCCGACCCGGAGCAGCCCGATCAGGCGCAGAAGCCCCCACCTTACCCGACGTGGGATAGGGTCAAAGCACCGCGGCCACAGCGAGAGGCGTACGTGATAGACCCCGTCAAGGTCTATCAGAAGAAGCTAAGAGAGCACAACGCCTACATGGTGAAGTGGGAGGCGTATAACGCATATTACCAGGAGCACAGAGTGAGGACTATCGAAGGAGGACACCCGACCTAAGAGCCAAACTCGAGCCGCCACCCTGAAGCCTAAGCCTCCTAGAGCACCCGTGGAAGAAGAGGACCGGCAGAAGGAGATCGAGAGGAGGGCCCCAAGGAGATCATCAGGCACTTTCGGCCAGAAGCTACGGGTTTTTGATTCCCCGTGCACCGTTCGCCCGCCTAGTCCGAGAGGTCATCCAGGAGTACAACACGGATATGAGAGTGACCGACGAGATGTTGCTGGCCCTGCAGGAGGCAGCGGAACAAAAGCTGGTGCAACATTTTGAAGATTCGACGGCCTGCACAGTTCATGCGAAGAGGGTCACACTCATGAGGCAAGACATGCATCTTGCTAGACACATCAAGGGAGAACGCCCTTAAAATTTTGTAAATAATAGAAAATTTTTGTTAATATAAACAGTTTTTGGCTAAATAATATGTCTAATCTTGCTTAATTAAGTTAAGTTATTGAATTCTGGCTTTTGTTTTAGTTAAAATGGACATTTTGAGCAAATTTGAGACGATGTCTCACACGTCACGCCAGGACAGAAAATGAACTTTTCATTTTCGGGCTGGGCGCAATGTGTGAGACCATGCCCCAAAAATGCCCAACACTGCTCCAAATTGACCAAATAAGAGTACACGGAGCTCGACCCAGAGGAAGAACGGCGGCAAGCAGAAGAGGAGCTAACCAACTTCGAGCGAAGCCGGCAGACCCTCAGAGTCGCTCCCCCACTTGGGCTAGGCATCACAAGCCTAGCCCCCATCATCATTGGCGGCGAGGAGTATCTGCTCCTCAGCGACATCCAGAATCTCCCCGAATGCAGGGACAGGGAGCTCCGGCTTGATGAGTTGCTGCACCAACTATGGCAAAGAAACAGATTTGGATGACTTCATCGTCCAGGGAGCCTCAGCTAGCCCCCATCATCATTGGCGGCGAGGAGTATCTGCTCCTCAGCGACATCCAGAATCTCCCCGAATGCGGGGCGGGGAGCTCGGCTTGATGAGTTGCTGCACCAACCACGGCAAAGAACCGATTTGGATGACTTCATCGTCCAGGGGGGAGCCTCGGACTTCCCGCTTCAAGTGAGGGAAGCCGACACCTATACAGGGGAGTCGACTTAGATATCCGTGCCTACAAAGAACATCGTGCAGATAATGGAAGCGCCGAGCTGCCAGGCAGGGGAGGAGGAGTTCTACGCCCTCCGTGAACGATGGGGATCCGCTGCAAGACCACCCAAAGATCTTGATGCCGAAGCTCCCTCGACACCACCTCCGGCAAGAGGAGCAGTGGATCGACATCAGGCGGTCGAATTTCGACAATCGAGACTACCAAGAAATCACCGAGGTAGAGGTCGCCTAATCTGCGGAAGGCATAGAGTGGAGGCCAAGCAGGAGGAGAGTCGTCAGCAACACACAACAAACAGTGTCGCCGAGGTACTACCGCCGGCTGCTGGATGGGAGAATAGCGGTGATACACCGCAAATTCAGTCCCCGGGGCGAGGAAGGAGTGTTCATGCTCATTGCACTCTCTGGCTTTGGTAGGCATGCTCGAATAGCTGCAAATGTCGACTATGCCGTCTTAGTCAAGAGAGCGATGGCACTGGACCTTTTCGACTTCGCCGTGCCCTACCGACGGCAGGGAAGATTGGCAGTAACCGCGGCCTACACCTCCGACCGCAGAGTAGAGGAGTTGGTGACAGCCTTACAGGGCGGGACGTCAACCAATGTCCTTAGGAACTTGGGACGCTCGATAGGAACGGCCCAAGTTAAGAAGTTCCTTGAGGATAACCCATCCTACCGGCAATTTCAAGAATAGTTAGACTCTTGATCCCGGAGGTTTTGTATTAGGATATTATATAATATGAATATAATTTCTTTTGCACTTTAAATGTTTTGTTGATGTATTTTGTTCCACAACTATACCAACAAACATATATAATGCAAGAGAATAAATAAAACTAACCTTATAGCCATGACCTACTTGTGTATACAGCTAGAGGCCTAGGCTCAGGGGAACGACAACGCCGAGACCATAGGGAAGAACAGACTCCGCCCAGGCCACCCTCGGCAAGGAGTCTGTACGAAGCATTTGGGCCCATAACCCCAGAAGAGGAAATGTCACAGATGAGGACGGACCTCGAGCAGATAAAGGCTTTCCTGGCCGCACAAGCAGGAGTGGGTTCGGAGGGCAACGCTCAGTTGCCACAAGCATCAGCTCGGAAAACAGGAAAGGACAAGAGGAGGAGCAAGAGAAGGAGGTCCCCCAGCACGGAATCCTCCGACTCAAGCTCGGACTCAGACTCTGATTCCGAGGAAGAGGTTGAACAAGTCCAGGACCGAAGGGACGACACCACAAGGAGACGAGAACCTCGGACTACCAGAAGAAGGTAGACTCTGCATTGCCAGGAAGCTCGAGCAATTCTCAGGCGAGAACAGGTCGGGCATGGAAGCAGAGGCTTGGCTCGATGAAATGAGTGAATATGGCAATGCCTATGGTATGAAGGACAAGGACAAAGGCAGGGTGGCGACAGCTAACCTGAAGGGAGCATCACGCATTTGGTGGAAGGGTTATGCCAAGGCCCATGGCTTAAGCAGGGATGCATGCAGGTTCAGAAAGTTTGCTAAAGCTTTCAAGCGCCATTACGTCCCGAGAGAGCACAAGTCCAGCATGATGCAGCAGTTTTACAGGTTGCAGCAGGGCAACAAATCAGTCCAGAAATATACAGAGGAATTCATGAGACTAAGACTTTATGTGCCAAAGTTGGGTGAAAAGCATGCAGTGGAGAGCTATATTGAGGGGCTGAATAATGAGATCCGCAAGCTTGTAAGGGCAATAAACCCTAAGACAGTATCGGAAGCAGAATCCAAGCAATAAGCTTGCAAGGGACGGGACCTCAGAATAGCGGGCAGAGGCAACAGTATTACCAGGATAAAGGCAAGGCAACAGGGAGTTATAGTCCTAGGGCAGCCAGTCCAGGTCCAGCTAGAGCCCCGTATGGTGGCAACCAGGGGAAGCAGCAAGAGAAAAAGCAGGTGTCCTTCAAGGATAAGTAGGAGGGGTCAAACTACTCCAAAGCAGTGCGGTCCTTTTTGCAGGCTATGCCCTAGGAAAAGAGGCAGGAGTGCATAGAAAAGCAGCTTTGCTTCAGGTGTTTCCAGCCAGGCCACAGGCCAACGAACTGCCCCTACGTCATGAGTGCAGCGCTAGCGGAGTTGGGAGACTGGGACACTCCGTCTGACGACGACGGCGAGGCAGCCCGCGACTATATTCAGGGTGAGTGTCATATCTTTGCCGCAATAGATACAGAACAAGCAGAGAGCCAGTATAAGGTAATTTGCCAAGGCCAAGTCCTTCATAGTCCTGATAGACTCGGGAAGTAGCCATAACTTTGCATCACCCAGAATGGTCGAAATGTTGAAGTTGAAACCACTGAAGTCGAAGCCAAGGCCCGTTGTCTTAGCAAGTGGAGCAGTAAGGCAGACGGCAGACAAGAGAATTAATTTCGACATCGACTTGCCAGGGATTAATATCCAGATGGGGGCAGAGGTAATGGGCATTGGCAAGTATGATTTGATCATTGGAATGGAATATCTTGGACCAGCAGGAGCCCTCATTGATTGTGGAAAGCGCAAAGTGACCCTCACAGCACCCAATGGCAAAATCATAGAGATCACAGGTAAAGAAGTTGTTCCCATTATGCAGTGCATGTCTAGTAAGCAGCTGTTCAGGTGCATAAAGAGTGAGCAAGTAGCATATATCTTCAAGCTCGAGATCCAAGAGCCCGAATCAGAAGAGGGTAAGGAAGATAAGGGGCTCAGCGAGTTGCCCAAGCAAGTAGCTAAGTTGATCACGGAGTTCCACGATCTCTTTCCAGATGAGATCAAGCAGCTCCCTCCTTATAGGGGAGTCGAGTGTGAGATAACACTCGAACCGAGAATGAAGCCGACGAGCAAGGCCCCATATAGAATGACGACGCATGAGTTGACAGAGCTAAAGAAGCAATTGCAGGAGTTGCTCGACCTAGGCTTCATTAGACCTAGTGTCTCGCCATTTGGAGCGCCCATTCTTTTTGTCAAGAAGAAGGATGGCAGTTTGAGGATGTGCATAGACTATAGGCAGTTGAACAAGCACACCATCAAGAACAAGTATGCGCTCCCCAGATCAGACGACTTGATGGATCAACTCCAAAGGGCAAAGGTCTTCTCCAAAATCGACCTAAGGTCAGACTATCATCAGATCCGGATAAAGGAAGAAGATATTCATTAAACCTCATTCAGAACGCGGTACGGGCACTATGAGTTCACGCTAATGCCTTTCGGCTTATCGAATGCCCCAGCAACGTTCATGAGGCTCATGAACGACATCTTCAGAGAGTTCTTAGACACCTTCGTAATAGTATTCTTTGATGACATTTTGGTGTATAGCAGATCCCTTGAAGAGCACGTACAACACTTAAGGAGAGTGCTGGAGAAGTTGAAGAGGCACCAGTTGTACGCCAAGTTGTCGAAGTGTCACTTCGCAACGGAGAGGGTGGAATACCTGGGTCATGTGATCTCAGCAGAAGGAATCTCGACGGATCCTGCCAAGATTGAAGCCGTCATCCAGTGGCCGGCAACGAAGAATGTGCATGAGGTCAGAAGTTTCCTTGGCCTAGCAGGGTACTACAGGAAGTTCCGTGAAGAACTTCGCTAAGATAGCGGCCCCGCTAACAGACTTGACGAGGGCGGAAAAGGTGAAAGATTGGGCAGACCATTGGCACAAGAAAGCCCAAGCAGGGTTTGAATTGTTGAAGGAAACTTTGACAACCGCCCCCGTCTTAACTCTGCCAGACCCAGAGAAAGACAAGTTGGTGGCGACAGACGCAAGTAAGATAGCCACAGGTGCAGTGCTCATGCAGGAAGAGCGTGTGGTAGCATACGATTCCAGGAAGATGAACGACGCAGAGACGCGCTACCCGACGCACGATCAAGAATTGCTTGCAGTTGTCAGGGCATTAAGAATTTGGAGGCACTATCTCTTGGGAAGGAAGTTCCAATTGGATACAGATCATCAGAGCCTCCAGTATGTATTCACGCAACCACACCTTAACCTGAGACAGCGAAGGTGGATGGAGTTCCTCGAAGAGTATGACTTTGATATAGTCTACAAGCCGGGGAAGCTCAACGTGGTAGCGGATGCGCTTTCAAGGCACCCCCTGACAACTAGAGTGCATTGCAATGCAATTTCGACGCTTTCCAGTGACTTTGGGAAGAAGATTGAAGAATCCTTGCCAACGGATGTGGACTTCAAGGAAGTATGAGCAAGCTTAAGCAGGGAAGCAAGAACAGACAAGGAGAGAGAAACCTTCAAAAACTTTAAGAAGGAAGGTAATCTCTTATACCATAAAGACAAGTTGTGCGTGCCCGAATCATCAGGTGTAAGGAAATTGATCCTCCACGACACGCACAACAGTCCAATAGCTGGCCATGCGGGATTCATGAAGACATATTTCAAAGTGCGCAGCAGCTATTATTGGCCGGGGATGAAGAAGCAGGTAGCTCGCTACATCAAGGAATGTCAGCTATGTCAGCAGACGAAGGCAGAGCAGCTTCGAATTCCAGGGGCATTAGAGCCATTAGCGGTGTCAAACGCTAAATGGGAGGTGATCAGCATGGATTTCATAACAGGGCTTCCAAGGACAGTAAGAGGGAAGGATGCCTTGATGGTAGTGGTCGACAAGTTGTCAAAGATGGCACATTTTGTGCCCTGCAGGACCACAGACATCGCTATGGATACAACAAAGCTCTTCACCAAAGAAATCGTCAGGCTTCATGGCATGCCAAGGGAGATTATCTCCGACAGGGATCCGAAGTTCATGAGTGCCTTTTGGCAAGACCTCTTTGCGACCATTCAGACGAAGCTATCCATGAGCACGGCCTATCATCCGCAGACGGATGGCCAAACGGAGCGGACCAACAGGATTTTGGAGGATATGCTACGAAACTATGTCTGGAACAAGCAAGGTATGTGGGAAGAATTTATTCACTTGGTGGAGTTTGCGTACAATAGCACCAAGCAGGAATCATCCCAAATGTCGTCGTTTATGATCAATTACGGCTACCAATGCCTAACTCCAGACACTTGGCACAATCCCGTGTCAAAAGTAGAGGTTTCGCAGCAAATATTGGCCGACATGCAGCAGCTGGTGGAAGAAGTTCGAGGATATCTTCTGGCAGCAAGGAGTCGGCAAAAGAGCATCGCCGACAAGCATCAGACAGTCAGGGAGTTCGAAGTTGGCGACAACGTGTGGCTCAAGATCAAAGTGAAGCAGGCGAAGCTCCGCATCGGAAATTGTAAGAAGCTTGCTCCAAGGTGGGCTGGACCTTTCAGAATAGTCAAGAGAGTAGGTACCCAATCCTACAAGTTCGACTTGCCAGCACACCTAAAGATTCATAAAGTCTTCCACGTGAGTTTATTGAAGAAGCATACTCCAAATCCAGACGAAGTCTTGGACACTCCAACGTTGTTGGAAATGACGGAGGAGCAGCTGGAAATAGTTCCAGAACTGATTCTTGATAAAGCCTTCAAGAAAACAAGGAGATCGGAGTTTCTCCAATATTTGGTCAAGTAGAAGCACTTGCCGGTGGAAGACGCGACATGGGTACTCAAGAGGGATCTATTGAAGCAGTACCCACAGTTTATGGAGCAATGGGACGGCAAGGTCATCTCCGAAGAAATCGGCTCAGGCATGTCGATTTGTGTAGATTAATTCTATGTGTAGTTAAGATTAATCTACGCATGCAACCTATGCTAGGTATGGGTTGCATGCGTTGTTACCGATGATGAGACCACTACGGTGATCTCTAGGGCGTGGTGTAATGTCAATGTAGGCATGACCGCGTTTCCGCTTGGATGAGTGGAAGGTAGATTAGAAAGTCTACTTCTGTCCCACGGAAGTAGACGACCTCGAGAGAAAGGAGGTCATTGAGGAATGCATTGATAGGAAAAGCACCTCTAGTCCCATATATGCATTGATAGGAGGAATCTGTCCTTCACGCCCCATATACGGGAAGGACCCTATCCTCCACGCTGGGCAACTAAAGGTGTAGGCATGAGAGGCATATAGGCATGATAGGGCGCTGTCTCCACGGCCATGATGGAAGAAGCATCCTCTTCCTATGCCGGGAGATTAGCCATGCATTTATGTAGATAGGTGGGGTGTTACCATATAACCAAAATTTTATTAATAATTAAATGGTACTAACGTAGTGTCGACCTGCAGGCCAATAGAACGCTCCGGAGGGCAAGGAGGTCGAGCTACGAAGACTTGCAACACAAATTTTGTTGGAATGTGTTGCAAGGAGTGAAGAGTACCTCAAAGGATAAGTATATATATGAATGAGATATTAAAATTTTGATTAACTAAATTGTCGTAAGTGAAATTATTGAGTAACTTACTTTAATGATGTTACGAATTGATAAGTTATTTCATAAGATAATGGCGTAATAATGTTCTAAAAATATTACCTTAAGGTAATCTTAATAAATGTGTAAGTATTATAGTAGTATATTGCATGCATCAGGTTGATTGCAGGTTAGGAAGATTCCAAGGTGGGGAGACCCACGATGCTGCGGACAACATCATTTCAAGGTGGGGAGAATATGACGTTCCAAAGACAAGAGATAACGGTCCCGGGACGATATCAGATCGCCTCGCCACGCCGCATTAACGCCACCCCCCGACCGATGTGTGTACGCGACGTAGTAGCCAGCGGTAGCCCCTAGGGGGCAACTTGCAAGGTATGTGTATGTGCATTTATTAATGTGCACATTTACCAATGTGCACATTTATTAAGGTGCACACCTTTCCATGTAGATACATTTATGCCACCTAGCCATTAAAGGCAAGTGGGCCATTCCCAATTATCCCACATGCCTAAAGGGATAATTGGAAACCCTAGCCCTAACCCCTTGTCTATTTAGGTAGGAGAAAACCCTAACTTGCCATTTTCGTCCATAGGGTTCTAGAGCTCTGTTTTGGCTGCCCCAGGAGTCAAAACCGCCCCCGCACTGGCCTAAGCAAATTGCACCATTAGTTTTCCTTGATTCGAGCAGTTCAACAGGATGGTCGAACTCAGAGCAGGAGGAGCGAGCCAAGGATCAGGTATTTGGTGAATTTAATAGCCTAAACCGTCTTCCAGCCATTGAATCAAGAGGGTTTAGCCTATTAAATTGCCCTTAGCAGCCATCTAGATCTCTAGATACCAGACTCTAACTAAAGAACCTAATTCTATGATATAGATTAGATCTAGTTCTTTAGTCTTCTCTGATGTATATGGATGATGTATCTCTGTGAACTCCTTGTATTGGGAAGGGGGGGTAGAGACCTAAAGCTTGGTAGTTGATGCTCCTAGAGTAGCCTCTCTAGCACACTGTAGTTTCGGCCTGTGTACAAGAACCACACCTGGTTGTGGGTGAAGGGGCCAGACTGGCTAAGAAGGAGGTTCGTGTTCTGACTCTTGAACGATCCCTCTGGTGTGTAAGGCCTACCGGGGATCATTGTGACTAGGTCTAATGGCTTACCACTGAGTGCGGGTAAGGCATGGGCTCGACACCCGTGAAGTGGTGTTCACTTTCCAGTGGGTTCAGTCGAATAAGGGCAGTGGCCCTCTAGTCACCTTGAGTCAGCATGTAGACCTCTGGTGGGAGTGATCCCTACCTGCCCCATCGGAACTGGGGAGATGCAACCCAGGAATAGCCCCTTTGGCTATGCATCCGGCGGGCTACAGTCAGGTCCCAACACTTTTCAGCCTACTCTGCAAAGTGTGCACAGGAGGGGCGGATGGAGTGGACAACCCAATGCCATGTTCTTATGCCAGCCAAATCCATTGCCATGAACTCTGTCTGCAATGAACTCTGGCCCAAGCCGTCAGTCATCCCTTCGAGTCTGAGCCTTGGGTAGGATCTCCCATATGTATTGTGCTGATCTTTGTCTATGCAGATGTTGATGTACCACCCTTCGAGGTGGATATGTGTTGATATTGTTTACTGACATGTATGTTTACGCTTCCGCAGCTAGGTAGGCCCTGAGGGAGACGGGGTAAAATGACCCCTTCACTCTTCCCACTGGGGACCCAGCACGGTCACAGTGATATGTGGAGGGCCCTGTATTAGTATGGAGCTGGTATGGGGGATAACCTCCTGTTTGTATACGGTGAGTGCACCGTATACGAGTAGGGCCGGACGTCACAGTAGGTGGAGTAGAGTTCATAGTAGTTCATCTGGAAGGTAGCACTCCAGATTGGTCTGTATGTTGTATCTAGAGTAGAGCCATCCTAGAACCCTTGTTGAACATCTCGAACCCTAATCAAGGAACCCTAACTGTAAGTTAGATATGTATGATTAGGTTAAGATGTTCTTATGATGTACCATGATATGATGTGATGTGATGATGGTTGATCATGTTTGCTCCTCTTGTATTGGGAAGGGGGGTAGAGACCTAGTAGCCTTACTTAGTAGTATGCTCCTAGTTTAGACCCCTTAGTTCCTATTATTATGCGGCCTGTGCATAGGAACCCACCGAGCTATGGGAGCTATGATGTGACTCAGCACTACACAACGGGGCTAGAGGCAATACGGAGGGGGGGATCCCTGCTGAGCGTGGCTACTGGGGATCCCATAGTGGGTTAGGCTTATGGTCGGTCACTTCGTGTGGGCCGGGCATGGGTCCGACACTCCTGGGGCAATGGTGTCGCCCTGCCTCTCAAGAGTTGCAAGTGTTGGCTTGGCTCTTGTTTTGGGAGGTTAAGTCGGGGACGAATCGTGTGTCGCCACGATTCTCTAGCCGCCCGTGGAACCTCTAGACCCCGGGAAGGGGAGATGCAACCCTTCCTGCCTCTACGGACCAGGGAGATGCAACCTGGAGTAGTCTCGATGGGTGATACCATGGGATTGCGTATCCGGAAGGCTAGAGTCATGCTAGAGCCCGATCTAGCTCATTCTGCAAAGTATGCACAGGAGGGGCGGATGGAGTGGTCAACCCTAGCCATTGTCTATAGCCAGCCCCGCCATTGTTATGACTCGGTCTGCTCTATCTTGAGGCCTATCCAGTCAGTCGACCTCCTTATGAGTCGGAGCCATGGGTAGGAGCTCTCATGTTTTATGGCGTATGATTATCTTCTTTGCCGTTATGGATATGTGGATGGTCTACCCTCCGAGGTAGTATGACGTATTGATTATTGCTAGTTCTGACAATGTTTATGCTTCCGCTGTGATAGGAGCCCATAGGGGAAGGGTGCGCAAGACACCTTCGTGTCCCCTTCCCGCACTACGAGGATCCCAGAGTGCGGGATAGACGGAGAGCCCGTGCGGTCGGAGGACCGAATGGGGGATTTCCTACGGGGTGTACGGTTGGGAGCCGTATATTTAGTAGGGAGCGTCACAATGGTATCAGAGTGATGTTCTTGGTTGACCAAGAACTAGCACTGACCACATCCTTGAAAGTAGTCTAACAGGCCTGATAGGGTGCGAAATGAAAATTTCCACCATGGAACCTCGAAAATAGGGGAAAATTTTTTCTCCTAGGTAGTGGGTCCGTAAGAATAGGCTAAGTTGTTAGATGAGGAAAAGAATGAGTCAAATAAACATTCTAATAAAATTGGAGTAGAAATTATGAATCAGCATCAAAATTCACCTAATATGGGTCGAAGAATCATGCCAATCCTAGACCTGGGTGAAAAATGGCGCAAATTCATAATTAACACTTCAAACCATTAGGAAAAATTCGAAAGTTTAATATAATACTGTATTAAGTATATACTAATTAATGGTAGGGGAATATTCCCTAGAGCACCTTCCTTTTTAAATATCTTCTTGCCACCTCATTTCCCCCCAAACCTTGCCTACCACCTTCTCTCTCTTGATTAGCCTTACGTCACCAGTTTCTCAGACCATAAAATATGGCAAGGACCAAGCAAACCTACAAGAAGACTAGCCCAAGGCAGACACCTTCGATGGCGGCAGCAGTAGCCGGAGGTCATGGCAAGCAGGTTCCAGAGCACCTTCGGCCGAAGCCAGGTGAGGAGGCGTCGTCTTCCACTGACGAGACCTTCCACATCTCCCAGGAGGAGGCCCCGAGCAGCAGCAGCAGCTCTTCGTTGGCAGGCACTCAGCGAACCGACAAAACTCGCCACTTTGGGCCCCTGACTGACGAACAGGTGGAGCATCGATAGGAGGAAGAGCGTCGGGAGGAGGAGACCGGGGAGCAGCAACAGCAGCACCAGGCCCAGACCCAGCAGGCAGGCCCTTCTTCAATCAAGAAGAAGGGCAAGGAGAAAGTGAAGGAGTGGCCAGAGGACAGGGCAGCACGGAAAAAAAGGGAGAGGGAGCTGAAGGAAAAGGAGAGGAGGACGAAGGCGAGAAGAGATAGGCCACGGGCACGGGCCATCAGAACGCTCCTAACCGACATGCCCTTAGCCAACTGGGCAAAACCATCTAGACGTTTATGAGTAGTCGCTTCTACCCATTTATGCCGGTGTCTCGGGAATGCTCCACAGGCACATTCAAGGATCGAATACTTGAGCGGTCTACCATGGGCCCGTTACAGTCTCTCCCACTAGAACTATGCTCGTCCTCGAGCATCCAAGCCTATACCATGTCACAATGATTACCAAGTCTTTGCAAATTACCCATGCATATAGGCACCCATGGAGACTCGAACTCGAGACCTGCTCTGATACCAACTGTAACGTTCCTAGCCGACATGCCCTTAGCCAACTGGGCAAAACCATCTAGACGTTTATGAGTAGTCGCTTCTACCCATTTATGCCGGTGTCTCGGGAATGCTCCACAGGCACATTCAAGGATCGAATACTCGAGCGGTCTACCATGGGCCCGTTACAGTCACCATCGAAGAACCTCGCCCACGCGAGGAGGAGGTCGAGGAAGAGGAGGAAGGAGATGGTGACGAAGAAGAGGAGAATGAGGAGGAGGAATAGGAGCAGGACGTTGGGGAAACTTCAGACCCCAACGCACGCCCACCCTACCCGAAGTAACCCAAGCCACCTAAGGTAGTGAAGAAGCAGAGGGCGTGAATTGCGGCCAAGCAGGATCACGAAGTCTGCTTAAGAATGAAGGTGTACCAGGAGTACCTCCATCGCTGGACGAGGTATAATGATTGGTATTGTAAGCAGAATGTAGAGAAGTTCGTGAAGGGAGGGCGGTCGAAGAATCAGCCGAAGCCGCCACCACCTAGGCCGGAGAAGCCCAAGAAGACCCCATCACGGGCCAAACTCCCGGCACGCTCGGGTGTTTAGGGAGATTAGGCACTTTCAACAGTGCACTAATCTCCTAATAAGGAAGGCGCCATTTGAACGCCTTCTTGGCAAGTGATGTGTGAATTCGGACTGACATGTGGTCACCCCTCTAACCACCCGGGCCCTGCAAGAAGCCTCAGAAGCAGAGCTGATCCAGCTCTTTGAGGAGGGAAACCTTTGCGCCATCCACGCCAAGCGGGTAATTGTTATGCCCAAGGACCTGCACTTGGCGCGGAGGATCCGCAAAGAGAGGCCCTAAGACCTCACGTTTTGTAATTTTGTTAAAATTAAAGTTTTCCAGTGTAAATTAACTTTTCTTGATATATATAAGTTCTTTTCCCTCTCAGAATTTGATTGTATTATGCTTTGAAAAATGTGAGTAATTAAGTTAAATTGTAGTAGAATTTTTGTACATTGCTTAGAATTTGCCTAGAAACCTAGTTTAGAAGTCAATTCCAAGAATGGATTATCAAAATGCCAAGTTCAGCGTAAACCGGTCGATCCAGAAAACGCTGCCAAGGTTCACGACGCAGGCCAATTTGGCGTGAATCAACCCGATTAGCCCAATTTGACACCTTTTGATATCAATTTTGCTTGAAACAAGTTGCTAGCTAGGTTAGAATCCACCCAAATAGTCATGTTAGTATCTTACAACCCCTAGAAATGCCTAATCACCTTCCAAATCAGCCAAACCGGGTTGATCCGCGCAAAACCGCCTTGCGTTCGCAACGCAGAGCTCATTTGCGCGAATCGACCCGGGTTGCCCCATTTTGGACAGGATTGACCAAATTCGACCCAACAAACTGCCATGTAGTGTTTCTTGCCTTGTTTTTCTTAGATTTGCACTTCATGGTAGCTCAATTGGATACCCATAGCCTTAGAACAAAAGTCTCTTCCATCAAGAAACCTTGTGCACGGAACCCGAAGCAGACCATAGTCTATAAAAAGGGCCTCATTTGACATTTTTTCCTTCACTTTAACTGTTCCTAGCATCTTAGCTCCAATTTCCCAATCTTTCATTGATCTTTGCAAGCCATTTTCGACACTTACCTCTGCTCAATGGCGCCCAGTAACTTTGTAAGATGGTATGATGCTGCCAACCATATTCGTGATTTTCCTGCTGATCAGGCCTTCCATGTATTTGACCATCTCTTTGATCTCCATGCAACATTGACCAGAACCCCTTTCTACACTGACATCATTTGCCAATATGACCAGCAGATCCTACCCTGGGAAGTTAGCTTGCCGCCTAGGGGAGGGAAATGGGTATCCCTAGATTCGCTTAGCCAAGCCGTAGGGGGAGGGTCCAAGGGCAAGAGCAAGCTGTGGGATAGAACACGTACCATGCCCGACTACATGACCCGCAAGCATAATAGGCATAGATATCTATCAGCCCATGCAGCCCTTGCTCTATTCATGCAGTATAACACAATCAACAAGGTGGGGGAGCCCTCAATTCAGCCTTTGGATCTAGCGCCACTCGACACTCGAAGGGAGCAGAGCCACATTTATGAGATCGAGTCCTCGGAGTACGAGTACCATGGCATGACATCAGGGACATCAGCACTGCAGATCGAGCAAGACTACGAGCAGCTAGGGGAAGAAAATCCAGATTGGGAAAGCAGAGAGGCGATGAGGATGGAGAGGCGAATAGCCAGGCATGATGACGAAATCAAGCGGGCCTATGAACCACCAATTGGCATCACAACCCTGTCACCAATAATCATCGACGGAGAGGATTACATCCTGGCGAACGACATCCTCAACCTTCCTTACTGCCAAGAAGAAGGGCTCAGAATCGATGATCTCTTAGGATTGATGGCGAAAGAGCAGCACAACGACTTCATCGACTACTCCTATCAAGAAATTCCAAGGGAGCTAGCGGAGCGACACTCATACGCTGGGGAGACAATGTCAGATATAGCGGCCTATGAGCAGATAAGATAGATGTATCGCCAACAGGAGCCAATCATCCCAAAGGAGGAGTTTCAACAAATACAGAGCAGATTGTACAAACCAGGAAGAGGCCCAAGCTCTAGCCGAACGGTTCGTTCCAGGAGTATGCGGGAGGCATCCAGTAGCATCAACCTGGAGAGCGCAACTACCATGTGGAGGGACCATGAAGACCTCTTGGCATTAGACGTCTACGGCGAAGCAGCTCAGAGAAGGGGCACAGGCTCGAAGGCCATAGGGAAGGGTAAGGCACTCCGGTACTATCTTCCAGCCCTCAGCCAAGGGCAGATGATAGTCTTCCACAAGGAGTTCAGCCCGCGGGGAGAAGAGTCGGTGGCACTCCTCATAGCACTTTCTGGCTTCGGGCAGCACGCCAAATTAGACCCTGTAACGGATCACGTCATCCTCTTCAAGAGATCCGTGGCACTCCACTGCCTCGACTTCGCCAGAGGCCACCTCAGGGATGCAACATTGACGGTAGTAGCGGCAACGGTATCAGAACTCCCGGTGCCTGAAATGGCTCGAGCATTCGAAGGGGGATCTTCCAGGAACATCTTGCACAACCTCGGCAAAGGCCTTCGGCTTAGGGACGTCAAGAATTTCTTCAAGTTGACGAAGGGCCATCGAAGATAAACAAATTCTGTTTTTAATTATCTTCTAAATTGTATTGAATCTCTTCACTTCTATATACTATCATGTATTTTATATTAACGTGTAATTTTTATATATTAATGACTATAAATTGTCCTTAACTTATAAGTGCAATTTTGACATGATTTCTTTTATGCTAAACAATAATTCACTTGTAAATAAGGATGAATAATGTATAACTTAAGTAATAGCATTGATGACTAATACTCGCAGCCAGGAACACTGGCTCGGGGTCTCAAGGCCAGGGCCGGCATCACCAATGGGCACCTAGAAACTTGCTTGGACGTGAACAGACGACAACAACGAAGAAATGATAGTGGAGACAATCAACGCAAGGCTCACCCAAATGAGGAACCAGATGCACCAGCTGATTCACTGGGCAACCCCATTGATGAACGCCTAAGAATATGGACCAGCACCACCACCTCCACCACCACTACCTGCCCAAGGCATTGAGGAGGCTCCACAACCAGAAGGGGAAGACAATCAGAAAAATGTCAGGGACAGGAAGAGAAAAAGGAGAACCAGAAGGACCCCAACACCATCTAGCTCCAAAGACATCGATACCGACAAAATGTAATCAGCTTCTAGTTCAGAGAGTGAGTCCGATACATCACGTGTAAGAGCCGTGGCAAGGAAGATGATGACTATCGAAGAAAGTTGATAGCCATGAGCAATGTATGGAAGACTAGGAAGTTGGGTCGGCCAGTGGAAAGATAGGTCAAGCATGGAAGCGTAAGCTTGGCTTGATGAGATGGAAGAGTTTGGCAATTCTTACGGCATGAAGGACAAAGATATAGGGAAGGTTGCTATAGCAAACTTAATAGGAGCAGCCAGAATTTGGTGGAAGGGCTACGCGAAGTCCAATAAGCTGAAAAGAAACAGTTGCAGATTCAAGACATTCAGCAAGGCTTTTCGAAGACATTATGTGCCAAGATCACACATTAGCAGGCAGATCCAGCAGTTCTACAGGCTAGACTAGGGGAACCTATCAGTAGCTAAGTACACAGAGGAATTCATGAGACTAAGGCTTAATGTTCCCGGGGTATCTGAAAGGTAAGCGGTCGACGGTTACATTGAAGGATTGAAATAA
Organism: Isoetes taiwanensis; assembly: GCA_021234155.1. Lineage (NCBI taxonomy): Eukaryota > Viridiplantae > Streptophyta > Lycopodiopsida > Isoetales > Isoetaceae > Isoetes > Isoetes taiwanensis. The sequence continues at coordinate 7,656,455 of JAJEKV010000033.1, read as the reverse complement.
AGATTAAAAGGCTAGTTCGAAAGCAATCAACCCCAAGTCGGCCGCATTAAGTCAAGACAAAGCCTTAAGTTTGGAAGAAGCACCAGCATACTCCAAAGCCGTAAAATAAGCTTATTATTCAAAGGTAAAACAACAGGCGATCAAGGGCGATAGAATAAGCAAGCATCAACTACGCCAACCGGAGGCCAATATCAAGGGAAAGCCCTTTGGAGACCGTAAGCCACAAGATGGATCAGGGGGCAGTTCACTCAAGCGTCTTTTAGACAACCTGCCAAAGGAAAAGAGGGTGAATGCATTGAAAAGAAGTTGTGTTTTTAGGTGCTTCCAGTGTGGCACCGTAAAACACGACCGCCCATTCATGCAAAGCAGCTTTGGCGTAATCCGTGGGATAGGTTCAATATCAAGGTGACGCTTTATACGTAAATAATGATGAATTGTATGATACAAGACATATTTGCCGTGATAAAACGAAAAAACGAAAAAAAAAAAATTTGAAGATTTCGCCAGACGCTGAAAAACAACGCGGAAAGCGACGAGAAAATTTTTCGCTGCACGCCGAAAAACGTATTGAAAACCACAAGACGTATACGCCGTAAAAAAATATTGCGACGCCAAAACCTCAGATCAAGCAGACGCTGAAGTATTTTCACAGACGCTGAGCATACGTAAGAATTCGCCGCGACGCAAAATTCATTTTTTTTTTTTTGAATTTCAGCAGACGCTGCATTCTTCAGACGCGCATGCGAAAATACTTTCGCGCACGCAAGATGGTAAGGTTTCGCTGCACGCTTTTTTTTTTTAGCGCTTTATGCGACGCGGTTTTCACCGCTTTGCACGCGCTAAAAAGTTTTCGCCAGACGCTTTCACGCTTTTTTCACAGACGCCAATTTTTTTTCTACCGGGCGAGGTTTAAATACGTTAAATACGTATTTTATTAAAAAATACGTATTTTTTTACTTTATACGTCAGGAATTTGAATTTTGTACGTACAGAACTTATCCTGGGCAGAACTTGCAGATTGGGATTCACCAACCGAAGGAGACAACGAAGAGGACGATCAGCAGGAAGCCCAAGATTTCATAGAGGGTGAGTGCCATATTTGTGCAGCTATTGAGTCAGGTGATATTGAAAATCAGTCCACAGTCATTGCGGCTGAGGGAATCATAGATAGCAGTCCATACCTAGTCTTGATAGATACAGGTATCTCTCATAACTTTGCCTCTCCTAGGCTGGCTGCCCTAATGAAGAATAAAGTCTTGAAGTCAAAGCCAAGGCCAGTTAGCATGGCAAACAGTGCCATTCGCCACATTAAGGGGAGGAGGATCACGTTTGACATAGACCTTAGTGGAAGCAAGTGGCCGATGGGGGCAGAGGTCATGGATATTGGAAAGTATGACCTTATAGTAGGAATGGAGTTCCTAAAGCCAGCTAAAGCGATGATTGATTGTGAACGCAACGAGATCTCCATGACGGCGCCGGACGACAACAGATTCATAATAAAACGTAAGAAGGTACCTTCTCCTATGCAGTGCATTTCTATGAAGCAGCTAAGAAAGAGTATAATAAGAAATAAGGTGGAGTATATTCTGAGGTTAGAGGTAATTGAACCAACCAAAGAGAAGGGAAGTGACTTAAGTGGGAATCAGTTGCCCAAGCCAGTAGCAAGGCTCATTAGGGAGTTCAATGATGTATTTTCAGATCAAATCCGTTAGCTACCACCTTATAGGGGTGTAGAGTGTGAAATCACACTAGCTCCAGATGCTAAGCCTACCAGCAAGGCACCTTACAGAATGAGCACTCCAGAGTTGATAGAGCTCAAGAAGCAGCTACAGGAATTGCTTGACCTTGGATTTATTAGAGCAAGTGTGTCTCCTTTTGGAGCACCCATACTCTTCGTGAAGAAGAAAGATGGGAGTCTAAGAATGTGTATAGATTATCGCCACCTTTAACAAGCGCGATATAAAGAATAAGTATGCTCGCCAAGGGCGATGATTTGATGGATCAGCTCCAAGGAGCGAAAGTTTTTCTAAGATTGATTTGAGGTCAGGCTACCATCAAATAAGGATAAAAGAAGAGGATATCCATAAGACCGCCTTTAGAACGCGGTATGGGCACTTTGAGTTTACGGTAATGCCCTTTGGCTTATCGAATGCCCCGACAACTTTCATGCGTCTCATGAACGACATCTTCAGGGAGTTCTTAGATGAATTTGTCATTGTTTTCTTCGACGACATTCTAGTCTACAAAGAAGTCCATTGAAGATCATTGTCGATTTGAGAAGAGTGTTGGAAAAGTTGAGACGGCAAGATCTACCAGATGGGAAGCTCTCCAAATGCCATTTTGCTACCAAAAGAGTGGAGTACTTGGGCCACGCGGATATCACGGAAGGAATCTCCACCACCTTCGAAGATTGAAGCAAAGAGTGGATTGGCCATCTCCCAAGAATGTAGCCGAGGTGAGAAGCTTTCTAGGTCTGGCAGGATACTATAGGAAGTTCGTAAAGGACTTCGCTAAGTGGGCGTCCCCCTTGACGGACCTCACCAAGAGTGTTAAGGTGAAGGATTGGAGAACACATTGGCTAGAAAATGTTCAAGCTTCATTTGAAAAGCTTAAGGAAGCCTTAACAACAGCCTTCAGTATAATCCCCGCCGGATCCGCACAAGGACAAGATAGTGGCAATCGATGCAAGCAAGATAGCAAATGTGGAGTCCTTATGCAAGAAGGAAGAGTAATAGCCTATGATTCAAGAAGTTGAATGACGCCCGAAAATAAGTTATCCAACCCATGATCAAGAACTTCTAGCTATTGTGAGAGCTCTTTGTATTTGGAGGCATTATTTGCTTGGGAGGAAATTTCAGATAGATACTGATCACCAGAGCCTCCAATACATTTTTACCCAACCACTCCTCAATCTAAGGCAAAGGAGGTGGATGGAATTCCTCGAAGAGTATGATTTCGAGATTGCTTATAAGCCGGGTAAGTTGAATGTGGTTGTTGATGCTCTCTCTAGAAGACCCCTTGAGACGAGAACACATTGTAACGCCATATCAACTCTTTCGAGTGGGTATGGCAAGAAAATTGAGGAGACCTTGCCATCTGATGGTGATTTCAAGGAGGTATGGGCAAGCCTCTCTAAGGGGACTAGAACAGATAAGGAAAGGGAAGCCTTCAAGCATTATAGGAAGGAAGGCAACCTGTTGTATCATAAGCATAAGTTGTGTGTGCCCGAATCGTCAGGCGTAAGGAAGTTAATTCTTCATGACACACACAACAGCCCAATAGCAGGGCATGCGGGGTTTATGAAGACGTATTTCAAGATTCGAAGTAGCTATTTCTAGCCGGGAATGAAGAAACAGATAGCCAGATATATTCGGGAATGCCAATTGTGCCAGCAGACCAAGGCAGAGCAGCTTCGGATTCCGGGAGCCTTGGAACCTTTGGCAGTGCCGAATGCCAAGTGGGAAGTGATAAGCATGGATTTTATTACAGGACTTCCTAGGACTCTACGAGGCAAAGATGCATTAATGGTTGTCGTAGACAAATTATCTAAGATGGCACACTTCGTGCCTTGCAAAACTACGGACACAGCCCTAGACACTGCCATTCTATTTGTAAAGGAGATTTTCAGACTCCACCCGCATGCCTCGAGATAATATCATGTGGATTCCAAGTTCATGAGTACATTCCCGCGTGATCTTTTTACCACGCATCCGCACCAAGCTCGATGAGCACGGCCTACCATCCTCAGATGGATGGCCAGACGGAGTGGATGAAAAGGCTCACTCATTCTTGGAGGAATCAGCAAAGTTCTCTCTTTCAATTGTCCAAGGCACCATTCAAATGCTTCTTGAGCGTCCTCCTTCTATCTAAAATTCTACCCTTGCTTCATACAATCCATAAGTGGTCGGGTTACTTTAACTTAAATTGTGCAAATACCTACTACTAAAACTAAGTTGGCCATTTAAGCTTCTCACTTGGGATACATTTGTAGGTGGTTTCACCTTCTCCAAGGCTGCAATCTTACCATGATCCACTTGTAACCCCTTTTCTAAAACATAATTGCCCAATAGTTTTTCCTCCTCTAGTGAAGAAAATACACTTAGCAGATTTAAACTTATGACATACACCCGGCATCTTTCAAGAACTTTTCTGAGATGATCCAAGTGATCCCTTCTTGATTCGAAAAACACCGTTAAGTCATCTATAAAGACTCTCAAAAAGTTTAAAATATCATGAAAAGCACATGTCATAACTCGTTGAAATGTGGCTGGAGCATTTGTGAGGCCAAAAGGTCATACCTTATAAGCATAGATGCCAAAAGATGTTCAAAAAGCCGCCATTGCTTGATGTGGTGGATAGATTTGATCTGATTATATCTTGAGTAACCATCCAAGAAAGAATAGGCCTGATTTCCTGCAACAATATCCAACAAGGTGTCTATGAATGGTGTAGGAAAATGATCTCTTTGGTAGCTTTGTTGAAATCCTCGTAATCAATGCATACCGGATTGAGTTATTTGGCTTTTCAACTGGTACAATAGAACTGATCCAATCTGAATTTGGCACTGGTACAATAAATCCCCGCCCAAAAGCTTCATGACTTCAACCTTTACTTGCTCCTCTATGGTCGGATTCATTCTCCTTTGAGCTTGTTGGACTGGTTTTGATCCTTGTTTCAAATCAATGGTATGAACCACAACCTCTGGTGGAATGCCTTTCAATTCTTTGTAATTTCTTGCCAAAACATCCCTGAATTCTCTTAACAAAGATATCAAATCATGTTCCTCCTCTTGAGTAAGATCGCCTCCAATAGTAACCAATTCTTCTTGATGGGTAAAAGCATGAAAGGGTGTCTATAAATGTAGCCCTTTTTGTACATATACATATGTACAAAATGCACATTTTTGGAATAACTGTCATCATGATCCGCTAGTAACTGCCATGATTAATGGCTATCCACTACTCTGAACCCGCAATTATCGGATTTTGAAATTCTTTCCCAAATTCTTTCTTGGTTTGCCTCTCGTTCACTATCCCGCCCCTGCCTTCTCTGCTTGAATTCCGATCACGAATTCTTCATCTAGCTATGGCCCCAAAACGCCCCCAGATGAGTGCTTGCTCATCACACAGCCCAAGCAAGAAGCCAGTGCTTTCGGCAGTGGATCTTTACCTCCAAGGAGTTTACGTTTGGGTTCTGAGGTGATCCAAGCCAAAGACCTCCATGATAAACATGTAGAGGCCCACATACCCAACCTAGAGATGGTTATGAACGAGGTATGGGGTGAAGCTCCAAAAAACAGACGAGGATTCAAGGAAGGGAGAATCCAGAACGCATGGAAAGATGATTTTTTTAAATATTATGAATTGGTTTATGGCAAGAAACAGGTTACAAACCATTATATTTCTACCTATTTTGCCAGAGCATTTGCTCTTCACTTGAAGGGACGGCTTGTTGATTGGGTGGACGTGGCTAGGACTGCCAAAGATCTTGCCAAAACCCTCATTTCAGACGTTACAGAGGACCCTACAACAGGTAAATCCTCAACTATCAAACAGACATCGTATTGCAGCAGTAATATTAGAGCCCCGGTTATTCTAGATCGATGTTGACACAATAAAGCAGTTATTTAAGCATGGGTTGGAGGAGAAAACTAACCTATTGAATGAAGTAGAAGCATTGGAAGAAAGAAGGAGGGATGCATTGAAGGTCATCACCGGATTGAGGGTAGAAAGGATATGCTATCCAAGATCCGCAGCCAGACCGCCGTAAAAAATAGATGAGACAAAACAGAATTTGACAAATTGTCCTGTGATCCCGCTGGAAATCAAGTTATGTTCTGAGTGTTGAAGTACAAGTTGGAAGACTTGGTTATGAGTAGACATGATAAAGAGCAAAGACTCTTCTAAGCTAGACATTGGTTTGCAGGAAGCAACTAAAGAAATTGAAAGGCATGAAATCTCAATTGAACAAGCAAAGGAAAAACTTAATTGCATTGAATTGGTTCAGCAAAGGCATTCACATATTTTGATTTCATGGGGAGAGCAGGACCTATTGTTCTCACGCACCCGAGGCCCTACCCTCAGAGGGAGCTACTTCTATAGAGCAGTTCATCACATTCGGGTTCAATGTACTGCTAGGCCAAGGCTTTGGCAAAACCGGGTTTGTTGTTGCTAGCTCCATGCAGAGATGCTTATTGCCTCTTCTCGCTTGTGTTATCGGGTCCATGAAAGATGTAATTGCATAAAAGGTTGCATCCGGGATGAGGGCATTGAATTCAATTTTGGTTTCCCTCGGGCCGTGGAAAGGTATGCATTGTTCTCAACTAATTTAAACTTATATTTCACTTAATTCATATTTGTTATTGTAATCGTGATAGTTCTACATGTATGGCTTTCAAAGGCATTGCTATTCCTTGTACATGTATAACTTTTAGTGTACATCCTCAGAAGTTGAGGTACATAGGCATATATTTGCTTGTTTATTGATGCTTTTATTTTTGAGCTTGGACTGCAGCTTGTATCAGCTTGTACATGTCTCTAATGGAGTCTACATCTGCAAATAGATGTACATGCATTTATTTTTAGAGTGCATCCGTAGATGGATTCATAAGTATGTGCATTTTTACATATATGTGCTTTTTTTTTTTTGGCATAGATCTACATTCCCTAATGGATATTGGTACATATCTGGGTACATCTGTACATCCGGGTACACGATGTACCTTTATGTACATTGAGGAACATGTACATGTACATTTGGCTATGGTTAAATGTAGTTACTTACATTTGGTACATTTTATGTACATGAAATGTACATGCTTGGCGTAATGTACCAGATATTTCTCATTAGTTCTGCTTTCATGTTCTTTTTATGTCTATTGAAATTTAGATCATTTGTTTGTTTGCGATGAGGTCGTTCCTATCCCGTATGTTTTAATGGCTGATGTTCTTGAGCCATCGCAGATCGACTCTCTTTTACAGATTTGATCGAGCATAATAAGCGCATCGAATCAGAGACCTCTACCTTCCAGCCCAGATCACCAATGACATTTACAAAGGCCAAGAATAGAACAACCGCAACAAAGCCTCCTCGAACATGGCAAAGTGAAGTTGAGGAAATTGAGAGGATGGCACTTGAGAAAGCTAAAGCAGCTTGCGTGTGTGCACCCTTCAATGATCGGGGCCGCAACAAAAACTCCCTTCATCACCAAGTGCTAAATTAGTAATTGTAGAAGCTAAGAAAGATTCAGCCTTCCGCCTCAAAGATCATCCGCAGTCCCGCCTGACCCTGTTACGTATAGAAGCTACAAAGGAATCAGATCCAGATTTTATCCCAGAGATACCAGTGGAAGAGGAAGCCGAGTTGGTAGTTGAGTCCACTCCAAAGAGGAGGCAAAAGAATGCCGGTGATGGCACTCCAAGAGGAAAAAACAGCAAAAATCTCCAAAGAAGAAAAAAAAAAATGTCCTCCTAAAAGAAAATCTCCGTGCAAAAAAAAGTGCCACCACCACCTAGAAAGAGGTATGTCCAAGATGAACTAATTTTGTTAAACATCTCGATTTATGATAATTAACCACATTTTTTGTACATAGGACACCATCACAAAGCCATGAAGGAAGCCGATCCCGATCCTTCCGAAGCCGGAACCTAAGAGGAAGAGGATGAGGATCTACAAGCAAATATTGATGTGATAACAAATAAGGTGCAAGCAGTCCACGTAAGATGCCAAGTGTGATGAATTTACAAGGTGAGTAATATACAATTGATTACAATAGATATATTCTTTTGCTAATGCCGTTGTTTCCTTTGTACAATTTAGTGAACCGATCGAAAAAAGGTTGGTTCCATTCACTCCTTATAGGGACTGGCCCCTCCTAAGCCGCACCCTCTATCTTTCAAAGTGATGTTGACGAAGTTCACTGAAGTCGGACTTGACCTCTAAGATGGTAGATGTCTATGGGAGGTAGGCTAGCATTTCAACATATTTATGTTATTTCATTCCCTAAGTCACTCATCTTATGTATTAATATGTATTCTGGATTTGTGTGCATGTACCTTTGTAGCAGTCTTCCATCTGATTGGAAACACAAGTTTTTTACGGTTCGACCGACACCTTCCGTAATTTTGTGAATTCCTCAAGATGTGGGGGGGGGCGATGCACGTAACACTAACATAAAGGAAGGGCTGGATGGCATTTTGATTGCAAGATGCCAATACATATTTGTTCCAATTCTGCAAGGCCCAAATGTGGCATTGGCAATACTTGTGCTTGCTGGTCCGGTGAAAAGCTCTTGTCCATCTATAGCTAGCCCAAGTATACAGATCCTCTCTCCGCCAAAGGCTATGTACCCGGATGCTAAAGTGGTCCGAAGTAAGTATGAGTTTCGCTTTTAGTTTTATGATTTGATTATTCTCATATTGCAATTTCTTATGCTTGATTTATTCTCACATTGCAATTTTGCAGTGTTTCATAAGCTTGTGATCAATAACATGATGCTCGGATCCAACAAGCTTAAACCATGGTAGGAAGAACTTTGATGCTCCCGTGTTCTCGGCCCTAAAATGCAAGAAACTAGTACCAAAGAACCCTTGCATGTACATTGTGGCTTACATGCACAAATTCATAGATGCCGCGGGTTGATGCATGCCCAAACTCCATTTTTGTAAGTAGAACATGTTATTTTCCTATTAGTTATTTGTTGGTATAGTCCTCTAATACTTGTGCACCATGCATGACACCCAGCTTGGTTCATCGATGCCTATGCCAAGTCAACGGAGGGATCATCTAATGGAGGCATTAATTGTAGAAGGCTAGATGAATATACAAGCAGCTTGTTCCTACATGTGGTAGATAGTCCCTTTGACTTGTTTGTGAATTACAGCTTTGTATGAGCCATGCCCGAGCTTCTTTGTACTCAATAAGTAATGAAAAATTAATTTATTTGGCTCACTTACACGTGCAAATAAGAATTGTGTAATTATCAATGTGTTTTCTCAATTGTGTAATCCAAAATGTAATTATAAATTGTGAATAGACTCTCAAGTGTTTTGTTGCCGACAGTGAATCATCTAATCTGTGGAGAAAGCTCATTATCTTTGACTTAAATTCGTGGTTGGGCAAGAGTGTGCACAAGAATGAAAATATTAACTCAAGATACCAAAAGATCCGTAAAGATGAGCTTCAATTCAATATAGGAAATGTGTTTTTTTTACCGCAGCCGTGGTTAGCATCACCGCTTGCATTTGTAAGAGAAGGGTTTGATGTTGCCATCCTGGTCTTCACTCACTTCTAAAAATCTTCTACCAATTGTGGATCAAATTTGTGATGCTTTTTCCATAAAGTCAAGTTTGTTTACAGCCTGTGAGCAAGTTGTTGATTCTCGCCACACAAACACCCTACCGAACCTCAAAAGGGGTTGTTTGTGAAGCCATTAGTCGTGGTATGGAAAGAGTACCCCAGTACTATGGAAATACAGCTTTGATCGATGACGAGAGATACAAATCCACTCAACCCGTGAGGGAAGCTACATATGTCCTTTCTCTTGGACACCAATATTAATGCGATGGCTTGTTTGTCATGGAGCTCATTCCATGGCTTAATGGATTGAAAATGGTGAAGATGGTATAGTGTATGTAAAAGAGCATCCAATGACTAATGCAAAGCAGATAGCATATCGAAAGGTGTGGAAAATATTTTGTCGGGCAAACTATGGCAGCAACTTGGGTGCTCACGCCTAAATTTAGTCAATATATGGAGCAAGCAATGGAGAAACCGCTGCCATGTTATTGGCCCTCGAGTGGCCCATTGTTGGTACAGACTAAACTGATGTACAAATTCAAATGTTATGAATATATGTATGAAAGTTTTTGTTCATTGCACTTGAGTACTGCTTTTACCGCCTTCTTATTGGTACAATTATGAGTGTGTATACATAATTAAGTCAATCTTCATTTGCTTTGTAGATGAATGGACTTTGTAGATGAATGGACTGAAACAAAAGACTATTATGAAACTAAGAGATAGAGTTCTCACTGCACCCAGAGGTAATAGAAACCAACACAAGCCGCAAGCACATAGGGTTGGGGACCGATTATCGCTTCTATACCGCTGTTCCTCGGACCGTGGGGAAAAGGTTGACCAAATTGAAAACTATGAGGAACGAAAGCAACCACAAAATGTATATTGGCAAAGAACTCACTTGTTGCACAACCCTTGGGGAAGGCACGGTCCGGGAAGATGAAGGCCATGTAGGATGGAAAGGTTTGCCGGTGGCACGAGCTATAGAAACCGCATGGACTATCAAGATTAGAGGATATCTCTACGCCTCTAGGCGGGCTGGAAGACATGATGCAATAGTCATAAGATATCGCCCTACCGACATTTTGAAGCTAGGCTATGAATTATGAGCCATGCTCACTTTCGTGTGTGTTGTATTTATGTCCACAATATAAATATATGAACCATTTGTACATGAAAAACCCCGCCCATTTCTTTATCTTTGCCATGACCAAAACTATTTTTAATGTTTATGTAATTCAACTTTCTTATGTTCAATTCTAATCAACTTACACTTAACAAATATCTCTGGAATGTACAACAGATGTACATAAGATGTACATAGGATGTACATATTATGTACATTGATGTACCTAATGCACTATTGAAGTAGTCCTTGTCATGTACAATGAAAATTTGTTCAGTTCTTATCTCTTATATGAACAAAGTATTACAATATTTCTGGAAAGTACCACAGATCTGACTTAGTCCAAGTCATCTACAATTGCTGGAAGTTGTGATAACAATGTCTCATGGACTTCATCTCGCAAGTGAAATGCCTGGCTTGCCCCTTCAGCTTGTGTTTTACTTTCTTGAATGGGATTCGAACCCCAATCACAGATTCTGCAGGTACCAAAACATTCTTAGTAGGAAGCAGTTTATACTTATTGTGGCAGCCTGGGATTAGTTCATAATATTGTCCTTCAATGACACTAGTGCCAGCAGAGTAATCATTTCCATAGTCATCAATTGAATCTTCTTCCAATGCATGCTTTTCCCTGGTGCACATGATAACATAGTATGAAACACCTTCCACATTGTCTGGTGCTGCAAAAGACACAAATACATCCTAAAACTCCTACGTTGTCATCTAAACCAATTTCGCCTTCTCGTGATACAAAACATCCACATCATTTTCAGCTTCACCACAAGAGGCAATATGATCTGTGGGCTCCAAACTTTTTAGAGACCATTCTCCACAATGTTTAATGTTCTCACAATTCAACCAATTGAAGTTAATGCAAGCATCACAAAAGCACGAGAGTGGTCTCGTGATAGCAACTTTGTTGGATCTCATTGGTTTATAGTTGACATGTAATGTATCCGCCGAGTACCGTAAAGTCTTGCAATTGAATGCTTGTCGCCTGCTCACATCTGCTTTTCCAACCTCCCAAAACACCCTTTCACAATCCGATTCCTTGGCCCTTAAAACCGCACAAGCCGCTTTCGCAGACTGCCACGGCATGCCATTTTGTTTTCTCTCGCCCTCAAGCCACAACTTTGCTATACCAGCCTCGCCATCATGTGTGCCTTTCCCATGGCCAGATCCAAAGAAATTCCATATCACTCGAATTTTATTTTCAACATGGTATCTACAGATTCCATACCATGCCCGTGCAGATTTGAATTGAGATGCACAACCATCCGACCACACACATAATGAAGGTTTATGTGTCCACCTCCATTATTCTTAAGCCACCCCAAATGTAATTTAAAACCATGTTGCACAAAATGAGTGTCATGCTTTCTCATTATCCCAAACATAGAAATGCATCGCTTTTTAAGCTTACCTTCTATTTTCATCATTGAAATATGGACCAAAATACTAATTTGATCAGGATTCCAATGCTCTGATTGCACTTCTGTCCCTGGTTTCAATGTGTAGTTCTCTGCAAAGTCAACAACAGACAACACACTATTATCCGGAGTTTCTCAACACATCTTTTAAACTGCTTGCTCGCCAACAGGTCAGAAAGTTATGATCTCAGAACTTAGCAAGCTGATTTTTCATGTTCTTTAACAAAACAGATGCTTTGTCATTCGATCAACTAATCTAAGCCTTCGATGTACCTTTTTGGATGGCTCATTGACATATGCATATACTTGCCACCCACATTCTCAATTCCATCTTCCTCGCTTTGGACAGATGTTTAATTTCTTCACTCCACATTCATCACATTCGCCTTTGATGCATTTTAGTTTATGCCATTCATCCGTCTACAAATTTCTCGCAAACTGTTGACCTCCACAAGATACTAACATTATCAAAAGTCTTCTTGTTTGCTTGACATACTCCATTGTTTTGTTGGGATGCATATTACATCGCAGCAGCAAAGTGCAATTAACATGTAGGGATCTCCTTATATCATTGAAGGCCATTTTTTCAGACAGATCCGCTTGCTCATGTTTGACACAACAACATGTGTTTTCTCCTTCAATTTCCTTATGCAATCAGGTTTCGTGATAATCGAACCGTCAAGGCTTAATTTTGGTATCGTGGATTCTCGATATACAAACCGCTGATAAAGCTCGATCGCAATAACAAAACCATTAAAGACCATGTTAGCAAAATGATGTCGGCAACCAGATGCCAAAAGAGTATTGATACTATTGTACAATTAATGTATGGTCTATGTACATAAAATGTCCATCCAACAAGACTATTGTACAATTAATGTATGGTCTATGTACATAAAATGTCCATCCAACAGTTTCCACCGACTGTTATCGACATCTAATGTACATCTAATGTACATCAAGACATCTAATGTACGTAGCCAACAGTTCCATTGATTCACATCAGACATCCAATGTACATCCAATGTACATCCAAAGTGTACATCTAATTAATGTTCCAATATTAGTACATCACATTAATGTTACAATATTAGTACAACTAATGTACATATGCCGATTTGTTTGGCTTCATTACCCGAAAAGTACACTAAATGTAAAATGATGTAATTTTGATATTCAAGTACATGTAAATGCAAATGCATGGACATGTAAATGGATGTACATCTAAAAAGTACCTAATAGCACATCACCGCAAGATTTCGCCATCGGTAAACAATGTATAAATGTAAACAATGTAAAATGCAATACATTTCATGAAAACCATGTGTATTCATTAAATGTGCCACTCGAATGTAACTAGAATGTACGTAAGAAAGTCATGAAAGAATTTTGGAAGAAAACATAATCTCCAAAACTGAATTGATTCAATTACAAGAGCAAACCCGTGAGATATCAAGGTATTGTATTGCTTGTGTTCTCCTCTTCATGACATCTCTAACCTTTGGTGAAACTTTGGTATTGTCAAGCCAAAATTCACTTAACCCCGACATTTGATTGAATCATCGATTCTATTTGGTCTTGGCATCCTTCCCGCCAAAGCCCATACATTTGCTCCACTTAATGACATTATCTTCCTTCTTGTCGCAGCCTTTGATAAATTTCTTGGTCAGTATCTTTAGCAATTTTGAAGAAACATTCTTGTTTATATCTCCTTTTTTCCAACAATCATTGATAATGTTGAATGTTTTGCAGCCAATTTATCTTTGCTATTAGCAGATTTTACTTCTTGAAGCCCATCTTTCAAGTTTCTAATCATTGATTTCATAACAATAACTTCGGAAGGATTTCCAATTATGTGTTCGAACAGAAAAGCCCGCCATCTTGCAACAAATGATCACAAAAACTAATCTTTGATCCGGATTTAAGCGCTTGCCAAAGAATCGAGGATGCAATCCACCGAATTGCCAACACGCCGCTTTTATTTGTTTTGTGGCATAACACCGGCCAATGTCAAGATACTTACGCTTAGAACCATCACTTCCATTGGAATTCTCACCTCCATGAACAGATTGAAATTGATTTCTATTTCTTGTAGATTCAATTGGCATGTGTTTGCTTCCGAATTGCTCGTGTTCGGCCCCGTGAAAGGGGGGATTTTTCGAAAGGGAGGGACGGATCCATTCGAATTGGTTCGGTGGTTCGTGGTTAACCAAGAATTTCGGGGAATGTCGTGGATGATCTTGCAATCATTGCATATCCGACACAAAACGACAAACCATAGTATCTTGATGTACATCTAAAATGTACCCCAAAAAGCACAAATTGCCCTTCAATTCAAGACGATGTAACGCACACCCTTTCGTGCTTTTTACCCGATTTCCGAGAAATATTGATGTTCTTGACTAATGTGGTGACTGTGGTGAATGTGGTGACCGTGGGTGACCGTGGGTTGAGTGTGATGAATGTGGTGCGTGGTGATGACCGTGGGTGATCAGAATGGATGTGGTGGATGTGATGATTGTGATGAATGTGGTGCATGTGGTGACCGTGGATGACTGCGGGTGAACATGGACTGATCTGATTTACTCATCCTCCGCATCGCGATGCCACCAAGCCGCTTTTGCACCATTGCCGATTGTGTTAAAGCATCCGCCATTAATCTTTTTTATTCTCTTGGAACATGTACCACAATGCATTGCTGAAAAATAGGCCTTCAAATCCATGGTTTATTAATGTAAGCTTCAAATTAGCACTTAAAAACCTGAAATTGATCCATAAGTTGTCGACACACCAACAAAGAGTCTCTAAAAATAGTTAAACAATTAACATGCTTCTTCTTTGCTAAAGTCATCCCTTGAATAAGTGCATGATATTCAAATTTCATTATTACCGCTTAAATTGCATGGCATACTCAATGTAACAATCTTCTTTTTTTATGCCCGTGATATCGTAAATACTCCTACACCTCCATAATTTTGAGTTTAGAGAATGCACCATCAAAATACATTTGTCCTTCCATAGTGGGTTGATTGCTTATTCCATCCATGCTTGATGTCAAAATCAACATTTCTACTTGATTTTGATCAATACCTTGCTGAAATAAAGTCTCACCAATGGGTCTTTGAATGGACTCCTCCCCGCATGTTTACAAGAGTCTCTTGTAACTCACCTTCATCAATACTTTCAAGTCTTTGGATATACTTATCTCAGAACTTGTCAGTAAATGACATATTTCTGAAATTTGGGTACCTTTTAACCACTTGTACAAAGTCTTATCTTCCTTGTCACCCACTTCCAAGACATGAAAACAACTAAGACCTTGTCACTGACACCATAGCATTCTCTTTGCTGATTTCTAACCAAGGGCTGCTCAAAGAAGGATTGCAAAGAAAGGTACCTTTTGTTGATTTCAGAGGATGATCTATAGTAACCTTGTGTTCCCTTGAAAGATGTTCATTTCACGCCGTCCATGAAGTTTCAGCTTGTACGGCATCTAACCATGTACGGCAAAGAACAAAGTATAAGTTTCAAGATGCATACTCTCTCGAAATTTCAAAACCATGAAATCCAAGATTGCTTCCACCTCATAGACCTTGCATAAGACATTTTTATGACTCCCATAGACTGCACCTTCATTTGATTGAATGCTTTGAGCATCATAGTTGTCGGGTTCCATCATTTTCAATCCAACTTGAAGCATTATATGGTAAGGCATTACATTCACCCGCTGCGGTATCTATGTTGGCGCCTTTGATTAAATATCCATTAATACTCACATCACAAAGAAATGGCCCGATCCTTGATTGCCGGCTGATGGCTCCATCCTACTCTTATTGGTATCATTTGAGATGATTTGTTGGACTGAAATTTCTGATTTTGTTCTCCCCTAACTCTTGCAACAAATTTGGAGAATAATGCATCAATTGCTCAAGAGTAAGTGTAACTTTAGTGGCCAAAACTTGGCTGATCACATCATCTTCATTTTGAATTTCCTCATTCACCATAGGAGGCATTACTATGGGCTGATTTTCTTCTATAGACTAAAACTGTTCTATGGGCAACACATTGAATTTCACCTTCTTAGGTGTTGATACCTTCAAAGCTTGTCCCTTCAAAGCCTTTGGAAAAGAGGTCTTAGTCTTTTCTTGGCACTACTCTTGGTTCTTGCACCACCTTTTATAATCTTGTAACCGCATTTACTTCTCCAATCTCTTCTTCTTGCTGAAATGGGTCACTGTCTACCTCAACAAATCCACAATTTACTACTGATTTTGCTTTCTCTTGTTTCTTAAGCTCCTCAATAAGAGCCTTAACTTGAGGATTATCAATGTACTTTGCATCTTGAATGCGAACATCATTATTAGGAAGAGGTACTGATTCAAACACTTGCTGCCTTGGTGGATACTTGTTGGTTGCCCATTCTGGTTTCCCATGAATTTTCCAACAAGTACTCTCATCATGCTTGAATTTATCACATAACTTGCAATACAAATGAGCCTTACTTGGATACCATCCCTGTTTTGGCTGCACCATTTGTGTGGAACTCATTGGAGCTTGTTGGGCAATTGGAGCTTGTGGCATCATTGGAACTTGTGGTATAATAGGTGCTGCCTGCATTGGTTGAATAGGAATAGGTGGTGCTTGTTGCATAACAGCAAATACCGGATTGGCCCTCTCAAAGAATCTCTTCTCCCTACATTCTTGATAATTATGGCCCTTTATTTGGCGAGCAGAATTTCAACAATCTACATGTAGTATCAGAATGTCCAATAGACCCACAATACTCACAAGTAATAAATTGTACCTCCCTTGGCTTCTCACCAATTGTAAGCTTAGAAATCTTGGCTGCAATATCCTCTGTTTTATGTTCTGGAGCAGCAACTTCATGAATGTATCCCAGCTTATCTTCAGCCTTGAGAGCATACTTTGTGCCTCTAGTAATGTTGTAGGCTGTTTGGCCTTCAACTTATGAGCAATAGCTCGTTTCAGCCCCTTCACATACCATTGAATATCCATTTCATCACTCCTTGCAATCTTCCAATGAACCACGGCTTTGAGAACCGCAATATACCTCTGATTATACTCTCTAATTGATTCATCTTCCTTTTGTGTGAAATTGGTCCACCTTTCCATAGTCTTATCCTTATCATGAGCAATGAAAGCTTCCTTTAATTCCTGATATGTCATGGTATCTGGCTGAGTTTGTGCCCATTCCTCCACTGAATCTTGCAAAGAACTATGAAACCAAAGCAAATAATCACCAGCTGGGAACTTACATTGCAGGCAATACCTCTCAAACTTCACAATATGCTTCAAAGGATCCCGATCTACTAGATCATCAAACTTTGGAATCCCCATTATCCTCAAAACCCCATATCATAATACAACCATCTATCTCTTCTTGGGTTTCTTGAAATTGGAAAACGAAATTGAATCTCCTTCAACTTGAAAAACAAAATTGATTACCTTCTAGATCGGTAAATGGAATCAAAACCTCCCCGGATCTCGAGAATTAGATCCCAGATCTGCTTCCAAATCTGAAAACGAAATTGAATCTTGATGCAATTTTGAGCCCAAAGATTGACTCACCGGTCCCCTTCTTGTTGTTACGATGGAGCTTGGTGGAATATCCTTCTTACCTCTCTTGGGCATAAAACTATGCTCTCGTTGTCAAATTTTGCCCCGCAAATCACTTACAGCAAAATCCCCTTCACACAAAGAAATTGCTCCTTGGTGTTGTTCTTTACCGACGATCACCAATACAAATGGTAACAACTCCTTTTCCAATGGAAATTTTGCCGATCAATGGTCTATCGAAAGCACGTGGTCGCCAAATTGTTAGAGCCTGGACTCTAACCTTGCAAGAAGGATGAAAACCCAACAATCCAAGCTCAATCTATCAGATCAAGGCAATGCACAACACAAAGATTCATCATCTCCATAGCTAGATCAAGCAAAATACTCTCTCTCTCAATACACCATCCCCCTGTTCTTCTCTCTCTGCTCAGATAACACGGTGATGATAAGGGAGACTTGTACTTTGCGCCTCCCCCGTCCTTGAAGGCGACGGCCCGCCTCCGTGTGAAGGCGACGCACAAAACAAACAACAGCCCAAATAAGACAATAAACTCACTGGACGGGCACATAATTCAACCACCAACAATGCAATCAACCCCAATGTCGCGACAAAAGAACAGTGTTTTTTGTTCAGCTCTTTTGTCTTATTAACCTGGTGCAGGCCGTCGCCTTCACCGGGACAGGGGGGGACCGCAAAGTACAAACTAGCCGATGATAATACCCTTTGCACACCACAATGCATACGTGCAAATATCCTGCACGCGTGCATGTGCGTATATCCCTCCATATATGGTATACAATCTCCTATACCACCTCAATAGTGGTGAGTGTGGTGAGTGGTGAGTGTGGTGACCACCCCAACAGGGCGGTAATAGAGAACTCGATCCCTAAGTATGTGTAGGTCGGAGCCACCTCTACAATACTAAATGGAAAAACATTGAATATTGTGAATTTTTTTAATACAGTTTACACTAAAAAAGAATCTGGCCGAAGGTCATTTTGGGAAGGCGAAGGCCATGCCCTAGCCTGGCCAGGCCTGGGTGTGGATGGCGACAAAGGCAAAGTAGATTTGCAATAGCAGATTGTAGATCTATAGATAGCATTTAGCATATGATTCAGTTGCAGTGCATTGAATTGAAGAGTTATGAGAATGCGGTTGCCTTGTTGGTGGCTCTGGGCTCCATACATCTGGCACTACCACTGTCACAGCACATGATTTTAGAGGTATGATTTTGAGGATTAATGCCTTATTTAAGGCAATATGAATTTAAGGAGGACTTAATTGTAGTCATTTGGGAGCAATAACGGTGAGTGTGAAGGTGCAACTGTGCTCTTCTAAGACATCACAAGTGGAAGCCATTCTGTACATGCATATCTACATTAGTGCTCTACTTCCAATCAAAGATATTCTTTCTTTATACAAGTAAGTTTCTATTTCCTATTCTTCATTTTCTTTAAAGTTCTGCTCTAATATTTATTTATACATGACACATTCAGGTTTAGCAGCCATATAGGAGAAAGGAGGTAAGAGAAAGATTAGTAGATGAATTCTTGGCCAAATTTGCTGCATATATTCAAGAAGATAAACAGAGAGAAGAATGGTTTAGATAGCAAGAAGATGAAAGTGGAAATGAGGAAGAAAGAGATTCCAGTCCGCAAGTGATGTTTAAGTGGTTAAAACTTGGGAATGGATGAGATATGACAAGAATGAGAATGTGGTTTTCTGTATCACTTGTGAATCCTTTGCAATAATAGGTAGTTTTAAATTGTTAAAGTTAAAGACATATGCTATTAAATTGAGAGATACCCACTTCCCATTTTCTTTTTATTTAACTCCCGAGTTATACATTGTAATATGCATGTCATTAAAAATAGTTGTACAATACTTAAATACAAGGCTAACAACTTTGAAGCAATCATACTTCTAGCCATGGCAACATTTTTATGAAAAACATAGAGATATATGAAATAGAGAATTAGTTTCCAAGATAAAAAAGAGAAATAGTAGAATGCACTGAACTTAGTCCATTAATTTATAGAATATACAATTTGAATCTCCATATTCAATAGGAATTAATCCAACTCCGTATTAAAGAACCTTCTATCCAAGATCTTTATCACTTGCGAGTCATCATCGCTTATCTTTGTCATTTCTGGGAAAGATTGTAAAACCTCCACAAGATTGTATGATGCACTTACAATCTCCAACTTAGGAAATAATTTGCTCATCAAATAATCATCTGTCATATGATTAGATACCAAGTACGGTTCTGCAAACCAAGCATTATTCAAGTTGTAATAGCACTTGTAAGCATTGCTATCAAGTATAAATGTATTCTCTGAGTCATATTTTCCAAAGTACTTGTCATATACCTTCTCTAAGCTCTTAAAAACAAAGATTTTTTTTCCATCCTTGAGCTTAATGCGGACTCAACACACCAAGTTGGGGACCAAATAAACACAAAAGATTGCATAATCAAAGCCGGGAGAAATTTGCCCAAAGCTAACCTGATACTTTCCAAGTCTCGAACTGACCAAATAAGCATGACTGAATGAACTCATGTACTCTAGGACGAAGAAATATATAGTTTGTCTCTGTTTCGATTGGTACTGCTTGCTTGGTATCTCTGAAGCTTTGTCCTTTCTGACATGAATACAAAAGAACTCCATTAACTTCCAATATTAACAGCTTCCTACCTAACAAATGGGTTAGTAGTAACAAAGACATTCTTCTTGTCTATAGTTGCCTCCATCTATATTGTCTATCTTGTCGATACCATTCTCAATTTCCTCAATATTGCCCATTTCATTCCCATTGACATGGTCCAACTCAATGCAAAGTATATCTTCTACATCATCTTCAAAGGACATTATCTCTAGATTCTTGAAGGTCTTTAGGATCTTTTTTCAGATTCCAAACCTAGAGAAGCAAAATGAGATAAGTTACTATACATATTGGTTAGTCAATAGTTTAAAATAAATCAATGAAGGAAGAGGAGAAAAGGATGAATGAATGATAAGAGGAGGAAGAATGGAGGAAAAACACTATGGGAAGGGCAAGAGAAGATGCTTACACAGCTTTTTGTTGTCTAGCAAACAAGAGAGCTGCTTCTTTTGCATTGTTATCGAAAGTGGTTTCTCGTAAGACAGCCTCCTTGATTGTTATCCTCTAATGAACACTCATCATTTTCATCTGTCTTCATCACCACTATTCTGATGTTCATCCCGTTTCTTCTTCAATTTCCACTTCCTTAGCTTCCTTCTTTCTTTTAACAAAGTTCACAACATTATATAAAAACTTGTCACAAAATATCTTCTCTCGACTCTGGCCACGATGGAAATAGCTTTATATCCAAAGCATATAGCTGCTTGAGCAAGTGTACCATGAAGATACCATTCACATATCATAGTCCGTTTCTTCACAAAATGAGTCTATCGATACTTTGCAACTTGTGGTCTTATCGAACTACATTAATGTGTCCTCCATTCAAAACCCACATCGTAATAGGAAGGCTTTTCATACATAACTGCTTATTCCCAATCACAATTCAATTTCTTATCAATAGTATAGCAGATTTCAATGGACTTCTTCAAGATAACATCGCTTAGATTCTACAACACACGCCCCTGTGTTTTGAAATCATAACTATCGAAGATAGGAAATACCGCTAATCTGGATAATCTCTCGATTTTGATATCACTTGATGTTCATATATACCATTCATTAATTTGCTTATCCCCTTCTATTGAATTAGCCGATGAGACCGCTACACAATATTGGGGACCCATTGGAGATAGGATACACACTGTATACTTGCTTAGCAATGTCATATCCGAGTATTTCCTCCAAAATTGTTTCAAAATCATTTGCATCCCACGTTATTTTACTTCCAAAGTGGAATACAAATCAAGAGCAAATAAACTAGTAGGTGCTTTTGGAAGATTCCTACCACCAAAACCTTTACAGCTCTATGGATAACTCAAAGTAATTCACATCTTTGGGGTCAAACTTTCGAAGTTTCTATTCCCATTTTACTTCCTCAAGATTTTTTAACAAGCTTCGCAAATCATCTTTTTTTGTTCTTTTGATGAAAGGAAGAGAGATAACTCGACGACATAGAGATAAAACTTGAGATCTTCATCATTGATGTTAAAGGCCATTGCATGTTCCCTGATAATCAAAGATCTAAGTTTTTCACAAAGATTGATAAATTGGGTGACACCATGTTTCATTGCCCGCTTTTTTCTTATAGGAAGCTGCACAATCATCTAAATCCATAAGATCATGCCTTTTTTCTTTTTTTTTTTCAACAATACTTCACCACTTAGTATTCTTTTTCAGAAGCTCAATCATATCAAGCAAGGTGCCTAGTCCTTGCACCTTTCTCATAAATGGGATGTTGAAAATGTCCAATTTTGGATTTTCGTGGATTTCCGTTGAATCATTCAATTTCTTTTTCCATCCATCTATCCCAAATAGTGTTCCAATTTTTCCAAGCCTTGTCACAAAGTGTGATGAATTCATAATGTTCACTCAACCTCTTTACTTTTATTCATTTTTTTATCCCTTTCCCTCGTTATAGTAAACTTGACTAACTCCTCAAATTCCTATGGTCATGAGTAAGATTCAATAATACAAACCAAAAAATACATAGATGAAAAATAATGGCATAGATTAAGGCTTTTACTTTTTCCAGAGTTAACTTTTATGAGATCCATTGGCTTTTGCATGCTTTAACTGATCAACATATGGGCTACAATACAAGATCATAAGAATTATATTAGTAGAGGCTTTGTGTGAAGAGAATAAAAAGGTACTTTTCAAAATTTGAAACAATATTGGGGTGTGTTTTTTATTAAGGTACTCAACTTTTTATGTGGGGACCCGCCGGGTTTCGGTGAAGGATTTTTTTTCGTCATTATAGCACTTCACCCGCCATTTCCTCCCGGGCGCCAAATTCGCTGGTCGATCCGAAGCCCGTGAAATTGCCACTTCAAAGAATCCGGCTGAAGGGTTGTTGATCCGCGGTTGGGTGCGTAGGTGATGACGCCATGTTCGCAAGCAATTTGAAAGTAAATTTGGCGGTTTTGAAGTTCTTCGTGAGTATAACTACCATGAATTTCTTTTGTCGCTAGATTTCTCCAATTCGCCTATGGCGGAATGGAGAGAAGCTTTTCGTGCATCCGTGTGCAAGAATCAAGTTAATTTTGATGTTGCAAAACCGCTATCTAGCCTCCAAGTTTTTTTCCAGAGTCGACCAAAAATTTTTTGGCGCTTGTTCCCTAATTGTCGATGTAATTTGTCAAGAATCCGCAAGTGCAGATTCAAGAACAGATGCTTTAATTTGTGCTAGATATTTACCATGGTAATTGAGGATCATGATGCATTTCATTTTCATGTATGTCAAAATGCATATTAATCTATAAGTTTGCTTTGAACCGAAAAGAAGTCGGACAAGATCGCTACATATGGCTACATCAATTCCTATAGATTCGTGTAATTTTGAACTTACATATTTGTTGTTGATTTCTTTTCCTTATTTGTTGATGTTTGCTTTAATTCTAGAAAATGTTTATCGTCACAATCCCGAACCTTATGGAGACAATGAAGAGTCGTGATTTCATGAAGATTTGCAACCTTCTTACCATGAAGGTGATTTCCAAGAGTCTCAAGGGTGGCGCCAACAGTGGAACTCAAGATGTCCAAAGTGAAGAAGGTGTGCAACCTTCTTTAAGTCGATTTCAAGGAATTGATTCCTTTGAATTTTATTTTTGAACTTTTCTTTTGCTAATCTTTGTTGTCTTTCTTGTTATGAAGGGTGTCACCAAGATAATACACAAGGAACCCAATGTCATGATCAACCTCATTTTCAAGGTAAGCAAGGTTTGCATGATTTGAAGGTTTCTTTGACTTTTTTCATTTCGCATTCTTTTTTTTCTAGTGATTGTCATGCTTTTAGAAGGTATAGAGCTGAGTTAAGGAGAAAAGAGAGAGAGCTTAAGAGGGAAAGGGAAATTGCAGCAGATGAAGAAGCATTGCTCCAAGGTGATCTAAGCACATGGAAGAAGAGAATGCTATCAAAAAAAAAGGTTGTTGAAGGTGAAAAAGGTTCTTGGTAATGCAAGTTGTAGGGATAGGAAAGAGATAATTAAGTCCGGTAGAAAAGTGGCTACCCCGAACTTGTTGTTCCTAACTCCAAGGATGAATCAGAATGAAGAAAATTGTGGAGAATTTAAAGAACTCTTTTGCGCATCATAAGAATGAGAAGAAAACAGATATTAAGAGGGCAAGAAATGCTGCCATGGTTTATGCCGCCAATACCAATATTAACAAATCAGCTTTCTCCGTAACTCTATGCCCCAAATGTAAAGATTGTCACAACCGCCGAAGAAGAAGAGTAGATGCTGAACTTGGTGAGGGTCCATGGTCCATGTTCAAAAATAAGATTAGATGTGACAAACTCTCTTATGACGAGAGAAAACTAGTGGTGGATTTTTGGAGACACAATACAAGAGTTTCCCCATGTAAGAAACATGTCATCAAGATAAAAGCAACTTCGGAAAGAAGATATTGCATGCACTACACTTTCTTTGAAGAGACATGTAATTTTAAAGCAATTTGTTTTCAAATTGTTAAGGTTTAAGATTTTCAACTTAAGGTTGTTGATATGTTGTTGTCAAGCTTTCGCAAGAAGTTTTCTTCCAACGATTTGAAAGGCAATATCCATACTTTCAAATATCATTTACAAAGATTCCATGCTCTAAAGCCTCCATATGTCGTGAAGGTAAAAGATAGAGAGACTTGTCGGGCCAGATCTACCATTTGAGAGTTGACTTTGTGAGACAGCCATAAACAAAGTAAGATTAGATCAGACCTCCATGGGCCAAATTGCACATGCAATTGTGATGTATGTGGTATAGGACCAACCCCGCAATGCATCTAAAGCTACATATGCTTCAACCTCTCGAGCTTTGGAGATCTTTGGTATGTCCTAAGGATGAATCGTAAGAGTGGCATCAACATAATTGTCACGCTTAAATGCAAGGTTTGTGGAAAAAACAAAGTGCCAACTTGTCCAAAAGAAAGAGATTACAAGTTGAACCATCAAGTAGATTGGAAGACATTTGATAAGGTAATTCAAATTGTTATTCTTAAATGAGATATTTTTTTTCAGCTCAAATTCTTCTTTTTGAACATAACAGTTTATGAGGAGGACAAGGTAACATTCTCGCTTTCTAATGATGAAATAATGTTAATAGAGTTTGGTATTGCCAATTGCCATTCTTATAGCAATAGTTAAAATGGGACAGAGCATAGATGAAGAGCATCTTAAGAAGGTTGGTGAGAAGGAAAAACTTGTTAAGAAGAAAGGAGTCACGAGAAGACCAGCAGGAAGAACAAAGGCCGGCGGGTCAAGAAAGGTGGTGGCCGGGCAAGACCGGCCGGGCCGAGAATTCGTGACGTAAGAAAGGTGGTGCCGGTAAGACCGTTGATGAGAATTCAGTCGAAAAGAAGATCCCAAGGCTAAGAAGAAGGTATTACAAGTAACTTGAAATGTTAAATCCAAAAAGGTGGTAATCGATATATGTTTTTCTTCTTTTGTAGGAAGCTCCCAAACCCCGCCAACAAGCTTGTTTACAAGACTACACCAAGAGCAGAGTTGTTCCAATTTGTCGATACCTTCCTCATTCCATTCATCCCTCATAATTATGAAGCCGATGGCAAGCAAAACAGCTTTAGGGAGTGTTTGGCGCCTTTTCCAAAGGACACTATAGTTTCAGTTGATTGACTTTGCAGAGAACTACACCTTCAAAATCCAACAAGAAATACAAAGCTTGCATTGAGGAATGACCAATGCACCATTTTGGTGCACATCACATATAGGCATGCTCCACCTTCTACGTAACGTAATAGAAAGATCATTAAGGAAACACATTTTTACATAAGTGATGATAGAGAACATGATGTACTCTTCGCTCAACATTGTTTGCAAAAACATGTAGTTTTCCTTTGTCGACAAGGGTGTCCATTACAAGAATCATGTCATGTGGTCCGATGGATGTTCCCATCAATTTAAAGGAGCAAGGATGTTCTACTTCCTAGGTGTGTTCTTTTCAAAGTTAATCGAAAACCAATACATCGGAATTTCTTTTGCATCATATCATGGCAAAGGTAATTACTTTTATTTTAGTCTATTGGTTCTTTTTTAATTGGCATTTCTTTAAAATTCTCAGAATCAATCCTTGCAGGTGAGCATGATGGTGCCGGTGTCAGAATAAAAGAGCCCTCACACATGAGATGTTGAAGAGGAATTCAAGACCACTAAGGAATGCACATGATGCGCTTGTGTTTTGCAGAGCACATTTTAAGTCGATTGTGACAATGAAGGAGATCATCCTTGTGTACACAAGAGTTCGTGTTTTACATGTTGTTTGCATTGCATGTTATTTTACATGATTCCTTTTGCAGATATTTTTGGGAGATAGCTATCAATGAGGTTGATAGAAGTGAAACCATGATTGTAAGACATTAACGTGTTCCGTAAAGTTGCATTGTATCGACCGGCATTCCAATGACCCTACTCAAAGTTGCTCATATGGATTTCGCCTTGTTTCAGAATTACCGCTAAGGTGAAAGTTTGGGAAGTGCATAAACAAAAGCGTAATAGGATCTTGGGTTTATTCTCAACTAATTCCGTGTGTGTCAAGACGAGCTGGAAACATTACGTGGTCCTATCTATGAAGGGGATCATGAATGGGTTTCATGTAGTTGATGTTGGGGATAATTTTGCAAGCACTCATCCGAGGCCAACAACAAGGAATGTGTAGATTCTACATCATCAAATGCACTAAGCCTAAAAACACATTGTAGAGAGGGCCTTTAAAGATGCATGGGGTGCTAAATTTGCTAGAAGAGAAGTGGTCCTCTCGTAAGTATTATAAGTTTTAGGAGGTAGTGAATTTGAATTGTTTGAAGATGCACCAGAGTGCAATGCATACGCCCACTTGGTCATGTCGCGGTTGCTTTGATATGGTGCCTCGTAAGTGAAAACATATACAAACTTCCAAAGGATGTTCATGATCATCTTTTAGATCGAAGTTTTGGAGCACAAGAGTAGTCTTTATGCGATAGCTTAGTAGATGAGGATGAGCCCGCGACCGAAGCTCTTCAATGAGAAATGGAACCAAATGAATTTTTTACTAGCATACAAGCATTGCTAGTGCTAACCAAACTCAGATTCAATTGTAACATTCATATTCAAGTAATAAAGAAAAGTTTCATTCTTTTTTGCTATTGCGTAATCTAGTTTGAATAGTAAGAACTAGTTGCGTGTTTATTTTGAAATGTAAGATTTGGCTGCGCATCCCGTAATCCCTCAATTGAGTTGGTGTAGACCTCCGTGTTGCACATGGCAACCAATCTATACCTTGATCTTGCAAGAATGAAGCTTTGTTATACGCTTTGCAATCGGTTTCCCAATTCCGTAAAAAGACTGTGGTACTTCAAATGCCAAATGCTAGCAGTGTCTTAATGTATTTCGCGGTTGAATCCAGCTGGTTTATATGCTTGAGAGATGTACTTAAGTAGATATAAAACTTTCTCTCAAGTCGATGCACTTAGCTATTTCAAAAGATCGCCATTGACCAGTCAAAATTGGTCAATGACCCGGTAAAGGAGCTAAGATTTGCAACAGAGTGTTCAAATTTTCTTTAGTGGTATAATCACTTGAATGGTCTCTGATGATCTTTAAGATTGTGTGCAAGCCATAAACTATGGGAAAGGGCAAATAGAATTTGAGTCGTATGCATGTTTGGTATTGCGTATAATATCAATTGAATTGTGTGAATATCATTTGAATTGTTTTAATTCTTCCGTGGTATTGCGTAATATCGCTTTGAATTGTAAGAATTGGTTATGTGTACAAAACACTTTGCATAAACAAGAGAATCGAACCAATGAAGAAAAAAAATATACAAAAATTTTAAAGAAGCACAAAGTTCATATATTCAAGTGGTTACGCATATGGTCACATCAAAAAAAAAAAAAAAAAATTGCAGACTGGCCACATATTCAACATGCAGTTTACATATTCAATAACTTAGAGAGACCCGCATATATTCACAAAATTGCGTGATCATACTCAAAATTTACCCCGACAGAGCAGCTTAACATTGAGATTGTTTCAAAACCAAACTTCAACTTGAACCCCAAAAGCTAGCAAACCGCTTATCCAGCCTTCCTTATAAACTTCTCTCGCAAGAGTGAGGTCTTCCTCATCGATTGATATCCGTGGAATGGTGACTTTGAAGGAGTAGGCTCTTCATGTGTTGGAGTCAGAATCGAGAAGGTGTGTAACAGGAGAAGCATGTGTAATGTGAGAAGCAAGTGGAGAACCCGTGTAACAGAGTTGTTGGGATCTCACGCTCAGACTAGTTACGCCTTAGGACTTGACTGACTTCCCGATCTTGCTTTCTTGTTGCTGCTCCTAAGAATCTTCTTCTTGCCTTCCTCTTAGCAACAAAATCTTTGGAAATAGGTTTGTCATACCAGCTTGCAACAGAGTTAGAATCCTCACCCATGTCTTTACCTTTTTCCTTTCACCTTTGTGACCTTTGTCACCTTCACATCTTCATCATAAGACTCTTCATACTCCCTTGCGGTTTTCCATCTTCATCCGCTTTTAAAGTAACCAAGTTCTTGCTCAAGCTTGTCGCACTTCTACCCCACAACCCCGCCATCAGACAATGCATAGTATCCAAGACGTAACCAAAGCAAAGAAACATGAAATTTATGATCACATGATAACTTGATAAGAAAAACTGTAATCGAGCTAAAACTCAAACCACAACCTTCACATCTTTCAAAGAAATTGATCTCGAAAAGTGCATCATAAACACCCATGTGAACTTTGAGTTCCTTCTACCTTTTGGCTGAAATCGTGATAGCAGATATGTGTTTGGACTTTGCATTCCAAAACTCCATCCTATGGCCATATGCTTCAATATTCACTTCCAAGGATTTGATTTCTTCCTTCAACTTTTCTCAGACGTAAACATTAGCACTTAATAGTTTCGTAAAGTAAAGCCATTAAACTTGCTTCATCTTTCTTCAAGTATGCAACCAAAGCTTGGTTGTTAGGCAAATCAAGACCAGAAAGTTTGATAGATTCTCTTCTCTGAAATTTGCTTTTGTACAATAAAGTGCAAGTAGCTTCAAAGACTTTTAATCGCGACCTACCTTCTTCAACAAAGTTTTTTTTTCCTTTAATTTCTTCTTCGCCTTTTCTTTTGCATTTCGACAGCTTCTAATGTGATTGATAATCACATTGAGGTTAGCTTCAAAACAATTTACTTCATGATCTTTACTCTTATGAACTACGTAAAATGGTGGGAGTCTGGCCGCTAAAGATGCCCAATTTACCTTTGTAATTTTCGGGTCACCCAAAGCCTTAGGGTGTTCCCGCCATACAAATGCTCTTGCAAAACGAGTCCTCACTTCATTGTTGGTAGGGCCATTCTCGTATACTTTTCAAGGAGTTCATTGAACTTCGCTCAATTCGTGCTTGATTTCCTTTGATGTTGATCTTCCCGACCTCAAAGGAACTTCAAAACCGATAAAAATTCAGCATTTGATATGTGACGCTTCCAGCACAGTATACGCCCGTGACGCATTGTACCGCCACTTAATGCCACGCCAGACACGCCCACCCCGATTGACGGTGGCCAACGATAGCAGTAAGTAGCCCTAGGGGCAACTTACTAGAGTGTTCATATATTATTAATGTGCACATGTGCACATTAATGAGGGCACACCTTTCCATGTTGGCATATTTTGCCACCTAGCCACTAAAGTAAGTGGGGCCTTTCCAATTATCCCACATGCCAAATTGGGCAATTGGAAACCCTAGCCTAAACCCCATGTCTATTTAGGTAGGAAAACCCTAGCTTGCTAGTTTTCGCCCCTAGGGTTTTAGAGCCCGGCTTTGGCTGCCCCAGAGCAAAAACCGCCCCCGTGACGCCTGTTTAATTATGCCCATCGGGCCTCCCTAATTCGACACCAAATAGATGGTTGAACTCGTGTCGAGGAGCCACCAAGGATCAGATTTGGTCAATTTAATAGCTTAAACCGCCTTCAGTCATAGAATCGTGAGGGTTTAGACTATTAAATTGCCCATAGTAGTTATTCAGATCTTAGATCTCGACACCAACCAAAGAACCTAACTCTATGATTAGATCTAGTTCTTTAGCTCTTCGTGTGATATATTTGGATGATGTATTTCCTGTGAACTCCTTGTATTGGGAAGGGGGTAGAGGCCCCAAAGCTTGTAGTTGATGCTCCTAGAGTAGCCTCTCTAGCACACCGTAGATTCGGCTCAGGTACAAGAGCCACACCGGTCAGGGGTGAAGGCCGACCGCTAAGAAGGAGGTTCATGTCCCGATTCTTGAACGATCCCCTGGTGTGTAAAGCCCACCTGGGATCATTGTGACTAGGTCTAATGGCTTACCACCGAAAGGAAGGTAAGGCATGGGCTAATCTGCGGAAGTGGTGTACACTTTCCGCTGGTTCAAATAACACTGGGCAAAGTGGGCCCCTCTAGTCACCTTGAGTTAGCATGTAAATCTCCTGGAGGAGTGATCCCTACCTGCCCCATCGAACCGAGGATGAGACTCCAGAATAGCCCCTTCGGCTATGCATCCCATGGCTACACCGTCCCAAACACTTTTCAACCTACTCGCAAAGTGTGCAAGGAGGGGCGGATGGAGTGGACAACCTATGCCATGTTCTTATGCCGCAAATCCATTGCCATGAATTCACCGTCCGCAACTCGAGACCCAAGCCGTTACCATCCTTTTGAGTCCGAGCCTTCGGTAGGATCCCCCTATGTGATGTACGATCTTTGTCTATGCAGATATGAGGGGACCATCCTCGAGATGGTCACGTGGA
The DNA here is from genome assembly GCA_021234155.1 of Isoetes taiwanensis. Lineage (NCBI taxonomy): Eukaryota > Viridiplantae > Streptophyta > Lycopodiopsida > Isoetales > Isoetaceae > Isoetes > Isoetes taiwanensis. Next base: position 7,626,079 of record JAJEKV010000033.1, on the reverse strand, counting down.
TGCTGATGTATGTGCTATCGACATGTATGTTTACGCTTCCCAAGCAGCCTAGGTAGGCCCCCGAGGGAGACGGGTAGAATGACACCTTCACTCTTCCCCACGGAGACCAGCACGGGTGCTGGATATGTGGAGGGGCCTCAGACAAGATGGAGCTGGTGTGGGGAAGAATCTGTTTGTATAATGGGAGTGCACCGTATACGAGTAGGGGACGTCACAGTGGTATCAGAGCAATGTTCTTGGAGACCAAGAGCAAAGCACTGACCATGTTCCCAGTAGTACTAACTTGATAGGATCCTCAAGCCTCTAAAAAGTGGGAAAATTTTTTTTTTCACCTTTGTAGTTATGCTAAGCTAGTAACAATTAAGTGAATTGGAATTTAACAAGATTAAAAAAGAATGAGCCAAAATTTTCCAGGAGGGTAGGAGTCTCATACCGTCGCAAAACTAACTTTTTGTTTTGAAGCGAGGCTAAGTCGTGAGACATCGAAAGTCAAGAACACCAAAAACATGATGAATTTGAGATAAATAATGTGGTAAGGCTAATTCTAAGATAGGAATTAGTTAGAATAGCATGTTTTAATTACCTAAAAACCCTAGAATGAGTGAGATTCATACTGCTACTGGTCGCAAAACTAAACATTAGTATTGGAACGAGGCTTAAGCCGTGGAGACCAATAGGTAGAAAAAAGTCCCAAATAAGTATAAGTTTTAGATAAATTGTGCCTTAGCATGTTAAAACAGAGCAACTTGAGTTTTGACCTAAAATTCCCCAAGCTATAAATAGATGTAGAACTCCACTCATTTTTTCGTCTGCCCTAGAAATCCAGCTTCTTCCCAACTTAGGGCTTATCTTTCGGGCGCTTTATCCGATTGACGATCCAGAAACATGGCCCGAACCAAACAGCATCAAGAAGGAAGTTGCCGCCAGCGAAACCACCACCAGCCACCGAGACAGATCATTCGAAGATGCTTCGTGAGAGGCCTGCAGAAGAGGGGATCGCTCGCCGGACGTAAGAGCAAGACACCTCCGATTTGATCGATGTCTTCAACCGAGGGTGGAGGACGAGGCCACATCACCAAACTCCATGGACGACGCAGACGAGGGAGGTGTATGAAGAAATAGAGCGGAGATCCGGCTGCCAGAAAAAGCGTATGAGCAAGTGATGGGTTTGGAGCCGGCCGAGGTAGCGTAATCTTTAGAAGATTCATCGTGAAAGCAACAGCTACCAAGCAGTAAAGAGAAGGAGGACAAAAAGAGGAAAAGGAAGGAGGAGGAACAAAAGACAAAGAGAAGAAAAGAAGGAAGCAAAAGGAAGTTCGTGGCTGGCATAAGGAGAACAAAGGATCGCCCGCCAAGGAAGAGGCCAACCCCAACATTATCATCAAGGAGCTGCAACCGACGAACCCCCAAACCCTTCCGACGAATTTTCGATGGGGACTTCAACCCTAACGCCGCAGAGGTGGAAGCTCTTCCAAGAATCCAGGACGAGCAAGAAGTACCCGAGCAGCCGCAGACCGAAAGCAACCCCAAAGAAGACCAAGTGTAAGCCCCCCTCAATAACGATGGGATAGAAAGAAGCAACCACGACCACTTCCCGGAAGCCTAATACACGATGTGGTGAAGATTTATGAGAGAAAGATGAGGGAGCACGAGGCCTACATGAAGAAATGGGAGGCCTATAACAAATATTATGAAGAAAAACAGAAAGTTAAGTTCATCGAGGAGGGTTTAATTAACGAAGGTAAAGAACCTTAAGGCCGCCACCACCGGGCCTGTTAGTTCCTAAGCCGCCACCCGTGAAGAAAGCGGATAGGAAGGAGGTAGAGAGAAGAGCTGTAAGGGAGATTAGACACTTCCAAATAAGCAGCCTTCGGGGCCTCCTAATCCCCGCGGCCCCTTCGCCGGCTAAGTGAAGTTATGCGCAGCCTATAGAATGTGACTTTAGAGTCACTGCACGAGGCCCGCTAGCAATGCAAGAGGCGGCCGAGGGCAAAGATAGTACAACATTTTGAAGATTCAACAGCCTGCACTATCCACGCTAAGCGGGTAACCTTGATGCGATAAGACATGAGTCTTGGCGACCCGCATTAAGGGAGAACGCCTTTAGAAACTTTTTGTTGTAAATAATTAAAATTTTGTAATATAGAGCAATTTTGTGTACTTTGATGACATAAACTTGACTAATTAGAGCAAATTAATAAGTTTTAGCTTTTATTTCAAGAAAATAGATATTTGGGAGCCGAGAGACATGATGTTCATACCGCGCTCGTCCGCTAAAACAAAAAGTTAGGATTGAAGCGAGGCGCAAGTCGCGGAGACCTCGCCCAAACTTGACTAAAATAGCTCCAAATCGACCAAATAAGGGGTCGATTCTGCTTAATTTGATGAGCCCATCACCCCTTACACCATTAGTTTACCCAAATTGACACCTTTAATCAAAATGGGACCGATGTCTCATACCGCTGTCAAGAAACAAAAAGTTAGGATTGAAGCGAGGCTAAGCCGTGAGACCTCTTACCAATTCTTCACCGGTGACTTGTTAAAGTCACCTTCAACCCATCGCATAGCATCTTTTTAGGTAACCTAGCCTTGTTCAAGCATCTCCTATAGTCCCTCAAACTCCTATTTTGACCTCGATAAGCTAGAATTACCTAACCCTTGGAAATTTTCAAGTCATCCAAAAATTAGGGTTTTCCCTTTTTCTATAAATAGACCCCACACTTCTCACATAGCACCCTTACAAATCTGCTCCCGCCCTTCTAGCCGATTTCCCAACTCCTCGAGGCGCTCTTGCAACCATTTGTTACCCTCTTCCGTAATTAATCAATGGCAACTTCTGATTTCCAGAGATGGTATGGGGCCACAGCCATGCCGAGGCCGACGGGCCGACTCAAATCTTCCAGATCTTCGTGAAGGAGGTAGACGCCCAAGCAACCTTGCACGCGACCCCAAATTTTATAGTAGAGTCCCGACCGAGTTTCAAGCTAGGGTAGAACCAAATACTAGTGCAACTCCCCTTGTATAGGATATTTTGTTCCTAGATGGCCCCTACAGAAAAGATTAGACGATGTCCTAACATCGCCAAATACCCACAAACAAAGCGCACGACACCCGAGCCAATGGTCCTAATCGGCAACCGTGACCAAGTACTTCTTTCAACACCGCCTCGCACCTTTCTCACCCACCGTACGTGAACATCGTGGGGAAACCTCCATTCCCCCATGGACGAGATCCATTAGCCAGAAAGAAAGTTAACAACGCTGGGCCCACACACGCATTTAACAGGAGGGTGAAGGGAAGGGAAGAAGACTCGGATGAACAGGAACCGAGGAGGAGGAAGAAGATGTTGAGCTCGACTCCAGAGGAGCAGCACAAAGCCGAGCGGAGTGGCAAGATTGAAAAGAAGCCTAAGCAGAGCTCTCGTGTAGTCGCGCCACCCCGGGTTAGGCATCACAAGCCCCAGCTCCCATTATAATCAAGGTGAGGAGTTTCTTGCTCCTAAGCGACATTCAAAACCTCCCTGGAGGTGGAAAGGAATATCGATTGAAGAGTTACGCACTAACTCCGGAATGCACTTGGACGACTTCATCGCCCGAGAGTCTTCCCTCCAAGCAAGGGAAGCCGACACTTACACGTGGAGAGTTTTACCCGACATCCAAGCCTACGTTAAGAACATCGCGTATCATGGAGGCGCATAAGGCCGAGAACAAGCCACGACGGAGGAAGAGTTCCTTGCTCCAGTGAACAGATGGGGATCCGCTTGCGCGCCTCAAACATCCTAACGGTAAAGCTCGCCCAAGAAAGACCTCCTCGATAGGACAGCTTAATTCACCGTGGAGGGCTTCAAAGAATGGGCCAATGACTACGGTGGAGCTCACCACGTGGAGGTTGATGATTTCGGGAAGCGCACACCGAGCTGGATACCGAGTAGTCGAGGACCCATCTCAAGAACAGGTCACTACGCATTACACCCTCGCCATATTGCTGATGGATGAAGAATAGCGGTTATCCAATCGCAAATTCACCCCGCAGGCGAGGGAAGGAGTATCGCCGCTGATTGCACTCTCGTGGATCTTCGCGTGCATGCACGGTTACCCCCTTAACAATCGGTATGCAATTCCGGTGAAAAGAGCTGTAGCACTGACGTCTTCGACGGGCCATACCTGCCAGCGGCAGCAAGATCGGCTGCGATTGCGCAGTTTTATACCTCCCACCTAATAGAAGATTTAGCAAGAGTTATTACATGCAGGATCTCCACACGTCTTAGGAACTTGGGCCATTCAAAGGGGAACAGCCCAAGTGAAAAGTTCCTCGAGGATAATCCATCTTACCCAAGATCAACGTAAATGATTAGCGAGCATCCGCATTTGGTGGAAGGGTTATGCAAGGCCCATGGCTTAGCGAGGGGATGCATGCGAGGTTCGAAGAAGTTTTGCTACAAAAGCTTTTAGAAGCGCCGTCACGTCCGAGAGAGCACAAGTCGGCATGATCGCGGCGGTTTTACGAGGTTACTTGACGGGGCAACAAATCCAGTCGAGAGAAATATCTGGAGAATTCATGAGAGACTAAGACTTTGTATTGCCAAGAAGTTGGGTGAAAAGCATGCGGTGGAAACTATATTGAGGGCTGAATAATGAGATCCATAAGCTTGTAAGGGCAATAAACCCTAAAGCGATGCTCGGAGCGAGAATCAAGCAATAAGCTTGCAAGGGGCGGGACCTCGGAAATAGCGGGGCGAGAACAACGGTATTACCAGGATAAAGGCAAGGCAGCGGGGAGTTATAGTCCTAGGGCAGCAGGTCGAGGTCGGCTAGAGCCCATTATGGTGGCAACAGGGGAAGCGGCAAGAAAAAGGAGGTGTCCTTCAAGGATAAGTAGGAGGGGTCAAACTACTCCAAAGCGGTCGCGGTCCTTTTGCGGAGGCTATGCCCTAGGAAAAGAAGGCGAGGAGTGCATAAAAAGCGGCTTTTGGTGTTTCCAGCCAGGGCCCGCAGGCCAGCGAAGCTACCCCTCGTCATGAGTGCGGCTAAGCGAGTTGGGAGGCCCCAGGACACTCCGTCGGCGGCAGCGGCCCGGCAGCCAGCGACTATATTCAGGGTGAAGTGTCATATCTTTGCCGCAATAGATACAGAACAAGCGAGAGCGGTATAAGGTAATTTGCCAAGGCCAAGTCCTTCATAGTCACGATAGACTTCGGGAAGTAGCCATAACTTTGCATCACCCGGAATGGTGAAATGTTGAAGTTGAAACCACTGAAGTTGAAGCCAAGGCCCGTTGTCTTAGCAAGTGGAGGCGGTAAAGGCGGGCGGAACAAGAAAAGAATTAATTTAGACATCGACTTGCGAGGGGATTAATATCGGATAGGGCGGTAATGGGCATTGGCAAAGTATGATTTGATCATTGGAATGGAATATCTTGGACCCGGCGAGGAGCCCTCATTGATTGTGGAAGCGCCAAAGTGACCCTCCACGGCGCAATGGCAAAATCATAGAGATCACGGTAAAGAAAGTTGTTCCCATTATGCGATTGCATGTCTAGTAAGCTTATTTGTTGAGGTGCATAAAAGAGTGAAGCAAGTAGCATATATCTTCAAGCTCGAGATCCAGAGCCCGAATCGAGAAGAGGGTAAGGAAGATAAAGGGGCTCGGTGAGTTGCCCAAGCAAGTAGCTAAGTTGATCCGCGAGTTCCACGATCTCTTTCGGATGAGATCAAAAGCAGCTCCCTCCTTATAGAAGTCGAGTGTGAGATAACACTCGAGCCAGAGAATGAAACCCGACGAGCAAGGCCCCATATAGAATGACGGCGCATGAGTTGCCGAGCTAAAGAAATTGCGGGGAGTTGCTTTCGACCTAGGCTTCATTAGACCTAGTGTCTGCCATTTGGGCGCCCATTCTTTTTGTCAAGAAGAAGGATGGCGGTTTGAGGATGTGCATAGACTATAGGCGGTTGAACAAGCACACCATCAAGAACAAGTATCGCTCCCCAGTCAGGGCGACTTGATGGATCAACTCCAAAGGGCAAAGGTCTTCTCCAAAATGGAAGCCTAAGGTCGGGACTATCATCGAATCGGGATAAAGGAAGAAGATATTCATTAAACCTCATTGAGCGATGCGGGCACTATGAGTTCACGCTAATGCCTTTAAAACTTCCGAATGCCCGGCAACGTTCATGAGGCTCATGAGCGACATCTTGAAGAGTTCTTAGACACCTTACGTAATAGTATTCTTTGATGACATTTTGGTGTATAGCGGATCCCTTGAAGAACACGTACAACACTTAAGGAGAGTCTTTGGAGAAGTTGAAGAGCACGGTTATGCGCCAAGTTGTCCAGTGTCGCCGCGGAGAGGAGGTGGAATACCTGGGTCATGTGATCTCAGCGAAGGAATCTCGGCGGATCACACCAAGATTGAAGCCGTCATCCGGTGGCCGACAGCGAAGAATGTGCATGAGGTCAGAAGTTTCCTTGGCCTAGCGGTACTACGAGGAAGTTAGTGAAGAACCGCTAAGATAAGCGGCCCTTCTTGACTTGCGAGGTGAGGAAAAGGTGAAAGATTGGGCAGACCATTGGCACAAAAAGCCCAAGCGGGGTTTGAATTGTTGAAGGAAACTTTGACAACGCCCGTCTTAACTTTCTGCCGGACCGAGAGAAAACAAGTTGGTGGCGGCAGAGCGCCAAGTAAGATAGCCCGCAGTGCGGTGCTCATGCGGGGAAGGCGTGTGGTAGCATCACGATTCGGGGAAGATGAGCAGCCTTGAGCCAGCGCTACGGCCCTTACGATCAAAATTGCTGCGGTTGTCGGGGCATTAAGAATTTGGAGGCACTATCTCTTGGGAAGGAAGTTCCAATTGGATCTGAGATCGCCAGCCTCCGGTATGTATTCCGCATAACCACACCTTAACACGAGGACAGCCGAAGGTGGATGGAGTTCTCGAAGAGTATGACTTTGATATAGTCTACAAGCGGGGAAGCTCAGCGTGGTAGCGGATCGCTTTCAAAGGCACCCACGACAACTAGAGTGCATTGCAATGCAATTTTGGCGCTTTCGGTGACTTTGGGAAGAAGATTGAAGAATCCTTGCCAGCGGATGTGGACTTCAAGGAAGTATGAGCAAGCTTAAGCGGGGAAGCAAAACGGACAAAGGAGAGAAAAACCTTCAAAAACTTTAAGAAGGAAGGTAATCTCTTATACCATAAAGACAAGTTGTGCGTGCGAATCATCGTGTAAGGAAATTGATCCTCCACGACCGCTGCTTGGTCCAATAAGCTGCCATCACGGGATTCATGAAGACATATTTCAAAGTCTTGCGGCAACTATTATTGGCGGGGATGAAGAAGCGGTAGCTTCGCTACATCAAGGAATGTCGGCTATGTCGTGTGACGAAGAGAGCGGCTTGAATTCGGGGGCATTAGAGCCATTAAGCGGTGTCAAGCGCTAAATGGGAGGTGATCAGCATGGATTTCATAACGGGGCTTCCAAGGGCGGTAAGAGGGAAGGATGCCTTGATGGTAGTGGTCGACAAGTTGTCAAAGATGGCACATTTTGTGCCTGCGGACCCACCGGAACATAGCTATGGATACAACAAAGCTCTTCACCAAAGAAATGCGTCGGGGCTTCATGGCATGCCAAAGGGAGATTATCTCAGGCGAGGGATCAAAGTTCATGAGTGCCTTTTGGCAAGACCTCTTTGCGACCATTCCGGCGAAGCTATCCATGAAACACGGCCTATCATCCCATGACGGATGGCCAAGCGGAAGCGGACCAGCGAGGATTTTGGAGGATATGCTACTGAAACTATATGCGGAACAAGCAAGGTATGTGGGAAGAATTTATTCACTTGGTGGGTTTCGTGCAATAGCACCAGCGGGAATCATCCCAAATGTAAATGCGTTTATGATCAATTCACGGCTACCAATGCCTAACTCGGACACTTGGCACAATCCAGGTGTCAAAGTAGAGGTTTAGCGGCAAATATTGGCGACATCGGCGGTGGTGGAAGAAGTTCGAGGATATCTTACGGCGGCAAAAGAGTCGACAAAAGAGCATCGCCGACAAACATCGAACTGTCGGGGAGTTGAAGTTGGCGACAACGTGTGGCTCAAGATCAAAGTGAAGCGGTGAGAAGCTCCGCGCCGGAAATTGTAAGAAGCTTGCTCCAAGGTGGGCTGGACCTTCGAGAATAGTCAAGAGAGTAGGTACCCAATCCTACAAGTTCGACTTGCCGACACACCTAAAGATTCATAAAGTCTTCCGCGTGAGTTTATTGAAGAAGCATACTCCAAATCCAGCGAAGTCTTGGACACTCAACGTTGTTGGAAATGGCGGAGGAAGCATTGGAAATAGTTCGAGGCGATTCTTGATAAAGCCTTCAAGAAAACAAGGAGATCGGAGTTTCTCAATATTTGGTCAAGTAGAAGCACTTGCTGGAAAGGCCCAGCGACATGGGTACTCAAGAGGGATCTATTGAAGCGGTACCCACGGTTTATGGAGCAATGGGGCGGCAAGGTCATCTCGAAGAAATGCGGCTCGAGGCATGTCGATTTGTGTAGATTAATTCTATGTGTAGTTAAGATTAATCTCGCATGCAACCTATGCTAGGTATGGGTTGCATGCGTTGATTACCGATGATGAGACCACTACGGTGATCTCTAGGGTGTGTGTAATGTCAATGTAGGCATGACCCGTTTTCGCTTGGATGAGTGGAAGGTAGATTAGAAAGTCTACTTACGTCCCCGGAGTAGGCGACCTCGAAGAAAGGAGGTCATTGAGGAATGCATTGATAGGAAAAGCACCTCTAGTCCCATATATGCATTGATAGGAGGAATCGTCCTTCCGCCCCATATCACGGGAAGGACCCTATCCTCCACGCTTTGGGCAACTAAAGGTGTAGGCATGAGAGGCATATAGGCATGATAGGTGTCTCCACGGCCATGATGGAAGAAGCATCCTCTTCCTATCTTGGGAGATTAGCCATGCATTTATGTAGATAGGTGGGGTGTTACCATATAACCAAAATTTTATTAATAATTAAATGGTACTAGCGTAGTGTCGACACAGAGCCAATAGAGCAGCTCAGGAGGGCAAGGAGGTCGAGCTTCGAAGACTTACAACACAAATTTTGTTGGAATGTGTTGCAAGGAGTGAAGAGTACCTCAAAGGATAAGTATATATATGAATGAGATATTAAAATTTTGATTAACTAAATTGTAAAAAGTGAAATTATTGAGTAACTTACTTTAATGATGTTCACAATTGATAAGTTATTTCATAAGATAATGGGCGTAATAATGTTCTAAAAATATTACCTTAAGGTAATCTTAATAAATGTGTAAGTATTATAGTAGTATATTGCATGCATCGGGTTGATTCTGGGTTAGGAAGATTCAAGGTGGGGAGACCCGCGATCTTTGCGGACAACATCATTTCAAGGTGGGGAGAATATGGCGTTCCGGCCACGTTATCACGGTCCCGGGGCGTATCTTGTCTTTGCCTAAATCCCTTGCGTACCGCCACCCGGCCCGATGTATGCAGCCCGGCGATGTAGCCAGGCGGGTAGCCCCTAGGGGGCAACTTGCAAGGTATGTGTATGTGCATTTATTAATGTGCACATTTACCAATGTGCACATTTATTAAGGTGCACACCTTTCCATGTAGATACATTTATGCCACCTAGCCATTAAAGGCAAGTGGGCCATTCCCAATTATCCCACATGCCTAAAGGGATAATTGGAAACCCTAGCCCTAACCCCTTGTCTATTTAGGTAGGAGAAAACCCTAACTTGCCATTTTCGTCCATAGGGTTCTAGAGCTCTGTTTTGGCTGCCCCAGGAGTCAAAACCGCCTCCCAGACTCTGTCTAAGCAAATTGCACCATTAGTTTTCCTTGATTCGAGCAGTTCAACAGGATGGTCGAACTCAGAGCAGGAGGAGCGAGCCAAGGATCAGGTATTTGGTGAATTTAATAGCCTAAACCGTCTTCCAGTCATTGAATCAGTAGGTTTAGCCTATTAAATTGCCCTTAGCAGCCATCTAGATCTCTAGATACCAGACTCTAACTAAAGAACCTAATTCTATGATATAGATTAGATCTAGTTCTTTAGTCTTCTCTGATGTATATGGATGATGTATCTCTGTGAACTCCTTGTATTGGGAAGGGGGGGTAGAGACCTAAAGCTTGGTAGTTGATGCTCCTAGAGTAGCCTCTCTAGCACCTTGTAGTTTAGACTGTGTACAAGAACCACACCTGGTTGTGGGTGAAGGGGCGGGCGGCTAAGAAGGAGGTTAGTGTTCGACTCTTGAGCGATCCCTCACGGTGTGTAAGGCCTCACCGGGGATCATTGTGACTAGGTCTAATGGCTTACCGAGTCTGCGGGTAAGGCATGGGCTCGACACCCGTGAAGTGGTGTTCACTTTCCGGTGGGTTCGGTCGAATAAGGCGGTGGCCCTCTAGTCACCTTGGAGTCAGGCATGTAGACCTCGGTGGGAGTGATCCCTACACGCCCCATGGGGCTGGGAGATGCAACCCGGGGAATAGCCCCTTTGGCTATGCATCCGTGAGGCTACGATCGTCCCAACACTTTTCAGCCTACTACGCAAAGTGTGCACGGGGAGAGGCGGATGGAGTGGACAACCCAATGCCATGTTCTTATGCCGGCCAAATCCATTGCCATGAACTCACATGCGCAATGAACTCTCGGCCCAAAGCCGTCGATCATCCCTTGATGCGAGCCTTGGGTAGGATCTCCCATATGTATTGTCTTGATCTTTGTCTATCACGGATGTTGATGTACCACCCTTGAGGTGGATATGTGTTGATATTGTTTACTGACATGTATGTTTACGCTTCCGCAGCTAGGTAGGCCCTGAGGGAGACGGGGTAAAATGACCCCTTCACTCTTCCCACTGGGGACCCAGCACGGTCACAGTGATATGTGGAGGGCCCTGTATTAGTATGGAGCTGGTATGGGGGATAACCTCTGTTTGTATCACGGTGGAGTGCAGATTATCTGAGTAAGGCCTTGGCGTCCACGATGGTGGAGTAGAGTTCATAGTAGTTCATCACGGAAGGTAGCACTCCAGATTGGTCTGTATGTTGTATCTAGAGTAGAGCCATCCTAGAACCCTTGTTGAACATCTCGAACCCTAATCAAGGAACCCTAACTGTAAGTTAGATATGTATGATTAGGTTAAGATGTTCTTATGATGTACCATGATATGATGTGATGTGATGATGGTTGATCATGTTTGCTCCTCTTGTATTGGGAAGGGGGTAGAGACCTAGTAGCCTTACTTAGTAGTATGCTCTAGTTTAGACCCCTTAGTTCCTATTATTATGCGGCTTTGCATAGGAACCCACCGAGAGCTATGGGAGCTATGATGTGACTCGGCACTACACAAGCGGGGGCTAGAGGCAATACTGGAGGGATCCCTGCTGGCGTGGCTCTTGGGGATCCCATAGTGGGTTAGGCTTATGGTCGGTCACTTAGGTGTGGGCGGGCATGGGTCCCATTACTCTGGGGCAATGGTGTCGCCACTCCTCTCAAGAGTTGCAAGTGTTGGCTTGGCTCTTGTTTTGGGAGGTTAAGTGGGGGGGCGAATGGGTGTGTAAGCCCGATTCTCTAGCCGCCCGTGGAACCTCTAGACCCCGGGAAGGGAGATGCAACCCTTCCTGCCTCTACGGACCAGGGGAGATGCAACACAGGTAGTCTCGATGGGTGATACCATGGGATTGCGTGTCCAGGAAGGCTAGAGTCATGCTAGAGCCCGATCTAGCTCGTTCACAAAGTATGCACGGGAGGGGCGGATGGAGTGGTCAACCCTAGCCATTGTCTATAGCCAGCCCCGCCATTGTTATGACTCGGTCTGCTCTATCTTGAGGCCTATCCAGTCAGTCGACCTCCTTATGAGTCGGAGCCATGGGTAGGAGCTCTCATGTTTTATGGCGTATGATTATCTTCTTTGCCGTTATGGATATGTGGATGGTCTACCCTCCGGGTAGTATGGCGTATTGATTATTGCTAGTTTCGACAATGTTTATGCTTCATTTGTGATAGGAGCCCATAGGGGAGGGTCATAAAGACACCTTAGGTGTCCCCTTCCCGCACTCTGAGGGATCCCGAGTGCGGGATAGGCGGAGAGCCCGTCTTGGGTCGGAGGACCCGATGGGGGATTTCCCTCTGAGGGTGTGCGGTTGGGGAGCCGTATATTTAGTAGGGGCGTCACAATGGTATCAGTGATGTTCTTGGTTGACCAAGAACTAGCACTGACCACATCCTTGAAAGTAGTCTAACAGGGCACTGATAGGGGTCTTGAAATGAAAATTTCCACCATGGAACCTCGAAAATAGGGGAAAATTTTTTCTCCTAGGTAGTGGGTCCGTAAGAATAGGCTAAGTTGTTAGATGAGGAAAAAGAATGAGTCAAATAAACATTCTAATAAAATTGGGTAGAAATTATGAATCAGCATCAAAATTCACCTAATATGGGTTAGAAGAATCATGCCAATCCTAGACACGGGTGAAAAATGGCGCAAATTCATAATTAACACTTCAAACCATTAGGAAAAATTCGAAAGTTTAATATATCTTTTGTATTAAGTATATACTAATTAATGGTAGGGGAATATTCCTAGAGCACCTTCCTTTTTAAATATCTTCTTGCCACCTCATTTCCCCCCAAACCTTGCCTACCACCTTCTCTCTCTTGATTAGCCTTACGTCACCAGTTTCTCAGACCATAAAATATGGCAAGGACCAAGCAAACCTACAAGAAGACTAGCCCAAGGCAGACACCTTCGATGGCGGCCCGATGGCCGGAGGTCATGGCAAGCGGTTCGAGCACCTTGGCCGCGAAGCCCGTGAGGAGGCGTCGTCTTCCAGCAGCGAGACCTTCCACATCTCCCAGGAGGAGGCCCCGAGCAGCAGCAGCAGCTCTTCGTTGGCAGGCACTCAGCGAACCGACAAAACTCGCCACTTTGGGCCCCTGACTGACGAACAGGTGGAGCATCGATAGGAGGAAGAGCGTCGGGAGGAGGAGACCGGGGAGCAGCAAATGGCAGCACGGGCCCGCACCAGTGGCGAGGCCCTTCTTCAATCAAGAAGAAGGGCAAGGAGAAAGTGAAGGAGTGGCCAGAGGACAGGGCAGCACGGAAAAAAAGGGAGAGGGAGCTGAAGGAAAAGGAGAGGAGGACGAAGGCGAGAAGAGATAGGCCACGGGGCACCGTCACTGTAACGTTCCTAACCGACATGCCCTTAGCCAACTGGGCAAAACCATCTAGACGTTTATGAGTAGTCGCTTCTACCCATTTATGCTCTTGTGTCTCGGGAATGCTCCACGGCACATTCAAGGATCGAATACTTGGCGGTCTACCATGGGCCCGTTCTGATCTCTCCCACTAGAACTATGCTCGTCCTCGAGCATCAAGCCTATACCATGTCACAATGATTACAAGTCTTTGCAAATTACCCATGCATATAGGCACCCATGGAGACTCGAACTTCGAGACCTGCTCTCGATACCAAGCTATAGCGTTCCTAGCCGACATGCCCTTAGCCAAGCTAGGCAAAACCATCTAGGCGTTTATGGTAGTCGCTTCTACCCATTTATGCCGGTGTCTCGGGAATGCTCCACAGGCACATTCAAGGATCGAATACTCGAGCGGTCTACCATGGGCCCGTTACAGTCACCATCGAAGAACCTCGCCCACGCGAGGAGGAGGTCGAGGAAGAGGAGGAAGGAGATGGTGACGAAGAAGAGGAGAATGAGGAGGAGGAATAGGAGCAGGGCGTTGGGGAAACTTCAGACCCCAGCGCCGCCCCACCCCAACCCAACCCCAAGCCACCTAAGGTAGTGAAGAAGCAGAAGGTGGGCGCGCGTGAATTCGCGCTCAAGCAGGATCACGAGTTCAAGCGAAGAATGAAGGTGTACCAGGAGTACCTCCATCGCTGGACGAGGTATAATGATTGGTATTGTAAGCAGAATGTAGAGAAGTTCGTGAAGGGAGGGCGGTCGAAGAATCAGCCGAAGCCGCCACCACCTAGGCGAGGAGAAGCCCAAGAAGACCCCATCCGCGGGCCAAACTCCCAAAAGCCTTCGGGTGTTTAGGGAGATTAGGCACTTTCAACAGTGCACTAATCTCCTAATAAGGAAGGCGCCATTTGAACGCCTTCTTCGCGAAGTGATGCAGGAATTCCGGACTGATTACAGGGTCACCCCTCTAACCACCCGGGCCCTGCAAGAAGCCTCAGAAGCAGAGCTGATCCAGCTCTTTGAGGAGGGAAACCTTTGCGCCATCCACGCCAAGCGGGTAATTGTTATGCCCAAGGACCTGCACTTGGCGCGGAGGATCCGCAAAGAGAGGCCCTAAGACCTCACGTTTTGTAATTTTGTTAAAATTAAAGTTTTCCAGTGTAAATTAACTTTTCTTGATATATATAAGTTCTTTTCCCTCTGTAATTTGATTGTATTATGCTTTGAAAATGTGAGTAATTAAGTTAAATTGTAGTAGAATTCTTTGTACATTGCTTAGAATTTGCCTAGAAACCTAGTTTAGAAGTCAATTCCAGCAATGGATTATCAAAAATGCCAAGTTCAGGCGAAACCGGGTCGATCCGCGCAAAACGCGTCTGCGTTCGCGACGCAGGGCCAATTTGCGTGAATCAACCCGATTAGCCCAATTTGACACCTTTTGATATCAATTTTGCTTGAAACAAGTTGCTAGCTAGGTTAGAATCCACCCAAATAGTCATGTTAGTATCTTACAACCCCTAGAAATGCCTAATCACCTTCCAAATCAGCCAAACCGGGTTGATCCGCGCAAAACCGCCTTGCGTTACATAGCCTTGAGCTCATTTTGTTGAATCGACCGAGGTTATTCATTTTGGACGGGGATTGACCAAATTCGACCCAACAAACTGCCATGTAGTGTTTCTTGCCTTGTTTTTCTTAGATTTGCACTTCATGGTAGCTCAATTGGATACCCATAGCCTTAGAACAAAAGTCTCTTCCATCAAGAAACCTTGTGCACGGAACCCGAAGCAGACCATAGTCTATAAAAAGGGCCTCATTTGACATTTTTCCTTCACCAGAACTGTTCCTAGCATCTTAGCTCCAATTTCCCAATCTTTCATTGATCTTTGCAAGCCATTTTCGACACTTACCTCTGCTCAATGGCGCCCAGTAACTTTGTAAGATGGTATGATGCTGCCAACCATATTCGTGATTTTCCTGCTGATCAGGCCTTCCATGTATTTGACCATCTCTTTGATCTCCATGCAACATTGACCAGAACCCCTTTCTACGACATCATTTGCCAATATGACCCGCCCGATCCTACCACAGGAAGTTAGCTTGCAGCCTAGGGGAGGGAAATGGGTATCCCTAGATTAAACTTAGCCAAGCCGTGGGGGAGGGTCCAAGGGCAAGAGCAAGCTGTGGGATAGAACACGTACCATGCCCGACTACATGACCCGCAAGCATAATAGGCATAGATATCTATCAGCCCATGCAGCCCTTGCTCTATTCATGCAGTATAACACAATCAACAAGGTGGGGGAGCCCTCAATTCAGCCTTTGGATCTAGCGCCACTCGACACTCGAAGGGAGCAGAGCCACATTTATGAGATCGAGTCCTCGTCATGCAGTACCATGGCATGACATCGGGGACATCGTACTTTACGCAGTCGAGCAAGACTTCTGAGCGGCTAGGGGAAGAAAATCCAGATTGGGAAAGCAGAGAGGCGATGAGGATGGAGAGGCGAATAGCCAGGCATGATGACGAAATCAAGCGGGCCTATGAACCACCAATTGGCATCACAACCCTGTCACCAATAATCATCGACGGAGAGGATTACATCCTGGCGAACGACATCCTCAACCTTCCTTACTGCCAAGAAGAAGGGCTCGAATCGATGATCTCTTAGGATTGATGGCGAAAAGAAGCGGCTAGCGACTTCATCGACTACTCCTATCAAGAAATTCCAAAGGGAGCTAAGCGGGCGACACTCATCTGTTGGGGAGACAATGTCGGATATAGCGGCCTATGGCGGATATAAGATAGATGTATAAGCCATAGCAGGCCAATCATCCCAAAGGAGGAGTTTCAACAAATCTGAGCGGTGTACAAACCGGGGAAGAGGCCCAAGCTCTGGCCCGAGCGGTTCGTTCGAGGAGTATCGCGGGAGGCATCGGTAGCATCAACACGGAGGCGCAAACTACCATGTGGAGGGACCATGAAGACCTCTTGGCATTAGGCGTCTGGCCCGGCGGCTCGGAAGAAGGGGGCCTGGGCTCGGGCCATAGGGAAGGGTAAGGCACTCCGGTACTATCTTCCAGCCCTCAGCCAAGGGCAGATGATAGTCTTCCACAAGGAGTTCAGCCCGCGGGGAGAAGAGTCGGTGGCACTCCTCATAGCACTTTTCGGCCGGGCGCCGCGCCAAATTAGACCACTGTAGCGGATCCGTCATCCTCTTCAAAGAGATCCGTGGCACTCCCTTGCCTCGACTTAGCCGAGAATACCTCGAGGATGCAACATTGACGGTAGTAGCGGCAACGGTATCAGAACTCCCGGTGCCTGAAATGGCTCGAGCATTCGAAGGGGGATCTTCCAGGAACATCTTGCACAACCTCGGCAAAGGCCTTCGGCTTAGGGACGTCAAGAATTTCTTCAAGTTGACGAAGGGCCATCGAAGATAAACAAATTCTGTTTTTAATTATCTTCTAAATTGTATTGAATCTCTTCACTTCTATATACTATCATGTATTTTATATTAACGTGTAATTTTTATATATTAATGACTATAAATTGTCCTTAACTTATAAGTGCAATTTTGACATGATTTCTTTTATGCTAAACAATAATTCACTTGTAAATAAGGATGAATAATGTATAACTTAAGTAATAGCATTGATGACTAATACTCGCAGCCAGGAACACTGGCTCGGGGTCTCAAGGCCAGGGCCGGCATCACCAATGGGCACCTAGAAACTTGCTTGGACGTGAACAGGACGACAACAACGAAGAAATGATAGTGGAGACAATCAACGCAAGGCTCACCCAAATGAGAAACCAGATGCACCAGCTGATTCACTGGGCCACCCCATTGATGAACGCCCAAGAATATGGACCAGCACCACCACCTCCACCACCACTACCTGCCCAAGGCATTGAGGAAGCTCCACAACCAGAAGGGGAAGACAATCAGAGAAATGTCAGAGACAGGAAGAGAAAAAGGAGAACCAGAAGGACCCCAACACCATCTAGCTCCAGCACATCAGATACTTCTGACAGCCAGAACAGTTCTAGCTCCGAGAGTGAGTCCGATACATCACAGGTAAGAGCCAGGGCAAGGAAGACAGATGACTATCAGAAGAAAGTTGATAGCGCCATGAGCAATGTATGGAAGACTAGGAAGTTGGGTCAGTTTTCAGGGAAAGATAGGTCAAGCATGGAAGCAGAAGCTTGGCTTGATGAGATGGAAGAGTTTGGCAATTCTTACGGCATGAAGGACAAAGATATAGGGAAGGTTGCTATAGCAAACTTAATAGGAGCAGCCAGAATTTGGTGGAAGGGCTCTGTTGAAGTCAATAAAAGGCTGAAAAGCGATTCTTGATTCAAGACATTCAGCAAGGCTTTTCGAAGACATTATGTGCCAAGATCACACATTAGCAGGCAGATCCAGCAGTTCTACAGGCTAGACTAGGGGAACCTATCAGTAGCTAAGTACACAGAGGAATTCATGAGACTAAGGCTTAATGTTCCCGGGGTATCTGAAAGGTAAGCGGTCGACGGTTACATTGAAGGATTGAATAGCAGCATTAAAAGGCTAGTTCGAGCAATCAACCCCAAGTCAGTCGCAGAAGTCGAAGACAAAGCCTTAAGTTTGGAAGAAGCACCAGTTACTCCAGGCCAGAAACAGTTACTATTCAAAGGTAAAACAACGAGGCGGCGATTATCAAGGCGGTATTAGAATAAGCAAGCATCAACTTCATGTAGGAGGCCAATATCAAGGAAAGCCCTTTGGAGGCCGTAAGCCACAAGATGGATCGGGGCAAATGATTCACTCAAAGCGTCTTTTAGACAACACGCCAAAGGAAAAGAGGCGGGAATGCATTGAAAAAAGAAGTTGTGCTTTAGGTGCTTCCGGCCCGAGGGCGCCGCCTGGCCCATCCCATTAAATCATCTGGCGGCTTTGGCGAGAACCGGGGATAGGTTCAATCACGGCTGTATGCGTTTTATCACAATCATTATGAATTGTATGATCACGGCACATATTTGCCGTATAAAGCGTAAAATACGGCAAAAAAAATTTGCTGTCGTCGGAAGATTTTCCGCGTCTGTAAAACAAGCGTGGCGTCTGAAAAATTTTTTTGTCTGTAAATTGATGAAAACAGCGCCTTGTGACATAAAAAATATTGCGTCTGTGCGAACCTTAAATGCTGGCGTGCGCGAAAAGTATTTTTCGTCTGGCGATCTGAAGAATTCGCGTCGCCAAAATTCATTTTTTTTTTTTTTTCAATTTCTGTAAATTCTTACATGTCGCGTATCTTGAAAAATACTTTCGGCGTCTGCAGCGATCTGAAAGGTTTAAGCGTCTGGCGTTTTCGCGTTTTTGCGTCTGGCGGTTTTCAGCATTTAACATCTGAAAAAAGTTTCAGCGTCGCTTTCACCGTTTCGTTTTTGCGTCTGAAATTTTTTCGGTGGCCGAGGTTTAAATCGTTAAATCGTATTTTATTAAAAAATCGTATTTTTTTACTTTATCGTCGGGAATTTGAATTTTTATGCGTCTGGAAACTTATCTGGGCGGAACTTGCAGTTGGGATTCACCAACCAGAAGGAGACAACGAAGAGGGCGATCAGCGGGGAAGCCCAAGATTTCATAGAGGGTGAGTGCCATATTTGTGCGGCTATTGAGTCGGTGATATTGAAAATCAGTCCACAGTCATTGCGGTGAGGAATCATAGATAGCAGTCCATACCTAGTCTTGATAGATCTGGTATATCTCTCATAACTTTGCCTCTCTAGGCTGGCTGCCCTAATGAAGAATAAAGTCTTGAAGTCAAAGCCAAGGCCGATTAGCATGGCAAAGCGGTGCCATTAAGCCACATTAAGGGGAGGAGGATCACGTTTGACATAGACCTTGAGTGGAAGCAAGTGGCGATGGGGGCGAGGTCATGGATATTGGAAAGTATGACCTTATAGTAGGAATGGAGTTCCTAAAGCCAGCTAAAGCGATGATTGATTGTGAGCATAGCGAGATCTCCATGGCGGCCGGGGCGACAACATTCATAATAAAGCGTAAGAAGGTACCTTCTCCTATGCAGTGCATTTCTATGAAGCAGCTAAGAAAGAGTATAATAAGAAATAAGGTGGAGTATATTCTGAGGTTAGAGGTAATTGAACCAACCAAAGAGAAGGGAAGTGACTTAAGTGGGAATCAGTTGCCCAAGCCAGTAGCAAGGCTCATTAGGGAGTTCAATGATGTATTTTCAGATCAAATCCGTTAGCTACCACCTTATAGGGGTGTAGAGTGTGAAATCACACTAGCTCGGATGCTAAGCCTACCGCCAAGGCACCTTCAGGAGAATGAGCACTCCAGAGTTGATAGAGCTCAAGAAGCAGCTACAGGAATTGCTTGACCTTGGATTTATTAGAGCAAGTGTGTCTCCTTTTGGAGCACCCATACTCTTCGTGAAGAAGAAAGATGGGAGTCTAAGAATGTGCATAGATTATCGCCAGCTTAACAAGCAGACGATAAAGAATAAGTATGCTCTGCCAAGGGCAGATGATTTGATGGATCAGCTCCAAGGAGCGAAGGTTTTCTCTAAGATTGATTTGAGGTCAGGCTACCATCAAATAAGGATAAAAGAAGAGGATATCCATAAGACCGCCTTTAGAACGCGGTATGGGCACTTTGAGTTTACGGTAATGCCCTTTGGCTTATCGAATGCCCCGACAACTTTCATGCGTCTCATGAACGACATCTTCAGGGAGTTCTTAGATGAATTTGTCATTGTTTTCTTCGACGACATTCTAGTCTACAGCAAGTCCATTGAAGATCATTGTCAGCATTTGAGAAGAGTGTTGGAAAAGTTGAGACGGCATCGGCTGTATGGGAAGCTCTCCAAATGCCATTTTGCTACCAAAAGAGTGGAGTACTTGGGCCACGTGATATCAGCGGAAGGAATCTCCACCGACCCCGCGAAGATTGAAGCAGTAGTGGATTGGCCATCTCCCAAGAATGTAGCCGAAGTGAGAAGCTTTCTAGGTCTGGCAGGATACTATAGGAAGTTCGTAAAGGACTTCGCTAAGTGGGCGTCCCCCTTGACGGACCTCACCAAGAGTGTTAAGGTGAAGGATTGGAGAACACATTGGCTAGAAAATGTTCAAGCTTCATTTGAAAAGCTTAAGGAAGCCTTAACAACAGCCCCAGTGCTAATCCTGCCGGATCCAGACAAGGACAAGATAGTGGCAACTGATGCAAGCAAGATAGCAACAGGTGGAGTCCTTATGCAAGAAGGAAGAGTAATAGCCTATGATTCGAAGAAGTTGAATGACGCCGAGCAGCGTTATCCAACCCATGATCAAGAACTTCTAGCTATTGTGAGAGCTCTTTGTATTTGGAGGCATTATTTGCTTGGGAGGAAATTTCAGATAGATACTGATCACCAGAGCCTCCAATACATTTTTACCCAACCACTCCTCAATCTAAGGCAAAGGAGGTGGATGGAATTCCTCGAAGAGTATGATTTCGAGATTGCTTATAAGCCGGGTAAGTTGAATGTGGTTGTTGATGCTCTCTCTAGAAGACCCCTTGAGACGAGAACACATTGTAACGCCATATCAACTCTTTCGAGTGGGTATGGCAAGAAAATTGAGGAGACCTTGCCATCTGATGGTGATTTCAAGGAGGTATGGGCAAGCCTCTCTAAGGGGACTAGAACAGATAAGGAAAGGGAAGCCTTCAAGCATTATAGGAAGGAAGGCAACCTGTTGTATCATAAGCATAAGTTGTGTGTGCCCGAATCGTCGGTAAAGGAAGTTAATTCTTCATGACACACACAACAGCCCAATAGCGGGGCATCTTGGGGTTTATGAAGGCGTATTTCAAGATTCGAAGTAGCTATTTCTAGCCGGGAATGAAGAAACAGATAGCCAGATATATTCGGGAATGCCAATTGTGCCCGTGAGACCAAAGGCGAGCGGCTTGGTTCAGGGAGCCTTGGAACCTTTGGCAGTGCCGAATGCCAAGTGGGAAGTGATAAGCATGGATTTTATTACAGGACTTCCTAGGACTCTACGAGGCAAAGATGCATTAATGGTTGTCGTAGACAAATTATCTAAGATGGCACACTTCGTGCCTTGCAAAACTACGGACACAGCCCTAGACACTGCCATTCTATTTGTAAAGGAGATTTTCAGACTCCACGGCATGCCTCGAGAGATAATATCAGACAGGGATTCCAAGTTCATGAGTACATTCTGGCAGGATCTTTTTACCACGATCCAGACCAAGCTCTCGATGAGCACGGCCTACCATCCTCAGATGGATGGCCAGACGGAGTGGATGAAAAGGCTCACTCATTCTTGGAGGAATCAGCAAAGTTCTCTCTTTCAATTGTCCAAGGCACCATTCAAATGCTTCTTGAGCGTCCTCCTTCTATCTAAAATTCTACCCTTGCTTCATACAATCCATAAGTGGCTGGGTTACTTTAACGAAATTGTGCAAATACCTACTACTAAAACTAAGTTGGCCATTTAAGCTTCTCACTTGGGATACATTTGTAGGTGGTTTCACCTTCTCCAAGGCTGCAATCTTACCATGATCCACTTGTAACCCCTTTTCTAAAACATAATTGCCCAATAGTTTTCCTCCTCTAGTGAAGAAAATACACTTAGCAGGATTTAAACTTATGACATACAATCGGCATCTTTCAAGAACTTTTCTGAGATGATCCAAGTGATCCCTTCTTGGATTCGAAAACACTGTTAAGTCATCTATAAAGACTCTCAAAAAGTTTAAAATATCATGAAAAGCACATGTCATAACTCGTTGAAATGTGGCTGGAGCATTTGTGAGGCCAAAAGGTCATACCTTATAAGCATAGATGCCAAAAGATGTTCGAAAAGCCGTCATTGCTTGATGTGGTGGATAGATTTGGATCTGATTATATCTTGAGTAACCATCCAAGAAAGAATAGGCCTGATTTCCTGCAACAATATCCAACAAGGTGTCTATGAATGGTGTAGGAAAATGATCTCTTTTGGTAGCTTTGTTGAAATCCCTGTAATCAATGCATACTCGGATTGAGTTATTTGGCTTTCTCACTGGTACAATAGAACTGATCCAATCTGAATTTGGCACTGGTACAATAAATCCCGCCTCCAAAAGCTTCATGACTTCAACCTTTACTTGCTCCTCTATGGCTGGATTCATTCTCCTTTGAGCTTGTTGGACTGGTTTTGATCCTTGTTTCAAATCAATGGTATGAACCACAACCTCTGGTGGAATGCCTTTCAATTCTTTGTAATTTCTTGCCAAAACATCCCTGAATTCTCTTAACAAAGATATCAAATCATGTTCCTCCTCTTGAGTAAGATCGCCTCCAATAGTAACCAATTCTTCTTGATGGGTAAAAGCATGAAAGGGTGTCTATAAATGTAGCCCTTTTTGTACATATACATATGTACAAAATGCACATTTTTGGAATAACTGTCATCATGATCCGCTAGTAACTGCCATGATTAATGGCTATCCACTACTCTGAACCCGCAATTATCGGATTTTGAAATTCTTTCCCAAATTCTTTCTTGGTTTGCCTCTCGTTCACTATCCCGCCCCTGCCTTCTCTGCTTGAATTCCGATCCGCGAATTCTTCATCTAGCTATGGCCCCAAAAGCCCCCCGGATGAGTGCTTGCTCATCACACAGCCCAAGCAAGAAGCGGTGCTTTTCGGATGGATCTTTACCTCAAGGAGTTTACGTTTGGGTTACGAGGTGATCAAGCCAAAGACCTCCATGATAAACATGTAGAGGCCCACATACCCAACCTAGAGATGGTTATGAGCGAGGTATGGGGTGAAGCTCAAAAAGCAGAGGCGAGGATTCAAGGAAGGGAGAATCGAGCATGGAAAGATGATTTTTTAAATATTATGAATTGGTTTATGGCAAAAACGGGTTACAAACCATTATATTTCTACCTATTTTGCGAGCATTTGCTCTTCACTTGAAGGGGCGGCTTGTTGATTGGGTGGGCGTGGCTAGGACTGCCAAAGATCTTGCCAAAACCCTCATTTCAGGCGTTCTGAGAGGACCCTACAACAGGTAAATCCTCAACTATCAAGCGGGACATCGTATTGCGGCCGAATATTAGAGCCACAGGTTATTCTAGATCAGATGTTGACACAATAAAGCGATTACTTAAGCATGGGTTGGAGGAGAAAACTAACCTATTGAATGAAGTAGAAGCATTGGAAGAAAGAAGGAGGGATGCATTGAAGGTCATCAGCCGGATTGAGGGTAGAAAGGATATGCTATCCAGAAGATCTGCAGCAGTCTGCCGAGAAAAATAGATGAGACAAAAGCGAGGGAATTTGACAAATTGTCCCGGGATCTGCTGGAAATCAAGTTATGTTGGTGTTGAAGTACAAGTTGGAAGACTTGGTTATGAGTAGACATGATAAAGAGCAGCACTCTTCTAAGCTAGACATTGGTTTTGGAGGAAGCAACTAAAAAGAAATTGAAAGGCATGAAATCTCAATTGAACAAGCAAAGGAAAAACTTAATTGCATTGAATTGGTTCAGCAAAGGCATTCACATATTTTGGATTTCATGGGGGAGCAGGGACCTATTGTTACGCACCCAGGCCCTACCACAAGGAGCTACTTCTATAGAGTTCATCACATTCAGTTCAAGTACTGTTGTGGCCAAGGCTTTGGCAAAACGGTTTGTTCTTTGCTAGCTCCATGCGAGAGATGCTTATTGCCTCTTACGCTTGTGTTATCTGGTCCATGAAAGGCGAATTGCATAAAAGGTTGCATCACGGGATGAGGGCATTGAATTGACTTGGTTTCCTATTTGTGAAAGGTATGCATTGCTCTCAACTAATTTAAACTTATATTTCACTTAATTCATATTTGTTATTGTAATCTGCATAGTTCTACATGTATGGCTTTTCGATTGCATTGCTATTCCTTGTACATGTATAACTTTTAGTGTACATCTGTGCGAGAGGTACATAGGCATATATTTGCTTGTTTATTGATGCTTTTATTTTTGAGCTTGAATTTGGTTGTATCGGTTGTACATGTCTCTAATGGAGTCTACATCTGCAAATAGATGTACATGCATTTATTTTTAGAGTGCATCGTAGATGGATTCATAAGTATGTGCATTTTTTACATATATGTGCTTTTTTTGGCATAGATCTACATTCCCTAATTGGATACACAGGTACATCTCGGGTACATCGGTGTACATCTGGGTTTTGTGATGTACCTTTATGTACATTGAGGAACATGTACATGTACATTTGGCTATGGTTAAATGTAGTTACTTACATTTGGTACATTTTATGTACATGAAATGTACATGCTTGGCGAGAATGTACGGATATTTCTCATTAGTTACATTTTCATGTTCTTTTATGTCTATTGAAATTTAGATCATTTGTTTGTTTTGCGGATGAAATTTGTTCCTATCGAAGCGGCTTTAATGGCTGATGTTCTTGAGCCATCTGCATCGACTCTCTTCTGATTTGGTGAGCATAATAATAAGGGGGCGAATCGTAGACCCTCTACCTTTCAGCTCCGGATCACCAATGACATTTCTGATTACGATAATAGAACAATGCACCTTGATTGCCTCCTCGAACATGGCAAAGTGAAGTTGAGGAAATTGAGAGGATGGCACTTGAGAAAGCTAAAAGCGTTGCAGGTCTGAGACCCTTCAATGGCTGGCAACAACAAAACTCCTTCATCACCAAGTGCTAAATTAGTAATTGTAGAAGCTAAGAAAGATTAAACTGTCTCACCGGCATCATCTGCGGGTCCCAGTTACGGACACATTCTGAGGAAAAAGCTACAAAGGAATCAGATCCAGATTTTATCCCGGGGAGATACGAGGGAAGAGGAAGAGTTGGTAGTTGAGTCCACTCAAAGAGGAGGCAAAAGAATCTTTGGTGATGGCACTCCAAGAGGAAAAAAAAAAGCAGGCAAAATCTCCGGCCCGACAAAAAAATGTCCTCAGAAAAGAAAATCTCCGAGCAAAAAAAGTGCCACCACCACCTAGAAAGAGGTATGTCCAAGATGAACTAATTTTGTTAAACATCTCAGATTTATGATAATTAACCACATTTTTTTTACATAGGACCACGATCACGAGGCCATGAAGGAAGGCGATCCACGATCCTTACGAGTGGAACGGAAGAGGAAGAGGATGAGGATCTACAAGCAAATATTGATGTGATAACAAATAAGGTCAAAGCGATCCACGAGAAGATCTTTG
Source organism: Isoetes taiwanensis (assembly GCA_021234155.1). Classification (NCBI taxonomy): domain Eukaryota; kingdom Viridiplantae; phylum Streptophyta; class Lycopodiopsida; order Isoetales; family Isoetaceae; genus Isoetes; species Isoetes taiwanensis. The sequence goes on along the minus strand of JAJEKV010000033.1, from coordinate 7,600,581 downwards.
AAGCGGTGATGAATTTACAAGGTGAGTAATATACAATTGATTACAATAGATATATTCTTTTGCTAATCTTTGTTGTTTCCTTGTACAATTTAGTGAACCGGCGAAAAGGTTGGTTCCATTCACTCCTTATAGGGAATTTGTCCTCCTAAGCACGCACCCTCTATCTTTCAAAGTGATGTTGGCGAGTTACTGGCTGGAAGGCTGGACTTGACCTCTAAGATGGTAGATGTCTATGGGAGGTAGGCTAGCATTTCAACATATTTATGTTATTTCATTCCCTAAGTCACTCATCTTATGTATTAATATGTATTACGGATTTGTGTGCGGGTACCTTTGTAGCGATCTTCCATCGATTGGAAACACAAGTTTTTTCTGGTTCGGCCGGACACCTTCAATTTTTGTGAATTCCCTCAAAAGCGGGGGGGCGGATGCACGAGAACACTAACATAAAGGAAGGGCTGGATGGCATTTTGATTGCAAGATGCCAATACATATTTGTTCCAATTACAAAGGCCCAAATGTGGCATTGGCAATACTTGTGCTTGCTGGTCGGTGAAAAGCTCTTGTCCATCTATAGCTAGCCCAAGTATCTGAGATCCTCTCTCTGTCAAAGGCTATGTACCCGATGCTAAAGTGGTCGAGTAAGTATGAGTTTACGTTTTAGTTTTATGATTTGATTATTCTCATATTGCAATTTCTTATGCTTGATTTATTCTCACATTGCAATTTTGCGGGTTTCATAAGCTTGTGATCAATAACATGATGCTTTCGGATCCAACGGCTTAAACCATGGTAGGAAGAACTTTGATGCTCACGTGTTACGTCCTAAAATGCAAGAAACTAGTACCGGCAACCCTTGCATGTACATTGTGGCTTACATGCACAAATTCATAGATCTTGAGTGGTTGATGCACGTAAAACTCCATTTTTGTAAGTAGAACATGTTATTTTCCTATTAGTTATTTGTTGGTATAGTCCTCTAATACTTGTGCACCATGCAGATGACACCCGGTTGGTTCCTTGATGCCTATGCCAAGTCACGGAGGGATCATCTAATGGAGGCATTAATTGTAGAAGGCGAGATGAATATACAAGGCGGTTGTTCCTACGGGGGTAGATAGTCCCTTTGACTTGTTTGTGAATTACAGTTTTTGTATGAGCCATGCTCACGAGCTTCTTTGTACTCAATAAGTAATGAAAAAATTAATTTATTTGGCTCACTTACACATTGCAAATAAAATTGTGTAATTATCAATGTGTTTTCTCAATTGTGTAATCTGAAATGTAATTATAAATTGTGAATAGACTCTCAAGTGTTTTGTTCTTGCAATGAATCATCTAATTAGGGGAAAAGCTCATTATCTTTGACTTAAATTACGTGTTGGGCAAGAGTGTGCACAAGAATGAAAATATTAACTCAAGATACCAAAAGATCGAAAAGATGAGCTTCAATTCAATATAGGAAGCGGTTTTTTTCTTTGCGGGCCGGGGTTAGCATCACTTGTTTGCATTTGTAAGAGAAGGGTTTGATGTTGCCATCTGGTCTTCACTCACTTCTAAAAATCTTCTACCAATTGTGGATCAAATTTGTGATGCTTTTTCCATAAAGCTGAAGTTTGTTTACAACCCGGGGGCGGTGTTGGACTACGCCACACAAACACCCTCTTGAACCTCAAAAGGGGTTGTTTGTGAAGCCATTAAACGTGGTATGGAAAGAGTACCCAGTACTATGGAAATCTGATTTTTGATCGATGGCGAGAGATACAAATCCACTCTGAATCCGTAGGAAGCTACATATGTCCTTTCTCTTGGACACCAATATTAGGCTGGCGGCGGTTTGCTTGTCATGGAGCTCATTCCATGGCTTAATGGATTGAAAATGGCTGAAGATGGTATAGTGTATGTAAAAGAGCATCCAATGACTAATGCGTGAATGATAGCATATCGAGGCGGGTGGAAAATATTTTCTTTGGCAAACTATGGCGACAACTTGGGTGCTCTGCTGCCTAAATTTAGTCAATATATGGAGCAAGCAATGGAGAAACTGCCGTCATGTTATTGGCCTCTCGAGTGGCCCATTGTTGAGTCTGAGACTAAAGCCCGATGTACAAATTCAAATGTTATGAATATATGTATGAAAGTTTTTGTTCATTGCACTTGAGTACTCTGTTTTTCTTGTCTTTCTTATTGGTACAATTATGAGTGTGTATACATAATTAAGTCAATCTTCATTTGCTTTGTAGATGAATGGTGAAACACAAAAAAGACTAATTAAGTCAATCTTCAGTTGCTTTGTAGATGAATGGACTGAAACACAAAAGACTATTATGAAACTAAGAGATAGAGTTCTGCTTTGCACCCGGTAATAGAAACCAACACAAAATGCAAGCACATAGGGTTGGGGACCGATTATCGCCTCTATCTTCTTTCACTGGGTGTGGGGGAAAGGTTGACCAAATTGAAAACTATGAGGAGCGAGCAACCACAAAATGTATATTGGCGACAACTCACTTGTTGCACAACCCTTGGGGAAGGCACGTGTCAGGGAAGATGAAGGCCATGTAGGATGGAAAGGTTTGCGGTGGCACCGCATGGGACTCTTGCGTTAGAGGATATCTCTCTCTGACCTCTAGGGCGGGCTGGAAGACATGATGCAATAGTCATAAGATATCGGGGCTCCCTCTTGACATTTTGAAGCTAGGCCATGAATTATGAGCCATGCTCACTTTCGGTGTGTTGTATTTATGTCCACAATATAAATATATGAACCATTTGTACATGAAAACTGTCCATTTCTTATCTTTGCCATGGTGAAAACTATTTTTAATGTTTATGTAATTCAACTTTCTTATGTTCAATTCTAATCAACTTACACTTAACAAATATCTACGGAATGTACAACGGATGTACATAAGATGTACATAGGATGTACATATTATGTACATTGATGTACCTAATGCACTATTGAAGTAGTCCTTGTCATGTACAATGAAAATTTGTTCAGTTCTTATCTCTTATATGAACAAAGTATTACAATATTTACGGAAAGTACCACGGATCGACTTAGTCCAAGTCATCTACAATTCTTTGGAAGTTGTGATAACAATGTCTCATGGACTTCATCGGCAAGTGAAATCTTTGTGCTTGCCCCCTTCAGCTTGTGTTTTACTTTCTTGAATGGGATTGAACCCCAATCCACAGTTCTGCGGTACCAAAACATTCTTAGTAGGAGGCGGTTTATACTTTGTGGCGGCACGGGATTAGTTCATAATATTGTCCTTCAATGACACTAGTGCCCGGCCGAGTAATCATTTCCATAGTCATCAATTGAATCTTCTTCAATGCATGCTTTTCCACGGTGCACATGATAACATAGTATGAAACACCTTCCACATTGTGCAGTCTTTGCAAAGACACAAATACATCTGAAACTCCTACGGTGTCATCTAAACCAGCCTCGTCTTACGCATACAAAACATCCACATCATTTTCAGCTTCACCACAAGAGGCAATATGATGCGTGGGCTCCAAACTTTTAGAGACCATTCTCCACAATGTTTAATGTTCTCACAATTCAACCAATTGAAGTTAATGCAAGCATCACAAAAAAAGCGAGTGTGTGCATAGCAACTTTGTTGGATCTGCTTTGGGTTTATAGTTGACCTGAGAATGTATCTGGCTGAGTACCGGGTAAAAGTCTTGCAATTGAATGCTTCTTTGTTCACATCTGTTTTTCCAACCTCCCAAAACACCCTTTCACAATCCGATTCCTTGGCCCTAAAAGCTGCACAAAAGGCTTTTTACGCGCATCAGCGGCATGCCATTTTGTTTTCTCTGCTCACTCTCAAGCCACAACTTTGCTATACCAGCCTCGCCATCATGTGTGCCTTTCCCATGGCGGATCAAAGAAATTCCATATCACTTTCGAATTTTATTTTCAACATGGTATCTCTGATTCCATACCATGCCCGTCTTGATTTGAATTGAGATGCACAACCATCCGACCACACATAATGAAGGTTTATGTGTCCACCTCCATTATTCTTAAGCCACCCCAAATGTAATTTAAAACCATGTTGCACAAAATGAGTGTCATGCTTTTACGTCATCACGAAACATAGAAATGCCTTTTTTTTTAAGCTTACCTTCTATTTTCATCATTGAAATATGGACCAAAATACTAATTTGATCGGGGATTCCAATGCTTTCGGATTGCACTTACGTCCTGGTTTCAATGTGTAGTTCTCTGCAAAGTCAACAACGACAACAACACACTATTATCAGGAAGTTTCTCAACACATCTTTTAAAGCTGTTTGCTCTGCCGATTAATGCTTTGTAAAGTTATGATCGTAAACTTAGCAAGCTGATTTTTCATGTTCTTTAACAAAGCGGATGCTTTGTCATTACGATCAACTAATCTAAGCCTTACGGATGTACCTTTTTGGATGGCTCATTGACATATGCATATACTTGCCGATCCACATTAAATTCCATCTTCCTCGTTTGGGCCGGATGTCCGAATTTCTTCACTCCACATTCATCACATTAAGCCTTTGATGCATTTTAGTTTATGCCATTCATCCGTCACAAATTTCTATAAGCTGTTGACCTCCACAAGATACTAACATTATCAAAAGTCTTCTTGTTTGCTTGACATACTCCATTGTTTTTCTTTGGGATGCCTGAACAACTGCGGCAATAAGTGCAATTAACATGTAGGGATCTCCTTATATCATTGAAGGCCTTTACGTACGGGATCTCTTTGCTCATGTTTGACACAACAACATGTGTTTCTCTCCTTCAATTTCCTTATGCAATCAGGTTTTGGATACTCGAGCCGGCCGAAATTTTGGTATCGGGATTACGATATACAAGCTGATTGATAAAGCTCGGTTTGCAATAACAAAACCATTAAAGACCATGTTAGCAAAATGATGTCGGCAACCAGATGCCAAAAGAGTATTGAACTATACTATTGTACAATTAATGTATGGTCTATGTACATAAAATGTCCATCCAACAGTACTATTGTACAATTAATGTATGGTCTATGTACATAAAATGTCCATCCAACAGTTCCACTGATCTGTTACTGTACATCTAATGTACATCTAATGTACATCGGTACATCTAATGTACGATAGCGGTTCCATTGATGCATTCTTGTACATCAATGTACATCAATGTACATCCAGTGTACATCTAATTAATGTTCCAATATTAGTACATCACATTAATGTTACAATATTAGTACAACTAATGTACATATGCCAGATTTGTTTGGCTTCATTACCTGAAAGTACACTAAACTGTAAAATGATGTAATTTTGATATTCAAGTACATGTAAATGCAGCTGCATGGACATGTAAATGGATGTACATCTAAAAAGTACCTAATAGCACATCAACGCAAGATTTACGCTCTTGTGTAAACAATGTATAAATGTAAACAATGTAAAATGCAATACATTTCATGAAAACCATGTGTATTCATTAACAAACCACTTTCGAACGAGAACTAGAATGTCTGAGAAGAAAGTCATGAAAGAATTTTGGAAGAAAACATAATCTCCAAAACTGAATTGATTCAATTACAAGAGCAAACACATGAGATATCAAGGTATTGTATTGCTTGTGTTCTCCTCTTCATGACATCTCTAACCTTTGGTGAAACTTTGGTATTGTCAAGCCAAAATTCACGAACGACATTTGATTGAATCATCGATTCTATTTGGTCTTGGCATCCTTCACCTTAAAGCCCATACATTTGCTCCACTTAATGACATTATCTTCCTTCTTCTTGCGACTTTGGATAAATTTCTTGGTTGTATCTTTAGCAATTTTGAAGAAACATTCTTGTTTATATCTCCTTTTTTTCCAACAATCATTGATAACGATGAATGTTTTGCAGCCAATTTATCTTTGCTATTAGCGGACTTTACTTCTTGAAGCCCATCTTTCAAGTTTCTAATCATTGATTTCATAACAATAACCCGGAAGGATTTCCAATTCTGAGGGTTAAAAAACAGAAAAAGCGTCATCTTGCAACAAATGATCACAAAAACTAATCTTTGATGCGGGCCCGGCGTTTGCCCGACAGCCCGAGGATGCAATCTACCGACACATCAACCATGGCTTTATTTGTTTTGTGGCATAACAGCGGCCAATGTCGGCATACTTACGCTTAGAACCATCACTTCCATTGGAATTCTCACCCTCCATGAGCAGTTGAAATTGATTTCTATTTCTTGTAGATTCAATTGGCATGTGTTTGCTGCGGAATTCGTTAGGTGTTAGATCACGTGAAAGGGGAATTTGGAAAGGGAGGGACGGATCCATTCGAATTGGTTCGGTGGTTCGGTGGTTAACCAAGAATTTCGGGGGGAATGTCAGGGATGATCTTGCAATCATTGCATATCTGACACAAAACGACAAACCATAGTATCTTGATGTACATCTAAAATGTACCCCAAAAAAGCACAAATTCGTCCTTCAATTCAGTACGATGTACGTACACCCTTTCGTGCTTTTACCCTGATTTCCTGAGAAATATTGATGTTCTTGACGGAATGTGGTGACTGTGGTGAATGTGGTGACTGTGGTGACTGTGGTTGAGTGTGATGAATGTGGTGCGTGTGATGACTGTGGTGACTGTAATGGATGTGGTGGATGTGATGATTGTGATGAATGTGGTGCATGTGGTGACTGTGATGACTGTGGTGAACATGGACTGATCTGATTTACCTCATCCTCCAGAATGTGCGCATGCCACCAAGCTGCTTGCACCATTGCCGATTGTGTTAAAGCATCCGCCACACTGTTTTATTCTCTTGGAACATGTACCACAATGCATTGCTGAAAATAGGCCTTCAAATCCATGGTTTATTAATGTAAGCTTCTCAAATTAGCACTTAAAACCTGAAATTGATCCATAAGTTGTCGACACACCAACAAAGAGTCTCTAAAAATAGTTAAACAATTAACATGCTTCTTCTTTGCTAAAGTCATCCCTTGAATAAGTGCATGATATTCAGCCTCATTATTACTGCTTGCAGTGCATGGCATACTCAATGTAACAATCTTCTTTTTATGCCCGTATATCAGAAATACTCCTACACCTCCATAATTCTTGAGTTTAGAGAATGCACCATCAAAATACATTTGTCCTTCCATAGTGGGCTGATTTCTGTTTATTCCATCCATGCTTGATGTCAAAATCAACAGCTCTACTTGATTTTGATCAATACCTTGCTGAAATAAAGTCTCACCAATGGGTCTTTGAATGGACTCCTCCTGCATGTTTACAAGAGTCTCTTGTAACTCACCTTCATCAATACTTTCAAGTCTTTGGATATACTTATCTGCAACTTGCTGCTGTAAATGACATATTTCTGAAATTTGGGTACCTTTTAACCACTTGTACAAAGTCTTATCTTCCTTGTCACCCACTTCCAAGACATGAAAACAACTAAGACCTTGCTGCGCTGACACCATAGCATTCTCTTTGCTGATTTCTAACTGCGGGCTGCTCAAAGAAGGATTGCAAAGAAAGGTACCTTTTGTTGATTTCAGAGGATGATCTATAGTAACCTTGTGTTCCCCTTGAAAGATGTTCATTTCACGCTTCGTCCATGAAGTTTCAGCTTGTACGGCATCTAACCATGTACGGCTCAGCAACAAAGTATAAGTTTCAGCATGCATACTCTCTGGAAATTTCAAAACCATGAAATCCAAGATTGCTTCCACCTCATAGACCTTGCATAAGACATTTCTTATGACTCCCATAGACTGCACCTTCATTTGATTGAATGCTTTGAGCATCATAGTTGTCAGTTCCATCATTTTCAATCCAACTTGAAGCATTATATGGTAAGGCATTACATTCACTCCGCTGCCGGTATCTATGTTGGCGTCTTTGATTAAATATCCATTAATACTCACATCACAAAGAAATGGCCCTGGATCCTTGGATTGCCGGGCTGATGGCTCCATCCTACTCTTATTGGTATCATTTGAGATGATTTGTTGGACTGAAATTTCTGATTTTGTTCTCCCCCCTAACTCTTGCAACAAATTTGGAGAATAATGCATCAATTGCTCAAGAGTAAGTGTAACTTTAGTGGCCAAAACTTGGCTGATCACATCATCTTCATTTTGAATTTCCTCATTCACCATAGGAGGCATTACTATGGGCTGATTTTCTTCTATAGACTAAAACTGTTCTATGGGCAACACATTGAATTTCACCTTCTTAGGTGTTGATACCTTCAAAGCTTGTCCCTTCAAAGCCTTTGGAAAAGAGGTCTTAGTCTTTTCTTGGCACTACTCTTGGTTCTTGCACCACCTTTTATAATCTTGTAACCGCATTTACTTCTCCAATCTCTTCTTCTTGCTGAAATGGGTCACTGTCTACCTCAACAAATCCACAATTTACTACTGATTTTGCTTTCTCTTGTTTCTTAAGCTCCTCAATAAGAGCCTTAACTTGAGGATTATCAATGTACTTTGCATCTTGAATCACGAACATCATTATTAGGAAGAGTCTTGATTCAAACACTTGCGCCTTGGTGGATACTTGTTGGTTGCCCATTACGGTTTCCCATGAATTTTCCAACAAGTACTCTCATCATGCTTGAATTTATCACATAACTTGCAATACAAATGAGCCTTACTTGGATACCATCCCTGTTTTGGCTGCACCATTTGTGTGGAACTCATTGGAGCTTGTTGGGCAATTGGAGCTTGTGGCATCATTGGAACTTGTGGTATAATAGGTGCTGCTTTGCATTGGTTGAATAGGAATAGGTGGTGCTTGTTGCATAACAGCAAATACGGGATTGGCCCTCTCAAAGAATCTCTTCTCCCTACATTCTTGATAATTATGGCCCTTTATTTGGCGAGCAGAATTTCAACAATCTACATGTAGTATCAGAATGTCCAATAGACCCACAATACTCACAAGTAATAAATTGTACCTCCCTTGGCTTCTCACCAATTGTAAGCTTAGAAATCTTGGCTGCAATATCCTCTTTTTATGTTACGGGCAGCAACTTCATGAATGTATCCCACTTATCTTCACCTTGAGAGCATACTTTGTGCCTCTAGTAATGTTGTAGGCTGTTTGGCCTTCAACTTATGAGCAATAGCTCGTTTCAGCCCCTTCACATACCATTGAATATCCATTTCATCACTCCTTGCAATCTTCCAATGAACCACGGCTTTGAGAACCGCAATATACCTCTGATTATACTCTCTAATTGATTCATCTTCCTTTTGTGTGAAATTGGTCCACCTTTCCATAGTCTTATCCTTATCATGAGCAATGAAAGCTTCCTTTAATTCCTGATATGTCATGGTATCTGGCTGAGTTTGTGCCCATTCCTCCACTGAATCTTGCAAAGAACTATGAAACCAAAGCAAATAATCACCAGCTGGGAACTTACATTGCAGGCAATACCTCTCAAACTTCACAATATGCTTCAAAGGATCCCGATCTACTAGATCATCAAACTTTGGAATCCCCATTATCTGAAAACCCCATATCATAATACAACCATCTCTGCCTCTTCTTGGGTTTCTTGAAATTGGAAAAACGAAATTGAATCTCCCTTCAACTTGAAAAACAAAATTGGATTACCTTCTAGATCGGTAAATGGAATCAAAACCTCCTGGATCTGAGAATTAGATCCCAGATCTGCTTCCAAATCTGAAAACGAAATTGAATCTTGATGCAATTTTGAGCCCAAAGATTGACTCACCGGTCCCCTTCTTGTTACGATGGAGCTTGGTGGAATATCCTTCTTACCTCTCTTGGGCATAAAACTATGCTCTCGTTGTCAAATTTTGCCCCGCAAATCACTTACAGCAAAATCCCCTTCACACAAAGAAATTGCTCCTTGGTGTTGTTCTTTACCGACGATCACCAATACAAATGGTAACAACTCCTTTTCCAATGGAAATTCTTGCCGATCAATGGTCTATCGAGCACCGTGGTCGCCAAATTGTTAGAGCCTGGACTCTAACCTTGCAAGAAGGATGAAAAACCCAACAATCCAAGCTCAATCTATCAGATCAAGGCAATGCACAACACAAAGATTCATCATCTCCATAGCTAGATCAAGCAAAATACTCTCTCTCTCAATACACCATCCCCCTGTTCTTCTCTCTCTGCTCAGATAACACGGTGATGATAAGGGAGACTTGTACTTTGCGCCCTCCCCTGTCCCGGTGAAGGCGACGGCCTGCTCCAGGTGAAGGCGACGACAAAAACAGCCGAACAGCCCAAATAAGACAATAAACTCACGGACGGCGACAATTCAACCACCAACAATGCAATCAACCCCAATGTCGCGACAAAAGAACAGTGTTTTTTGTTCAGCTCTTTTGTCTTATTAACTTTGGTGCGGGCCGTCGCCTTCAAAGACCGAGGGACCGCAAAGTACAAACTAGCCGATGATAATACCCTTTGCACACCACAATGCATACGTGCAAATATCCTGCACGCGTGCATGTGCGTATATCCCTCCATATATGGTATACAATCTCCTATACCACCTCAATAGTGGTGAGTGTGGTGAGTGGTGAGTGTGGTGACCACCCCAACAGGGCGGTAATAGAGAACTCGATCCCTAAGTATGTGTAGGTCGGAGCCACCTCTACAATACTAAATGGAAAAACATTGAATATTGTGAATTTTTTTAATACAGTTTACACTAAAAAAGAATCTGGCCGAAGGTCATTTTGGGAAGGCGAAGGCCATGCCCTAGCCTGGCCAGGCCTGGGTGTGGATGGCGACAAAGGCAAAGTAGATTTGCAATAGCAGATTGTAGATCTATAGATAGCATTTAGCATATGATTCAGTTGCAGTGCATTGAATTGAAGAGTTATGAGAATGCGGTTGCCTTGTTGGTGGCTCTGGGCTCCATACATCTGGCACTACCACTGTCACAGCACATGATTTTAGAGGTATGATTTTTGAGGATTAATGCTCTTATTTAAGGCAATATGAATTTGGCGGGAGGACTTAATTGTAGTCATTTGGGAGCAATAACGGTGAGTGTGAAGGTGCAACTGTGCTCTTCTAAGACATCACAAGTGGAAGCCATTCTGTACATGCATATCTACATTAGTGCTCTACTTCCAATCAAAGATATTCTTTCTTTATACAAGTAAGTTTCTATTTCCTATTCTTCATTTTCTTTAAAGTTCTGCTCTAATATTTATTTATACATGACACATTCAGGTTTAGCAGCCATATAGGAGAAAGGAGGTAAGAGAAAGATTAGTAGATGAATTCTTGGCCAAATTTGCTGCATATATTCAAGAAGATAAACAGAGAGAAGAATGGTTTAGATAGCAAGAAGATGAAAGTGGAAATGAGGAAGAAAGAGATTCCAACCATAAAGTGATGTTTAAGTGGTTAAAACTTGGGAATGGATGAGATATGACAAGAATCAGAATGTGGTTTTCTGTATCACTTGTGAATCCTTTGCAATAATAGGTAGTTTTAAATTGTTAAAGTTAAAGACATATGCTATTAAATTGAGAGATACCCACTTCCCATTTTCTTTTTATTTAACTCCCGAGTTATACATTGTAATATGCATGTCATTAAAAATAGTTGTACAATACTTAAATACAAGGCTAACAACTTTGAAGCAATCATACTTCTAGCCATGGCAACATTTTTATGAAAAACATAGAGATATATGAAATAGAGAATTAGTTTCCAAGATAAAAAAGAGAAATAGTAGAATGCACTGAACTTAGTCCATTAATTTATAGAATATACAATTTGAATCTCCATATTCAATAGGAATTAATCCAACTCCGTATTAAAGAACCTTCTATCCAAGATCTTTATCACTTGCGAGTCATCATCGCTTATCTTTGTCATTTCTGGGAAAGATTGTAAAACCTCCACAAGATTGTATGATGCACTTACAATCTCCAACTTAGGAAATAATTTGCTCATCAAATAATCATCTGTCATATGATTAGATACCAAGTACGGTTCTGCAAACCAAGCATTATTCAAGTTGTAATAGCACTTGTAAGCATTGCTATCAAGTATAAATGTATTCTCTGAGTCATATTTTCCAAAGTACTTGTCATATACCTTCTCTAAGCTCTTTAAAAACAAAGATTTTTTTCCATCCTTGAGCTTAATGCTGGACTCAACACACTCAAGTTGGGACCAAATAAACACAAAAGATTGCATAATCAAAGCCGGGAGAAATTTGCCCAAAGCTAACCTGATACTTTCCAAGTCTCGAACTGACCAAATAAGCATGACTGAATGAACTCATGTACTCTAGGACGAAGAAATATATAGTTTGTCTCTGTTTCGATTGGTACTGCTTGCTTGGTATCTCTGAAGCTTTGTCCTTTCTGACATGAATACAAAAGAACTCCATTAACTTCCAATATTAACAGCTTCCTACGAACAAATGGGTTAGTAGTAACAGTACATTCTTCTTGTCTATAGTTGCCTCCATCTATATTGTCTATCTTGTCGATACCATTCTCAATTTCCTCAATATTGCCCATTTCATTCCCATTGACATGGTCCAACTCAATGCAAAGTATATCTTCTACATCATCTTCAGTGACATTATCTCTAGATTCTTGAAGGTCTTTAGGATCTTTTTCAGATTCCAACCTAGAGAAGCAAAATGAGATAAGTTACTATACATATTGGTTAGTCAATAGTTTAAAATAAATCAATGAAGGAAGAGGAGAAAAGGATGAATGAATGATAAGAGGAGGAAGAATGGAGGAAAACACTATGGGAAGGGGCAAGAGAAGATGCTTACACAGTTTGTTGTCTAGCAAACAAGAGAGCTGCTTCTTTTGCATTGTTATCGAGTGGTTTCGGTAAGACAGCTCCTTGATTGTTATCCTCTAATGAACACTCATCATTTTCATCGGTGTCTTCATCACCACTATTCTGATGTTCATCCTGTTCTTCTTCAATTTCCACTTCCTTAGCTTCCTTCTTTCTTTTAACAAAGTTCACAACATTATATAAAAACTTGTCACAAAATATCTTCTCTGACTCTCCGGCTACGATGGAAATAGCTTTATATCCAAAGCATATAGCTGCTTGAGCAAGTGTACCATGAAGATACCATTCACATATCATAGTCCGTTCTTCACAAAATGAGTCTATCAGATACTTTGCAACTTGTGGTCTTACTGGAACTACATTAACAGGTCCTCCATTCAAACCCACATCAGAATAGGAAGGCTTTTCAGATACATAACTGTTTGGCTCCCAATCACAATTCAATTTCTTATCAATAGTATAGCAGACTTCAATGGGACTTCTTCGAAGATAACACTGTTTAGATTCTACAACACACGTCCCAGGTTTTGAAATCATAACTATCAGAAGATAGGAAATACCAGTTAACGGGATAATCTCTGATTTTGATATCACTTGATGTTCATATATACCATTCACAATTTGCTTATCCCCTTCTATTGAATTAGCTGATGAGACTGCTACACAATATTGGGGACCCATTGGAGATAGGATACACACTGTATACTTGCTTAGCAATGTCATATCTGAGCATTTCCTCCAAAATTGCTCAAAATCATTTGCATCCCACGTTATTTTACTTCCAGTGGAATACAAATCAAGAGCAAATAAACTAGTAGGTGCTTTTGGAAGATTCCTACCACCAAAACCTTTACAGCCTATGGATAACTCAAAGTAATTCACATCTTTGGGGTCAAACTTTCGAGTTTCTATTCCCATTTTACTCCTCAGTATTTCTTTAACTGTTTCTGGCAAATCATCAGTCTTTTTGTTCTTTTGATGAAAGGAAGAGAGATAACTCGACGACATAGAGATAAAAACTTGGAGATCTTCATCATTGATGTTAAAGGCCATTGCATGTTCTGCATAATCAGCATCTAAGTTTTTCACAGTATTGATAAATTGGGTGACACCATGTTTCATTGCCCGTTTTTTCTTATAGGAAGCTGCACAATCATCTAAATCCATAAGATCATGCCTTTTTTCTTTTTTTTCTCAACAATACTTCACCACTTAGTATTCTTTCTGTAAGCTCAATCATATCAGCGGTGCCTAGTCCTTGCACCTTTCTCATAAATGGGATGTTGAAAATGTCCAATTTTGGATTTTCAGGTGGATTTCCTGTTGAATCATTCAATTTCTTTTCCATCCATCTATCCCAAATAGTGTTCCAATTCTTCCAAGCCTTGTCACAAAGTGTGATGAATTCATAATGTTCACTCAACCTCTGTTTACTTTATTCATTTCTCTTTATCCCTTTCCCTGTTATAGTAAACTTGACTAACTCCTCAAATTCCTATGGTCATGAGTAAGATTCAATAATACAAACCAAAAATACATAGATGAAAAATAATGGCATAGATACTCACCTGCCAAGCGCTACTTTTTCCAGAGTTACCGGGTGTCCTCTCTGGTCTTCCAAGTGAGATCCATTGGCTTCTTGCATGCTTTAACTGATCAACATATGGGCTACAATACAAGATCATAAGAATTATATTAGTAGAGGAACTTTGTGTGAAGAGAATAAAAAAGAAAGTACCTTTCAAAATTTGAAACAATATTGGGGTGTGTTTTTTATTAAGGTACTCAACTTTTTATGTGGGCGACGCTTGTGCTGGTCGGGTGCTGGACCCGTCAAGTGAAATTTTTTTCGCTCGTCATAGCACTTCACCCGCCATTTCCTCCTGGGCGCCAAATTACGTTGGTCGATCCGAAGCCCGTGAAATTGCCACTTCAAAAATCCGTGCGGGTTGTTGATCCGTCTTCTTTGCTGGTGCGCGAGGTGATGGCGCCATGTTCTACAAGCAATTTGAAAGTAAATTTGGCGGTTTTGAAGTTCTTGAGTATAACTACCATGAATTTCTTTTTTTGCTAGATTTCTCCAATTACATCTATATGGCGGAATGGAGAGAAGCTTTTCGTGCATCGTGTGCAAGAATCAAGTTAATTTTGATGTTGCAAAACTGCTATCTAGCCTCCAAGTTTTCGAGTCGGTGAAAAATTTTTTGGCGGTTGTTCCCGAATTGCTGATGCAATTTGTCGACAATCCGCAAGTCTTGATTCAAAACGGTCAAGCGAATTTGTGCTAGATATTTACCATGGTAATTGAGGATCATGATGCATTTCATTTTCATGTATGCTGAAATGCATATTAATCTATAAGTTTGCTTTGAACTGAAAAGAAGCTTGGACAAGATCGTTACATATGGCTACATCAATTCCTATAGATTCGGGTAATTTTGAACTTACATATTTGTTGTTGATTTCTTTCCTTATTTGTTGATGTTTGCTTTAATTCTAGAAAATGTTTCTTGTCACAATCCAGACCTTATGGAGACAATGAAGAGTCTGCATTTCATGAAGATTTGCAACCTTCTTACCATAAAGGTGATTTCCAAGAGTCTGAAGGGTGGCGCCAGGGGGGAACTCAAGATGTCCAAAGTGAAGAAGGTGTGCAACCTTCTTTAAGTCGATTCAAGGAATTGGATTCCTTGAATTTACTTTGAACTTTTCTTTTTTGCTAATCTTTGTTGTCTTTCTTGTTATGAAGGGTGTCACCAAGATAATACACAAGGAACCCAATGTCATGATCAACCTCATTTTCAAGGTAAGCAAGGTTTGCATGATTTGAAGGTTTCTTTGACTTTTTTCATTTCAGATTCTTTTTTTCTAGCAGATTGTCATGCTTTTAGAAGGTATAGAGCTGAGTTAAGGAGAAAAGAGAGAGAGCTTAAGAGGGAAAGGGAAATTGCAGCAGATGAAGAAGCATTGCTCCAAGGTGATCTAAGCACATGGAAGAAGAGAATGCTATCAAAAAAGGTTGCAGTGAAGGTGAAAAAGGTTCTTGGTAATGCAAGTTGTAGGGATAGGAAAGAGATAATTAAGTCTGCTGCAAAGTGGCTACCTGAACTTGTTGTTCCTAACTCCAAGGATGAATCTGTAATGAAGAAAATTGTGGAGAATTTAAAGAACTCTTTTGCAGATCATAAGAATGAGAAGAAAACAGATATTAAGAGGGCAAGAAATGCTGCCATGGTTTATGCTGTCAATACCAATATTAACAAATCAGCTTTCTCCAGAACTCTATGCCTGAACAGAAAGATTGTCACAACTGCTGTAAGAAGAAGAGTAGATGCTGAACTTGGTGAGGGTCCATGGTCCATGTTCAAAAATAAGATTAGATGTGACAAACTCTCTTATGACGAGAGAAAACTAGTGGTGGATTTTTGGAGACACAATACAAGAGTTTCCCCATGTAAGAAACATGTCATCAAGATAAAAGCCACTTCTGGAAAGAAGATATTGCATGCACTACACTTTCTTGAAGAGACACAGGTAATTTTAAAGCAATTTGTTTTCAAATTGTTAAGGTTTAAGATTTTCAACTTAAGGTTGTTGATATGTTGTTGCTGTTTCTGCAGCAAGTTTTCTTCCAACGATTTGAAAGGCAATATCCATACTTTCAAATATCATTTACAGCATTCCATGCTCTAAAGCCTCCATATGTCAGGAAGGTAAAAGATAGAGAGACTTGCTGCTGTATCTACCATTTGAGAGTTGACTTTGTGAGACAGGCCATAAACAAAGTAAGATTAGATCAGGACCTCCATGGGCCAAATTGCACATGCAATTGTGATGTATGTGGTATAGGACCAACCTGCAATGCATCTAAAGCTACATATGCTTCAACCTCTGAGCTTTGGAGATCTTTGGTATGTCCTAAGGATGAATCAGAAGAGTGGCATCAACATAATTGTCTGCTGCTTAAATGCAAGGCTTGTGGAAAAAACAAAGTGCCAACTTGTCCAAAAGAAAGAGATTACAAGTTGAACCATCAAGTAGATTGGAAGACATTTGATAAGGTAATTCAAATTGTTATTCTTAAATGAGATATTCTTTTCAGCTCAAATTCTTCTTTTGAACATAACAGGTTTATGAGGAGGACAAGGTAACATTCTGCTTTCTAATGATGAAATAATGTTAATAGAGTTTGGTATTGCCAATTGCCATTCTTATAGCAATAGTTAAAATGGGACAGAGCATAGATGAAGAGCATCTTAAGAAGGTTGGTGAGAAGGAAAAACTTGTTAAGAAGAAAGGAGCTGCTGAGAAGACTGCAGGGAAGAACGATCTTTGGTCGGAAGAAAGGTGGTCTTTGGCAAGGCTAGCTGGCTTTGAGAATTCGTGACGAGAAGAAAGGTGGTGCTGGTAAGACTGTTGATGAGAATTCAGGTCAGAAAGAAGATCCGAAGGCTAAGAAGAAGGTATTACAAGTAACTTGAAATGTTAAATCCAAAAAGGTGGTAATGCTTGATATATGTTTTTCTTCTTTTGTAGGAAGCTCCCAAACCTGTCAACAAGCTTGTTTACAAGGCGACACCAATGATGAGAGTTGTTCCAATTTGCTGATACCTTCCTCATTCCATTCATCCCTCATAATTATGAAGCCGGATGGCAAGCAAAAAAAGTTTAGGGAGTGTTTGGCGGCTTTTCCAAAGGACACTAGAGTTTCAGATGATTGACTTTGCAGAGAACTACACCTTCAAAATCCAACAAGAAATACAAAGCTTGCATTGGAGGAATGACCAATGCACCATTTTGGTGCACATCACATATAGGCATGCTCCACCTTCTACGAACGAGAATAGAAAGATCATTAAGGAAACACATTTTTACATAAGTGATGATAGAGAACATGATGTACTCTTAGTTCAACATTGTTTGCAAAAACATGTAGTTTTCCTTTTTGACAAGGGTGTCCATTACAAGAATCATGTCATGTGGTCTGATGGATGTTCCCATCAATTTAAAGGAGCAAGGATGTTCTACTTCCTAGGCGGGTTCTTTCAAAACCTTTGGAAAACCAATACACCGGAATTTCTTTTGCATCATATCATGGCAAAGGTAATTACTTTTATTTTAGTCTATTGGTTCTTTTTAATTGGCATTTCTTTAAAATTACGTAATCAATCCTTGCGGTGAGCATGATGGTCTTTGGTCTTTGTAATAAAAAGAGCCCTCACACATGAGATGTTGAAGAGGAATTCATTACCACTAAGGAATGCACATGATGCGGTTGTGTTTTTCGAGAGCACATTTTAAGTCGGTTGTGACAATGAAGGAGATCATCCTTGCGGTACCACGATGGTTCGGTTTTACATGTTGTTTGCATTGCATGTTATTTTACATGATTCCTTTTGCAGATATTTTTGGGAGATAGCTATCAATGAGGTTGATAGAAGTGACAGTCATGATTGTAAGACATTAACAGGTTCCAGAAAGTTGCATTGTATCAGACCTGTGCATTCCAATGACCCTACTCAGGTTGCTCATATGGATTTCAGTTGCTTCTGTAATTACTGTTGGGCAGGAAAGTTTGGGAAGTGCATAAACAAAAGCAGAATAGGATCTTGGGTTTATTCTGAACTAATTCCAGGTGCTGAAGACGAGCTGGAAACATTACAGGGTCCTATCTATGAAGGGGATCATGAATGGGTTTCTGATGTAGTTGATGTTGGGGATAATTTTGCAGTACCATCTGAGGCCAACAACAAGGAACAGGTAGACTTCTACATCATCAAATGCACTAAGCCTAAACACATTGTAGAGAGGGCCTTTAAAGATGCATGGGGTGCTAAATTTGCTAGAAGAGAAGTGGTCCTCTCAGGTAAGTATTATAAGTTTTTAGGAGGTAGTGAATTTGAATTGCTTGAAGATGCACCAGAGTGCAATGCATACAGCCACTTGGTCATGTCGTGTTGCTTTGATATGGTGCCTGTAAGTGAAAACATATACAAACTTCCAAAGGATGTTCATGATCATCTTTTAGATCGAGTTTTGGAGCACAAGAGTAGTCTTTATGCAGATAGCTTAGTAGATGAGGATGAGCCTGCACCGAGCTCTTCAATGAGAAATGGAACCAAATGAATTCTTTACTAGCATACAAGCATTGCTAGTGCTAACCAAACTGTATTCAATTGTAACATTCATATTCAAGTAATAAAGAAAAGTTTCATTCTTTTTTTGCTATTGCAGAATCTAGTTTGAATAGTAAGAACTAGTTGCAGGTTTATTTTGAAATGTAAGATTTGGTTGCAGATCCTGGTAATCCCTCAATTGAGTTGGTGCAGGACCTCCAGGTTGCACATGGCAACCAATCTATACCTTGATCTTGCAAGAATGAAGCTCTGTTACACAGTTTGCACTGGTTTCCCAATTCCAGAAAAAGACTGTGTACTTCAAATGCCAAATGCTAGCAGGTCTTAATGTATTTCGTGTTGAATCCAGCTGGTTTATATGCTTGAGAGATGTACTTAAGTAGATATAAAACTTTCTCTCAAGTCAGATGCACTTAGCTATTTCAAAAGATCGTCATTGACCAGGTCAAAAATTGGTCAATGACCCGGGCAGTGAGCTAAGATTTGCAACAGAGTGTTCAAATTTTCTTTAGTGGTATAATCACTTGGAATGGTCTCTGATGATCTTTAAGATTGTGTGCAAGCCATAAACTATGGGAAAGGGCAAATAGAATTTGAGCTGTATGCATGTGGTATTGCAGAATATCAATTGAATTGTGTGAATATCATTTGAATTGTTTTAATTCTTCTGTGGTATTGCAGAATATCGTTTGAATTGTAAGAATTGGTTACAGGTACAAAACACTTTGCATAAACAAGAGAACTGAACCAATGAAGAAAAAAAATATACAAAAATTTTAAAGAAGCACAAAGTTCATATATTCAAGTGGTTACAGACATGGTCACATTCAAAAAATTGCAGACCTGTCACATATTCAACATGCAGTTTACATATTCAATAACTTAGAGAGACCTGCATATATTCACAAAATTGCAGATCATACTCAAAATTTACCTGACAGAGCAGTTAACATTGAGATTGTTTCAAAACCAAACTTCAACTTGAACCTGCAAAGCTAGCAATCTGCTTATCCAGCTTCCTTATAAACTTCTCTGCAAGAGTGAGGTCTTCCTCATCAGATTGGATATCTGTGAATGGTGACTTTGAAGGAGTAGGCTCTTCATGTGTTGGAGCTGTAACTGGAGAAGCAGGTGTAACAGGAGAAGCATGTGTAACAGGAGAAGCAAGTGGAGAACCTGGTGTAACAGGAGTTGTTGGGATCTCACGTTCAGGACTAGTTTCTGATCTTAGGACTTGGCCCGACT
Source organism: Isoetes taiwanensis (assembly GCA_021234155.1). NCBI lineage: Eukaryota > Viridiplantae > Streptophyta > Lycopodiopsida > Isoetales > Isoetaceae > Isoetes > Isoetes taiwanensis. Next base: position 7,580,351 of record JAJEKV010000033.1, on the reverse strand, counting down.
TCCCGATCTTGCTTTCTTGTTCTTTGCTCCTAAGAATCTTCTTCTTGCCTTTCCTCTTAGCAACAAAATCTTTGGAAATAGGTTTGTCATACTCAGTTGCAACAGAGTTAGAATCCTCACCCATGTCTTTACCTTTTCCTTTCACCTTTGTGACCTTTGTCACCTTCACATCTTCATCAGAAGACTCTTCATACTCCTCGGTTACTTCATCTTCATCTGCTTTAAAGTAACCAAGTTCTTGCTCAAGCTTGTCAGGCACTTCTACCCCACAACCTGCCACTGTACAATGCATAGTATCCAAGACGAACCAAAGCGAAGAACATGAAATTTATGATCACATGATAACTTGATAAGAAAAGCAGAATCGAGCTAAAACTCAAACCACAACCTTCACATCTTTCAAAAATTGATCTCGAGGCAGATCATAAACACCCATGTGAACTTTGAGTTCCTTCTTACCTTTGGCTGAAATCTGCATAGCAGATATGTGTTTGGACTTTGCATTCCAAAACTCCATCCTATGGCCATATGCTTCAATATTCACTTCCAAGGATTTGATTTCTTCCTTCAACTTTTCTGCATCAGAAACATTAGCACTCCCAATAGTTTCAGAAAAGTAAAGCCATTAAACTTGCTTCATCTTTCTTCAAGTATGCAACCAAAGCTTGGTTGTTAGGCAAATCTGCCTTTGTAAAGTTTGATAGATTCTCTCTTCTCTGAAATTTTGCTTGTACAATAAAGTGCAAGTAGCTTCACAGACTTTGCACCTTTGCACCTACCTTCTTCAACAAAGCTGCCTTTTTCCTTTAATTTCTTCTTGACTTTTTTTTTGCATTTCGACAAGCTTCTAATGTGATTGATAATCACATTGAGGTTAACTTCAAAACAATTTACTTCATGATCTTTACTCTTATGAACTACGAAAAAATGCGGGAGAGTCTGCTGCTAAAGATGCCCAATTTACCTTGTAATTTTTAGGTCACCCAAAGCCTTAGGGGTGTTCTGCCATACAAATGCTCTTGCAAAACGAGTCCTCACTTCATTGTTGGTAGGGCCATTCTGGTATACTTTTCGAAGGAGTTCATTGAACTTCTGCTCGAATTCAGGCTTGATTTCCTTGATGTTGATCTTCCCGGACCTCAAAGGAACTTCAAAAACTGATAAAAATTCAGCATTTGATACTTCTTTTGCCTTGATTTGGCTTGGCTTTCTTCCAGACGACTCCACTTTCCGAAACTCAAAGAAATTCATCTTGTTCTTCTTGCTGGCTTCAGCTGAAATATAATAAAACAAGTAAAACCACTTTACATTTGAGTACTTTTATGTTATAAATTTGCTGAAGCACAAACATTTTCTAAAAAAAGATAGCAAAAAATGCGATACCTCAAGCGCCTGGGGTGAACTCATGGTATAGTTGCAAAAGAGCTGCCGGAATTGCAAAGGAAGAAAAACAGAGTACAAATACAAAAAGCTTGGGAGATAAGTTTGTTCAAGAGCTCGAATGATGATGACCGCAGTGATTCTATGATGTTTACGAAAATTCTATGATGATGACCGTCGGAATTGAAGCCGTCAGAACCCATCATGAGCCCGTCCGAGCCCGTCAGAGCCCATCATGAGCCCGTCACGAGCCCTTCATGAGCCCGTCCCAGCCCGTCCGTGCTCGTTAATTTAGGTGCTGGTAAGGTGCTATAACTTCAAAAAGTTGGGTAGGTTAAGCAAAAAAGCACCCATTGATGTTATTTTGGACATGACTCAACAATGCCAAAGTACTGCTTTTTGTTTCCCCTGATAATACCCGACACTTCCTCTTCTCATAAAGCTTTTTTAAATCCTCTGCTCCCTGAACTCCAGAAGGTAGTTTGAGTAATAACTGAGCGGCCATGGCTGAGTGTTGTCCTTCTATAACATAAAACAAAATATTTGGATCATTCAACTCCTTCTTGGTGTTCCAAATTATTGGATCTCCTGTATTCTTGTTAAATGGAAGCACATCTGCAGGTGCTGGATTTCTGCATGGACAATCCATCATAGACATCATGATTTCTTCCATATGCTGCTTGTTATATGCACGATGATTGTATTTTGCAGCTTTTCCAGTGCAAAGCCTTAACCTATTCACGTGAATGCTCATAGTGCCATCCAATCCTAAAGGGTACCACTTTTGATAGCTTTGGAGTACTTTGTCAGCTTCTTGAACTTGTTTCAATTGGCCATCTTCAGAAAATGTATATCCCTTTGAAGCCTTTTCTTCTGTATCATCAACATCCTCCATTTGGTCCACTATAGCTAAATTTGCAGCATCTTCCACTACATCCCTTTTGGTCATTGTACCATAAACATCCTTAGTCTCCAATTGTCTGCTTGTCTGCAGGATTTTTGCGGGCTTTTGAAACTTAACTTTACTTTGTTGTTTTTTCTCCTTCTTAATCCTTACAGAAGCAATCACATTTTGATTATACATATTTCGACGTACAATTGATATTCCCTCTGCTAGCGCTTGGGTATCTTCAAGTCCACTTTCCAACAAACTCTTGTATGAAGCCATATTCCAACCAAAACCTGCACAAGACATATCTATTCCATTTTGGCTGCCCTCCATTAACTGAGGTGCAAAATCAACCATCTTCAAATCCTTAAAAATTACAAGCTTTTTTCTTGCATCTTCGATTAACAAGTCCAAGGTAAGATCTTTCACAGCATGTATCCCCAGAACTATACCACCTCGTTGTGCCTTTTCCAACTGTGTTTCCTTATAAAAAAATACAAGATCATTCTTTTGACCACATTGTTGGACCTCCACAACCCAACATGGGAACTTCCCTCATGTAGAACCACCTATTACCAATGGAGGGTATTCTCTTCCATGGAACCTGAGAGATATCTATGCATCATCCATGATAAGATGGACCAACACAAAACATTCCTACCAAGATTGCAATCAATACCAAAAAGTTGTGCTAATGCTCAACAGTTGAAGATCTCTCTAGCTGGCATGTTGACTCATGGACATGGAACAGGTGCTTTTGGTCATTTTTCATTAGACCTATGGGAAGATGGGCCGGATTTCCATGTTGGCTCAATATTCAAATGTCTTCGAAATCTAGAATGCGGTGTTATGAAACCACAGAAACAGAATAGTAGTGGTATATTTGGAGCTCTTCTGGATGACGCGGCACATGGGCTAGCAAGCAAGTTGAACGGACTATCAAATTTTCTAGCAAGCAAGCCGTTTCTACAACACCGGAAGATATAGGTGAAGGTACGATGAGACAAAAGCTACCTCGAGAGTTGTGTTTACAACTCGATAATTGCTTTAGTCAAAATAAAAATAGGTGGTTGTTTCAAGCATGCTCATTCTTGACAGCAAAGCAGGTATTTGAAGTAGTGAAGGTTGGATTCCTTATGGTTGGACATACACATGATGACATAGATGCCCTTTTCGGGGTCTTTTCATCTATATTGCAAAGAGAGTCAATATCTACATTGCCGCAGTTGATGGAGCTATTTGCATCTAAGATGGACCCATCACCTATACCATTTTTAATTGATGAAGTTCCAGATTGGAAATCCTTTGTTGAGCCATGCATGCCTCAAGGTAAGCTAGCTATGGAAGGCCATTCAAAACCATTACAGTTCAAATTTTGGGTAAAAGAAGGCATCCCTATAATGCAGTATAAAATGCGTCCTACAGATCAGTCATGGCTTCCTACACAGGGATATGAAATGTGGAAAAGGGACAACGATGGAAGGCCAATGATTCCCGCAGGTGAACCTTCAAGTCTTCCACCATTTAAGAACACCAAAGACCATACGGCATTGATGAAGGGATTGAAACAATTTATTGGTCATTGGACACAAACTTTACAACAACCAACGCTTTCTGAAGCAAAGAAAGATTCATTACAAAAAGTGATCAAATATTGGAAAAACGTAGCTGATGCATTACAAAGCATTGATGTTTCAGGAGGGCCATTAAAAGATGGTTTTCTTCCCATTTCGAGATGGGAAAAAACATCTATTGAATATGCTGAGTTCAATATAGGAACCTCACAGAAGGGACGTTTGGCAAATTGGCATGTTGGTAGCAAGGCCAGCAGACCCCAATGGCATGGCCTACCAGATTGGGCAATTGCAGAGGATGTGAAAAAAGGCTACTTTGTTCTCATCAAACCTGACAATCTAGAGACATATCCAGTGTGGCTTGGTGAAATAATTTCTGAACCAGTCAAAGATGATGATAATCCAGGACTTGAGAATTATTGGGTAGAAGTTCAATATTGGGCCCCAAAGTGCAGGAACAAGAAGAATCTAAGTGAACAAAAAATTTATGAAAATTATTGGGAAAATGTATGGGTTTTGAATCCAGCAGATCCACCAAGGAAAGAGAGAGTAAGTTGTATTCTTTGGTCATATGCACCGCCAGGTGGAAGGGATATATCATCTATACAGACGCATAAAATTCCAAAATCACAGGCGAAGAAAGCAAAGTACAATTTAAGTTTGGGATGACATGTGTTTTTGTTAGTATAATTTATAGTATTGTTTTGTTTTAATCGTTGTCAGTAGTCTTATTGCTGCCACGGTTTTTCTCTCGAAAACCCTTCGGGGCGGGGGTTTTTTAATCCGGGCAGTAATGTGACTGCTGCACTATTCTAAGGCAGGAGCCATGACTTTCTATTTAATTCAATGTATTTTCTATTACTTCGTCAATGAAATGTGAGTTCATCTTAGAACTAATGACCCTATTGTTTGACTATTGAGTTAATTGCTCACTTGCAAAGATATGTCATATCTCTCATTTTAATAGCATATGTCTTGTTAGCACACAATTGTTCTGAATTTTATTTTCTTAGTGCTAATATTTGGGATTACAGGGAATAGTGGGGATACAAAAATCTCAAGACATCCAGCTTTAATGAGCATGCTACTTGTAAGACCCATCTTATTGCAGAAGCAAGTTAGATCATGTAAAACTAAGAAAGCCCGTTGTTGTAGCAGTTCAAAAGATGCATGAATCTGTTGATGGAGATATATTGAATTTGTTCAAGGCAGCATACACTGTGGGAGCTAGAACCTGGTCATTCAATTACTGTGAGCATATGGTTAATCTCCTTCGTATCACATTTTCTGACTTTGGCATTTGGCATTACATAGACTTGTATGCTTTGGCATTTTTCTTTACATAGACTTGTATGCTTTGGCATTACATAGGCTCCTTTGGCATTTTCTGCATTATATAGACTTGTATGCCCTTGCTTTTGATCCCCATAGTTGGCTATTTGAGCATCCTTGGGTAGTCTGTTAACGAAAACAAGTTATTCTTGAATTTCAATCGAGCTCTAGAATAGTAATATTTCCATGCATGCATGACTAATGGAATGAATACACCATGACTATCTACAATGTCTAGCGTCCTTTTCCAAATAGCAATGTTAGTCCTGTGCCTCCTGGTACAGGACTATTCATGCATACGACAGACCAGGTCAAGCTCAAGGATCCTCAGTCAGCCACGGGTCAGCCATCAAAGGCTCCGCAGAAGACCAAGCAGCAGACCACGCAGTCAAAGCCTGTGGCCGTCAACAAGAGGCGCCGCTCAGACAAGTGACGGCCCGTCACCGCCCGCGTCAGCGTCAGCGTGATTCTAGGCACTTCAAGAGGCACCGCCAACATTCCTGCAAATCAGGCCTCCTTCCAGGAGTCGGCACCGAGATCAGTCAGAGTGTCTATATTGGGCCCAAGGCCATTGTACTATATATATGAGTAGAGCTAGCACATGAGTTTTTTAGATGAGTTTTGAGTCTTGTCTCCTTTCAGTTTTCTCTCTATTGCGAGAGCTCATGTATGTTCATCATTGATATCAAGGAAGCTTATCATTTTTCTCTCATTTGTTCTGTTTTCTTCTTCTTCTTCTCTTCTTGCAAATCCCGCGTGACATAGTCCCCCGGACTCTCCTGTTAGATCCACGGGTCCTCACAGAGGGCTGTCTTCCAGGAGTTCCCGAACCCAGACCCCAAACACTGTCGCCGCTGCCGGGTCTGATTCCATCCTACTTTCTTCTGTCGCCATGTCTGTCCGTAACTTCACGCCAGAAGAACTCCTTTCTCAGACGGCCTCTCGCTTGGAGCGCCATCAGCGTCGGGAAACTGTTCGCGACATGTATGGATCTGCTTATGACATAGAGGGAGGCCATCTTCGGTCTAGGGCTCAGTCAGCGCCACCCACCCCTCGTGTCCTGTCTCGTCCCAGTTCCCCGCCCCAAGCGTGCAAACATGGCTCACAACCTCAGTCCCCTCATCACTATCAGGAGCCTTATCAGGCTCAACCTTCTCAACCGTACTTTCATACCCCTGAACATGCCTACATCCATCATTCTTCATGCCATACGCCTCTTCCTTCACAACCATCATCTCCCCCGGGTGGGCACGGCTATCCACACGTCTCCTTTGCGCCTACCCAGGAATATCCTTTCCCTACGTTTCCCACTGCCCTTCCTGTTTACAACCTTACAGATCTCAAAACCAATGCTCCAGCTACTTCCGTTTCTCAACCACAGTCACCCCTTCATCAGGGTCCTTCAGGCACCATGCCACATCCAACTCAACCTCAATATCCTCACTATATCTTCCCCGTTCCAGCCCAAAGACTTTCACATCTACCTTTCAGACTCTGAAACTGACTTATCCCACCTTTGGCAACACGAAAGGCAAACCGTTAGACCAAAGTGCTCAGGCCCACATGGAAGAATTTGAGGCTCTAGCTGTCCTAAATGGTCATGCGCAACCTCAACTGAAATTCCACATCTTTTCCACCACCCTGCGTGGCTCTCCTCATCAATGGCTCATGTCCAACAAAAGCCATTGGAAACAAGACTGGTCCGAAATGAGAACTGCTTTTCTGTCTCATTATGGAACCACGGATGATGATCAACTTCATCTCAAGCAACTCAATGAACTTCAACAAGAGCCCACGGAGTCTGCCCGGGATTTTGCGGATCGACTTCACATTCTGCTAAGTAAGCTCAAGGAGTACCCCACACAGAGCCAGATTTTGGTCTGGTTTCTCCAAGGACTTCCTCCAGCTATTCGACTCATGACTGAATACCTGCGTCCCAAGACTTTGGAGCAGGCTATCGACCTTGTCAATCACTCAGTCAATGTTTCCTCCCGAGGCGTGGCTCTTCAAGAGCTCCCGTTCATTCCACCTGTCATGGTTCCACAAACGGCTGTTCAGCCTCAACACGCTAATCCACAGCGCAGTCAAATCTGGTGCCATATTTGCAAATACCAAGGCCATTTGGCAAATGAGTGCAACTCCACCAATGGCCCGCCTCATTGCAAGCGATGCAACATGTGCAATCATGCCACGGAAGAGTGCACTCGCACTCATCCCACACCGTTCCGCAACAAAATGGTTTATCAAGTGCAAACCACACCTCAGCAACAGTCGCACTATCAGCAGCCACCACTTCAGGCGCAACCCACTCAACTCTATCAGCAACAGGAGCAACCACGGGGATCCAACCAACGTCCTCCTTTTGATCCTTCTAAAGCTCAGTGTTATCACTGTCAAGAATGGGGTCATACCACCCGGGCGTCCCTCAACTTCCACAAGTTCGTGTACAGCTTCCTTCACGCACAAATCAGACCACATCGGTCCGCCTCACGGCTTACCAACTCGGATTGCTAATGGCAAACAAGGCCCGAGACCAGTTCTTAAGAAGCCACCAAGAGCGCCTCGAATCACGCTATCAACCAGCTCCAAAGAAATCAACCTCACCGGATCAACAAGCACAAGAGGGAAATTTTTCGGGCACTTAATCCTCCAGTCCAGCCGTCAAATTGGGTTGGTTTAGTTTCACGCCGCACCAAGGCATCACGCCCCCTGACCATTATTCCAATGGCACGCAACCTGCCTTTGCAAATGACACCATTCCTCATGAGGACGAAAAAAGGTTCACTTTGCACCCCGACTTGGAGAAGCTCATGCCACATGTCATGCCAAAAGTTCGACAAAGCATTTTGAACCTCATGCAAGCCAAGGCCGCACATTGGCAAATATTCATGCCACCACTAGAGCTCAACAAAGACAAGATACTCCTTCCACATCTCAACCTCCACGCCTCGGGCGGTATCCCAATATTGCCGCCGAGGTTGACTTACTCAAAGAAGTTGCCGCTTCACTACCACGCACTCCAAAGACCAAATTGGAACCAGCAGATCCTTTTTCTCATGTGCCTCTCGAACTCCAAGAGGAGCTAGCCAAGATCAAAATTCCTTTAAGCTTGGCCACCATTTTGAAACTCGTCCCCGCTCTCAAGGACCGGTTACCACTCCCAACCGCTTTTAGTTGGGGCTGTGGCTACCTCTACACCCACGGTCCATGCCACGGTGGGTAATCAGCAAGTCAACCATGTACAAATCGATGGAGGTAGCGTAGTCAATCTCATCACGGATAAACTCCGCAAACAAATGGGCATCACACAACTCTTTCGTGCCCCATATGACATCAAGTTGGCTAATGGCCATATCACGCGACCTCAAGGCGCGCACACCTCTTCTTCACATCAACATCGGTGATCTCCGCTTCCCCATGGAATTTGGAGTTTGGAAAGTCGGGCGAAGATCCAGGTGACTATGAAATGTTGGTCGGCAGACCTTTTCTCCGCCAGGCAAAGAGTATCCATTACTGGGCCACGGACCAGTTAGTCATCACTGATGGTCATCTCAATGCCACCATGGACTTGCAAACGAAGGCAGGATCATTTACGTTGACAATGCGGAACCCTCTCTCGCATACCGCATTACAAGAAGCTCGAAATATTTATCAAGTTCGGGCTCCACTGCGAGTGCCGCCTATCCTACCCCGAATATGCCGATCCTTGGGGAGAAATGACTCTTGATCGACCAGGCTGTGGCTGCTTTGCTTGACCCTTACCCGGCTCCTTGCAATCGAATCCAACGTGTTGATCACTTTTCGAATGCCGCACCTCCCGCAACTCCCCGTTGATGTACACGCCGTCATGAAGCAACCTCTCGCTGATGAAACCGAGCAACCCTCTTTTTCACCACGCAAAAGTGCCACGCATCCGGTTATGCTCCAACCTCCTCGCACACATTGTCCAGATACTGAAGTAATACCCCATATTCGGACTCCGGAAGTCGAGATTGTGGGCGCCGGCAACAATCAACCTCGTCCCGCATTGCCGCAAAATCTTCCGCTCCTTATCGTAACGGGCCGTCAAGCCGTTCAAAAATTCAAACACATTTTCGCCTGGAGTTACAAAGATCTTCGGGAATCAACAAAAGCTTGGGGAACTCACCATTCCTACCAAATCGATGCACCCACCAGTGTAGCAACGATGCAAGCACCGCTCAACCCTAATTACCGTGGATCGCGTCAAAGGCGGAAATTGACAAACTCCTTGCTGCAGGTTTGATCTATGAGGTCAAACATTCAATGGGTGAGCCCCATCGCCATTGCCCTTAAACACAATGGTAAGATCCGCGTCGCCTGTGGACTATCGGAAACTCAATCGGGCCCACGGGCGTGATCATTTTCCACTTCCCTTCACAGACCAGGTTCTGGAAGAGGTGGCTGGACATGAGATGTACTCCTTCATGGATGGTTTTTCTGGCTACAATCAGATCTCAATCAAAGAATCTGATCAACTCAAGACCACTTTCACCACCCCGTGGGGCACTTTTGCCTACAAGGTGGTTCCCTTTGGATTATCAAACTCTCCATCAACGCTTTCAACGCATCATGCTCTCGGTTTTCATGATTTCATGAAGGAAACTCCCTTCTTGCAAATTTTTCAAGATGACTTCTCAGCCCTACGCCCCATGGCTGACCATTTGGATAAATTGGAACTTCGTCTTCCGTAAATGTGATGAGTCCGGCATTAGTCTCAATCCCGAAAATGCACCTTTTTAAATCACCTCCGGTGTTCTGTTAGGGCCATGTTGTCGCCAAAGCGGTATCACCACGCATCCCGCCAAAATCAGTTGTGTGCTCAAGGCTCAAGCACCAGCCAATATCAAGGAGACACGCTCTTTCCTGGGTAAGGTCAATTATTACTCCACCTTCATACCTGGACTAGCAGCCATTGCAGATCCCATTCATAAACTCACGGGTGACGAATCTACCTGGGCTTGGAATTCCCAGGCGGATGCTGCTTTCTAACAGCTGAAGCTTTTGCTTACTCAGGCACCGGTTCTTGTTCCTCCTCAATGGGACAAGCCCTTTCACGTTCATGTCGATGTCTCGGCGTTTGCTATTGGAGCTGTTCTTTCTCAAGAATATGATGCGCACACTGACAAACCAAATCGCTACGCCAGCCGAAAACTCAATTCTGCGGCGAAGAACTATTCTCGCCACGCGGGCGTGAAGCTTTGGGTCTCATTTTCTGTGTCCAACGCTTCCGTCATTACCTTTTGGGCAGTCAAATCAAGTTCTTTGTGGACCACCAAGCACTCCTCTATTTGATCAACAAGTCCACGCCCACGGGCCGCATTGCTCGTTGGGTCCTTCTTCTCCAAGAATTTGCTCCTTTTGAAATTGTTCATAAGGCCGGCAAATCTCATGTCGTTCCGGATTATCTTTCACGCATCCACACAGATGATCCCTCAACTGGAGTCTCAGACGCCTTTCCTGATGCTCAGCTCTTTTTAGTCACGGCAACACCACATTGGTTCCATGATTTTCAGCAGTACCTCCTCACAGGTGCCCTTCCACCAGAAGACGAGACGCTCTCTCCTGCCAAGCGGCAATCCCGTCGCCATCAATTTCTCCGAGAGGTCCGTGACTACACTATGGTTGCAGGACATCTCTACAAAAAGGGTAAGGACACCATCCTTCGACGCTGTGTTCTACCTCATGAAGTTCCAGATATTGTTCGAGAAGCTCATCAAGGGCTAGGTGGTGGTCATTTTCATGGTGACACCACGGCACGCAAAATCCTTCTCGCTGGGTATTATTGGCCCACGCTCTTCAAAGATGCTCACGCCCACGCCCGCACGTGTGACGCTTGCCAGCGGGTGGGACGCCCCACGGCCCGTGACGCTCTTCCCTTGACGCCGGTCGCCACGCCACTTCCCTTCAGCAAATGGGGAATGGACTTTGTGGGACCTATAGATCCTCCTGCGCGGCACACCCGTGCCCGTTACATTCTGGTTCTCACTGACTACGCTACCAAATGGGCGGAAGCTTGTGCACTTCCAGACAACACTGCAGCAAGCACAGCTAGGGTCCTCTATCAACAAATTATCACGCGATTCGGCTGCCCCACGGAGCTGGTCAGTGACCGTGGTGTCCATTTCATCAACCATACTATCAAGGAGCTGACGGATTATCTCCTGATACACCATCACAAGAGCACACCTTACTATCCTCAAGGTAATGGTTTGGCAGAAAGCACCAACAAAACTCTGGTCACCATTCTCAAGAAAATTTGTGACGCTTCCCGCATTTATTGGCGACAAAACTTCCCTATCGTTCTTTGGGCCTACAATACTTGTTTCAAGATTGCTACCGTCACACTCCTTTTAAATTGGTTTATGGTCGGAAGCTCTCATGCCGCTTTGAATACATCCTTCCAACACTCCGTTTTCAACCGCTCACGCTCATAATCCACCTCGCCGCACTCAAAAGAAAGGGTCTATCAATTAGAACAGTTTGGATGAACTTCGACGGATGCTTATATTCGTGTTCTTCATGGACAACAGTTGCAAAAATCTTTACATGACAAACGCCTGAAGACAAAAACATTCAAAGAAGGCGATTTGGTTCTTCTTTATGATTCCGTGTACAAAAATTTTCCTGTAAACTCAAGTTTCGTTGGCTTGGCCCTTACCAAATTGTTCAAGTGGTTAGACCAAGCGCCTTCCAACCGCGCGAGTTAGATGGTACTCCATTACCTACATTGGTTAATGGCTTTCGCCTCAAAACATTTCATCACACGTAAAGCGAACATCAACAAACGATCTGATTCAAGACGCAAACACCACGTAAAGTGACTAGAAAGGCGGTATATTATATTATAGTGGCGATTTTTTTACAAAATGTGGGCGCAAAGCTATTTCCGCTATGGGCACTGCCTATATACAAAAAACGGGCTCGAGCCCTATCTACTAAGTCCTAAGAGGAAAAACCCTCTACTCGGGTTCGGAGCAGTGAGGTGATGCGAGGGAGATGGTAGAGGTTCTCGCTTTCGGGATCCCAAATGGGTGCGTAACCACCTCCATCCCGTTGGTCTTCGGGTCGGGATGTTCAGCCATCCCGGCACACCAGCCGTCCATTCGAATGCCACGGTTGTGGCAGCGCCAGAGGTCCAGACAATTCATCTTGCAGGTAATCCACTCCTGACAGTTTGTGGGCATAGTGCAGTCCTCGTTCAAACCAGCAGCAGCCATACTGAGCGCCATCGGATGCCTTCGTTCCTCCCGTTCGTCTTATATAGCCAATCGAGGAACTCCTTGTCGGCGTGGACCAATCACACAAATCGCCAACGTGTTTGCAATGCAAGGCTGTTTCTAAAATGAGAATCTTTTCTCCCGCCGCATATCTAGCCATGGTACCTTCTGACACATTCCTTTTAATGATATCCCACTTCGAGTTGCCAGCATTGAATGCAATTCCTTCTTTTCACGCCCGTCGAACATTAATGTGTGTCCTTTGCCCACCTGTCACCTCCGATCCTTCTTTCACGTCTCATCCTCACCGTTCATTGCTTCTCCCCTTTACGTTTTTGGGACTTAGCCAAATTTTTGCCTCTCAATACACTTCTTGGCATCTTTTCGACACTGCACCATCAACGGTTCTAGTTTAGCCCTCTTCATACCTCTTAAGCCTCCGGTTAATGCGCCCTAAAAACCTTTTCGTTCTTACTCAGCCTTTGTCCTCCGTGCTTTCGACTTTTCGTCCTCCGCCTTTGAATCACTCTTCATTTCTGCAAATCGTTACCATGGCTGCCCCAAGATTTTCTACACTTCAAGCTCTTTGCTCCCAAGGATCCGCCTCTTTTGCATCTGTATCTTTCTTGGCGCCCACTTTCCCGTGAAGCCCTTGTTGGCCCAAATAAAGAAGTCATTTGACGCACACAAGCTTCTGAATTCTCTCAAATGGAACTTCCGGCTCCAAATCGACCAGTTGACGCGATTCATCGCCAATATCGTTAACGACATAAGGCTACACCCTTCGTGGTCGATGGCACCACCATTTCACTCTCAACATTTGATTTCGAGGTATTTCATATTCCCTTGCACACCCCTTTGTGTATCATGGTGCGCCATTCGGGATCTCGATGTCACGAGTTTGGTGCACACCGCTATCATGCCAATGTCCATCGCCCGACCAATATCGACAAGCCTCACGAAACCTTTGTTAAATTTACGTGGGCGCCAAGTTCCTAGGGTATTCTATCAAGAACACCCATATCAATCAGCCTTTCTATAATCTGGTCATCACTGCTACACACTCCAACCACCACATAGATTGGCCCCAAATGATGTTCTATCGTCTTCTCCAAGAAATGGACCGCCTTCGGGGTGCCACTTCCATTTCTGAAGTTTCTGTGGGAGGCCACTTTCAAGCCCTCATCCGTCATTACTTCCCTCCCACACCACAAAATTCTCCTACTTCCACTCAGCGTTCCCTTCCAATAACTAACCGAGCTGGCACTTCACGCCCTTCTTCCCCTGGTCATGTCCAAAGTCCGCACACCCATGTCACTGTCTCCTCCTCCGCTACACCCTCCAGTTCACACCATCTTTCCCAAACATCACAAACCAGGCAACAGCCGGCTCCACCACCACAACACCCTCGTCAGTTGTTGTATCAGTATCAGCAGGATGCTCAAGCTGCTGCTCTCAAGTTACAAGAATCCCAAGACGCTCTTATGAGCGGGGTTCAACGGGCACTAGAGGCCTCTGATGCGGTACACCAGGACCTTCAAGCTGCCACTGCCCAAGTTGCAACTTTGGAGGCCAAACTTCAAGACAAGCACGAAGCTCTCTTACAGGCTCATGCAGATCTCAAAAGTGCGCAAGAGCAAGTCAGCCAACTTGCAGATCAACAGGCTCAGCTCCAATCAGAAATTCAGAATTTATTGGAGCACAACAAGTCCAAAGCCGCTCTCCTGAGTACCAAGGACGCAGATATTGCTAAGCTCAACGCCTTGTACTCCGAACTTTGTGAAAATTTCAGCACTCAAGTTCAAAACCTTTCAGCACGGGACGCTCAAGTTGCCTCCTTGACGGCTCAGCTTTCTACACAGACCTCTCAGCTCACCTCTCTTCAAGATCAGCTTACAGAGGTGCAGAAACAGAAGATACTGGATGACGCGGAGATTGCCGTGCTTCGTCTCAATACTCCGAGGAAATCCTCCTCCCAGGTCAACACTTCTCAGAAACGGGTCCGTGACCAGTCACGCCTGCTGCTAGAACGGGACCACCAGATACGTGATCTTGAACAACAGCTCCAGCAAGCTATTCAGTCTGCTGATGAGGCTCAAGCAAAACTTGAGGGCCATACCGCCATTCTTAACAGAATGCATTTTGACTTCCCAGTTCCTTCCTGCTATCACGATTATGTGGTTGCTCGCCGCCACCTCTTCCTTTCGAAGTGGCATGCGGCAGATGGACCTGTGGATATTCCCCGAAAGTCGCGTGATTTTCTTCGGATTTGGCGAAACTCCATTGAAGACAAAGGGTTGTGCTGTGCCCTTGTGGTCTTTGATCTCATACACTGTGTCGATCCAGACTTTATCACCTTCAGAGTTGTTCAGCCCATGGCTTACATATTTCATGATTTCTATCTGGGTGATATACAGGAACACTTCGGAAATGGGCCACGCCAGCTCTTTCAAGGTGACCCCACTGTGCAATGGGTGCTTCAGGATAACAATCCATATCTTGCGGATCCTGCTCAGACCCAAACTCTTCATCAGGAGTACATGCCTGAGCTTGCCAATCATTTATCTCTCTGGCAAGCGGAAGCGCTGCAACAGATAAGGAAGTATCTAGGACATCCCGAGGATCTTCCCTATGCACAAATTTATATGCAGCACCTCGCCGGATACAATCAATTACGAGCTCTGTTGGATAGCAAGACGGTCCCCACGGGATGGGATAGCCCTCCCCGCCAACGCCAACTCTCTCTTTCTCTTTGGGATCGCCCGTGTCAAGCTCTTGATCCGGATCTTGTCACCAATTCGTGGAGACCGCCAAGAACCCACGCCCACGGGCATGGTTCCTTCTCCCTATGCTTCCCTGGGCGTACCTCCACGCCCCAGGTTCCTGACTTCTGATTGGCGCCTTCCTTTTTGGACCAAGGTCATGGATGGTCATGCCGGATGGACACCACCTCAGATCTCGACGGATCTCCGGTGGGATCCACGCTTTGTTCGCCGCTCACATTGGGAAGAAGGTGCCACTCTGGATACCACCACGAATTGGATCTACATTGCTAATGAGCGTGGTTGGCAACGGCCGGCGGATGCGCTTCATGGTCTTGACACCTTCTTGCAGAATGCCACCACCTCACCTGATCCTTCAGTCCATCTTCAAGCAGGTTTTTGTGCTGCCCTCAAATGCATTTTGCTAAGCTCCTTAAATCGGCGTCCCCCATTTTTCATTTGCAATCCGAATGCCGTTAATCGCCTTTGGCCTCCAGACCTGTCTCCTCATGGAATGTCAGTACATTTCTTCAGACGCCCACGCTGCCCTTGAAGACATGGTACGCTCTCGCTTTCTTATTGATGCAGATCCTGCCCTTGGCCAAAACACTCCTCCTGCTCTTCAAACACGCCAGGATCTCATTAGCCAGTACCATAATGGTGCCCGTCCTCACTCCCGTGAGGATCACTTTCGCATGCATGGCTTCCCCCCTCGAAACACTTCCTCCTTTTCTTCACTCACGAGTGTCGTTTGGTGGGGGAGTGTTAGTCCTGTGCCTCCCGTACGGGACTATTCATGCATCCTCACAGACCAGGTCAAGCTCAAGGATCCTCGGGCCACCACCCGGTCAGCCATCAAAGGCTCCGCGAGAAGACCAAGCGGCAGACCACGCAGATCAAAGCCTGGCGGGTCGCCAACAAGAGGCGCCGCTCGACAAGTGATGGCCCGCCACCGCCAGCGTCGGCGTCCAAGTGATTCTAGGCACTTCAAGAGGCACCGCCAACATTCCTCAAATCAGGCCTCCTTCCGTGAGTCGGACCGAGATCACTCAGAGTGTCTATATTGGGCCCAAGGCCATTGTACTATATATATGAGTAGAGCTAGCACATGAGTTTTTTAGATGAGTTTTGAGTCTTGTCTCCTTTCAGTTTTCTCTCTATTGCGAGAGCTCATGTATGTTCATCATTGATATCAAGGAAGCTTATCATTTTTCTCTCATTTGTTCTGTTTTCTTCTTCTTCTTCTCTTCTTGCAAATCCCGCGTGACATAGTCCCCCGGACTCTCCTGTTAGATCCACGGGTCCTCACAGAGGGCTGTCTTCCAGGAGTTCCCGAACCCAGACCCCAAACAAGCAACTTCAATTGTTCTTTTCGAGTATGCCTGGTAATAGATGTACTGTTTGTACCTCAACTGAGGAATCAAAGCTCCAGGTTGTAGCTTTGCATTCCTGAAGACCTTCATGTGTCGCCCTTCTACATGAACTATAGCAACCATGCCTTATACAGATGAAAACCTAACTTCTTTACCCTTGGCTACCTATTAGAATATATGCCAAAAAAACCCTCTTGACTGTGCAGTGTGGTGTGGAATAAGCCTTGGACCCAGTTCCATATAGAATGAATCCCTGTGCATAAAAACATGCAACGCTCCAAGGCCTCATTGCAGAGGCCACTCATTGGACATAAATCACTGATGAAAGGCTTTACCCTGTGAACCCAAGTATTAACCCTTAAAGACTGGTGCACAATTTGCCATAATAAGAAGGCAAAATTGGGTTCTAAACCCTTTCCAAATCTGACCCCAATCATCTCCGAGAACTTGTAAAGCCCATCCGTCCGAGGGAGCAGCTCATCCTGAGTTGCCAGAAGCTTGTCATGATTTGCCAAAGGTTGAAGGATCAATATTCGAGTTACATTGCCATACTTGTCATTTGTTGTTTTGAGGGGGGGGAGAGATGGTGGGTGTCATATTTGTGCTCTTCTTACCTGAAGCTTTAAGTGACACTGGCCGCAACGACTCAAATGATTTTAGCATCTTTTAAATGGGTCACGAAATTAGCTTCGGGATCAGTGAACCACATTACACGAAGATGGAAATTTCACCTCACACCAGGGACAGGGTTTGAAAAAGTGGGGGTTTGGCTCGGGGATTGCCAGTTGAAACTTTTAAATTCCAGTTGGGGCTTTAGGGCTACTGGGGGTGGTTCCAACAAAAAATTCAGACATATGGCTAATTGCATGTAAAGAATGCAAACATGCAAATTTTTAAATCAAAGGTTAGGGGGCCAGGGATTTTTTTAAAGAGAATATAGAAAAATATATTTATTATACATTAATAATGTTAAATGGAAAAACATTAAATATTGTGAATTTTTTTTATTACAATTTACACTAAAAGGGAATCTGGCCGAAGGTCATTTTGGGAGGGGGAAGGCCATGCCCTAGGCCAGGCCTGGGTGTGGATGGCGACAAAGGCAAAGTAGATTTGCAATAGCAGATTGTCGATTCATAGATAGCATTTAGCATATGATTCTATTGCAGTGCATTGAATTAAATAGTTATGAGAATGCGGTTGCCTTGTTGGTGGCCCTGGGCTCCATACATCTGGCACTACCAATGCCACTGCCACATGATTTTAGAGGCATGATTTTAGAGGATTAATGCTCTTATTTAAGGCAATACGAATTTGGCAGGAGGACTTACTTGTAGTTCATTTGGGAGCAATAACGACGAGTGTGAAGGTGCAACTATGCTCTTCTAAGATATCACAGGTGGAAGTCATTCTTTGCATGCATATCTAAATTAGTGCTCTACTTCTAATCAAAGATACTCTTTCTTTATACAAGTAAGTTTCTATTTCCTGTACTTAATTTTCTTTAAAGTTCTGCTCTAATATTTGTTTATACATGCCACATTCAGGTTTAGCAGCCATGTAAGAGAAAGGAGGTAAGAGGAAGACTAGTAGATGAATTCTTGGGCCAAATTTGCTGCATATATTCAAGAAGATAAACATAGAAAGTATGGTTTAGATGGCAATGAAGATGAAAGTGGAAATGAGGACAAGGGAGATTCCAGTCAGCAAGTGGTGTTTAAGTACAAGTGGTTAAAAACTTGGGAATATGTGAGATATGACAAGGATGAGAATGTAATTTTCTGTACCACTTGTGAATCCTTTGCAATAATAGGCAGTTTTAAATTTTTAAAGTTAGCACACAATTGTTCTGAATTTTAGTTTCTTAGTGCTAATATTTGGGATTATAGGGAATGGTCCATATGCCAAAAGGGGATGCAAAAATCTCAAGACATCCAGCTCTTAAGGAACAGTTGCCACTACCCACGGTATTGGTGGGTGCTGTAGCCACTTCTACGCCCACGGTCCATGCTACTGTGGGGAATCAACATATCAATCATGTGCAGATTGATGGTGGTAGTGCCGTCAACCTCATAACAGACAAACTTTGGAGACAACTGGGCATCAAACAACTTTACCGTGCCCCTTATGATATCAAACTTGCTAATGGCCATATCACGCGACCTCAAGGTGTCCCTTCTCTTATCCACATCAGTATTGGGGATCTCAAATTTCCTTTGGAGTTTGGAGTTTGGAAAGCTGGTGAAGATCCTGGTGATTATGAAATACTGGTCGGACGACCTTTCCTCCGCCAAGCTAAAAGTATTCATTATTGGGCTACCGATCAACTTGTCATCACTGATGGCACATTGAATGCCACCATGGATCTTGAAATGGGTAAGCTCATCTCGGTCGAACACCAGAGTCGTCTCTCTCTGACAGTGATTCTGACCGCAAAATACTTATCAGGTCCAAGCTCCTCCAACAGGCCTCCCTCTGTCTTCATATCCTAAATATGTCGACCCGTGGGGTGATATGACTCTCGATCAGGACCGCGCAGTCGCCACCTTGCTCGATCCCTATCTCGCACCCTGTAACCGGATTCAGCGTGTTGATATTTTTTTGGATGAAGTCTCATTTATACTTGGCTAAAGTTCTTTATTTATTGTTTTATCCTATAAAAAATCGTTAAAGCCCTAATAGTCAGATCCAAATTTTAGCCAAATGGCGAAGACTAGCCACTAATTATACCATATCAAGAGTTAGGTGGCCAAATTATATCACTATGGGAATGGGTCTTCTTTATGCCCCTTGTGGAGAAGGGGAATTCAATTTTGGTCTAATGGGGATGCACACTTAGGCTTAGGTTTTGTAGGCATGAGGGTGCCCCATGTTTTCTTTCTGGAGCACCAGATATGGGTTCTTATGAGTTTCGTTGGGTATGTTTACCTGTGTATACCCCAACAAGATGGGCATTTTCCTAATGTACCTATATATATGCTTTGTCCTAAATTAATAAAAGTTGCATTGATGTTTATGATCTCCAAGTTTTTTATGTCGTTGTAGTGGTTTCTTCCAATGAGAGAACATCAACATCTTTGCCACCTTGAGTGATTTAACTTTTAACCTTAGAGCAAACTTAGGTATTATCCCTTACAAAAAAATTTATGGTGGTGGCCAAGGCTACAATGAACACTTGTCTATCTCTAACATATAATTATAATAAAGTAGATTCTAGAATGTTCTACAATTAAACATTAAAATATAAATATTTCAATGGTGCTTCTAATGGAAGGTACTAGAAGATTTTGAAGGATGAGTCGTTTTTAGAAACCGCTGTGTGGAAGGTGCGAGGACTTTTTGGAAGCTACTCTTGGAACGTCTGGCGCCTTCTTGAATGATCTAGAGAGGTCTGTGTCCTCCTATACAAGAGAGGAGAAGGTGGCAATCCAACCCATAGCCGAGATTGAATGCTGCAGGCACCAGCAGAATGTTTATACCGTTCGACTTAAGGAAGGCCATTGAAATGGCGCTCGGCTGATTGAACAGGAGCGACTTGCATCATGGATGACGAGCAGCATCAGGCTCACCGACATAGCTGTAGCCTGTGATTTCTTTGCACCTACAATGCCGACGACGTGGACAGTGCTCTTAGAAAGCTGCCCAGGATAAAATACGTGTAAGCTTGAAATTTTTTAGGAAAGAACCAGAGGTTTGTAGACGCTTCGTGTTGGCTCTTCTACGTTCTGGACTATGTAGAAGCTTCGATTGGCAGTCCAAGAAGCGGCTTCATGAATATTCTAGATGGGTCCGTGCTTTAGGATAAAAGGGTAGGAAGCAGCAGTCCAAGTCTTAACTAAGTGACTGATTGTGGCTAACGTCTTCGAATAGCGAGACCTGTTCACGTGGTATAAGATGAGGTTAACCTCCCCTTCAAGGGGGTTATGCAAAATAACCCTCGAGGCCGTTAGGCCGAGAGGGTTATTTGCATAACCCCCGTGAAGGGGAGGTTGACCTCCCTTAAACCATTGGGCGAGAATATTTTTTAACAAACAAAAGGACGGGCCAGGGTTTCACTGTTCACGGAGGAGCTTTGCGAGGCAGATCCGGCGGTCGTTTAGTGATCGATGGAGGTTTGGCAAGGCCGATGCAAAGCAAGGGCAAGCAAGCTATGGCGGCATTTTTCCAAGCGCCAGCCGGCATTAGGTACGAGTTTTTATGTTTTCTTGTTTCATTGCAAAGATTTTGCTTATTTCTACATATTCTTGGCAAATTTACATACATGCTCATGCTCTTGATCATCAAATCGTGCAGATCCTGAAGCACATCTTAGATTGCAGCAAAGAAAAGGCAAGCAAAGCAAAATGATGCCTCTTTTATAAGAAATAGTAGACTATGGCGGAGCCATCCCTTGAACTAATATTTCGCAGATGCAGTTGTCGGTTTGAAGCCCTGTGGTAAGGCCGTTCCCCAATATTTCGCATTATTAAGAGCACATTTGCTGCTAAGAAGGCTAAACGTACATTCCATATACAGGGTCCAAGAATATCATTTTAAAGAAGGCTTCAAGCAACAACGGAGACGTCCGGTTCTCTCTTAGGGCTTAAATTTTTGACATTCTTCTGGAAATTGAAGGCAGATTCAGGTTTTTGTCTTAGATGACTCATTGCATCTAATGATTCATAGGGTTTGCAGCTCATTCTGAACTCTAGGCCATAGCTGACATGCATTTCAAGAAATGGATGCAATTATACGATTTTCCAAGTATCCATTGAACTGCTTTAAGTCTGTAAAGTTTTATCTAAAAATATTTTTGGCCGTCCGATGGCTCTTCTTTTCCTATGGTTGCAGATAGCTCATTCTTCCTCTGTGGTGAACATGGTAAGGGCTTTCGTCTTTTGCTCCTCTTTTACAGGATGCTCGTAAAAGCGATGGCAAGCTTCAGCTTACATGAGACACATAAGAGCGGCCCTGCTTCTTTGTTTTGAACAGGACGATTTTGAACAGGCATTATTGTTTCATTATTGTTTCCGTGTGGTTTTGAATAGACTGCAAAATAAACTCTCTAAAATAGGAATATTCTGAAGATTATCATCTTATGAAGGAATATTCGAAAGGTTATCATTGATAATCCTTAGAATATTCTGAAGATTATCAAAGATGCTGCAAAGTTACAATATTTAACCTCATTTAGATCTAACGGTTGCCAACGGTTAGATCGCAATAATCTTCGAGCCCAATGGTTTAAAAGGAGGTTAACCTCCCCTTCAAGGGGGTTATGCAAAATAACCCTCGAGGCCGTTAGACCGAGAGGCCCGTGAAGGGGAGGTTGACCTCCCTTAAACCATTGGGCGAGAAGATTTTTTAACAAACAAAAGGATGGGCCAGGGTTTCACTGTTCACGGAGGAGCTTTGCGAGGCAGATCCGGCGGTCGTTTAGTGATCGATGGAGTTTTGGCAAGGCCGATGCACCTAAGCAAGGGCAAGCAAGCTATGGCGGCGTTTTTCCAAGCGCCAGCCGGCATTAGGTACGAGTTTTTATGTTTTCTTGTTTCATTGCAAAGATTTTGCTTATTTCTACATATTCTTGGCAAATTTACATACATGCTCATGCTCTTGATCATCAAATCGTGCAGATCCTGAAGCACATCTTGGATTGCAACAAAGAAAAGGCAAGCAAAGCAAAATGACGCCTCTTTGATAAGAAACAGTAGACTATGGCGGAGCCATCCCTTGAACTAATATTTTGCAGATGCAGCTGTCGGTTTGAAGCCCTGTGGTAAGGCCGTTCCCCAATATTTCGCATTATTAAAGCACATTTGCTGCTAAGAAGGCTAAACGTACATTCCATATACAGGGTCCAAGAATATCATTTTAAAGAAGGCTTCAAGCAACAACGGAGACGTCCGATTGTCTCTTAGGGCTTAAATTTTGACATTCTTCTGGAAATTGAAGGCAGATTCAGGTTTTTGTCTTAGATGACTCATTGCATCTAATGATTCATAGGTTTTGCAGATCATTCTGAACTCTAGGCCATAGCTGACATGCATTTCAAGAAATGGCTGCAATTATACGATTTTCCAAGTATCCATTGAACCGCTTTAAGACTGTAAAGTTTTATCTAAAAATATTTTTGGCCGTCCGATGGCTCTTCTTTTCCTATGGTTGCAGATAGCTCATTCTTCCTCTGTGGTGAACATGGTAAGGGCTTTCGTCTTTTGCTCCTCTTTTACAGGATGCTCGTAAAAGCGATGGCAAGCTTCAGCTTACAGGAGACACATAAGAGCGGCCCTGCTTCTTTGTTTTGAACAGGACGATTTTGAACAGGCATTATTGTTTCATTATTGTTTCCGTGTGGTTTTGAATAGACTGCAAATAAACTCTCTAAAATAGGAATATTCTAAAGATTATCATCTTATGAAGGAATATTCGAAAGGTTATCATTGATAATCCTTAGAATATTCTGAAGATTATCAAAGATGCTGCAAAGTTACAATATTTAACCTCATTTAGATCTAACGGTTGCCAATGGTTAGATCGCAATAATCTTCGAGCCCAATGGTTTAAGAGGAGGTTAACCTCCCCTTCAAGGGGGTTATGCAAAATAACCCTCGAGGCCGTTAGGCCGAGAGGGTTATTTGCATAACCCCCGTGAAGGGGAGGTTGACCTCCCTTAAACCATTGGGCGAGAAGAGTTTTTAACAAACAAAAGGACAGGCCAGGGTTTCACTGTTCACGGAGGAGCTTTGCGAGGCAGATTCGGCGGTTGTTTAGTGATCAATGGAGGTTTGGCAAGGCCGATGCACCTAAGCAAGGGCAAGCAAGCTATGGCGGCGTTTTTCCAAGCGCCAGCCGGCATTAGGTACGAGTTTTTATGTTTTCTTGTTTCATTGCAAAGATTTTGCTTATTTCTACATATTCTTGGCAAATTTACATACATGCTCATGCTCTTGATCATTAAATCATGCAGATCCTGAAGCACATCTTGGATTGCAGCAAAGAAAAGGCAAGCAAAGCAAAATGATGCCTCTTTTATAAGAAACAGTAGACTATGGCAGAGCCATCCCTTGAACTAATATTTTGCAGATGCAGCTGTCGGTTTGAAGCCCTGTGGTAAGGCCGTTCCCCAATATTTCGCATTATTAAGAGCACATTTGCTGCTAAGAAGGCTAAATGTACATTCCATATACAGGGTCCAAGAATATCATTTTAAAGAAGGCTTCAAGCAACAACGGAGACGTCCGGTTCTCTCTTAGGGCTTAAATTTTTGATATTCTTCTGGAAATTGAAGGCAGATTCAGGTTTTTGTCTTAGATGACTCATTGCATCTAATGATTCATAGGGTTTGCAGATCATTCTGAACTCTAGGCCATAGCTGACATGCATTTCAAGAAATGGCTGCAATTATACGATTTTCCAAGTATCCATTGAACCGCTTTAAGACTGTAAAGTTTTATCTAAAAATACTTTTGGCCATCCGATGGCTCTTCTTTTCCTATGGTTGCAGATAGCTCATTCTTCCTCTGTGCTGAACATGGTAAGGGGGTTGCTCCTCTTTTACAGGATGCTCGTAAAAGCGATGGCAAGCTTCAGCTTACAGGAGACACATAAGAGCGGCCCTGCTTCTTTGTTTTGAACAGGACGATTTTGAACAGGCATTATTGTTTCATTATTGTTTCCGTGTGGTTTTGAATAGACTGCAAAATAAACTCTCTAAAATAGGAATATTCTGAAGATTATCATCTTATGAAGGAATATTCGAAAGGTTATCATTGATAATCCTTAGAATATTCTGAAGATTATCAAAGATGCTGCAAAGTTACAATATTTAACCTCATTTAGATCTAACGGTTGCCAACGGTTAGATCGCAATAATCTTCGAGCCCAATGGTTTAAGAGGAGGTTAACCTCCCCTTCAAGGGGGTTATGCAAAATAACCCTCGAGGCCGTTAGGCCGAGAGGGTTATTTGCATAACCCCTGTGAAGGGGAGGTTGACCTCCCTTAAACCATTGGGCGAGAAGATTTTTTAACAAACAAAAGGACGGGCCAGGGTTTCACTGTTCACGGAGGAGCTTTGCGAGGCAGATCCGGCCGTCGTTTAGTGATCGATGGAGGTTTGGCAAGGCCGATGCACCTAAGCAAGTGCAAGCAAGCTATGGCGGCGTTTTTCCAAGCGCCAGCCAGCATTAGGTACGAGTTTTTATGTTTTCTTGTTTCATTGCAAAGATTTTGCTTACTTCTACATATTCTTGGCAAATTTACATACATGCTCATGCTCTTGATCATCAAATCGTGCAGATCCTGAAGCACATCTTGGATTGCAGCAAAGAAAAGGCAAGCAAAGCAAAATGACGCCTCTTTTATAAGAAACAGTAGACTATGGCGGAGCCATCCCTTGAACTAATATTTTGCAGATGCAGCTGTCCGTTTGAAGCCCTGTGGTAAGGCCGTTCCCCAATATTTCGCATTATTAAGAGCACATTTGCTGCTAAGAAGGTTAAACGTACATTCCATATACAGGGTCCAAGAATATCATTTGAAAGAAGGCTTCAAGCAACAACGGAGACGTCCGGTTCTCTCTTAGGGCTTAAATTTTTGATATTCTTCTGGAAATTGAAGGCAGATTCAGGTTTTTGTCTTAGATGACTCATTGCATCTAATGATTCATAGGGTTTGCAGATCATTCTGAACTCTAGGCCATAGCTGACATGCATTTCAAGAAATGGCTGCAATTATACGATTTTCCAAGTATCCATTGAACCGCTTTAAGACTGTAAAGTTTTATCTAAAAATATTTTTGGCCGTCCGATGGCTCTTCTTTTCCTATGGTTGCAGATAGCTCATTCTTCCTCTGTGCTGAACATGGTAAGGGGGTTGCTCCTCTTTTACAGGATGCTCGTAAAAGCGATGGCAAGCTTCACCTTACAGGAGACACATAAGAGCGGCCCTGCTTCTTTGTTTTGAACAGGACGATTTTGAACAGGCATTCCTAGGATGGGTCCTATGATAGGCATATACTGGCCGAAGTGAAGTGGTGTTCTCATTGAGCTTTGTAAAACATTGAGTACAAATGGATCCCTCACTAGGGATAGATAAATTTGGAAATATGAATTTTAAATGCTCCGAAACTAGACAATCATCGAGAGCATGATGAAACTGAAGAATACAACATAAAAAATGGTTTAATCCGCCACTTGGTCGATGCAAAGGTGAGAAGACCCGGTGACTGCTCCTCATCAGGAAGAAGAACCACGCCTTCTAAGCAAATAGTTGAAGCACGACCCCACGCACTATGGCAACCACAAAGCCTTAAACAATCCTGCAGAATCAAGGCTGAAAGAAAAATAACCCGTCAATAAGTTAGATGCCATAGGCAAGAAGACTCGGAGGCTCCAGGGCCACGCCGAGAAAGAAACAACAGCCGACCAATCGGAAACCGTCCGCGGAATGACCATCGCGGGAAAAAACAACCGATTAGTGCTGCCTCGGAGGCTACAGCGCCACGCCGAGAAAAAACAATAAATATGATCTCGGAGGCAATGCCGCCACGCCGAGAGAAAACATGAATAATAAATATGGACTCAGAGGCTACAACGCCACACTGAGAGAAAACAAGAATGAATAAATAAAATACTAGTGCCATGCCGAGAAAGAGTAAATCAATAAGTATGCCACAGAGGCTACAAAGCCACGCTGAGGAAATAAAGAATGCAAATTTAAAGGACATAGAAAAGGAAATAACGAACACGATCAAATGGAAAACCATCAAGGGAGGGAGGGTGAGGGAAACTGATAGGATAGAGAAGCAGGAGAAATCTAGCTCAAGAGAACGCCGATGATAGAACAATGAAGAGAGGCTGAATAAATAGGAGGAGTGACAAAGGGACGTCCCCATCCAAGGAATGTCGGTTCTATTGCTGTCGCAATAGAACCGTGGCATTCCTAGGATAGGTCCTATGATAGGCATATACTGGCCGATAGAAGAGGAACAAACTCAAAAAACTAAGCAGCATGGAAACTGACAGAAAGAGAAGCTAAAGAGAAATATAGTATAAAGAAAGGGAGA
Organism: Isoetes taiwanensis; assembly: GCA_021234155.1. Lineage (NCBI taxonomy): Eukaryota > Viridiplantae > Streptophyta > Lycopodiopsida > Isoetales > Isoetaceae > Isoetes > Isoetes taiwanensis. Next base: position 7,553,757 of record JAJEKV010000033.1, on the reverse strand, counting down.
AACGAGTCTACAAGATAACTGGAAAAGAATGTATAGATAAGGCTGACGGCAATCAGAGTAAAACGAAGGAAGAGGAAACTAAGAAAAAATGGAGGAAAAAGGGGATAAAGAGAAGACAGAGACAAGGAACAATGAAGAAGCAGAAAGAGCAAGTAATGCCGGAATGCAAACAATGCAATGAATAAAAATGAAGGGGAACAGGATGGAGGAAAGCTATGAGAGATGGAAACGGGAGCATAAGAAGGAAGAAGACAATGGAATAATGCAGTAAGAGATGAGGGAAGGAACTTATGGGACAACAGCAGACAGAGCCACGAACATGATGTCATCATCAAAGTAACGATCTCAAATGACTAATGTCCAATAAATACTACACTAACAAAGATACTATAAAAGCAAACTATCCTAACTAGCAATAGAAAAAGAGCAAGAAGACAAAGAAACCAAAGAAGGAACCAATGTCACAAATATAGTAAGAATGTCACTAGAGTTTAACGAAACAATAAGCTAAAGAAAAATAAATTAAGGAAACAATGCAAACACAACCAAAATAGAGAAATGATATCAAATGGAGCTACCGAGATAATGAGGAGTGTATAGCAAATGGAGCGCATAGAATCTAAGAAAAGCGATTGAAAATGTGGAATAAAGAAAGGGAGGAATGAGTCTACAAAGGTCACTGCAACAAAATAGAATGCACAAATGAAGCTGATGGGACACATGCAACAAGTGGAGTGAATTCACAAATAGAGACAACCGAAAGACATAGAAACAAACACCCAAATGACCCAATATAAAACACCTAGAAACAAACAAATTGACCGATAGACTGGAACAAATGGAGAAAAAAGGCACCAAGTACTTGGAAAAAGGAAAAATATGGAAAAAAGATGAGCAAAGGAGGGAAAAAGCTCATTTAGATAATGAAGCAATGGCAAATGGATGGATTAGAATAGCAAAAACATGTCCAGGGAATACATAATAACTGGAAGGATGATATCAAGAAAAGAAACAGAACCTAGAGCAAAAAGGATAACTGTGATAAATCGGACTAAGCATAAAAAAAATTTAGCGCACTTGGCAAAGGTGCACAACTCGCAGTTAGAAGCATAGAAAAGATATGCAAAAGACCCGAGTGAAACAACTAAAACAATGACATAAAAAGAACTAGATGTACCAACCACGAGTAAATGGCACAAAGGGGTCAATATCTATGCGAAGCAAAAGTCAATCTGAAGCAAAGGACTAAATGTGGCATGCAAAAGGATCAAAAGAACTTATGAAAATATAAGGAAAAATGCCATAGGGACAATGGGTTAATGAAACAATGTCATGAACAAGAACTTACCAAGCAAAAAGACAAAACTAGAACCCATATGGCCAAATTGGAATAGTTGCACAGCTGGCACCGAGACGAGAAAGCTACTGGCGAAATGCTAGAGGTAACATCAGATGACCATACAAAGGTACGATGATTGGAACAACAAAACCACGAACAATATACACGATATCCTATGCATGGATCAAAGATCAAATGAAACAAATGAGTTATAATGCTAAAAGGATTAGAGAAGCAGAATGCATTAGCGAAAACCAGATACGCACATGTACAAAGCCTAAAGTACAACAAAAAACCATGTAGTACAAGCATCATCTACCTGATGCAGAGGACCAAAATATGCATTAAACAAATTGTGTTGAATGTTGAAGGCTAACGGGACAAAGAAGCAACATGGGATACAACACCATAAACCACGAAAATTCTCCAAGGCCTGGTGGAGGTATCTTCAAAAGACGATAAAGATGATTAGGACAACAAAGTCCACGAACAAGATACAGAATATCCAGCATGGCACCAGTCTTCAAAAAGAAACCAATGAATAAGAAACAAATGCTAAGAATGAATCAATGCCCATACATTTCTAGTGAAGACAGATGAAACCCTAAAAAATGCCCATGGCACAACGAAACTATGCAGTACAAGCATGATCTACCCAATGCACATGACCAAAATAAGCCTCAAACATACTGTGCAAACGTTGAAAGCCAAAAGAAGAATATAAATGAAACTCAGAATCGAGGATATGAAATTAACTAACATGAATGTCACCCACCAACTACATGTAGAACCTTACCTACCAAGAATTCAACCAAAAAAGAATGCATAGGAATCCAAGCCTCAGTGAAACCTAATACAACAAATAGTGAGGCAAAAGCACACCCCGAGCACGTTTTTGGTTAACGACTCCAACTAAATGCACAGTACGAGACCATGGTCCTCCTGAATCAATAGAACATGCGAGATGGGCAATCATCCAAGCCAGAAAGGGCAAACAACCAGTAAGATGTGTAGAGAGAGCAAGATCACACGAAAAAAGCGTGAACAAATTAAAACTGACCCAAGGTCATATCAAAACAAGCAGTGCACTGTGGTCACACAAGAAGGTGCCAACCACAAGATCAATAGTAAACCAAAAAATAACCCTACAAAACACGATCAGCTGTAACACTCCGAAAATGTGGAATCAGAAAAAAGAGATTGTCAACAAAAACAGAGAGTAAACAAGATGTCAAAAAGAAAAAGGAAATAACCCCTAGCACGTGTCCAACAATTGGAAAAACCCAAGAAACTATAGTGATACCCTCAAAACAGAATGTAGGCATCAAAATGAAAATACTAGATAGCTAAACAAATGACAGGTGCCCAACACAGACTAATACGCTATGTGAAACACATTAGGAGCAGAGGGCAACAACTTGATGAGTCATAACCATTGGCAGTAAGAAACCCCTAGAATAAACTCAAAGACTCAGCGCCATGTCAATCAAAATACGAGACTAGCTCAGGGAGATCTATGAAAGACACGTACATAAGGAACATGAAAAACGAACCACCTAGCCATGGAGCATTATACAACATAGCGAGCTAAACTAATAACAATAAACAATGTTCAACAAACAAAATCTGTGAGTCTGGTACACGCCCAATGCAAATTTCGGCACTGACAGTGGTGACGAATGAAATGAGATAACAAAAAATATACCTAGGTTGGGCTAAAAATCCACAAAATAAAGAAAAAACCCAATACAACCCAAGTTATGGGCATGCTAAGTAAAAGAAATCCGACAAATAAGGAATAAAATAACCAAATCTACATACCTCTAGACCTTGCAAAAAATGCGTCATCCAATGTTGATCTCTAATGTTGCGAAATCGGAAAGGAACCCAACAATGTCGATGACATAATGCCTGTCCTTGCGAAAATGAGTCATTCATGTTGTACCTCTAATGTTGCCAAGTCAAAATTGAGCCCAATATCGTCAACGACATAATACTGACAATAACAAAGATAACGCGTCGAAAAAACAAATATAGCATACGGAACAAAGCACACCTCTACTAGAGCAAAGTCTAACCTTGGCAAAAATAAAACATAAATTATAACCATGACAACAAAGGCATAAGTTATTGACTTCAAACGAGCAATATGAATTGTTCAACAAAAAGCAAAAAAGGCGAGCATAACGGAATATGGGAGGTGCCACCATTGTTTCCAGGGTCTGCAACAGAAAGGACTTTGCAAGGAGCAAGGTGTGAATGAAATGAAAGAAAAAACCACCGAGAAAAAAGGCTCAGAACACATGGGTCAATAAAGAAACAAATTTGTAAGGCGAAAATTAGACTAATCCCAAGACCACAAGCACAAAGTAGAAAGCTCAGAGCACATCACATGGATCAATAAAGAAACGAATTTGTAAGGCTAAAATGATAATCCCAAGGCCACAAGCAGAACAATTAAGTCAGATGACAAACCATCATTAATCTAAGAGAAAGCCCCATTCAAAAGGATGGCGTGCACAAGACCTTTAACAAATCAAAGAGAACCATATAAAGAGAACCATCTAAACATGGAACACCAGGTGCTGGCATCCCATTACTAAGCTACAAAATAGAAAGAGCAAACTGAATCGAGGCAGGGCGAAAGGATCGGCCGATTTCATGCAGCAAGGCCACGCCCAAATCCGGCGCATGCTTTTCAGATCAGGATGCCACTGCCATCAGGATGCCATCGCCATCTGGAGATCCAGTATTTCTCATCCACTATTGCAGATCCGACGCCAAAGCCCTCCAGAAATCCACAGACCTGAGTAGGGTGGCCAAACCTGGAGTTGCACGATGCTAAAAACAGAATCAAAAAATCTTATAACCGGTCTACCTGCTGTGATTGAGACCTCTGTTCTCTGATAACTTTTCCATAGCTTAGATCGGACAGTTTCGAATCTGTTCAAACTGATGCAAGATTCGTTAGTACATCAAGATTTGTCTTGCGAGTGTCTTAAGTGAGATAAACCAGAACCGAAGAGCTAGAAATTATGGAAACGAAGATCAAAAAGGAGCTATCACTTGAAAATCATGCCGAGACTGTCTATCATGAACTATTGGAAAAAACCACAGATCGAGCAAACCCATTCACAAAAAACGACCCACACAGACCGATTCCCACCTAGGCAATCCCGTAAAAAAGAAAAACAAAATTAAAAGAAAAACCCTAAGAGATCGCTATGCCTTATCCACAGATAGATCTGATCCTTTCCCAAAATCGGACCCTAGGCTTCACAGAGATGCATACAAATCGATTCACACCTAATACTGGAAAAAATAAAAACAAATCCAAAGAAAAACCATCATAGATCGCTATGCATCATAAAACCGGCCATCATGCCATGAGCAACAGAGCCAAGAGAAAACCCTTAAGTGATCGCCATGAATCATCAAACTAGCCATGATACCATGAGCAGCTGTTGCACCGTTCCATAGTGTAAAGCAACCTGGTAACAGACCCCAGGTGATAGAAGAAGAAGAAGAAGAAGAAGAGAAGAACTAGTAGGTAGGATAGGGAAGCTAATAGGATAGAGAAGAAGGAGAAATCTAGCTCAAGAGAACGCCGATGATAGAACAATGAAGAGAGGCTGAATAAATAGGAGGAGTGACAAAGGGACGTCCCCATCCAAGGAATGTCGGTTCTATTGCTGTCGCAATAGAACCGTGGCATTATTGTTTCATTATTGTTTCCGTGTGGTTTTGAATAGACTGCAAATAAACTCTCTAAAATAGGAATATTCTAAAGATTATCATCTTATGAAGGAATATTCGAAAGGTTATCATTGATAATCCTTAGAATATTCTGAAGATTATCAAAGATGCTGCAAAGTTACAATATTTAACCTCATTTAGATCTAACGGTTGCCAACGGTTAGATCGCAATAATCTTCGAGCCCAATGGTTTAAGGTCCTTGGAAATAGCTTTTTGCAGGCAAAGCTTTAACAAAGTGGAGATGATTGAGACCGTTCTTCCTTTTGTTCGATAGATTAAACTAATACAGGTTTAGAATTTGAAGGAATTGCAAAGAACTGTGTATGTTTATTTATAATGGAGTCTTACATATGGGAAGAAATTACCAAAATACTTGAACCTGCATTTCTTCCTCCCTGTTCATTACTTGTCTGATTCTTTATCTTCTGCTTATTAGACTCCCTAGTAACAACGCCAATCAAATTACCACCATGATCGATGCAAAACAGATTAGTACCACGCCCATTAGTCTTCATCTCGTTCACTGCCTGCTTCTACACTCTTTTTTCCAACATGTTCCTGCAGCGTTATTGTTGGGTCGATACAAACAAACATCAATTAGAGAATCGTTGCCAACAATTGAGCAAATTCTCATGCAACAGGTACGGATGTGGTCGAACAAACAAAGAAAAGGGGTTTATCTTTTTTGAACCCAGGTTGTATTGCCAGACTTCGGACCTGTCTGCCGTGATCCAAGAAGAGTCGTAGGAGTTCTCCAGATTGGATTACAATCTTTGCAAGCTGGCGTCCGAAACAGCTATAGGGTATAGGGTGTCTAGTTTAGAACCAAAAATCAAAGGCACCACAGAATCTCAGCACTGTCAGAGCTAATCTTGTTGCCGCTGCCTTCAACTGAAGAATTCATCCAAGCATCGCGGCTGCTCCTTTCTTAAACCATTGGGGTCGAAGATTATTGCGATCTAACCGTTGGCAACCGTTAGATCTAAATGAGGTTAAATATTGTAACTTTGCAGCATCTTTGATAATCTTCAGAATATTCTAAGGATTATCAATGATAACCTTTCGAATATTCCTTCATAAGATGATAATCTTCAGAATATTCTTATTTTAGAGAGTTTATTTGCAGTCTATTCAAAACCACACGGAAACAATAATGAAACAATAATGCCTGTTCAAAATCGTCCTGTTCAAAACAAAGAAGCAGGGCCGCTCTTATGTGTCTCCTGTAAGCTGAAGCTTGCCATCGCTTTTACGAGCATCCTGTAAAAGAGGAGCAAAAGACGAAAGCCCTTACCATGTTCAGCACAGAGGAAGAATGAGCTATCTGCAACCATAGGAAAAGAAGAGCCATCGGACGGCCAAAAATATTTTTAGATAAAACTTTACAGTCTTAAAGCGGTTCAATGGATACTTGGAAAATCGTATAATTGCAGCCATTTCTTGAAATGCATGTCAGCTATGGCCTAGAGTTCAGAATGATCTGCAAACCCTATGAATCATTAGATTAAATGAGTCATCTAAGACAAAAACCTGAATCTGCCTTACCGGACGTCTCCGTTGTTGCTTGAAGCCTTCTTTAAAATGATATTCTTGGACCCTGTATATGGAATGTACGTTTAGCCTTCTTAGCAGCAAATGTGCTCTTAATAATGCGAAATATTGGGAAACGGCCTTACCACAGGGCTTCAAACCACAGCTGCATCTGCAAAATATTAGTTCAAGGGATGGCTCCGCCATAGTCTACTGTTTCTTATAAAAGAGGCGTCATTTTGCTTTGCTTGCCTTTTCTTTGCTGCAATCCAAGATGTGCTTCAGGATCTGCACGATTTGATGATCAAGAGCATGAGCATGTATGTAAATTTGCCAAGAATATGTAGAAATAAGCAAAATCTTTGCAATGAAATAAGAAAACATAAAAACTCGTACCTAATGCCAGCTGGCGCTTGGAAAAACGCCGCCATAGCTTGCTTGCCCTTGCTTAGGTGCATCGGCCTTGCCAAACCTCCATCGATCACTAAACGACCGCCGGATCTGCCTCGCAAAGCTCCTCTGGCCCGTCCTTTTGTTTGTTAAAAAATCTTCTCGCCCAATGGTTTAAGGGAGGTCAACCTCCCCTTCACGGGGGTTATGCAAATAACCCTCTCGGCCTAACAGCCTCGAGGGTTATTTTGCATAACCCCCTTGAAGGGGAGGTTAACCTCCTCTTCACGCTTTTCAAGACGTAAAGATGATGATGTGCCATAAACATAAAAACATTTGTAAAACAAGGGATTCATAGCTTCAATTTGAGAAAGCAATTGATAAGAAGCTCTGACACTGTAATGGCATCCATACACAATTCCAGACATTTTTATGAAATCATGTTTAAGAGCAAATTGTTGTGTTCAGTGATGGCATAGTTGGTAAATGTGGCGTGAATAGACCAAAACCCGTTTGTGGAGAGACTTCAATCTCCAAGTTTTCTGGCTGCATCTTCTCAGACTTAAAGTCTGCGTCAGAATTCGTCTTCAAATCCTCTTGGAGACTTGTGAAAAAGGCAAATTGGCCTCAGAACTTGCCATTTGGAATCAAAACCCATATTATATCCCTTTTATTGCAAATATCCCCCCGATTATCCATACTTCACAGACAGATAGTATTACGATGCCTTAAACAGGAACAAACACAATGAAGAAACCACGTGTCGCCTCATTTACAAACAGAGAACTAGGAGCAAACGACAAAAAAACGTAGATAGCCAAACAACATAGCGCACGTGCTTCTACATGCGCTCATAGAAAAGCTTTGCAACAGAATGCATGTCCATGTTCCCCATCATCTATATTACGTTCTTGATAATATCTTATATCGTTACATACATATAGACTTGCTTTTCCACTGATATCAAATGACTTATAACTTAAAGGTACAATGCCCAAGGGAGACGGGTGAAAATATTCTTACCCCGGTTATTGTGATTCCATCGCAAGATATTCCCTCCCGCAGAATCACCAGGCTCGCGACCCCGTTATCCGTACCAGAGGCCCCGTTTTCCGTACCTGACAGGGTCGCTTTCATGCGATATATACCTTCCGGTCACACCCATAATTCTCCCTTGCGATGGAATCTCCCCCGAGTTATTCCACCAGACGGAATCACCCCGCAAATGTATTCCTCCGAAAGGTATCACGAACGACCTTGTTATTCCGCCAGACGGAATCACACCCATGTTATTCCGCCAGATGGTATCACGAACGTCTGATTCCGTGAGATGGAATCACCACTTACGTATCCCGCCAGACAGAATTCCGCCAGATGGAATCACAACCATGCGATTCTGCCCGGTGGAATCACAAATGTAAGATTCTTCGAGATGGAATCGCCACGAATGCAGATGAGTGGCAGATTCTCAAAGTATAACTTACATTTGCTTGCTACATTTGCTTACAAAAGCAAGCAGGGTAGATTGAATTGGAAGAAAATATAAACTTGTGCTACTCCATTTTTTGTGTGCCTATCCATTGTTATTCTATGCACTGCCCAGAATTTTTATGGATATGGGGATTTGAACCCCTTGCCAATATTGGCAATGCCATGGCCGCTTTAAAGCTTCTCAATCAAGAGGATGAATGAAAACAGAGTAAAAGAACGGCCCATTATTCCAGCTAATCCTGGTCAAAAACATGACTCAATTTGAGCTCCGTTGCACAAAAAAAATGCAAGTATTTTATGCCAGTTCTTAGACATTTTTAACTTCTGACATAGCCACGAATTTCGTCATTTTGTGAGGCGGCCCTGTTCCGGTTGCAGTCCAGCGATTTGCAGGCCACAAAAGCTCTTCGCCGCTGAATCGCATACTTGATTGCCTCTGTGCCTTTTAAACTCAAGCCATGAATTGGGTGAGAAATAGAAATACCTCACCGGAATAAAACGTAAAACCATCTTTTAGGGATGGATAAGAAGAAAACATGCAAGAACTGGATTCAAGGTTTAGGAAAGGGCCAGAGAAAGCAGCTATGGGGCTATGGCGATGGCAGGTAACTACCGGACTGAAAAAAGGAATAAAAAGGCGACCAGTTCCAGCGACCCCCTGTTTTCTGCCATAGCCTAGCCATGCTGCCGGATCTGTAAAAGAAAATAAAAAGATTAGTAAGAAAAGAAGGAAGAATATAAGGTGAAGCAGCCCCGGATCCCTTACCCTATGCCGGACGGAACCATGAAAACCCTGGTCGGCAAAAGCCATGGAAACCCTTGTCGGCCAAAACTGAAAGGCGGCAAAGGATGCAAAGAGAGAATGGAAGGCAAGCTTGACGGCTTCTGCCATCATTTCCGAAACTCCGGTCGCCATTGAAGAACGAGATGCCGCACTGAAGCTCTAGCAATCCTCTCAGAAGAATAGGGACGCAACAATAGGTAGGTAGAAAATTTGAAATTTTATTGGATATTCTACGGCATAGGATATTTTGGACGGTGATTCTGTCCGGAAGTATATTTTGAATAGTGATTCCTTCTGGAAGTATCTCTCCGTTGTGATTCCTTCTGGAAGTATCTCTCAGGCTGTCAGGTACGGAAAACGGGACTTCCAGAACGGATCCCGTTCCCGGAGGGTTAGTGATTCTGCGGGAGGGAATATCTTGCGAAGGAATCACCAAAACTAGGGTAAGAATATTTTCACCCAAGGGAGACAGGCGACATACGTGTCCGCTGGAGCTAAACTCCCACACCGCCACTTGAGCTCAACCTCCACATCTATTTATCATATGCTCCCACACCGCCACTTGATCTCAACCTCCACCTATTTATCATACTCGGTACTGTTGGGGGTCAAATCCTAACAGACGCAATGTAAGGTGGTTGGGGGCAGGGCCCAACCGAGCAATGTAGTGTGGTGTGTGGTCACATGTCCAGTTGGATGCTGCCTAGTGGCGTGACGTTAAAATACTATATGTATTCCTATCATATATTAACCATCTCTCAAAAAACAACAATAAGGTACTCTCCTCCATAATTGTACACTTATACATTCATTTTGCATTTCCATGCATTAACATCCTTATTCCTTTCCTTCTCTCTAGCCTATACACTCAATGTCGAGCTTGCACTACATCAACCCGGACCAAAATATATGGTACCAAACTTGCACTTCATGCAACAAAAAGACAACAAGAAATGGCTCCCATTTCTGGTGCAAGGCATGCCACATGAACACTGAGACATCTAAAAGGTAACACATTACTAAATAAAATCATTGCATGCATTTGCTTATAGTACCTGACACCATTTCTTTCGCTACACGTTGACCAAGCAAAATTAACAGACTCAACTAGAAAGGCCTGGGCTTGCTTATCTAAAGCACAGATCAATCAATATGTTTCAAATAAAGATACAGAGACCATTGTGGATTCTTCAGGTGTTTCATATGACATGTTTAAACCGTTCTACTTAAGGAAGGCCATTGAAATGGCGCTCGGCTGATTGAACAGGAGCGACTTGCATCATGGATGATAAGCAGCATCATGGCAGAATCAGGCTCACCGACATGGCCGTAGCCTGTGATTTCTTTGCACCTACAATGTCGGCGACGTGGACAGTGCTCTTAGAAAGCTGCCCTTTGCTGGATCCACTGCCTGACCTAGGCCGACGCGACTGGAATTAGGGCTTCGTTTTGTATTTTGTTCAAACTGGAGGTACAAGATTCGAAGAAACTCGGGCAAATCTCGAATTTTTAGAAACAGGGGCAGGAGAGCTGCAGTGAAGATGGAGCTGGAGAGCTATGGAGGCTTTTGTTTACTGCGCTAAATTCCGCCTTTAATTCTTTCTTTTGTATGGGGATGATCTGATTCCCAGTTCAAGTGCAAAAAATCGTCTGGGTTATTTTGTTTTCGGGTGTTGGATTCCCATTTGACAGCCTTTTGATTCGTCAGAAATGGGTTCTCATATTTTGGTTCCGGCCAAATGTTTCAAACTTTCGGATTGTAAGAAGGACAAATTTAGAAAGCAAGGCTGGCTGAGGAAGCACCTAAACAACGATTATTTACATTCAAATATCAAATTTTAAGACACAGCGGCAGAAGAGCTGCAGTGAAGAAGGGGATAAACACCCCTGAGAGCCCATTACCTCAGATAAACTGGCGAGCCCGGAGGGGCGAGCCAGTTTATCTGAGGTAATGGGCGAGCAGGGGTGTTTATCCCCTTTAACCGGGCAGGCAAGCTGCCTCATCCATTGCTGGATTATCGAGGTTCTTGGGCAAAGTGCCAGATGGGTTATCGAGGTTTGGGAGGCTCGCACGGCTCGATTATCGAGGTTCGGGGCTGTCCAGATCGATTATCATAGGTTCGGGGATGTCCCTCCCGTAAGTCTGCTTGCCACAATCCGCCGCTGTTACGCCGTTGTGCCTCCCAGAAGTTTTGATTGCCTGTTATGCCCTATCACAGGGCATGAATCAATGGCCAGGAATGCTTGGATCCAAACGCCTGCCGGTTAAGATGGAGTTGGAGAGCTATGGAGGCTTTTGTTTACGGGGCAGGCTTTTGTTTACTGTCCAGGTTAAACAATGATTATTTACATTCTTTGCAAATTTGAGAACTAATATTTATTTTGAACATCGTCATTCAATGACAATCGATTGGATCTGTTATTGCAGCGTTTTTTGAATGAAAATATGTGATCCTGTATAGGGGAATGGAGGTTGGGGCCTCCATTCCAGGTATAAGAAAGCCCTCGGGCTTGATTCCGAGGGGAAAGCCGGGCCGATGCGCCGGGAGCGCGGAGGCTGCTGACCCTCCCAATCAAGCCCGAGGGGCTTTCACCTAATCGAAAAGAACGGCAGACTATTTTCAGCCGTGGATCATGGACACGGGGCGGCTTAGATTTTAAATCTGGCGGAATGTGGTGCAAGAGCCGAGAATGACGCACGAGAATGTCGCCCGTAAAGTACAACCGCAACATCGGGGAGAGATTCGCGAAAAAGAATCATGGACACGTGTCATGATGGGATTGGGTTAGAAGGCGGAAAATAGTCTGCCCGTTCTTTCCGGTTTCCAGGTGACCCGCATGGAGGTTGGGGCCTCCATTCCGGTTTCCAGGTGACCCGCTTGGGGACGTTTCTTCCTCAGCAGATCTGGCGAAGCTTCAGATGCTTCAAAAACGCGAAAGCGGGGCTTCAAAAATCCGCGAAGCGTAGAAGGGGGCTTCAAGATCCGGCGAAAACACAAAGAAAAAATCCGGCGAAAAACACGGCAAGATCTCGCGCGAAACACAAAGAAGAAACGAGCAAGGCTTCAAGATCCGGCGAAAACACAAAGAAAAATCCGCGAAAAACAAAGAAGATCCGGGCGAAAAACACAAAGAAAAACACGGCGGGGCTTTAAAAATCCGGCAAAGCAGTGCAGGGTTTCAAGATCCGGCAAATTACAGCAGGTCTTCAAGATCCGGCAAGCAAAATGCTCTGTTATGGCGAGCAGAGCATGAAGAATCGACGATCTATTTGCAACATGCTTCATCTGAAGAAGAACCGACGATCTATTTGCACCTGCTTCATCTGACGAACTGGCGGCGGACTTAAAAATGAAGAACCCTAAAAACAAAACGAAGAACCCTAACCTGCGCAGCCGGTCAGGCGGAATGCATTAACCCAACTGCCATTCCGCAGTATTGGCTGCGCCACGTGGCGCCAGGAAAATGCACCAATGAGGAAGAAACGGACCCAACTTCTATATTGTTCAGAAGGCTGATTTAGTTAATGGCATGCTTGCAGTTTGGGCAATTAGCTTGCTGTAGTAATGGGCTTCAAGTTTTGGATGTTCTTTCTGTATTCATCTTCTAAGCTTTCTATTGTGACTAATAGATGGAGAAGCATATCATAATGGTATTTTAAATTTAATCACAGCTTTGAGCAGCTTTGATCTGCATGTTATTTCTGTGCATACTGCATGTATTGGACAGTTGCCAGGTAATGCGGCCAGTATTGGAGCTGAAAGTGATGGCGCAGTCAAAGCGTAAGCTTGCATCTATCATGTTTGGTTATATTATTTGGATCAGAATTTGTGCTTTGCTTGGGTGCTCCAATGAACATTGTTTGTTTTATGTATTTCCCAATGATGTTTCAAATTAGATTAACCCATTACGTCTAGAGGAGAAGATATGCACCTAACAAAAGATTGCAAACAAGTTTTTGCTTCGGAAGAACACACACAAAAGCAGAGCAAGATATGTACATAAACAGGTTCTTAGCATTTGGTGATGGCTTTCTCTATTTTAGATTGTTTGCAAATACTAGACAGAAGTGCAAGCATTGCAACTGCAAGGTAACCACCTGCTACAGAAATGCCTGCTTGGTTACAAAAATGACTGAACATTTTGCAACATAACATATGCAAGGGTGCTTATCCCCCAAATGTCGTGCTCTTTGAATGAAATCAAAATTGCAGATCCCAACACTTCTTCTGTTTTCGTGCTTCTTATGATAATAATGTTACTTTTACAAAATTAACGTGGAATATGAACAAATGTAGACAAATATTTATGAGTTAAACATCTATAGTCCATTTTCAAGCGAGATGATGAAGGAATCTTTATCATGAGTTAAACATATAGTCCACTTTTAGAAGAGATGAAAGAATCCTTAACACCAAGTGTGTTTTGCACCATTGCGAATAAACATAAATCTATTACTAAATAGGCCTTGCATATAGCAGGTTGGATGTTAATAGTGGTCCAACCTCACAAGTTTGGAACCAAAGAAATATTCGTGGCGGCCTTGGCTGCCGCGATAAATTTCTTGTAGAATTAAATATATTTGGACTTCACTCCTAGAGTGCACAAGGCGCTGGCTCCGCCAGCGCTAAATTCTTGTATATATATAAGAGAAATATGGTAGGGGTATATAAAATATGAGGTATATTTTCTTAAGAAATTACCGTATAAGGGATAATTTCTCTTAACCCTATGCACGCACATGCCATATAGACTTTACATTACATGCACCTCCCGGGTATAGAGCACACCATAAGTAAGAGCCATGGCAAACCAACCACTAATAATAACTCTGGAACTACCTCTAAACATGGAAGCACCACCAAGGAAAGCTCCAATGGCTCCAAAGGCAGCCAAACCTGCAGTAGATGACAATACTAAAGCCATGATTCTCATTTTAAAATTCTTGACAAAGGCACCACCTAAGAGAGGAATCAAGCCTCCAAAAAAGAAAGCGAGGGCGGAGACCGCGGCGGCCTTGGAGGGGTTAGACAAGGAATCAACATCAATACGAAGTTCATCTCTAGCATGAACTTTAATGGCATAACCTTGGGAAAGTTCTTCAGCAACTTGTTTGGCAAGGCCATAAGAGAGGCCTCTACAGACATAAATTTGGGTGAGCTCCTCAAGCTCTCTAGCTGCAGCATGAGGGCCTGCCTGGTGCACCAGCTCCTCCTTTCGGAGATTGGCGAGCTCGGTATCGCGCTGCGAGAACACCGATACGAACTCGCCGATCGCCATGCTGCAAGCCCCGGCAATGAGGCCGGCTATGCCAGAATACACTGCACTTTGGGCCTCAGATTTTACAGCAGTTACTCCCAGCATCAGAGACGCTATGGACACCAATCCGTCATTGGCTCTGAGCCAAGGGGACCGCTGCGAAAAGTGCTTCTTTTTACACGAATCTGTCTCACCCTCTGAGGGAACAGGATAGACCTGCTGCAAATTGGCTGCTGCACCTTCCTCCATCTTAATTGGATCAGACCATGCGCAGGACCATGGCGGGGATCGGAATGATATATAGAGAGATTGAGTGGCAATCTATACAGCCAGCAGAGCGGCGGTAAGACGAAAGGGACCAATCTGCCCTGGAGCTCGCAGGGAGAATCGAACCTGCTCAAAATCAGAAATGCTGCCACGTATGAATAGGGCGTGTGGCCGACACACGCCACCGGGGCCCATGGTCGTCACCATTTGCAAATATATGTAGCTTTTCTAAAAAGGCTTTACGTGGTCCAGGCTATTGTTGACATTGAGGAGTTTTTTTTTACATGGCCCACATTAATCCATGGCTGGCCGCAACTCGCAACAGTGATCCTTGGCCATCTTCACTGAACCGCCTCTTTGAACGTTCATCTTTGCCTCTGCCATCACTACTCTAACAATCTCCTCCCCTCAGTTGGCATCATTGCAAAATCATGTCATCCCATTACTGTACATCTGATAGAACATGACCTTTTCTTTTATGAAAGGAACTATCATTTTGTTTATGTTGATTTCTTTGTCTAGTCTTTCCCACGTTTCAGCTCTAGCCACCACATCTAAAAGATCTTTCTAGGTCAAGTTGTTCAATATACTATACTACTTACGAAATTACAAATGCTAGTTCAATTCTTATATTTAGCCCTTATGCCATACTAGAAAAAGTGCCCAGCGTTACTGGGCTTCTGTTGGGATTAAATAAGAGCAATATTGTTCAAGCAATGTTGAGCTTTGTCCTACTACAAACCCTTGAAATTATACCTTGACGTTAATGGCATTGATTTCCTGAAAAGTATAGTTGTTTCAAAACTTGTCAGTATATTCTTCAACCAATGGTCTCCTCGATTTTTAATTCAATCGTGCCAGCACATTGCATGTGTCAATATGAAGTTAAAGCAATAATATCATTGAATTCACCTCATTCATACTCGCATCTAACATCCTATCTATCTATCTATCTATAAGGCCAGCGTCTATATCCGATGTCCGATATCTTATATTAAGTAAAGCAATCTTTGTTGAGAATTTTACAATGTCCTCAACTATAATGGAATGATATACATGATTCTATTCAAGTATTTTTGACCTTCAATTTTCCGAAGATTTATGTACTTAGATTATGGCTTTACCATTCGAATTTATTGCTAATTTGAATACATATATGTACCTTCAAATGGCACTTGAATATGACGCAAAATGTCAAAAAAACAAAAAAGTTGTCGAGCTCCTTTCGTTGTTCTCAATGGTGAATGTGAAAACATGTTTGTAAGATTTCTTGGATGGATGTTAATCCAATCATATTATTAACTGTGTCGTATTTTATACGTTTAATATTTTACAATTAGGGTTTTCAACTCGATGGCAAAGGTTATGCCCGGGGGGTTCACTTAGATTATGGGGTATGAAACATGTGAGTGCACCAAATGGGTTTTTTTATTGCCTCTCTGGTACCGTATACACAAGAAAAATATAAGGTTTTTATAGTTTGAATGTCGTACGGATACTAGAGGGAGTGTGGTGGCCCCAGTGTTCGATTCGTATTCATACTGTAGGGGTCCGTCATTTTTGGTGAGCTTCTACTGTTCGAGATTCTGTGATAATATGATATGACTATGATAATATATATTCTATATATATATAATAATAGAGATATCGTATATGTATGGAAGGGGTTGTCAAGTAAAAGTGTTTTGGGCAAGTAATTATATGATATGGGCTAATTCTTTTGCAAATAATGTAGTCGTATACAAAGGGTTTTTCATATGGAACTGTCGTATACAATGGGTTTTTTGGCAACCTAAGGAACGCACATGGCATATCTACCTATTATAGAGGTGAATCCCCCGGGAGGTTATGTCATTTAACAAAGGTGGAAGGGCCCCTGGTTGGAAATATTTTCTACTCCATGTTGGTTGCATCCTCATGTGATTTTAAAGTTGCAGGCTACAAATTTAAAAACGTAACTGCTAAAGTTTCCCGCAAGAATATACCAAAGGTTTAAGCAAACTTAATTACATCTAGGCAAACAATGTTAGAGCAAGATCTTGAAATTCCAAATTAAATAAAAAACAGATCTATTATCTCTGTGGTTGGCAGCAAAGGCAAATCTCTATCGGTTTACATCATGGTATACCTTTGCTTGTGTGATTGCAAGATCCCCTGTTCCCATATCTACCACAAAGAACTTGGCGAAAGAAATGTACCACCTTATCAACAATTCTAATATCTTATTCTAAGACATACACGTAGCCCCTCTTAAAATAGTTTCACAGTGACCTCTGTGAAAAAGCAGAGGACGGCACAAATAGTGACCATATTTGGATTTGATCAATCTGCATCAATTAGAAATTTTCATTACAATAGAATGGAGAGAAGCTTGCCTCAACAATAGGGATATACATTTTGTCAACAGAAATGCATGGATATCTAGGGCTATACCGTGGAGCAAACAAGGAAGTTGGATTAGGAATATATAGACCCATTTTCCTGGACTGCCATTATCAACTGGACTGCCCATCACCTACCAGGGAAGAGGGCGCAAGTTCAAGCTTTTGCAGGCTAATACTTCCACGAAGACAATGCTTTGACAAAGGCAATGCTCTACAATTTATACATTACTACGAAGCAACAGTAATTGCACAATGTGATATTCTTTGTCGTTTTCCAGGTTCTCTTTTTTATGGCATTACAAGATCAAATCTGTGGGCTTTATGACAGCAAATTGCAAGTCAGAAATCTGCACCTCAGTTATACCTGCAATTTTAAGCATATGATTTGTCAATTTTAAAAGGAAGAGTCTTAAATGTTATCGCAGCAACTCAATGTTTCAATGGGTTTATGACAAACTTTTTTGGTGTTCTTAAAAACCATAAAAATGCTACATTTGATTTGACAGACTCGTATATAATTGCATGCAATAGATACAATTTTGCTGGACATTCTGCGAGACATAATCTAAGCCAATTTGACTTGAGAGGAACTTAAAACCTGATGCACATAAAACAAAAATGCAGAAGGCCAGATGCACACAAAAAAAAAGGGGACAAAGACTGGAAAGCTCCAAAGAAAACAATGGCCAGACGAATCAATTGGGATTTAGTTCTTACAATTAAATGAAAATTGCCTGTCTACTTAAGGCATAGGCTAGGCTGTTTCGTTTCTACAGAAATTCAGCCTGTAGTTAATGCAAAGTTGTGTGATCTATATGATGTGCTTAGCAGTGCAGATAATGGCATAGCTCAGCCTTTAGGTTCATGCAGTAACTTTTGTATAAGAAAGCATATCATGGATCAATAAATGTAAACTAATATGCCGGTTATCCATTATTGAGAAATACTATAGGATGAATTTGCTGACCACATGGGCAGCTTATAGGCTGCAGGTTAAAAAATAATGTTGCTAGGCACAACCATTAGAGTGCAGGCATTAAATCTAATGTATTAATCCTAGGCCCTGCATAGGGTAGACGGATAGAATCAGTATTCGTATTAGGGGATTCTTGACTCACAATGCAGAGGGAAAATAGAACATGGGAATTTAGAGAATTGCCCTTCTACTTAAGGTTGTGTGATCTATATGATGTGCTTAGCAGCGCAAATAATGGCGCAGCTCAGCCTTTAGGTTTATGCGGTAACTTTTGTATAGGAAATCAGTAAATGTAAATTAATATGCCGGATATCCATCATTGAGACATACTATAGGATAAACTTGCTGAGTACATGGGCACACACTGACCCCAATTTTTGGTCCACAGTTGTTTTTTAGTTGTACGGAAGTGTTGTTTTATGCCAAAAACAACAGCAAAATGGCCCCAAAAGTCCACGTGGCCCGTTTATCCGGATTTGCACAAAGAGACAGTGGTTTTTGGCAAAAATTTCCCACGGTGGTCTTTTGGCAGAAAAATCCACGCGTAGAAAAAATTGATATAGTTTTTTTAAATTTTTGTCAACGTGTACTTTTTTTCTTCGCTGTTGTTTTTTATAAAACCATACGTTGTTTATCTTTAAAATAGCACGCGTAGATTTTAATTTTACTACACTTGAAAAACTAAATTACAACACTAGAAATAAAGAACTATAAAAAAAGAACACGTATGAAATAGAAAAATAATGTTTTCAAATGTTCTTTTTCTCAATATGGACACGTCGTTTCAAATGTTGTTTTTGCAAAATTAAGAAAACCACGCATGGCCTTTTTTTAATTTATGAAACACTACATGTGTTATTGAAATCTAGCTATTGTTTTCCTAAAATAAGAACATGTAAAAAGTAATATTATAACACGTAGAAAAAACGTGAGTTTTTAATGTGGTTGTTTAACTAATGAGATATTGACACGTGGCATACTTTTAAATAAAAAAATATTATTCTAGCTAATCAAATATGGACACGTGGCATACTTTTAAAATAAAAAAAATTATTATTACACGTAGAAAAAACAAAGTATTGTTTCTAATATATCTTCTAACAAATCAAATGTCGACACATGGCACAAATTTAAGAAAAAATTACTATAGACCACAATTTAAAAGCTAATATATTATGAATTTTGTAATGATATTTTTTATTGTAAAAAAAGAAAGCCTTTTTTGGGAATCGAACCCAAACAAGTCCATAAGGCAATAATATATTATTATGTTGTCTCCATTCTCATTTATACATACTAAGTTCTTGTGCTAAGTTCCAATGGTGCAAAAGTGGACACTTAAAACTAAAAGGTGAATGCACAACGGTGTAAAGAATAAACTATGCAAAATAAACAATTAAATTTACATTCATACCTTTATAAATTTAACATTTAACAAATGAAACCAGAGATTACTTCCAGATCACGTTTGCAGTCCGTTTTACACTCCATTTTAGACTCCAGTACTACAGATCAGCTTCTGGCTTATACTCCAGTACCAAAGATCAGCTTTTGTTGTGATAAAAGGCAGTTCAGGGTATGGCTATTCTGGCCTCAATAAGGAAACCACCAGAGACAAACCAAATATGCTTGTCCAACAATCCTTCTTCTAACAATCCTTCTGGTACAACAAGAGAGGAAAAGACTTGTGGCAGAAGCTTTCTGGCAAGACCCAATAAGAATGGCCAGCCTTCTGATGAAACAAGAATGGCAAGACTCAAGAATGATTTGTAGGAAAATCCTTAAAAAAAAGAGCAGAATGGAACAAAATACTATGAATCTCTACCTCATTACGGTGGCTTTGCGGCAACATGTATGAAAAAGGACCTTCCATTGTACTCTTGCTACTAGTCCCACAAACTAGCAAAGGAATCGCAGACACCTTGGGCTCACCAGGCTTCTGCACAAAACAAGAAGAACAAAGTAAAAATAAGAAACAAAGGCAATACAAAAGAATCGATCCTGCATTCTCTTACTTTTGAAGCTTGTCTGATCAGGAAACCTCTTACTGTGGCAATGACGGATATGAAATATCTTCTTGTGGCGAAAAACCTCTTCTTGTGGCAAGAAACCTCTTCTTGTGGCCAAAAGATGAAAGTTAAGAGGGCTTAAAACGCCAATGCCCCACCTTTTGCAAATGCTTAGAGACGCGCCATAGCCGGCGCCGAGAGGAAGAAGCCGATTAGGGACTGCTTGAATGATGAAAGGTAGAGGATCGGGTTTGGGGTGGATAGGCGAAAAGAGGTTGTGCCATCTGCCGGTTTGCCATCGCCATGGCAAAGGGCGGGAAAGAAAAAAAAGGGGGGAGGGAAATGCCGTTGATGAAGGAGCCAATCACGTTAAAGGACTCGGATCACAATCTCTCACGTTGATCTCTTTGCAAATCTCCACCGTTCATTCTAAGAGCCAAAAACATTACAGAGATCAGGATTTTGCTATTTATCTTGGCCGTTGAATACAATAGTATAGTATTATTTCATTTTTTACGCGTGGCAAAAGCATTATTTTAATTTTCAGCATATATAATGTTCACGACAAACGTGCTCAGATTATCGGGTGTTACCGTAGCAGGAGTTAGAGCATTATTTTGACTCGTTGGCTAGACGCATTATAGGTGCTTGTGATAGTGTTTGAAAAAAAGAACTTTTGGGTTAGATAGCTTTGCCCAGTTGTTGTGGTCAGGCGTTAAGTGGTCCTGCCTTGGCTTAAATCTATTCACAAAGGGGAGTTGTTTATCGCTATGGAATTTGATTGCCCAAGTACTAGGTCACTCCAAAATAATAACCTTGATCTTATGGAAAGGGCGAGATTGTGGTTCTCTAGTAGTTGGGCATAGATTAGACATATGTTGGGCAAAAATGTTGGCGCCAGACGTTAAACAAACTGCTTCATATGTTAGCAGACCTTTATTATGCATGTTTGTAGATAAATATTAACAACTTAAATTTGAATGCTAATTTAGAGTTCATATTAACTCAAACATGCCACGCGGTCTCCAACGTGCCACCTAGGCTCAAACATGCCAAGGTGGCTCAAAGCACCCCACCTAGGCTCCAACATGCCACCTAGGCAACATGACACTAGACTCCAACATGCCACCTAGGGTCCGACATGTCGAGGTGGCTCAAACATGCCACTCAGCTCAACATGCCAAGGTGGCTCAAACATGCCACATGGGTTCCAACATGCCACCTAGGCTCCAACATGCCACCTAGGCTCAAACATGCCCAGGTGGCATGTTGGAGCCCACGGCATGTTGGAGCCAAGGCACGTTGAAACCTAGGTGGCATGCTAGAGCCTCACGAGGCATGTTGGAGCCTAGTTGGCATGTTGGAGCCCACGTGGTATGTTGAAGCCTTGGTGGCATGTTGGAGCCTAGGTGGCATATTTGAGCCACCTTGGCATGCTTGAGCCTAGGTGGCACGTTGGAGCTAACTTGGCATGTTGGAGCTCACGTGGTACACTTGAGCCCAGGTGGCATGTTGGAGCGTAGCTGGCATGTTGGAGCCTACGTGGCATGTTGGAGCCTAGGTGGCATGTTTGAGCCACCTTGGCACGCTTGAGCCTAGGTGGCATGTTGGAGCCTAGGTGGCACGTTGGAGCCTAGGTGGCATGCTAGAGCTCACGAGGCATGTTGGAGCCTAGTTGGCATGTTGGAGCCTACGTGGCATGTTGAAAGCCCGTGGCATGTTGGAGCCTAGGTGGCATATTTGAGCCACCTTGGCATGCTTGAGCCTAGGTGGCACGTTGGAGCCAACTTGGCATGTTGGAGCTCACGTGGCATGTTGGAGCCACGTGGCATGTTGGGCCTAGGTGGCATGTTTGACCCATGGAGCATACGTGGCATGTTTGACCCATGGAGCCTACGTGGCATGTTGAAGCCATATGTGGTGGCATGTTGGGCGTGGGTGGCCTTACGCCCCGCGAAACTTGGTCTCGTGGTAATGTCGATGTTTCGAGTCCGTTGGCGGTCGGATCCGCGGTTCGGGGTGGGAGAGTTGCCCGTCCGTGGCCAAAGACCTTCCAGAGAGGACCTTTGGGACGAACTTCTTCTGGAAGGTTTTAGGGCTCCGTCTTCTGGCGTCAACGCCCTCCCACTACCTCATGACATTGTGCAAGATCCTGGTCCAATCTGACCAGGGTATGGCCTCAAAACGCAAAACCACGTGGGTTGCTAGGTTATTATAGGGTTTACGTTATGGAGGTCGAGTTTTATTGGGTTGCACTTGAGACATGGTCGAGAGGCTGCGATTGAAAACGAAGCAATAGAAACCCGGCGAAATGGGGTTTGGATTTCACGAGGCGGGCTTTCCTACCGGTGCTCCTCGGGAGGGCAAATGCCAATGCCTCCCTTCCCCGAACCGGTTTCCCTATCCGGCCGTTGAATTCTCCATTCAAGTAACTTGCCTGGAGCAGGCTCAAAAAAATTCAAGATCTGTCCGGGAGAACATATAAAACCGCAAAGTGTCCTGCAGTCGACGGTGTAGAAAACCAAGTGTTTTGTCGTTCGGGCAGTACAAAGGCCCCGGAATGGAGATTTGACTTCGCCATGTCGTTCGAAAAAAATGAAATTACCCTAGGGAGCAAGTTCTGGCGGTCATTTTTGCGACAAAAGAAACCACGAACCCTCTACATGGCGTGATTACGCACCCTCCGCTAAGGCCAATTCACTCTGAACGTGTTGGACATGAGCTACTTTGGCGCATCCGGGGAGCGGGGTGGTCTTACGCATCACGAAACTTGGTCTCCAGGGTAATGTCGATGTTTCGAGTCCGTTGGCAGAGTCAGATCACAGTTCCGGGGTGGGAGAGTTGCCCGTCCTTGGCCAAGGACCTTCCAGAGAGGACCTTTGGGACGAACCTCTTCTGGAAGGTTTTAGGGAACCATCTTCTGGCGTCAATGCCCTCCCACTACCTCATGATATTGTGCAAGATCCTGGTCCAATCTGACCAGGGTATGGCCTCCAAAACGCAAAAACCACAGGGGTTGCTAGGTTATTAATAGGGTTTACGTTATGGAGGTCGAGTTTTATTCGATTGCACCGAGACATGGTCGAGAAGCTGCAGTTGAAAACAAGAAGCAATAGAAACTGACGAAATGGGGTTTGGATTTACCGAGGCAGGCTTTCCTACCAGTGCTCCTCCGGGAGGGCAAATGCCAATGCCTCCCTTCCTGGAACCCGGTTTCCCTATCCGACCGTTGAATTCTCCATTCAAGTAACTTGCTTCGAGTAGGCTCAAAAAAATTCAAGATCTGTCCGGGAGAACATATAAAACCGCAAAATGTCCTACAGTCGACGGTATAGAAAACCAAGTGTTTTGTCGTCCGGGCAGCACAAAGGCCCCGGAATGGAGATTTGACTTCGCCATGTCATTCGAAACAACGAAACTACCCTAGGGACCAAGTTACGCGGTCATCTTTTGCAGCAAAAGAAACACGAACCCTCTACATGGCAGTATTCTGCACCCTCCGCTAAGGGCAATTCACTATGAACGTGTTGGTCATGAGCTACTTTGGCGCTTCCGAGAGCAGGGGTAGTCTTCTGCCCACGAAACTTGGTCTCCAGGATAATGTCGATGTTTCGAGTCCGTTGGCAGAGTCAGATCACAGTTCCGGGGTGGGAGAGTTGCCCGTCCGTGGCCAGGGACCCTCCAGAGAGGACCTTTGGGTCAAACTTCTTCTGGAAGGTTTTAGGGCTCCGTCTTCTGGCTTCAACGCCCTCCCACTACCTCATGACATTGTGCAAGATCCTGGTCCAATCTGACCAGGGTATGGCCTCCAAAACACAAACCCTGTGGGTTGCTAGGTTATTGTAGGGTTTACGTTATGGAGGTCGAGTTTTATTCAGTTGCACTTGAGACATGGTCGAGAAGCTGCAGTTGAAAACCAGAAGCAATAGAAACTGACGAAATGGGGTTTGGATTTACCGAGCTCCCAGTGTCGCAATTAGAAGTCAAGAACACATTTTGTAGTAGCAAATATTTTTGGAATGATTCGGGATCGCCAATGGCTCCAACAATTACATCTCTAATTCTTAATGCAAATCGTCTAAGTCCAACATGCCACCTGGGCTTCAACATGCCACGTAGGCTCCAACATGCCAACTAGGCTCCAACATGCCTCGTGAGCTCTAGCATGCCACCTAGGCTCCAACATGCCACCTAGGCTCCAACATGCCAAGGTGGCTCCAACATGCCACCTAGGCTCAAGCATGCCACCTAGGCACTCCAAGTGGTGACATGGCATGTCAAGTAAGCAAGGCCAAGTTTTGACTAGGCCAAAAATGAAAAGATGTCCATCTTTGGTCTTTTCATTGGGTGATGTTGGCAAATTTTGGGTGACATGGCTAGATGGTGGTGACGTGACTAGGACTTTATGCAAGAAATATGATAACCCTTGAAATTTTTGTAGAGGAGTTTGGCAAGGGATAGAATAGAAGGATCTTGGAGAACTCACAAGCCCCTTTCCAGTGAAGGGGAGTCTGGAAAAGCATGCTGCGCAGGGGGATTCGACCCCATCTCCGGGCATGGTCCCCAGAGCATACACAGAGAACTCCATGCAAAGTTTCGGATGTGTGAGTCTCCGTCTTGGCCTTGACGAGATGATAAACCCTAGCAAACCCTAGGGTTTGATAGGGTTTACATTCGATGTCTCAGATGACCCGTAGGGGCCCGTGATCCGACGTGGAATACCCGTCTTTGGATTACCCTCATGGCACCGGGAGACAGAGCCAAATTTCCCGGTCAAAGATACCTTTGGAGACTCCCTTTCACAAGCCCCTTTCCAAAGAAGGGGAGTGCGGAAAAGCATGTTTGCTGCTAGGGATTTGACCCCATCTCCCGGCATGGTCCCCGTGAGCATACAGAGAGAACTCCATGCAAAGTTTCGGATGTGTTAGTCTCCCGCCTTGGCCTTTCGAGATGTAAACCCTACCAAACCCTAGGGTTTGGTAGGATTTACATTCAGGGATGCTCCTCTGATCAAGAGGGCCGTGGAACTTGAACCCTAGGGTAATTTCGGCGTTCCAGATGACATGGAGAGGTCGGATCGTAAATCCGGGCCTCCTCCATGCCCCAAAATAAAAAAACGTGGTCTAAACCCGCCGCGGCCAACGGTGGCCATCCCAATCAAAAATCGAGGGTCTAAAGCTCACCCGGAAATACCGGGGATTTTCCTGTACGCTCGGGGCCACTTGGCAAGCCAGCTGGCTGAAAACCATGATTTTTTCCCGCCCCATGCATTAATCATGAATTTCCGGATCATAAACACAAAGAAAAGCACAGATAAAAATCCGGGTCTCGAAAAAAGGTGAAATCTTGGCAGGATGTGCAGCATGACGCTGCACACGCAAGAGAAAATGCACTGTCAATAGAAGCACAAGCAGAGGCATGAGACGAGCTTCCGAGCCAACCCCCTTCCGGAGGCCACCGTGTCGGTAACGTCCTACTGGGCAGTGGAGCTAGCTTTGCTTCTTCGTGGTCACATGTATACCACCTAGCAGTCCTAGTGCTGCTATTCTCACTTCGATCTTCTACCAGGGCCTCAGGGTGACCCCAAGTATCTTGTTCTCGCAGGCTAGTCCAAGCCAATGAGGGCGGGGCTGGACCCCCACTCCGGAACTGAGAACTGGCTCTGCCAATGGACCCGGAAGATCCCCATTTCCTAGGAGACCAAGTTTCGTGGGCAGAAGACCACCCCTTCTCCAAGAAACGCCAAAGTAGGTCGTTTACTACACACTTGTAGTCAATTGGCATGGAGGTGGATGCTGAATACCTCCTAGTGGGGGGTAAGTGATTGATCCCACAGGAAAACCGGTAGTGGAACTTGTCCTCTAGGGTAATTTCGCGTTCCGGGCGATGTGAAGAGGTCGGATCGCCAATCCGGGCCTCCTCCATGCCCCAAAATCGAAAACGTGGTCTAAACCCTGTCGCCGTGAGGCCAACGGTGGCCATCCCAATAAAAAATCGAGGGTCTAAAGCTTCGCCCCTAAAATGCCGGGGATTTTCCTCAGATGCTCATGACCACTTGGCAAGCCAGCTGGCTGAAAATCAGGATTTTCCCCCGCCCCATGCATTAATTATGAATTTCCTGAGCATAAACACAAAAAAAAACACGGATAAAAATCCGGGTCTCGAAAAAGGTGAAATCTTGGCGGGATATGCAACATGACGCTGCACACGCAAGAAAAAAATGCAACCGACAATAGAAGCATAAGCGGAGGCATGAGACGAAGCTTCGAGCCAACCCCTTTCGGAGGCCACCGGCCGGGTAACGTCCCCACTTGGCAAAGGAGCTAGCTTTTCTTCTCCGTGGTCACATGTATACCACCTAGCAGTCCTAGTGCTCCTATTGTCACTTCAATCTTCTACCAGGGCCTCAGGATGAACCCCAAGTATCTTGTTCTTGCAGGCTAATCCAAGCCGGGGTCGAGGATCTGGCTGGACCCCCACTCAGGAATCCCAGAACCGGCTCGCCAATGGACCCTAACATCCCCATTACTTAGGGGACCAAGTTTAGGTGGCGAAGACCACCCCCTCTTCAAGAAACGCCAAAGTAGGTCGTTTACTACACACTTGTAGTCAATTGGCATGGAGGTGGATGCTGAATACCTCCTAGTGAGGGGTAAGTGATTGATCCCCTGGGAAAACTCGCCATGGAACTTGTCCCCTAGGGTAATTTCGCCGTTCCGGACGACGCGGCGAGGTCGGATCGCCAATCCGGGGCCTCCTCCATGCCCCAAAATCGAAAACGTGGTCTAAACCCTGTCAAGGCCAACGGTGGCCATCCCAATCAAAAATCGAGGGTCTAAAACTCATCCGGAAATACCGGGGATTTTCCTATACTCTCGGGGCCACTTGACAAGCCAGCTGGCTAAAAACCAGGATTTTTCCCTGCCCCATGCATTAATTATGAATTTCCGGAGCATAAACACAAAGAAAAGCACAGATAAAAATTCGGGTCTCGAAAAAAGGTGAAATCTTGGCAGGATGTGCAGCATGACGCTGCACACGCAAGAGAAAATGCACCGCCAATAGAAGCACAAGCAGAGGCATGAGACGAGCTTCCGAGCCAACCCCCTTCCGGAGACCACCGGGTCGGTAACGTCCTACTAGGTAGTGGAGCTAGCTTTGCTTCTCCGTGGTCACATGTATACCACCTAGCAGTCCTAGTGCTGCTATTCTCACTTCAATCTTCTACCAGGGCCTCAGGGTGAACCCCAAGTATCTTGTTCTCGCAGGCTAGTCCAAGCTGGGGGCTGAGGACGGGCTAGAGCCCCACTCCGGAACCGAGAACTGACTCCACCAATGGACCCGGAACATCCCCATTACCTAGGGGACCAAGTTTCGTGGGCAGAAGACCACCCCCTCTCCAAGAAACGCCAAAGTAGGTCGTTTACTACACACTTGTAGTCAATTGGCATGGAGGTGGATGCCGAATACCTCCTAGTGAGGGGTAAGTGATTGATCCCCCAGGAAAACTTCGCCCGTGGAACTTGTCCCCTAGGGTAATTTCGCCGTTCGGACGACGACGCCGGGTCGGATCGCCAATCCGGGGCCTCCTCCATGCCCCAAAATAAAAAACGTGGTCTAAACCTTGTCGGGCCAACCAGCCCATCCCAATAAAAAATCGAGGGTCTAAAACTCATCCCAAAAATACCGGGGATTTTCCTATACTCTCGGGGCCACTTGGCAAGCCAGCTGGCTGAAAACCAGGATTTTTCCCTGCCCCATGCATTAATTATGAATTTCCTGAGCATAAACACAAAAGAAAAGCACGGATAAAAATCCGGTCTCGAAAAAAGGTGAAATCTTGGCGGGATGTGCGGATGACGCTGATACGCAAGAGAAAAAATGCACCAGCATATATACCTTCGGAGACTCCCCTTCACAAGAAAGGGGCCGCCGGATTGAGGTGCCCGCCCTGTTTGCGGCACATCCAAGGTCCATGTCACCATCATCTAGCCATGTCACCTAAAATTTGCCAACATCACCAATGAAAAGACCAAAGATGGACATCTTTGGTTTTTTGGCCTAGTCAAAACTTGACCTTGCTTACTTGGCATGCCATGTCACCACTTGGGGTGCCTAGGTGGCATGCTTGAGACTAGGTGGCATGCCTGAGCCACCTTGGCATGTTGGAGCCTGCATGGCATGTTGGAGCCACCTTGGCATGTTGGAGCCCACGTGGCATTATGGAGTCCACGTGGCATGTTTGAGCCACCTTGGCATGTTGGAGCCTAGGTGGCATGTTTGAGCCCACCTTGGCATGTTTGAGCCACCTGGCATGTTTGAGCCTTGGTGGCATGTTGGAGCCTAGGTGGCATGTTTGAGCCACCTTGGCATGTTTGACCCTAGGTGGCATGTTGGAGCCACCTTGGCATGTTGGAGCCTAAGTGAGCCTGCATGGCATGTTTGAGCCTATGTGGCATGTTTGAGCCACCTAGGAATGTTGGAGCCTAGGTGGCATGTTGGAGCCCACGTGGCATATTTGAGCCACCTTGGCAAGTTGGAGCATAGGTGGCATGTTGGAGCCTGCGTGGCATGTTTGAGCACGTTGGAGCCTAGGTGGCATGTTTGAGCCATTTTGTCATGTTGGAGCCTAGGTGGCATGTTGGAGCCACCTTGGCATGTTTGAGCCTAGGTGGCATGTTGGTGCCCACGTTATGCAAAAATAGGTGTTAAGTAATTGAAGTAGTTGAAGTAACTTGTGTTACATGGAATACTAGTATAAGAACATGTGATCGTGCACGTGCATCACATGTAGCAAATCAAGTACTCTGTCCTACCACTATAAAGACCCGTGATATGGAAGGATAGGACATGTAGAGAATCAAGTACTCTTTCCTACTTCTATAAAGACATGTGAGAATAGAAGTATTACACATGTCGTAATTCATGTATTCTTTCCTACAATGCCTTAGCAAATAAAAGTACTCATCCTACTACTATAAAGACATGTGACATGGAAGCATATGACATGTAGAGAATCAAGTATTCTTTCCGACTTCTATAAAGACATGTGACAATAGAAGTATTACACATGTCGTAATTCATGTATTCTTTCCTACAATGCCTTAGCAAATAAAGTACTCTGTCCTACTACTATAAAGACATGTGAATGGAAGTATAGGACATGTAGAGAATCAAATATTCTTTCCTACATCTATAAAGACATGTGACAATAGAATTATTAGACATGTAGAAATTCAAGTACTCTTTCCTACAGTGGATTGTATTATAAAATGACATGTCACAATAGAAGAAACTACAAAACAACAGTGGATGTTTTAGTCCACTGAAAAAAGAACACCATTATCGAACAAAACCATACCTTCACAAATCCACATGTAGGATTCTTTGAAAACAGGACATGTAGACCTACCAAAACTGATGTTTTCAACAGTGGACCAAAAACCGGGGTGAGTGTGGCAGTCTATAGGTTACAAGTTAAAAAATAATGTTGCTAGGCAGAGCCACAGGGCTGTAGGCATTAAATCTAATGTATTGAACCTAACACCTGCATAGGCTAGATGATGGAAGCAGTAATAGTACTAGGGGGATTCTTGACTCACAATGCAGAGGGAAAATAAAACATGGGAATTCAGTAGGGAGATATAATGCTAGGGAATCTTAGTTGTGGTGATTTGGCAATAGCACATGGGCAGTCTATAGGCTGCAGGTTAAAAAATCATGTTGCTAGGCACAGCCACAAGGTTGTAGTGCGCACAGGACTCTGCCAATGCATAAGTTAGACCAATAAATGATTCAAGCAATCGGTTGCATTCTCTGAATAGATATTTGGTGGCTACGGCTCCTTCTTTCCTCATTTTTGGCAACTGGGTGCAGCGCACGAGTGGCATTTTAGTGGACAATGCATCTGCTGGCAACCTCAAGAGTCTGCCCATATCTTCTACCTAAAGAAAAACTGTTATGCCAGGCTTTTCATCTAGCAGCAGGATGGTTGCTTTGGACTATCTGGAACAGACGAAGATTGGTAATCTTCAAAGGTCTGGATGTGGCAGATAATCGTGTTCTCCAAGAAGCTCAAGGTTACATTGTAAAGTCGTATCATTGTTCTTCACTTGCCCCTCGCAAGAGGCGATTGATTTTTGAGGAGTATTTGGATGTGCACTCTTATGCTTAGGCAGGTTGCTTCACTCGGTGGGTCTCTCCTTATCCGCTGAGATTTTATTCCTGTCTCTGCATTTATACTTGTATTTGACTCTTTGATTGAATACAGTCTGACGTCCTTCAACAAAAAAAAAAAAAAAAAATCATGTGAAACTATTGTAGTTTGTCTTATTGTGTTTCCAGATCTTGGTTTTCAAAAATTATGTCCTAAATCTTGGGTCCTTGATGCTTCTTTTGAAAGCATGGTATTTGCAAGACATGTTCAATACGTTATCTATTAGCCTGCTTAAACAAAATATACGAATAGCATGGCCTTGGCTCCAGGTCATTTGAGCTTTGCCAATTGCATAAGACTTGGGGAATAATTAGTCCCGCCTCTGGATATCTTTTCAAGTTCCTGATGCTTTTTTAGAAAGCATGGTATTTGCAAGGCATGTTCAATAACGCAGATCTAATAATAACATAACAACACATATGCACACACCTTAAATCGCTAACGTCTTACTTCATACGAACAATGTACCCACCACAGATCAATCAGTACCAGCTTCACAAGCCTACAACAACGACAAATCCATCATCCAGCATCAAGAATTGATAATCTAGCAATCTATGTGAAAGAAGAAAATATACCTCATATTTGCTCGTCATCTTGGTTTACATAACACCTGCAACCTCTTCAGGATTAGGTTGCACCGTGACATCTCGCTTCATAAATAGTAGGTAGTCCACTGGCACATTTGCGTAATAGAGTTAAAATATATGAAATAGGTCACACATACAAAACTCACCATCCATTCTGTAGATTTGTGCAAAGAGCCTAAAAATTATAAGAGAGTTTTTGCAACTTACATTCATGCTCTCCCCATTTTCCATCTTATGGAGCTTTATAAAAAATACGGCCTAGAGATGTAAACTTGTATATTGGGATGCCATTGGCAACAATTCCAAGCTCATGTTGTGCTCCTTGGTAGAAATCTACAGGAAGGAAGGAAGGAAGGTTCTTTTATCGTCCGCGGAGGCCAATCGGCCTATAGGACCCAAATTACATGGGTGCAGCAAGCCCATTGCTACCCCGATTAAAAAACCCCCCCTTAGGAGGGAAAAACCGTCACAGCAACAAGCCTGCTGGCAGCTGTACAAATATACATATACACATGAATTCCCGGCACCTCAGGTAGGCGCCCGGGGGCAGAGGTGAGTCTGCAGATCCAAAACCTCCTGGAGGTAGGAGCCAAGGGATCGAACTGACGGCGTACTGAGTAGCTCGCAGGGGCAGACCAGGTCGCACCAAGAGAATGTAGCGAGCCCGAATCTGACTATAGGCTGGACAGCTCTGGAAGGCATGGCTTTCATCCTCAACAACCCCCAGCGGGCAACACTGACAAAGCCTGTCCTAGCGCGGCTCTCCAACCCACCGACCCGTCTCAAGCCGAAGATGGTGGGCCCCTGTTCGAATGGACGTGATGATCCTGCGCTTCTTCATGGGCAACTGAGAATGCAGGTAGAGCTATGGGCCTCGAACCAGGGTGGGATGGTGGTCCCAGATCTTCCCCAAGAAACAAGAGTCCAAGTACCCCCTCAGCCTATCCCGGCCGGCGTCTGTGTGCACCTGGACGCACTTATGTGCGTCTACGTTCTAGCGCGCTAGCCACTGGGCTCTCATGTCCTTCCAACGAGCCCTGAGTCATTGCGGGCTCATCGCCACAGCGTAAGCCAAGTGCGGGAGCCGAGTGTCGCCCATGCTGGCCACCTCCTGGAAATAAACAATGTGTCTATCGAGGGCTGCATGCTGCAGGGGCATGAATCCTATCTCCTGCAACAAGATCTGATATGGAACTGAGGGCTTGACCCCAAGTGCCCGCGTCAAAAATGCCTTCTGGACCTGCTCTAAGTCGTTCCAAGTCGCCAAAGACACCACTGGGCCCCACACCTCGACCCCATACAGAAGAACTGGCTCCACCAGTGCCCGGAACAAACACAAGGCACCCAAAAATTTCTGTAATAAACCACTGAAAAACCCCTATAGATGTGGTTTCTTATGCTAAAAAAATTATTCTTAGTAAAAACCACATTATATAGTGGTTTTTATAACTCATACGTGGTTATTCATGTTAGTTTTATGTTATAGTGTGGTTTATTGAAACCAATATTAACTTATTACATAGTTTCTAGTATCAATGGTGGTCATTAATGTTGATTTTCTGCTGTAGCGTGATTTATTAAATCGACAATGGCTTGTAGCATGGTTTTTGTCATCACTTTAAATATGGCAATGGTTGTTTGTGTTGGTTTGCATTGTCACATGGCTTAGAGAAGTTGAAGTATTCTATAGTGTGGTTTTTTATACAAATTTAAACACCATAGTGTTTAATCATGCTAGCATGTTTTATAATGGTCGTGGTTTGTAGCATGGTTTTCAATATCGAGTTTATTGTCATGGTAATTATTCATAGTTATCACCTAATAGGATGTGGATATTCATAGTGGTTACTCATAAGGCACCCAAAACACAATTGTCATAATTAACCGCTATGAAAGCATTCTAGATATGGTCTTTTGTATTTTCTATTTTTTGAAGGACATTATACTTTACTTAAATATCAAGCAAAGTAGTAACATGTGAAAATACAAAGGTGTCTTTTGTGCAATTTGTTATTGTTTGGTCTTTTGTAATTTGTTTTGCATCTTTAGTTATTTTCAAGAACTATATGTGTTTTTGCATTCACACTTGTTACACTTTCTAGCAAAGGTTTATAATATGGCTTTCATTTTTTCAATACCAACTTAATTACTTCTTCATGCTTAAATTTGTATTAAGAAGGAAAATGTCCTACTATAATGATATTTGAAAGATGGAAATTATTCTCGAGAGTATTTTGTTTAATTTTAAATTGATTGAAAATAGCTTCAACTACAACTATCCTTGTGACGATGCTGCTTCCTTGCATAACCATGCATTTTCTCCCTTTTAAATGCCTTGGGCATTTGCATATTATTTTGAAGCTCTACATGGCCATGCCATGGATTAAAAAAAGGAAACAGATCCATGATGCAAGATCTAGCAATGTACCATAGCATTGACTTTACTCCGGCATGCCATCAGATTGGGTAATTTGAGAGGAATCTAGGGATTAATGGAAACTTCTAAATTTAGGCTGACATCATCAAGTTGGCATAGGTTTTCAGTGCTCTTTTGTTTTTTCCTTTTGTAGTTGGTTTGTTCGAGAGTTAGCTTTGGCCAACACCTGACATCTTGAGGAGTAGGAGCGGCATGCTGAAACAGTGGAGCACAACGGTTGCCAGAGTTGAGAAAGGATGAGCTAAGCTTTTCAATTTGAACAGAGCCTTTGTGAACTGTTTTAGCAATGAAGCCTTTCGGCTTCTTTATGAAGTTTTCCAGATTTTAGCAGGGTTGTCGTAATTTTTCTTGTTTTCTTAGTGAAGCTTTTGGGCTTCTTTTTGAAAGGGATGATTCCTAATTATTCATTCCAAATTAAGTGGTAATAGATAGCTAGGAAATAGTTAGCATGTTTCAGTGGCTCTGCTTTTAACTACGGGACACGGAATGCCATTTTGAACTCCTTCGTTAAAACTAAAGACCATGTGTTTTATTGCCTTCGAGGTGCTTGTAGCTGGTACCATGAGTTATGAGAAGTTTGTTGAGTTTATCAATTGAAGCATGGTGCTTCTCAAATGTGGTGCTGCCAATTTGGTAGGGGGTTTGAATCCTCGTGAAAAGAGTCCTTGAATTTTTGCAGCATTTAAAACTATATTCTATTTGTGCTCTTAAGCAGGTCCGAAGTTGTATACCTGCTACAAGTTTCTTGCAGTAGGCGAGATGGTAGTAACTTATTATATCAGTTTTCCCTTTCAAAGAATTGTTGTAGAGAAGCTTGCAAAGAGCAAATGTGAACATGCTTCCTTGCTGCAATTTTGAATTTTATTTTCTGTTGTCAATTGATATGAACTTGTGTTTGTAATACATAAGTTCTGGTAGATTGTGTTGTATGTAGCAGAGGACTTATTCACATGTGCAGGCGATCCCTTGCTTCATGATTGAATATATGGTTGATTTGCATCCTATGGTTTGTAAATCATAGGGCGTATGGAAATATGAGTTTGACCCATTTTGGTTTTCGGGGGCCAGGGTTGAGCCATATAGAGTATTGGTTGGAATATTCCATGGTCCATGAGACGAGCATCCTAGATGTGCATTTCCAAAATACAAACGAACTAAGGCCTAAGTGTATTTTATAGATTTCCCGAAATAATTAAGGATGCTAATACCCCCGTAATCAGCCGCTACCTTGAATAGAGTGGAAACCCTAACCCTCGTTTCTCTGCGTGCACTATGCTCGGGTGGCTTATACAGGTTCTTGGCAACACCGTAGGAAGAACCCAAGGGCAGAATGTCCAAAGAGCTGGCACTGCGTTTGTGTTGGAAAGAATGTGCAGCAAAGAGAGATGAAGGCAACTGCGCAATTTTGTTATGATTGAGGATTCCATGCAGAGTTAGAGTGATTAGATGCTTGGCTTTCGTTGTTGAACGAGGAGATAACAGGTGATATGATCCCATATACCATTATAGTGAATTGAAAGGTACAGGCTGCTCCATCCCTTCCGTACCGTTTGTGGAATTTTTTTGAGGTTTGATAATCATATCTATGAAATCACTGTTGTTGTGTGCATCTCAGATTCAAGGAATAATGCTACAGGATCTCTCATGTTTCTGTCTGCGCCACGTCTGCTTTAATGGAACTCATGATGTCTCATATCTCTTTCCTCATTTCCAAATAATACATTTCAGTCGGTAAGCACAGATTGAACCTAGACCTCTAGTTCTATGTTATAGCTATTTTGCATTACTCTTGACTACAAATATGATGCTATCTGCAAATGTGATAGGAGCAGAACAATCAACATTCATAGCTCTATTTTAATGCAATAAAAGATTAAGGGATATTTTATCCCAGTAGATCATGCATTAGATGCATGTATCTCTTGTAGATTTTATAAAATGTACAAATAGTGGACCTACTGCATCTTATTGATGCTAATCCTTGAGAATTCAGAAAGGGCAATTTCCTGCCGTAAAGCACTTGTTCTTATTCTGGAACTTTCTTATATGTTTTGTGCGTTTTGCAGGAAAAAGCTCTTGTTCTTATTCTAAAACTTATATGTTCCGTGGGTTGTTCAGCTTGCTCGCTCGCTCCCTTGGTAAGGTCTGTAAAGTTTAGGTATCTGGGCTGAGCTTTGCCTTTGCATGCCTTTTTTCGTCTTCCATGCTTGTCGCTAACTCAGGAAACCAGTTTATTTGCTCTTCAAAGTGTTTCTGCAGCTCTGGCACTATATGGCTGTGTAAGGTTTTAGGCTCAATGGTGTAAATGGTATTCCCAAAGCTGGTGGCATGGGGAAGAGTAGAGAGGAAGGGAAAGGCAAGGAAGGTGGGAACACTTCTAAGGTAAAAGATGTTTCTGCTGGTAGCTTAAAAGCTGAGAATGACATTGTCAATGGTACAGCAAGTAGATTAAAAGGTGAAGACAAAATTAGTGAAGAATCCACTAATGCAGCCTAGAATGAAGGGTTGAAACAATGTGGTGAATTTGAATTGGACTTATCCAGGCTGGTACCTGAAGAAAAACCCCTTCAGGAGCCATCCTTCGCAATGTCGCTCAGCGAGCTTCTAGATGAGGCCAAATTGACTCCCATTTCTGTGGAGGGAGATGTGGATGTGGTCATTTCGGGCATTCAACATGATTCTAGACAAGTGAGTTTTGGAGACATGTTTGTATGTTGTAGTGGCACTTCAGTTGATGGCCATTCCTTTGCTGCAGAAGCTGCAGAGCGTGGAGCACTTGTCATTGTTGCTAGTAAAGAGGTTTATGTTGGTGAGAATGTGAAGGCCTTGGTAATGGTAAAAGGTACCAATGCAATTCTTTCTGCTCTAGCCACTGCATTTTATCAGCATCCTTCAGAGAAAATTCCAGTTGTTGGGATCACGGGCACCAATGGCAAGACCACAACCTCTTACTTGTTGAGAAGCATGTACC
The DNA here is from genome assembly GCA_021234155.1 of Isoetes taiwanensis. NCBI lineage: Eukaryota > Viridiplantae > Streptophyta > Lycopodiopsida > Isoetales > Isoetaceae > Isoetes > Isoetes taiwanensis. The sequence continues at coordinate 7,517,357 of JAJEKV010000033.1, read as the reverse complement.
AAGCCATGGGCTTAAGGACAGGTTTGCTTGGCACTATTGCTTATTACTTAGATTCTAAACACAAACTTGAAGCTCCTAATACAACACCAGATGCAGTGTACCTGCAAAAGCTCATGGCTACTATGGCCCATAATGGAGTTGAGGTTTGTGTTATGGAGGTTTCATCACATGCTCTTTAGCTTGGTCATTTGTCTGAAAGTGGATTTTGATGTTGCGGTTTTTACGAACTTGTCTAGAGATCATATGGACTTTCACAAGTCCGAAGACGAATACAAAGAAGTGAAAGGGAAGCTTTTTGCTAAAATGGTTGATCCCAATCGGCATCGGAAAGTTGTCAACCTGGATGACCCAAACGCGGGTTACTTTGCTTCCCTAGGAAATCCAGATGTTCCAGTTGTCACATTTGGCATGGAGAACTCAACCTGCCGATGTTTTCCCCACGAGATTCAACTTTAAGCTTTTTGAAACGGAGCTCCTTATAAGGACCCCTCGGGGCAACATTGAAATTTCATCCGGTCTACTTGGGAGACATAATGTATATAACATTCTTGCAGCCGTAGCGATTGGGAATTGCGGTGGAGGCCCCTTTAGTGGACATTGTTCGGGGCATTGAGGAAGTTGATGTTTGTTCGTGAAGGGTTGAGCTTGTAGATGAGGAACAGTGCATTTGCAATGGTTGTTGACTATGCACATACACCGGATGCTCTAGCAAGGCTTCGGATAATTGTAAGGGAATGTGGTCCCGTGCGTATTATCACCGGTATGCTATTTCTGAAATTGATTTGTTATTTTCTTTTTTCAATCTGAATTTAAATAAAAACAAGCAAACCTAGCCCGAGCACCCACCTTCGTTTCTTATAGTAGCGCCATTAACCCGTTATGCATGATGCGCTTATTGGTCAGGGAGGTGATCGGACAGGGGAAGCCCAATGATGGCAAAAATTGCAGTGAGAAGAGTGAAAGGCTACATGGAACTTGAACTAACATGACATAAACATCACAAGTTACTGAAACATGCCCCACAATTGTAATTTATCGAGGAAAGGGAATCTTGCATTGTAACATTTTTTACTTGTGACCTACAGGGCATAAAGCATCTCTTTGAGGTCCGACAAATATCATCTGTAAAAAAACCAGTTTGGTGGAGACCAATTCCAGCTTATATGGCAAGTTTTATTCTTTAGATGCCTGTGTTGTGGATTTTGGCTGCTAGCTTGTTGTAGTATTTCTTATATTTCTTTTTACCCCATTATCTTAGCTATGCTCTCCTCATTAGCCATCTTGTTGTAAAGCACAATTTCATTATAATGGGAAAATTTTTAGTAAACTGGAATTTTTTTATTATGGGGGTTGTATAGACCTTATGCAGGGGTTGTATACACGTGTACGGTACCCTGTATCATAGACCTTATGCAGGGGTTGTATACACGTGTACAGAGACCTTATGCAGGGGTTGTATACACGTGCAGTACCCGTTTATCATACATACATGAATATTTAGAGAACATAATAACACGGTATCATATACCAACTTCCAAACACAATAGAGACCGAAGTATGAACTATGTATGTCCCTAGTAACCTTCCCCCAGGTTCCTAACCCCTTCCCCTTCCCCTTCCCCTTTCCCTTGGCCTGCGAGGTCTAACCCACGCATCTGGGTTAGGAGTCAAGAGCTCACGCTCCTCCCAACCTGATTCTTCCCACCATATGGGGTACCTAGTCATTAGAAAAAGTAATTCCACAGGATGATACTCACGGAAGAAGAGCGGACCCAACTCCACAAAACCGTTGTACTCGTTGTAGTACACCCCTAATAAGGCCATACATCTGTCCCCAGTTAATTTCATGAATGAACTCTGATATGTATGCATCCAGAGAGTGTGCTAAATATCCAGCACGAAGAAGAGGCCTCAATTGCTGTAGCATCTCGTCCAGATAAGGAGGGGGTTCAAGAAGTCCCCTCATTGCAAGTCTCCTATAACATTCAGATGGATTAATTTCCATCAGTGGCTCATGACCACAATCAAATCGCTCCAGAATGAAGTTGATCAACTCCATTGTAAGCTCCTTGGTGGGACTGTGGCGCAACCTCCACTCCAAGAAATGGTCCCATAGCTCATCCATTCCAGGCCGCACAGAATGCCTGGGGCATGCTTGCAGGCCTTCTGGAGTAGCCCAGGGAGGATTGGGTCCAATCATTTGCAAAAGCAAGCAAGGATCACCGACGGAGCAAGGAACACGGAGCAGAGCAAGTAGCAAGTTCAAGAGCAAGCAAGAAGATCAAGTAGCAAGGAGCACGGGAATGAAGTAGCAAGGAACAAGGATCAAGATCAAGTAGCAAGATGCAATGAACAAGGAAGATCAAGTAGCAAGAAGATCAAGGAACAAGGAAGATCAAGGAGCAAGAAGCACCGATCAAGATCAAGTAGCAAGGAACAAGATCAAGTAGCAAGATCAAGAGCAAGGAACAAGATCAAGTAGCAAGGAGCACGGGAATGAAGTAGCAAGGAACAAGGATCAAGATCAAGTAGCAAGAAGCAATGAACAAGGAAGATCAAGTAGCAATAAGATCAAGGAACAAGGAAGATCAAGTAGCAAGAAGATCAAGGAACAAGGAAGATGAAGGAGCAAGAAGCAAGGATCAAGATCAAGTAGCAAGGTGAAAAGTGAGAAGTGAAAACAAGGTAAAAGAATTTATAGCTACGAATCCAATAATGTTGAAGTATAATACCAATAATGTTGAAGTATAATACCAATAATGCTGACGATAATACCAATAATGCTCACGATAATACCAATAATGTGAAGTATTATACCAATAATTCTACAACGACTATAAAAGCAGCTCCATTCGGTAAGTCATTCATCTCCCATGGCTTATAATATTTATGAAGATCAGTTTGAGACCATTCTTTGCTCCATGAGCTACAATGATATTAATCGCTGCATACATAAAGGTGTTAAGCTGGATCCTTACAATCCAAAGCAGAAGGTCGTGAGTGTGATTGCCCCGGCCTTACTCGTGTTGTGATCCATCTTCTTTGGGTTCCTGAGCGCCATGCCTATGAGCTAAATGCGATCACAATAGCAGGAATTGATGATGAGTGAATCATCGACTCTATAATGCCATCAATAATATGTGCATCTAAATTATATGTATGCCATCAATAATGTGTGCATCAGATGTAATGATGTGTATTAAACACCTATTATAAAAGATGTAATGTTAGTATAAGCATAATGGAAGCGTATTAATTGTCCAAAATGCTTAAGTATTATAGCAAAAGAAATTACATACATGATTATCGAGAACATGACTGAGATTGAGAGCTTTTAGCTAATGCTATGTCCCCCCACATGTCAACAATGTATTTTGGAATCTGAACAGTCTTCAGTCTTTTGCCATTTGCATCCCATGCATAATGTATGGCATCTAACTTCTCATACCTTGATGGATCTGATGGATTGGGTCGCCAACGTTTAGTTAAGCAACCTGTATAGTCACGACCAACAGGCATCCACCATGATACATAAATGTGACCATAATTGGTAGACTCTGGATCTAGGATGGCATCTTCTTACAGAAAAGCCCAACCACGTTGGAGTTTCATCGTCTCGTGTCGGACTAAAACAAACATACCTTTCGTAACATGTGCATGAGGATCGAACTCATCCATAGGCAACACCGGGCGCCCATCTGCCGCCCACAATACGTAGGCAAAGGTCTTACAAGCACAAATGGCTTCATCGACCTCAGGAGTAAATGCAGCTTGTAGAGGTTCTTGCCTTGTACGCAACCAAAAGTTATCATTTTGAGGTCGTCCTGGAGATACATCTTCCAAACACACAAGAATCTCGTTCCAGTAATCCATAGTTGCTTTGTACTGTCGTGCAAACACACTATCTTCTTGATTTTTGCAGAAGGAATTCCATAATGCTATGTACTTTGCGATCTTTGTCGCGCCAAAAGCCGGGGAGATCTTTCAATGTCTTCCTTGGAGGGATATTTTTAGGCACCCCCGTTGGTAACGTTGGCTCACCATTTTCATCCTCCTTCCACATTCTTATTCCTTTTTCTGGAATCCACTCTTTATATTGCATAATGGGCCATTTCCCATCCATTTTAAATCGGAATAGCAATGGGTCGGTATGGCCTGTTAGACGTTGGCCTTTATCAGGGATATATCCCTTGACAAAGCCTTTCCAATCTGGAACTTCATCCACAAAATATGGAACAGGAGACTTTGCATTGCACTTGCTAAACAAGTAAAGCAACTCAGGCAAAGTTAGAGCATCCGATGAACTCATTAACGTCGAAAAGTTCCCGAACAATGCATCAATATCGTCATGAGTATGCCCAACCATCATGAAGCCAACCTGAATCTCATCGAATACCTTAAGCCATGTCAAATAAGAGAGGTAGGAGAACACATATCTATTTTTATTTTGACCCGATGCATTATCCAACTGTAAGTAGAGATTTCGAGGAAGAGGATTGAAGCCTTCTAAGTTGGCACTAGAAGATGAAGGCATCTTCTCATGTGTCTGCGCTAGCTTATGCTGAAGTGGTCGAGTATCTTTTAGGGCTTGCATCAATTTGCAATCTGTAGTTCTGCTTCCACACAGATCACCACACTTGTCTTCTTCCCAAACTCAAGATAGTGTAGGATCCTAGAAAGTGATCCAACATGAAAGTTTGAGTCATCCTTCCAAAGATCAAGAGAGAAATGGCCATAAGCCCATCCACCATGACCATGTGTCAATGCTCTGTCAAAGCTGCTCTTCAAGCGATCTCCTCTCCAAACAGACTTTGCGAGATGGTGACTTCTTGGTGTGAGTGTTTTGACCTGATCCATCTTATCATGTATTATGCAAAGGTGACTTTCTGGTGAACGATGTGATAATGCACGCCAATGCCAATATTGACTCCTACAGGAACATTGTTCCAACATATGTGCCCGCCGCTGAATTGAAAGGTTGCGCCTCTCCCTTGTATCTTTTGTTCTTTCCAATTTACGCTTGATGACTACACATATGTTACACTTGGAGAATGTTTGTATTTTTTGCTATCTTGACGTCCCGGAAACTCTTTCTTCCAAATATTGTAAAAAAGAGGGGCAAGGTTACACTCTTTCCTCGTCAATTCTTCCACCACGGCACCCACTTCCTTATGTATGCTCTTCTTATTAAGGATGGAAGGAAGTTTGAACATTCTCCCTTATATCATCCTTTCCTTTTTGCTTCTATGTGGAATGCTCTCCGCATTCTCACTAATGAAGGTATCAAGCACACTTTCTGTAGCTAGTGTCACAGATCTAGGCTTCTTAGAGCCTGTATTACCATGCTCCGCCCGTTTTCCACCTAACTCGAACCTCTTCCTCCAACTATAAAACGTAGACTGAGCAACTCCTAGAGCCACGCGCCATGCGAATTGACAAAGACTCCACTCGAGACCACTACTTTAAGCCTCCGACGCCTGTATAAGTTACACTCAACACATCAAAAACAAGCGTAATCCTGGCACTGCTTGATTGAGAATAAAATTCTTTTCTTAAGGCACATACTTGCTCTCGGCTCAGTTTTTTGACACATTCGTCCTTGCAGCATGTTGATTTTAGAGCACTCTTGATTGACTTGGAAGCGCACATCCTCTCCTGCTTGCTATCCCCCTTTGGTTCCCTCCTGACCCTCTTCACATATGTATATTTCCTTTTCCTCTTGAATTGCTTCTCAACATCAGCTTCCAAGCACTCAACTTCTGAGTCATCCTGTTCGAGAGCAGCTCGAGCTTGTAAATGTTGTGAAACTGTCCTACCATCATGAAGCAAAACATCATGGGTCTTCCAGGTTACTAAACTGTTAGCTATAGGCCTCTCAGCACAAGCATGACATGACCTGATATTTTGGTTTCCCGTTGGATCTATTATGTTACCCACTGAAAGCCCGACCTTTGATACACCCAAGAACTCATCGTCTATAGCATCCTGAGGATCACTAAAGACTATATTCGCCTCCGAATATTTAGATCCAATGCAGGAGTGAAGAATGTAGCATGGCAAACCTAGTAGATCTGTTCTGGAGTAGTAGATCGTCTCTCATCTTCGTGGCTTAAACAACCTGAGACCAAGACGCGGGCAGCTAGATTCTCATGACCTCCAATCTCCTCTACTATCTCGTCTTCTTCATTTGTTCTTTGTGTTGCTTGGTTCACCACGGTGGAGCGATGAAACCGATGTCCGTCCGGGCGGCTCTTGGCGGATGGTGGACTACTAGATGAATCCTCTTCTGAAGAGGGCAAATTGAGGGATCTCGAAGACGTATCTTCACTTGAGGGGAACTCATTTTGTTTTACATCCCTCTTAGGCCACTGAATGAATGTGCCTACTGCTTCACCAATGTTATCTGCCCCTCCGCTAGGGACCGAAGCTCATCGATGGGATCACGGACTCCGTGACCTCAATTGCTATATTTGAAGGATCTATTTCTTTCCCATGAAGAGTGGTTCTATTCAAAATATGCCCCCGGGCAACAATTATCCTTCCGACGAATAGGTTGTACAGGGGAAAATTGAACCTGTTTCAATCAAGCAAGGCGAAACTTTTTAGAACATATGAATTAGACGAAAAATAAGCAATAAACAAGTAAAAGTGGCGCCATTTAGTACAGAAGACAAACTTTTGGTCTAACTTTGGAGCTAATGGTCGAAACAGAGACCACTTGGATCAAATGGCGCCATGGCGCCATTTGATCCAAATTCACACCCATGGCACCGTGATAGGTGTGAATTTGGAACAAATAGCGCCATGGCGCCATTTGATCGAAGTGTGCACCGTTTCGTCCAAATGGCGCCATGGCACTATTTAGCTCCAAATTCACACAATTTCAACCTTGCACCATTTTCAACCAAATGGCGCTATGGCGCCATTGACCAACACACCATTTTGAGGGTATTTGGAATAGAATGGTGCCCTGGCGCCATTTGATCCAAGTGGGTGACATGAAGCGATTTGGCTTAGCTCCATCACAAAATCAACACGAGGTGCCTATGTTATGCATTCTTGCTCCCATTGCTGTATATGTGTCAATAAGAGCAGGCATGCATAACATGGGCACCCCATGCCAACTCTGCAAGTGAAGCCAAGTTTCTGTGTCCTAGCAGTATGAAATTCAGCATTTGAACACGCTATACACCTACAAGAACATAATTCCTACCAGAAATAGTGGACTTACTTGATATTAGATAGATCCATGGTGGTATGTACTCGAGCAGTAGATGGAACAGGAAAAAGAAGCTAATCCCAGCAGATGAATTCGCAGAGAACCGAAGCGCCAAGAAGAAAGCCCAAGAATCACCGGGATTTCTATGAGCCCAAGAAGAAAGCGCCGACAAAGACTCATGCGCCTTGCAAAGTTTCGCCTACGCGCTGAGAAAAGCAAATACTTTTATGCGAAGCGGCGGTGAAACGAACAAAGGGATTCGAAAAGCGCCGAACAGCGGCCGCGAAAACGCCTCTGGCGTCGGGCATGGTTGCCTTAAGAGGGAGAACGGCGGCAAAGAGGGAGCTTTAAATGCAAAGTACAATTTTAAAAGCGGACCATTCAACTGTGGACAAGTGGCAACCAAATTTCAATTTACGGGCGGGAATTTTAATTTTCAAATTACGGGCGGGATTTTTGAATTCTATGTTCAAATTTGGGCGGGCGGGCGGTAGGGCGGGAAATATTCGAATTTCAAAATTCAATTTTGGGCGGGCATGGGCGACTGGACCGCCACGGGCATGGGCGGGCATGCCCGCCTGGACCGCCACTGGCGTCGGCGGCTTGGCGGGCATGGGCGCCTGGACAGCCACGGGCCCTAGCTGCCCCGCCTGTGGTACAGCAGACAGCCAGCGGCCAAAGTTAGTTATGCCCCATTGTTTTTCTGGAGGACCTCATTTGCGCTTTCATTTCGGATTCCAGCTCTCAGCGCCTCGACCCTAGCCGCCAGCGCCCAGCGCCTACTCGCCAGCGCCTAGCGCCCAGCGCCTCCAGGAGCCTTGTTTCGCCCTCTGTTTTTAGTATTTTCCGGCGCCATTTCCCCACAGTTCATCGCCTCACTCCATCAAGCTACACACCAGTTTCCGGGCCAAATTCAAGGCGCTCGAAATGGAAGTGGACAATTCTGGAGCTACTCGGAATGTGGAGACAGTGGCTAGTACACCGCAAGGCACAGGTATGTCATCTACTTGCAGTGCTTCCTTTGGCCGAAATGGCGCCGCCGCGCCATTTCGAAGTCTTGTTGTTGAATTTGGGTCCTGCAATTGATAAATGGCGCCATGGCGCCATTTGATGTCCATTAGCTTACATTAGGCTCTTGTTTTTGCAAATGGCGCCATGGCGCCATTTGATGTCCATTAGCTTACATTAGGCTCTTGTTGCTAGCAAATGGCGCCATCGCGCCATTTGATGTCCATTAGCTTACATTGCCATTTGTTGTCGTCTTAAACTAGTGGCTTGTTGTTGACAAATGGCGCCGTCGCGCCATTTGATGATCATTACCTTACATTAGGCTCTTGTTGTTGGCAAATGGCGCCATGGCGCCATTTGATGTCCATTAGCTTACATTAGGCTCTTGTTGTTGGCAAATGGCGAAATCGCGCCATTTGATGTCTAGTCAAACTAGTGGCTTGTTGTTGAGAAATGGCGCCGTCGCGCCATTTCATGTCCATTAGCTTACATTAAGGACCTGTGGTTGACAAATGGCGTTTGATGTTCATTAGCTTACATTAGGGTATTGTTGTTGGCAAATGGTCTTGTTGTTGGCAAATGGCGCCATCGCGCCATTTGATGCCTATTGTCTTACATTAGGGTCTTGTTGTTTGCAAATGGCGCATGAATGCGAACTGCATGCGAACACGAATAGCATGTGCTTATGCAATGAACTCAGATGCAAATGGCACCATGGCGCCATTTGCTTGGTCGTCTGGTCTGTCTACTAGTTTCAGTCAGAGTTATTGATGCCTTTGTTACTGATGCTTCTTTGTTGCAGCTGTGCTACGTTCAGAAACACAATTTCAATCTGACCAGACTATCATGCTGATAGATAGGAACTGGTGCATGGAAATAATGCGGGTGAGCCCCTCCACCTCTACAGGCTCGAAAGGAGACTGCAGAAGAGAGCTCACTGGCGATAAAGGAGACGGCCCCCCGAAGGAATTTACCACCAAAATGGGTATCTTGGTTAACATGAGGTTGACTACCAAGAGCGGGCGCGAAGATTGGATCAGGGTGGTCTGTGAAGACACTGTGCAGCAGAGAATAATAGTGTACTATGTGGACTGGAAGTTCTATGATCCCACAATAATGTCTGCTAGTATCGCAAATGTAGCTGGTTCGGCGAGAAAGCAAGGCTGGGCTCTGCCATCATACAACAGCTTTGAAGAAGCTGATATCAGTGGTCCACAAGAAATCTTGAGGGGTTTTATGATTCTTCGCGAATCGCTTGAACGAAGTCGAAGAACTCTGTTTCATTCATTGTCAAGGCATTAGCCCACTAGAAACTACCCGCCATTGTGGACACGGCGTGGCTGAAATCCGTTAGCAGGAAGAAGACAAAACCTAAGGAGGGGCACCGCACCGCACCGAAAAAAGACTCCTCATCTGCTACTGAGGAAGTTGACCAGGAAGCTGAGCAAGGAAAGTCGGCGGACAAGGGGAAAGTGAAGAGAAAGGATCACGAAGATCCTGATAAGGAAAAGAAAGAGAAGAAGGAAAGGAAAGAAAAGGAAAAGAAAGAAAGGAAGGACAGGAAGAAGAAAGACAAGAAAGACAAGGAAAAGGACGGGAAAGGACGGAAGGAAGAACAGGCGGAGGAAAAGGACGGAGAGGAAAGGGAATCAGAGGCAATAGAAGTGAAAAAGAAGAAGAGGCACAGGCTGGAGACCTCTGAGAAGGAGAGAACACCTAAAAAACAGAGGAGAGAGACTCGGCCTCCAAGTCCTGCTGGAAGTGGTGGTGAAGTTCCTCCAAGCCCAACACATATCCAAGATTCTGCGGGCACACCGGCCAAAAGGGTCCCCATTAAGAAGCTAGAGCCAAAGAAGCTAACCTTAAGAATAGCTCAGCACTTGCTCGAGGTGCCTGCAAATCTTAAGGTGGAAAGATCGAAGACGGCAGAGAACACGTTACAGAAGATCATTGACCACCGGCATCTTTTTCCTCTGGGCATCACATTTATAAAACGAATAAACGTGTTCAGCCTATATCAAGGGCCTGCAAATCTGACATCTAGGCCAAGAAATATGGAGCACGTGAAGACCTTAGTGGAATCCTTTCAAAGAGATCCACATCCGGTGTTCACTCCTGCGGACGTGATTCCATTCAATCCCCTCACAAAGCAACTACATCCTTGGAAAACTGAGGATGACCTCATGGGGATGCACTTTTACATAGTGAATGGCAATCATTCTGTTATGGCCGCTCAGCTTGTATGTAAAAGACTCGGCACAGCGAAGTCCCAAGAACAAATGGCAAAGATTTATGAGTATCGGAATTGCCGAAGTCTTGTCCGCACGGTGGGACGAGCAAGAGTGCCTGCAGCTTCGGTTGTGAAGTCAATGATATCGCCGCCAAGACTATCTTCAAGGAGCCTTTCATTGATAAAATAACCCACCAAGGCGGCAACAATATGCTCTTTTCGCGGAAGCCCGATCCATCGGGGCGCTGGGGCAATCTCGCCGTAACCATACAAGGTACATCGTGTTTTAATTTTTACGCTAGATTAGCAAATGGCCCCGTGGGCTTCATTTCCTCACCAAATGGCGCCACGGCGCCATTTCCTCAGCAAATGGCGCCACGGCGCCATTTCATAATTACTTGCATTCAAAACTAACTTCTTCTTGTTTTCAGCGTTATCTGGCTTTGGCTGAAGTTACCATGCGTGGTAAGCAACCGAAAGATTTCAACCAGTGGGTCTTCATGCCAGAGGATATTTTTCAGCTATTCGTGTCCCTATGGAACTTGTGGAAATCTTGCAAGCTAACAGATAATAAGGGACAGACTATTACCTGTAACTGGGCAAAAGAGTCTGACTACTTCAGTCAGACCTACCTGAGGTGCATAAGGGGTATGGACTATGAAGACTGTCGGATTTTGTTCCAGGAGGTGCTGGATGGGAATACCTTCGTGAAGGTCACCTCTGATTATACAGGTAAGCACTTCTTCAAGACAAGGGCAAAGACACTACGATCTATATCGTTCTTAAAGAAGGAGATTTTTGAATATGTGAAGGATAATTTTCCGAGGAAGTTTAAATCCTTCACTGATCTAAGTGCTGCCGTGGCGGGCTTCGAGGACAGCGACCTGATTTCCATGGCCACCCTGCATAGTAAGTGGGTTGAAGTTGGCGTGACCAAGGAAGGAGTTTTCGGTAACGTACACCCGCCTTGGCAAAATATATACGCAATCTTTGTCTTGCGAGGGGAGGATATCAAGACTTCCGTTCTTGCGGTTGAACTAACCCGGCGCCAGGGGCAATTTGTTTGCAATCCCTGTACCAAAGATCCTTGATAGCCCCGGACACTAGAGGCATCACTCCAATGTGGGACAAGACCACTCTCTCTAATTTCTTCGACATACCGTAAAAGAACACCACACCGATTCTTTTCGATAGTGGTCTTTGCAAGGCCGAGCACAACTTCTTGATTTCATCTCAGTGTTGGATGATCCGATTCCGCATCCGTAGTTTTTATTGGCATGTATGAGGACGAATACAAAAATCCGGCTCCCCCAGGAGTTCAGGAGGTCCATGCACTGGTGTACGCCACAAAAATTCAGGCCACTGCAGGTCATCCTCTCGATGAAATTGACCTCAAATTCCCCTTCAACGATCATCCTCAAGAACTGCCACCAGTTCCTGTGCCTAACGAAGAAGACGAAGAGGGGGAGTCCGAGGCTATGGCGGGGGAAGCTCGCAACAGCCAGATTCAGTACAAACCGCAAGGCTTGCCAGGGGACTTAATCATGAGAAACCAGCTGGGGCCTGCCACATGCTCCTACCTCGTGCAGAAAATGGTACCGCCAGGAACAGGGGTGTTTGATTACTTCTCCTGTGGTTCTTTTGGCCGGGCTTCATTGCTGAATAAGAGATTTTGCATTGTGTTCGAAAGTGACCCGGTTAAGCAGGAGTGCCTAAGGGGGATTCTTGATAGGCTTGACCGCCTCCTGAATCCTATACTTGCAGCAGTTCCTGTGACAGAGAGACAAGGTGCTGTTGCTGAAGAAGCTGTAGATCCACCAAATACAGAGATGCCTGAAGCTCCACCCGATGTGGACTATGATGCGATCAAGAACGCACAATTCGATCTGGACATGCTTAATGATCCCAATTTCACTGCCACAGCGTTTGAGAGCTTTCAGGTAGATCCTATGGGTGCTTCTTCTAGCCATGGCCCTGGCGATGCGGAACCTGATCCTGATGTGGAACCTGATCCTGATGCAGAACCTGATCCTGATCCGGAACCCTAAATTTTGTGTGATTGTAATGTTAAATTGTACAATAATACTTTTGTAAACAGACTCCCTTCCAAGTCCTTGCCTGTTGTGGCAAAATTTTTGATTTGAAAATCTATGAATGTGGAAATTTTAACTAATTTTGTGATGTTACGTTGCTTTAGCTTCTTTATATGCAGTGTTAGTCTTTTTGATGGCGCCAATAAATGACACTTTAGAGGCATATTTTTTCTTATTGCTTGAAAAATTGGCATAAAATGAACTAAAAAAGATTTTCGTTGCTAATTGAAATCACGAAATTTTCCATTTTAATGAAATTGTGCTTTGTAACATCTAGCCAGGCTTGTATATTATAAGTTGAACGCCAAAGTCTTAAATTTAGGCTCTACAAGAACCTTATTGCTGAATTATGTTTGCTACATTATCTGTTGAATGCCTAAATAGGGTTACTTTGATATTGAAGACAGGCTAGACATTTTGTCTAAATTTCTAGTAATATTATTACAGTGGAACAGTTAATATATTGGCAGTCTAATGTTGGAGTTTGATGGCAGAATCGGGCATTTGACAGAGCACTATAATATTTGCAGAATCAGTCAGAGTCTAATGCTGAAATCACTTTTTCCTTCCAAGCAGCAATGATCATTATTGATTCCATTTATATATATAGCTATTTGTATGTGTGTCAATAAGTCGTAGCACAATAAATGGGCTCTTCCATTTATGTATATAGCTATTTGTATGTGTCTCAATAAGCCGTGGCACAATAAATGGGCTCAGGCATATCAGATTTTCTGCCCTAATTCATTTCAGTTCATTATCCCTGAGATCAGATTTCACCGGTTTGACATTGTCTGTACCTGATTGCCCTTGCTTCTTTTATACTAGAATTTTCGTCGGAGTTGCAGGCAAATTTGAGTTTGTTAAGTTTTGGAGCTTCAAATTGAAGTAACGTAGAATAGTTTTCTGAAAATTGTTGGGAGGATTCAAAGCTGAAGATGATTTCTGTTAGGGATATTGTGCTATTTATATCCATGGGGATAATGGTTTAACCAAGGTTCGAATCCTTGGAGCTTCTTTTATCTATTTTTGTTATGAAAAATACCATTTGTAATGGCAATTTCTATTGGTGTGTTGGATTTTATGACATTGGCAAAATTTCCTAATTATCAATGATAGAGACTATTCCTAAGAAACCGCTACATGCTAGCACTAAGAACCATTGCATGCTATCATATAGAATTATAGGTGTTAATAAATTAACTTAGAATGCTTTGGTAGATAAAGCACTAGTGATCTATAACATTGAATACATTATGCATTCTACTAAAGACCCTATATGGTTTACATGCATAAAAATGGGAAGGTTTTAGACTATAAAACATATGTGGCTTTAGTCATTTCAACCTTATTATGGCTCCATATTAGCCCTATATGGTTTGCACGCAGTGGGAAGGCTTTAGACCATTAAGCATATGCAACTTGTTTAATTTTAACACAATGCAAACCATATAAATTTATCACAATACTTAGCCACCCTAATTTCGCACTTTAAGAACCACATTGTATAACGCCATATCAAACCGAGTACCTTATACCATATTAAGAAACTATACACATGAATCATGATATTAAACAACAACGAATAAACATGTTAGAAAACCATATCATTGAATACGTATTTTAACAAAGTATTTACCAATGGTTCAGTTATGCCACATTAATAAAGCATATAAAGAAACCACATACTTTGGTCATGTAATGTTTTTAATGATATCAAGCCACAAAGATGCATTGGTTATTTTCAACGGTTTTTTATGTATAACCAAGGAAAAAACCCGTAGTAGTTTTATTTTTGTGTGCCTTGTGAAATGTGACTAGTGGCCCCAGTCATACAGCTCGGCCCTGTGACTATTGTTTTGCATTGCGTACAGTGCCTTCCAACCTGTGGTCATCTGAAGGCGAATGGATGCATCCCAATACATTGAGGATGGAAATTCCACCCCCAGGTACTTGTAGCTGGGTGTAACCTCTACCATCTGCCCCTGATAAGTGAGCGCCGGAGGTGCTGGATGACGTGAGGAGGATACGAGGACCACCTTAGTCTTGGCCAGGTTGACACGCATGTCCGTCGCCTGGCAGAATGTGTCCAGGGCATCTAGGTGTGCCTGCATGCCCTCTGGTGTATGGGCCAAGAAGTCCACATCATCGGCATAGATGAGCTGTCGGATGAACTAGTGTAAGAGCTGTATACCGTCCCCCCCATTGGCAGCAAGCCAGGCTTCCAACTGGTCAATGTAAAGTCCAAAGAGTGTGGGTGAGAGAGGACAACCTTGCCTAACTCCAATGCTACTGGCAAATGACTGTCCTTCCGGTTGCATGCGGCCTGTGCAGCTCTCGTGATACCAGACCTCGCTGCTTACAGCAGATCCATAGGGAGCCCCGTGATGGTGCAATCTCGCCCACAACTTTTCCCGGTATCGTGGTCGAAAAGCTTTTGCAAAGTCCACAAAACAAAGAAGATAGAGTTCTCCCGACGGTTCCTGCTGTCCTCGACCAGGGCCCTGAGTGTGAAGATGTGATCAATGGTCGAATGTTAGGGTTGGAAGCCTACCTGGGTAAGTGCCCTGACTTCCACGCCTCGCCCCATCGATTACACTGGCGTTCGAGAATGCCCACGCATAGCTTGGCAAACACCGAAATGACCATGATGGTTCGGTGAATTGGTCGGACAAGTGTGGGTCCCTGCCTCGTAGATCGGAACAACCATGCTTGTGGTCCATGACCGGGGAAAACCCTCTCGCAACGCCCTATTGAACAAGGCGGCAAAGAAGGGATCGGCACCATGGGCCGCCCCGCCCACTTGAGCAACTCCGCCAGGTGCCGCCCAAGTCCGTTTGCCTTCCCATTAGCCAGCGCCGCAGCCCCTCTTCGACATCTTCTTACGCGGATCACCAGCGGTGGGCCATGTTGCGGGGCACATCCGTCCGCGTTCCTGTGGGATCATAAAGCCAAGCTGCAGTGTATCGCTCCCATTGCACCGCCGTGATGTTCCCCCTCGTAGGTCAGGCTGGCCTGCAGAGTACCCCTCGCGCCGAAAGTTCTCGGTGTGGGCCCAAAGAGGGCCGAACATTTCTCCTTGGTGCCTTGAAAGGTACCTTGCCTTTGTTTCCTTGAGGAAGGCACGGTAATGGCTGGTGGCCTGAGCTCACGTGTCCTGATCCACGATGAGATGAGACGGAGTGCGCGTTTGCGTTCCTTACACTTAGCATTAAACCATCTGTTACGCGGGAAGGTTGCGGCCTCTGATCTCTGGCGTGGGGGAGGTCTCCCAAAGCACTGCTCGCCTGCTCGAGGAGCTCAACCACCGATCGGTTTGTTTGCTCCAAAGATATGTGCCCGCAGAACTGTCATGACAAAACCCTATACGAAATGAGGTTGCCCAAATGAAATAGGCTCTTCAAATGCTCAAAACCATCTCTGATACTTGCTGCCAGTCCACACCTCTCTCAGGGAAATCTCAGAACATAAACTCAAATAAAAATAGGTTGGATGAAGAAGGCCAAGTCCGAACGTCGACCAGAAACCACAAAAAGAAAATATGCACTGGGAACACGATGATTAAGAGCCAAAATCCGATAAGCAAGAGCCAAAAAAAAAAAAAAAAAAATAGGAACCGTCTCTGGTGGCCGAATCTGCAGTGGCACAAAAATAAACTCTAGGACCGACACTTTGCAGCCAATTTGTGGTAGCCCAAACTATAGAGCCAGAGTCTGTGCAGTCGATTCTTGTGGCAGCCACAAGCAAACGGTATCCTATTACACCTGTGCGTGAAGAAACCGCCCGATCCAAAGGACCAAAAAAAATTAAAAATATCAACGCGCAAGATTTTGCACAGACTATGTTTTTATCCTATGTTAAATAACTTTAAACATTTCATTTGCTTGATTCTTTTCTAACTTGAAGTCTAGGGATCTTTTTAAACATAAATAAAATCGCTATTTCTTTTCGAGCAGGAAAAGCATATGTCATCACTATCGGAATAGAATAAAATTAATCTTTAGCATCCATGGAGATCACTATGTCATGGGGCCATATATTAGAATTGGTACAACCATTGCTACTAGGATTACAAAACTACTATCCCCAAAGTCTTTCAAGTGAAAAGTCTATGCAGTAATGGTGATACGAAAAAATCAAATTATTTGTGAAAAATAAGCTCAATTGCTATCGCTTGTTCAACAATTGAAGATGAGTATCCAATACCTCAAGAGTCACATAATGATTCTTGCTCACCATATGGTACATACCAAGCAATGCTTCGTTGAAAAGGGATTTGTTGTGTTGGCATACGAATTTGTATTGATCTTGATATTGTTGTTGGAGGAATAACAATATATGTAAGTAGGAAGTGGACCTTTTAGTAGGTTATAAGACATCCTACCACTGCCACTGTTTTTCCTGCTGGTATTTGAAGACAAAGGTTCTCAAATATGGCCACATCAGGTCGTGAAGGATAATTGAAAGAGACATTGCAGAATTCAATGTTTCCTTGTACAACAGTTAACACCTTGCCCTTCAATCTATCAATGTTTATTGTAGGCTTTTGGTTAATCAGCTGCATGAGTTGATAAGTAGCTACCCGTGCTTTTGAAAATGCTGCAATGCTTGGAGTAGCTTGACCCAAAGACCTTCACAACAATTATCACTAATAATTAAACATGCAAACTTCCATATCATTCTTGATGATCTTATTACTTTTGTGGTTAGAGAGCTTAACATACATGCTAGCAACTATGACGGCGAACATTGACGTAAGAACTTTGCCACCATTGGCATGTCCTTGTCTGATGAGGACGCCTCCATACCACATCAAAAGTGCCCAGCAACAGAAGAGAATTCCATATGTAAATCCTATACCCAAACCTTTGGCAATCCCAGCTTTACAACCCAATTGAAGTGTGGACTTCAATGCTTGCGCATAGCTGCTAATTGTTTTTGTCTCCCCCACAAATGAATAGACAATCCGTGCTTGTGAAATAGCTTGTCTGCCAAAGTGTTGAAATCGTACATGATAAAAGCAAACCTAAGTCTTGCAATTAAATTTCTTAGACTTAAAACCTGTCCTATTGATTTGCATGCATGACTAATGGAATGAATACACCCTGACTATCTACAATGTGTAGTGTCCTTTCCCAAATAGCAATTTCAATTGTTCTTTTCGAGTGGATGCCTGTAGGAGATTTACTGTTTGTACCTCAACTGAGGAATCAAAGCTCTGGGTTGCAGCTTTGCATTCCTGAAGATCTTCACGTGTCGCCTCTTCTACATGAGCTATAGCAACCATGCCTTATACAGATGAAAAGCTAACTTCTTGGCCAACTATTAGGATATATGGCAAAAAAAACCTCTTGACTGTGCAGTGTAGTGTGGAATAAGCCTTGGATCTAGTTCCATATAGAATGAATCTCTGTGCATAAAAACATGCAGCGCTCCAGGGCCTCATTGCGGAGGCCACACATTGGACATAAATCACTGATGAAAGGCTTTACCCTGTGAACCCAAGTGTTAACCCTTTAAATACTGTTGCACAATTTGCTATAATAAGAAGGCAAAATTGGGTTCTAAACCCAATTTTGCAACGTTTGATTTTAGCATCTTTTAAATGGGTCAAGAAATTAGCCTCGGGAGTAGTGAACCACATTACGCGAAGATGGAAATTTCACCTCACACTAGGGACGGGGTTTTAAAAAGTGGGGATTTGACTCGAGGATTGCCGTTTGAAACTCTTAAAGATCAGTTGGGCTTTAGGGCTACTGCGGCCGGGTGGTTCCAACAAAAAATCCAGAAATATGGCTAATTGCATGTAAAGATTCATGCAAACATGCAAATTTTCGGAACAAAGGTTAGGGAGTCAGGGATTTTTTTAAAGAGAATATAGAAAATTTATATTTATTATACATTAATATTAGCCAAGTGAAAGTAGATGCAACAATTGAGACATGGAAGCAACAAGATAACTTGCTTTTTGTTGAGACATGCGAGCATCAATCTCGTCCTGGTCATTCGTCGAATGAGAAAAGGGAAGGATCTGTGCAAGTTGAGCATGCTTTTCAGATAATGAAAGAAGATAAGAATAAGCAATACTTGTGGCTTAAAATCAAGACCACAAATGTAAATTTTTTTGTAGCAGTCGATTATTTTGCTCCACTCAATGCAAGCCTGTACGAAAACAAAAACTTTGACATAGATGACCCTCTTGGTAGTTTATGTGCAGATGCTTTGGAATACATTGTGCATGAGAAAGTTCATCATGGGTGATTTCAATGCCTGTACGGGCTGCCAACAAGCGAGAACATTCGTAGATCTCATGGATGCATACTTAGATGAGCAAGACGAACCGTTCTTGAGATGGTCAAAAGACAAACTTTCAAATACAATGGGAGAATTTTTGTTGGAGATGGGCACAATCTGTGGCTTGAAAATTGTAAATGGCATTGATAAGTTTCCAAAATCCGGAAGCTTTATAGGATCAAGTACAGTAGATTACTTCATGGCAAGTGATCTAGAATTGGTACAAGCATGCTTTGTAGGAGGAAGTTGGCAGAGTTAGACCACTCCCCTTTGCATGTGGAGTTCAAATCAGCCACACATCCCGATATGAAGCACTCTCCCTTTCCGAAATTGAGAATCAATTATAAGCCATACAAAAAACTCGATGAGGATCTAATTGCTTCTACTACTTGGACAGGAAATATAGTTGAGGATGCAGAGAAATTTATCAATTTGATCTTCTATGCTGCAAAAGAGACTTTTGGTCTCACCAAAAAGCCAGTGCAAGGGCGGCCCTGCAATTCATGGTGGGATGCTGAGTGTAGAGAAGCAAGAGCCAGACTGCCACATAACTGCATCAGGAAACCCAGTTGATATAAGAGACTTCTGAGAAGCAAAAAGCAAGCATTTTTAAAAGCAAGGCAATCTGATTTGAAAGAGCAAATAAAGCAAGATCCGAAAATGTTTTGGAACAAATTAAGCAAAAACTCAGGGCAGCCAATCTATTGGTTTGGTGCAAGATATTTATGAGGTGGGCAATCCAGAAGGCATGCCAATCTTGGCCATTGATGAAGATCTTTTCACTGAAATAGAGGTAAGAGATACGCTATCAGGGATGGGAAATAATAAAGCACATGATCTGGATGGTCTATGTATTGAGCTTTTTAAATGGGGAGGAGACAAAATACTTTCTATTCTTACAAATTTGCTAAATAAGAGTATCAGACAAGGCCTATCATATAGTTGGAAGTTAAATAGAGTACACCCAGTTCATAAATCAGGGGACAAGAATGTAGTACAGAATTACTGAACCATCCTGATAGGTAGCACTTTTGCCAAAATTTTGGGAAGCTTGCTGGAATACAAGTTGAGCACCTGGGCAGAAGAGAATGGCAAGGCTCCAATTTTCAAGCGGGCTTTCAGAAAGATTTTAACACGTTAGATCATGCATTAACACTTCATGTGTTAGTAGAGAAAGCAAAGGCACCATCTGCAGCATTGTATATTGCATTTATAGATTTTGCAAAAGCATTTGACACAGTGCAGAAGAAGGAGTTAGGTGACAGAATGGAGCAGCTCGTTGTTCCAAAAAACATAAGAGGAGCTATCTCATAATTATATGCGAAGGTATTAATCAAATTATCTCGGGAAATAAATCCTGTGATAAGGAACACTATAGGGGTGCGCCAAGGATGTCCTTTATCTCTTACATTATTCGGCCTCTTTAACGATGAGCTTGAAGAATGGCTACATGCATGCTCTTTGGCAGGGACTCAGCTTGGAGCTTACATAGTATAGTTATTACTGTATGATGATGATGTGGTGCTATTGGCATCCAAAAAACATGTACTACAAGAGCATTTACATAATTTAGTGGCGTTTTGTGCAGCAAGGCAAATGAAAGTAAATGTTGCAAAATCCAAAGTTATGGTGTTTGGGACAAGGAAGAGACCGTTTATGTATCTAGAGCAGGAAATTGAAACACTGGAGAGTTTTAAGTACCTGGGGATAGATTTCTCCTCAAGATACAACTGGAAGGACTGTGTCAAAAGGAGATCCACATGCGGGAAAATGGCGCTCTATGGTATGCTTTCTAAATGTTCTAAAATTTCTCTGCATGATTGGGGGCTTAGAAAGCTTTTGTTTAAGACATTGGTTCAAACCGTGCTATTGTATGGGGTTCCTATATGGGGACCTAGCATCTCTGCCAAGTTATGGAATCAAATAGAAACAATTCAGAAGCTATTTTTGAGAAATGTGCAATTATGCTTGCAGAGGCAGGTATGTTTCCATAAAAATTGGAAGCATTATTTTAAACTATAAATCTCATTAATAGGATTAGAGATCAATCACCAGAATGCTTATCCCATCAAGCAATGATGGTTTCAGAGCAGCAAAGTTGGATGCATGATTTCAAAACCTGGGCAGGAAAATGGGGTCTGAATGATGAAAATTGGCTGGAATGTAAGACAGATGCAAGAGCATTATTAGAAAGACTTGCAATTGAACGCTTATGGCAGCACCAAGGTAGTAGAATGCTTCATTACGGAACTCAGATAAATCACATGGCCGAGTATAAGAGCCAAGAGTATTTGTGGTCAGAAATGCCAATGCATCTAAAGCATGTCATAGCTCGTTATAGAATGAGCTCGCATAAATTTGGAGTTGAGACAGGCAGATGGTCAAATACTCCACTTGAAGATAGGGTATACAGAGCTTGTGATTATTATAGTGTAGAAGATGAGGCACATGCACTCCTGCATTGCACGGCTTACAACGAGATCAGGGAACAATTTGAAATCCAAGCGTCCTATCTTCAATCATTGTTTTCTATCTCTTGTTATAAGTTAGGATTATATTTGAAGGTCGTTGATAGTCATCGTACTTTGATATTAAAAATACTAGAAATGTGTGCCCGGCGATGCCGGCATTAGATGTGGACGCGCGGAATACTTAGATGTAATACGATGTGTGGGTTAAATGGAATGAGTTTTGGTAGAATGTAGTAGGTAGGAAGCATGCTCCATATGCTTGGGCTGCAAACAAATAGGAATGTGATACCACGCGTTAATGGTCGATGTGCAAATATAAGGGAATGGATAGCATAGAATAGAACAGGGTGGAGTGGTTGAGTAGGTTAAGCACAGTAGAGAGGATTCAAATACTCAAAACAAAACAAAAACCAGCATGGCAAAGAATTTCAACTACATGTTATTTCTCAACATTGATGAAATCCCAAATATATCATTTAGCCTTGATAACATAATGCCTTTTGAGTTCATTGGGTGCAGTAACTCTGATAAGTTATATAAAGTTCCCAAATATAACATTTAACATCTTACATCTTATTAGACTATATTGAATTGCTCCATGCACATAAAAAGAATCTTATTATGAAATTAGTACAGTGAAGTAATCTGTGGTCATTCGTTTTGTCAAAGTTCTCAGAGTAACTCAAACTTCCCAATACATTGCTATCTAACAATTTTTGTATAGTCTTCTCTTTTTGGGGGCATGTTCTTTGGAGTAACTATTAAATTGAATTTACAGGCTGAACCTGAAACAAAAAATGAAATAACACCTTATAATCAATAAAGGTATTACAGTAAGCATGGTAGAATTGAACCACTTGTGCAAAACAACACATAACTTACTCAAAATTAGAGGTAAGTCCAATCAACTGAGTAATTGCTTTTAAGCTTCTTTTTATAACAATGGAATATCTCACACATGCAAATCTTCAAAGATATATCGAAATCCTGAAATGTGGCACTGATTCAAGGCAACATGCCAATTGTTTGATAGGAATGCTTTGCTACATGAGGTGTATTATAGCTACAGGGGCATATCAATGTGGTTACAACCACCACATGCCCACAAAATATGAACAGGCTCAACCTAAAAAAAAATAAAAATAAAGCAACAACTTAATGAAGGTATTACAGAAAGCCTGGTGGAATTGAACCACACATGCATGCCAACTTAGATTATAAATCTATTCTATTTTTCATTTTCCTACATCTATTTCTGACTTGCATTTGTTAAAGTGTTTTGAGTTGTTTAAGCATGACACAAATGCAGTAAGGCTTGCTTTTGTTTGTAATCTTGCAAGCAGAAAACTTCTGAAAGACCATGTAACTGACATACCACAACATTTTATCTGTTTGAGTAGATATCCTGAATATGTGGTACGTTTTACAGGTAGATCCATCTGTGGAGCTTTATCCGTTTAAGATCAACATGAATAGACTATTGCATGCACTGGCCCTCTTTTCTTTATTGTTTCAGTTAGATAGCCAATCTACAATGACAGTCTCATTTTGCCTTTTTGCCAAACCGCATTGTTCAGAAGAAATTCGTGCTTGTGATTGTAACATTGAGAAGGCTCTACTAAAGGAAGAGAAACTGTTGGTTGGATCCCCTTATCTTAATGACATGTTTTGGGTAGTTCATCCTAGTGGTCTTCTAATCCTTGACAAGACGAAGGCTTCACTCAACCTGAACAAGGACAAGCTCCAAGTTACTAGGGAGATCATGGGCGATGTTGGTAATATGTCTAGCACGTCCGTGATCTTTGTGTTATATCAAATGAGAAACATGTTTCAAAATATGAACATGAAGACTACAGAAAAAAGGGTGCGAGTAGGATTCTTGGCTTTGGACCTGATCTCACTCTGGAGAGAGTTCTGTTAAGGAGTTCGCCCCTTTGTTAGGCTTCCATAATTGTATTTAGTTAAGCATAAAAAAGAGAAGTTACGATACTGAGGCTGGCAAAAACATGTTGGAGCTGAGTGTAAGTCCATTAATTCCAGATGGCTTGCAAGGAGTTAAGCTAGACTCAATCTCTCGATTTGTTGAAACTAAACACATGAGCACATGTGTTCAAATTGACTAGGAATCACAGGATTGTAACTTATTACCTTTGGTATAAGTAATTATTACTTCTTCTCCACTTACATTGGAGATGTTTCTTTATTCAGAAACCTATTAGCTGGCTTGGCTGGATATCCTTGATATAGAAAATAGCAGTCATTTGTTATTATCAGATTGAACCTTTGCTGTAGAAGTTCCATCAACTAACAATTTTCAGCTGCAAATGAAAATCATCAGACAAAATAAGAGTGGATATTTATCAAGCATTTGTCTTGAAACATCCTTTTCAAATACCGTCTTAACAAAACGAATTCGAATAACAAAGAATATAAAACACCATAATTGGATTCGACATACCAGTGGGTGCAGTGAAAAGAGTTATGCTTTACCAATAGGGATGCTTTGCAAGGAAGGGCTCTTATAAAGATTGCAAAAGATACTTGCTGAAAATAGCAAAAGCTTAAGAGTTCTGGTTGTATGCAGTTGAAGCCCTTTCTTGAAGTCCTCTCTGACCAAACAAACAAAAGTTGTTGATCTTCATGATATGTTTTGCTCTCAACTAGAAAGATCATGGATGGTGATGGTCATGATATATTTAGTGCTTCTATCATTTTTGTGGTAGATCAGATGAGAACCAAGTCTAAGAAGATGAACATAAAGACCATAGACGAAGGGCGCAAGTATGTTTTTCCTTGGGTTTGAATCTGGTCTCACTGTGATATTGCGCTAATACCTCAGCACATTCAAAGAATTACATAGCCGTAATATATACTGCCATTATTACTGCTTTGGTTGAATATCCATATAGAAACTAAAAGAACATTTGTCGAATTGAACTTTAACTCTTTTAACTGTTTCATCAACTATCAAGCTTCAAATATCATTAGAATAAAATAAATGAAGCAATTCGGGCAATTGCCTAGCAAAAGAATTGTGAAGTCCATGCTCTATTGTCTACGAGAGACCTGTATTTGAGCTCCTATTTCCAAGCTTCAGTAAAGGATTATCCATTCGAACGTCATAAAGATGCAAGGTAAGTATTTTCTTTGTATTTTTGCAAGATGGTTCTTCAATGCCAAGCACTAGTGGGCATCTGGGGGTGTGTGCTTGAGCAGGATTATCTTTAAACAATATAACTGAATATAATAGACCTAATATGTAATGCATATTTGCCAGGATAATAAGTTTGTATTTATTTGTGTCTGATCAAATCCGTCATGTACTTTAAATTTATTTAAGTGTGTCTACCTCTGAAACGTAATGTTACTTATATTTACTTAGAAGATTTTTATCTGGCTTATAACAAGTAAGCTGATGTGGTATGAAGCATCCCAAATTACCTTCCTACAATTGCAAACACCTTCCTACAATTGCAACTGGTGTGGTTGTGTGTTCATGCACTTAGATTTGCTTTTCAAACCAAGCAAATATATAACAATTTTAAGTAAAGGCAGTGCATCAGGGTAAAACCCTCTTTGCAAAATGCTTCTTGGTTTTGTTAACAGAAACACGCGTTTGTCTTGAAGCATTCAACATGAAATCAAGCAAGGCAAGAATTATTGGAACATCAATCTACCTTTTCCAAAGAAACTATTGCTTGCCAAATAAATAACTGTTCGCCAAGTTCTTCTAAGTCAATTGATGGTCGAAACTCAGAGTAAACGCATCAAACAAACTTGTTGGCAAGTAATTTTTAGGAGTTATTCTAATTTTCTAGCACCAAAGAGGTCAACTCATTGTGTCACTTGTGACTAAGTTTTTAAATGTGGCTCCATAATTGGCTTAACAACTTGTTTGCTTGATGTTTGTTGGCACAAGTCCCAATTCTTTTGGAAATCATGCCATGTGCTAGATCAATGGTCATTAGATTTTGAAAGAAAAAATGCATGGCAATGTCAATGGTGTACAAGGAACCTATGGTTGAGGCAAAACAAATAAAAAAGAAGCAAAGTATTCATGAATTTGGTGCACCCATCTTCACAAAGGTCTGCCCTGTTCAAAGTGCTATAGCCTCAACACACCAGCCCATCTGATCTCTACACTGATCCATGACACAATGGCCTCACCACAGGTATGTAAAACAACCTTGGCTCACCATCTGTAGAATGGATTACACTTTGCAAGATCTCTTCCATGCATTTGATTTTTTTCTTCTGCTGGATGCGCTATAAGGCAACGCTGGGAAGAAAGAGGACAAATAAAACAACCAAACATGCAATAAATAGATTGGGGCTGCAACTTCTCAGATCTGCCCAGAATGCATCGGCGGTTATAATGCCCAAATTGGCGATCTCCGTCCAATTCTGACCAGTTTAAAGCCCAAATCAGCTCCTTCCAAGAGGATTCGGACTAACCCAATGGACCCAATGAAATCTGGTCTATGTTAGTTTCAGTTGTTCTATGTTAGTTTTGGATTTGTTTGATGCAGAAAACATGAGTTAGGTCAAACAATTTTGTGGGAGATGGCTTTGCTTGCTGCAGAAAACCTCAATCAGGCCAAAGTTTCCGCCTCTAACCTCAAGATGAGACCTCGGCTATAGAAGCTACAATATATCACCACCTATGAAGTTTCCATACTTCACATCGGTTACAACATGACCATCGATGAATGCATATCTCTAAATAAAATCTAGAAAACAACTCTGACCTTTCCCTTTCCCTTTCCTTAAAAAGCCTCTGGCGTGCCTTTTTGCTATTTTTTTATCTCATAGGCCGATTGGTCTCCTTGGATGATAAAAGCCTATTCTATTCTTAATTTCAGACTATAACAAAATTTTCTTTTCTATTCTTAATTTCTAAGTGATGATACCATGACAGTTGGCAGTTGTGTTATTTGAACAAAATGTAAGAAATATATGTATATGTGGAGCATATACAATGTTCCTTATAACTAAGAAATAAGGAGCTCAACAACACTAAATGTTTTAGAAACAATGCTTTAATTGATGTACATATATAATCTCAAAACGGAGTAACAATCATATAAAATGTTCTCTAGTTTGAACTTGGCTTAGTTTCTTTCCACGGAATGAGGATAGTTCCTTTCCACAGAATAATATGCAATATGTGGAGAACACGAGACAAACAATATTGTACATGGGGAACATGAGATAAACAATAATGGAAAATATTTTTCTTGGTCTTCAGTGCAAACTTCTATATCAAGGTCCATGTTGTAAATAAACAATCCTTTTGCAAAATAAAAAAATATCAATGCATATGAAGTTAGAGCAATTAGTAGCATCATGATGCTTCACTCACGTTCCTCATTTAGGAGAGCAACCACATGCAGCCAATATGTTAGACAACAACACAAATGGTCCAGCATCTCCCGGGTCAAGATCAGATAGATGCTCTGCTGTCTGCATTCCTCTCTCAATACCAACATAGATTTCACATAATCCCAGCAAGGATCTTCAAGATGTGGCACTAGGTTTGTATGGCATGCTTTCTATAATGGCCTCTGCCTTGTTCAACTGACAAGATCAATTATACAATCATGAGATGACAACCTAAATCTACAAAACCAGAATGATTGAAGGCAGATATAACGCTACACAACGTGACCCCATTAACACTAGAGTCGTCACATGATGTACCAGAAAAGGTGCATTTGCACTGTTCGCGTTAAAATTCATATAAAATCAGGGGTTCAATAATCAGTCAAACCCTTCTTATATGTTAATATATGGCAGTCATGTTGCATGGGAAAAATACCTAAAAATCTATTGGTCCCCATTCATGAGAGTTACACTTAGGTAAACCCAAGGGGGTCAAGTCTGTTTCGCTATATGTTTAGATAAAGTAAAACTGTCTCGGCAAGACAATTTTTATGATTTTTTTCATTATTTTTGTATTTTTTTACACGAGTAGAGAGTAAGACACAAAAAACTGCACCTCAATCCGAGGTCTGAGAAGGGAGATAGGGTTGTTTGAACATGACAGGGTCAAAACTGCTGCTTGTCTTCTGTGAACCAATACTGGTTTCCAGAAAGCTGTTCCCAAATCAAATCTCTAATTTTTATAGGAAAATGAATTTTGACCCAAAATTTTGAATATAAGTATTAGACAACTTGCTTTATCTAAGAAAAATGTCCATTAGCCTTGATGATGAGGTTTTGATTTTCTTTTATTTTTTCAATTACAAGTGAATGATAACTTATGTCTATATAGGAGTAAAATGATTCAAAGTCATCCTCAAAAAAATCATATTATAAAAGGCTACCACGATATGGAATCACCCCAAAAACAAACATGTAAAAAAAGCATAGCGTTTGTTTTCAAGAAATCAAGAAAGGTTCGTATTACCTGAGACCATTACCGGTCCACCTTCTTTTTAAAATTAAGAACTCCCTCATGTTAATCAATTTCAGTTTCAATTGCGGGATATAAGCACCTCATGAGCTACTCTATTCATTAAAAATAATCAATGCTCCTGATCTTGAGGTTTAGCATAAACTTTCTAGTGTTCATTCCAAGTTATCTGTTAGAGTACGCATTCCATGGATTTCATAAACCTATGTATTGAATGGTGAACTCAAAACTTGTATTTTTTATCTTCTCAAGTTAAGCAATGCAGAAGAATGAAAAACAAATATAAAAAGCTAGAACTATGAAAAATAAAGATAGACTGCTATATCTGTTTCCCATAACCCGATTGGGTTCCGTGGACGTTAAAATTTTCTTCCTTCCTTCCTTCCATTGCTGGTCCACATGGCTTATGATCATTCAAGAAGCCATAACATCCTCATCTTAATTAGTTGGTTGCTAGAATTGCATTATTTAATGGTAAAGTTGAAGCACAAGCAAACTGAACCTATATGAATCTCCACTCATCCTTCCAAAAATTATGTTAGAGAAGGTAGAAAATCACCATATCATTGTATAAGTGACAAATGAACAATAAATAAAATTGGTAATCATAATTAGAGAGATTTAATTCTATACCCAATTCGTTAATTGTGGACCATAATGGTTTATGCCCATTTATATTCAAATCTTACATATAGTAGTATGTTATTTTTAACATCAAATTGGAGATCTATGTTGCCAATGAAGCTTGAACCCATAAAAATTATAGTCTATCATGAAAGACAAGCTAAAGTTACTATTATTATACCTAAAGTAGGAACTCTTAAGCAGCAAACACGTGTACTAAGTTTATGATAGTAAAAAATAAGAAGATTTTATCGTGTGTTTTGCACTAAGACGATACAAACTATATTTTAAACTTCTATTAGATGTTTCGTCAATCATGAGTTGAAAAAGAATGCTATCTTGCTTTAAAATATGGCAAGCCTAAGTACAAACCAGAAATGGTCCATGTCTATTTTAAATCAAATCTTGTACATAATATGTTACTTTAACATGAAATTCAAGATCAGGAAGGGTGACATTCATAAAAAATATTGCCTACCATAAAAGATGACTTTTTTGTATTATTACCTTAGCTAAACTCTAATTTTGTGTAGTGGCAACCACTTCTAAATGTAAAGAATACATGGTTATTCACCATATTTAAGTTCATAAAATTCTTTATTATGAATGTATAAGTGGAATGAATGGAGTGCATCATTTATTGCCCTTAGAAAGCTTATATATGAGTTTAGTTAAACCACGTTAGTTCTATTTTTGTCCTGGATTCTGTATCGAATCTTCTTTAGTGAAAATTGAGATCAACATGACTTATAGACACTTCAAAAAATTATTGGACTATAGCTCTTAGAGTTGACAACTTATGGCCGCAAGTCTTACGTCAAAACTTGTTATAGTAAAGGAGAAACAATTCACAACCTCAAACAGCTTTTTTGAGCTAAAAATGGTTTGAAGACTTCATATAATGCCATCTAATAGCAACGAAACATGAAAACATGCAAATCAACATGTTTTATCATAAAACGCCAATTACTTTCAATTTTAGAAACGTTTGGACCCCTTTATGCTAGAAAGTTTGAAGAATGCAGTTCTGGCCTGGCGTAAAAACTGCTGAATTCAATGAGGTTTGAGCAATCACCACAACATATCAGTAAATCTATTGTCATGAAATTCTCCATGGCCATAAAGAATCGAGTGAAGATTCCAAAAGTGGTGGTATCTTGTGAAATAAAAATTTCTCTTGTTAGATACCTGGGTTTAAGTGGCAGAGGGTATGCTGGACCAATTCCGGTGGATGAACCCAGAATAGTTCCAGTAACAACTCTAGTGTTAAGCATTATTCCATCCAGTTGCATCTTGCTTATTAAATTAACAGCTCATTGACATTACCATACTGAGCATATGCTATGATCATTGTACTCCATAAAACGACATTTCGTCTAGCCATTTTGTTAAAAACTTCACTTGCTTTATTTAAACTTCCATATCAGCATACATGTTCACAAGTGCAGATTGGATGGCAGGATCTGAATCAAGCTCACAGTCAACAATAATGGAATGTGCATGATTACCTACAGCCAAAGCTCCCTTCTTGAAACAATCACCGTAGTGTCACGACTTCCAGTTGCTATCAGTGACCCATCAACATCAACAACAACACATTATGTCAGTTCACACAAATACGAGGATGCATTGTGAAAATAGAAACAAATCAACATTCCCTCATCACTTGAAATGCATGTTGAGGAGAAGAAGAAACACAGAGAAAGAACTGATTTAAGCGAAATGGGAAGGCAAAAGCTCAAGAGATGTCGGGACTGTGACATTCTCCAACCGTCACAAATTATTATTTTTCTCAACTGTCTATTGACGTAGATTAAGTCCCAATGGCGTAATAAAAGGACAAGTCATATTTCAAGACACGTGGATAGGCTAGGCTTTTAGATAACTTAGATAACGTGACACTCGAGGTTAGGCTGTTGTGCTAAAAAATTCACAATATTTAATGTTTTTCCATTTAAAATTATTTATTTATTTATTTATTTGGTCTTGCTCACTTAGGGCCTTGAGAGGAAATGGAGCACTAGAAACTTAGCAAAGTACATCATCTTATCTTTTAAAATGGGATTGCGTTGGTTTCTGTGTCGGGAACGCCGCAAGTAACGCCGCATACGGCGTTCCCTTTTCCCCTTGCGGACCTTTTTTCCCTTTTGTGTTTATCTTCCTCTCATTTTCATTTCATTGCAGGTTCAAATTTTGTTTTATTAGAAAGGCGATGGCAGATCCGACGTCTAAGTGCTGGCCTTTATCCATCAGTTTAATTTATTAGATTGGCGCTCATTCTCAGCTCCTTCCGGACTCAGTAGGTTATGGCGATTTCTCCTTCTTCATTTTCTGAGCTTGCCATTACTCATAACTGTTTAAAAAATGCAGGGAAGTCACTCACTTTTGTTTAACCATGGAGCCTGAGACTCGGCAAGTAAACTTTAGGTGACCGGCCTTGCTCGCAATTTATCTTAATGTGCTCTTCTAGCTTGGCGATACCCCAGATCTCCTTTCGTACTTAGAAGGTTATGCTCTTTCCTTCCATTTTATGCATGTTTTAGACTTCCGGTTCACTTTCATGATCATCTTAAGCTGCTAAAAATATGCAGGAAGCTGCGGATCTTTAGCACATGGCGAAGTCAACCGTGGCACTGGCTGATATCTAACGCGGCATCTTTTTTAGGCATCTTAAGGCATTCATATATGGCCCTTTACATTTGATATTTCAGGTAGACAATAGAAGAAAAAATTCACTGCTCTATTTTGGATTGCAACAATTTGAACATCCAGCTATGAGGATGGGCCGATTATGCCAAATATGACATGTATTCTCTTTGGTTATTTTCTTCCTTTCCTGGCCATTTTTTGAGGCAATCGTGCGGCAGATCATAGGAGCTACGAAGCTAAGGGTTTAGGTTGAAAATATCAAAGGAAGGAAAAGATCAAGATACAAGCTTTACGTGATTTTGAGAGTTTGACTGATCCAAATTTTGTTATACTTGCAGAGTTCACTGTTTATGCTTTGTTCAATCTCTTAGCTTCATTGCTTATGTATGAACGTTTTTCATGCAGGCTTAATGAAGGAAAAGCTTTGAACATTCAAGTGAGAAAACTTGCTGGCTGCATTAGGTTAAGGTAACTCAAGATCCTTTTTTGGTCCTTTTTGAGTTCATATTGATTGCTATATATATGAAGGCATTTGATCTGAAAAGGAAATTCATCCATTTTTTGTCTGTAAACTTCAAGTTTATTGCAGAGACAGTTTTTCTTTCCAGGCCATTTGCAATTCTCCTTTTTAGATAACCATTTCATCCTTCTGTTTGTCTTTGCACAGTTTAAGTATTAAACATGCATCAAACAAACATTATGAAAGCTACTGGAATAATAAAGACAGATTCTCTTATGGCTGCTCAGTTCCTTCTTTCCCTAAATTTCAGCTAAAGTTTCGTGTTCTACCGTGTATATGCAAATTTGTCTTGGTTTGTATGCTCTCTCGAATCGACATTCAACTTACCTTGGTTCACATACAAACAGCAAAACATTCAACTTACCTTGGTTCACATACAAACAGCAATGCATAACTATTAATATTAAAGCTACAGCTGTTAAAGCTCATAATAAAGCTACTGCTGGAACATTCAAATGCTATATTAATAAATCAAAGTGTCGAATGAGATCAGTAATTGAACCTTGTCTTTTGAAGTACTCTTTGTTCCATCGTGTCAATGGTGGCAGAGTAAGAACAATTTTTTCTTTGGGTTCTGCAGCATTAGATTAAATCTAAGTTTTGTATTTAAAAAAGAACTTGCAACTTATAACTTGATACTACATGAATGACATATCTATAAAGTGAACAGTCAGCTCCTCCTATTAGGTTCGTGAGCAATTCTTGGTGCTGATGAGAATTTGGAAGAGCAAAAAAGACATCAAGAATCTCTTCAACAATTCTCAGCACTTCAACTGCAGGAGGTGCAATATGCCCTCTTTTGCCTTGTGGAAGACACCTAGCATGATGTCACCAAAGTTATTATACTAGTGAAATGTCTTTACCAGGACTGGCCAATATCTCAGAGAAGGCTGCCTACAAGGGCTTGGTAAGTTCCAACTCTATACCTAAGCCATGCACTGGGACCAGGCGTGAAAAAACCACAATCTATACAGGGCAGAGACCCAAGAGAAGATGCATGCAGACTTGGTTTTCTGGTATCTAAGGGGTAATATTTCACAAGAAACATGACTTGTTTAAGCTTATGTTAACAACAAAAATAAGGCGGTTGTCCCATAAACCTGTTATTACAAGCTCTTATTTACGCAGCTTCTTATTACTAGTTTTATATTGGCTGTCGTATCATGCCTAAGGGTCCAAAAGGAGCATAGTTAATTCGTTTCATTCCATTTCAATAATTATGCATTCCAAGTTCATTTGGGATTAAGATAAACTTTGTGAAACCTTACCTCTTTTTGAATATTCCTGTCAACCCATTCACCAAGCCGTGCTAATCTCTCGTCCACCCATTGCTTTGCAAAAAATGCTATTGCAGATTCTGCCTCAAATGGTGGAATTTGGTGAATTATTCCCTTGCCACCATCTTCTGAGTCAACCGCATCTTCTACAACTGTTTGCACCAGTTCCTTTTCCAAAGCATCAGCAGACTTCAGAGCTTCTGCTGCCTCAATTGTCAACACCTTCATGCCTGACAAGTACTGTGTTAATTCTGTGTGGTAACAGGTATGTAAAGTAGCCGTTGCCATACCAGCTGCATATGGATGCCAGCGTCTAAGGATAGGGCTGTAATTTTTTTTCATCCAACAAAATATTGCTGGTGGCTTTAGCCAAAGCCACCATAATTGGTTCAACTGTAGTAAGCCGATTGGCTGACCACCTTTTAGAACCTCCTCCTTCCATCATCTGTTGATGCCAGGTTTCGTGTAAATTTATATTAAAAGTAAAAAACTTTCATTAAAGAAAAGTCAAATGAGACGATGAGTCTGAAACAGTTGTAAGAATTACCTGGGCAAATGCAGTTTTCAAGGAAGATCGAATATAGAAGTCGACCTTTACATTGGCAACATTGACCTGTTTTTTCCGCCTGCGACGATATTCTTGGGAGATATCATCATGAAGTACCTGAGCAGCTGAGATTGCAAATGGAAGCAACTTTTCCATGAAACTTGTATCTCCAGCTGGAAAAGTAACAGAATAAGCAAAAAGTTGTTTATCAGCCCAGCCTTGAATAGCCAAAAGTGTTGAGCTTAAAAGTTGTATATACAGAGGATCTTGTTCCATTTTAGCATCCTTTGCTACTTCTTCAAGTTGAGTTTCAGTCGCCCCAAGCAATTCAAGTTCACTTTGACCAGTTATTACAAATTGGTGGAATAAAACCCATAAGAAGCACACATTGTGCAATACCTGATTGAGACCAAGCATTGTCCAAGTGTTTTTGAAAATGTCCATTAGTTCATCCATCTCATCTATCACAGCGTCTTCCTCTTGACTATCAAAACAAGACTGGAGGAGCATGTGATACAGATGTATGTTTAAAGGAAATCCATCTGCCCAATGACAGACATCATCTACCTTCTCGTCATATATTTCCCTACAGCTGCTCTGGATAACGCCTTTCGTGTACGTGCATCACTATTTTCCGAGATACCCATTTGAATTCTGGCTAGTTCTAAAGGAGTTAGTTGTTTCTTTGACCTGAACGTTGGAGCATTCGAAAGTTCAGGATCAACATGCTTCTTAGATCTTAACCCTAAAGCCTTCTTCATACGGCTTGCCGCAGCAGACGAGATGGACCTCTCCCTCTCTCTTTCTGGAGGACGTGGTAGGCTTGCTGTCTTCTTTATTCCTGTATATCCAATTCACGAAGGTGGAGGACCGCACGCAGCTACTAAAATTTCGAAAGCCGTTTCTCTCAGATCATCTTTTGACAGCTCCATATCTATGGAAGGAAAAGGAAGATCAAGGTCCTCGGAACTTCTAACTTTTGATGATGAACGGGGTGCCATTTTCCTGCCCGTTCCTAAGCTTCTAATGGGGTGCTTTTGACTCAACCCAAGCTCGAAGATTGACAACGAAAACAATCGATCGGGAGGGTTTTAGAGCTAGAAAACAACCAAATCTTACCTGCACAGCCGTAGTAGAAGCTTGCTGGGAGGCAGGCACGCATGCTTTGCTTTGCGACGTCTTTTGGTATCTTCGTGATAATTTTTGGTTCTTTTCTAATTTCCCTGGCCCTAGATCTACAAAAATAAAGATCTTACGAAGAATATTAAGACACATCGGATTTTGCTGATGTGGAGATACTACGTGGATAGGCTAGAATTGCAAGGAAGGCTGATGCTGTGCACGGAGGGTTGCCCTCCATGGCCGGAGGGTGAAGTGGCTTAAATCATAGTTCAAAGTCATGTTTTGACAATTAATTCAGATTACTACTTCTAGACAATAGAATACTTGAGAAAGAAGTGATATCTCTTGCAATTGACATTGTACTATAGATAAAATATGGAAGATTGTAGACTAGAACCGTGCCACTATTTTAGGCAGTGCATGTTGCATCTGCTGTTGCAAATCTATGAGGTTCTATGCTTGCTTACTTGCTTACTCAAAAGTGGTCATAATGTCGAAAACAACAGACTTTGACGATGCTTGAAGAACACAGTGAGAAGAACGGTTTGCCTCTTATTCTAAACCTAAAATTCTAAGCAATGTGGCAATGTCATAGGCTTCTACATCAAGTATGCAAGGGCATTTTGTTTGTGTTTGTGGGCCTCTGTTGCTGCCGGACTTAGAGGGTTTTGCTTCTTGGAGGTCGCCATAGCCTGATGCGCTGTCTATCTTGCTGGTTAGGCAGTTCAAATATGAGCGACCCACATATCACATATCACATATCATACAAGAGGGAGAGGAAAGAAACCTCTAGAGAGGGTTACACCTACTCCCCAAAAACAGCACAATTGCGTCTTTGAATTGGCATGAAACAATGCAAATGGTTTTATTTTTTCACCATTATCATAGATTGCATTATTTTCATTTTTTTACTCACTTAGAAACATTGCCTAGTAATGTCAATTATTCTTTAATGAAATGTCTCAAAATCATCCAAAGCCAGAACCTTCACTATGCTGGGGGCACACAACTAAAGAAAGGTCAAATAAGAAATTTAACTAAATTAATTGAGGCTCTTATTCAAGCTCTAATATAAAAATAATCGAAAGATCTTGTATCGTTTACTCTGAACACAAAAGGCAACGTCCCTCATATGGAAATGCCATTCGAGGCTTAACCTTTATCATTTGAGAACTTGTTCCTAAAGTAATTTGCAGCTCATGTTGTAATGTTTTGGGTGGGTGTAACAATCCATGATGAACAATAACTTTCTGCATACTGAAGAAATATCTTTTTGTGTACTCTACAGACTTGCCATATACACAATGCATGTGTTGCAAAGGTGAAAAACGCATTCATGTACCAATGCTCCTTTCACATTGATATACTTAAGCGAATACCAAACAAGGATCTACGCAACCGAAAGTGAGCTATGGCATTGAGCCCGGAGACCATTGTGGGTTGTATCCTTAGTAGCCGAAACTACTCCCTACATTATGGCCCGAAGGGCCCGAAGGGCTTCATTAGGGCCCGAAGGGCCCGAAATTTTTTTAATATAACAACCAACACATATGTACCATTAACATTAATTAGCTCAAACCATTGCATCCAACACATTTAAAATAAAATCCCCCTAAAACCCCCTTTGGTTTGGGTGCATATTCACACGGGGGGTTACGTAGGGCAGCGAGAGCCCCTAAAAACTTACAATACATGTACACAATTAATACCATTAAGTACATTCCCTTAAACCTTATGGTATTTTGCAAACTTTAATATACAGTATACAAAAACTTAGACAGGCATACCCCACAAACGAGGATCACTATGTACGGTCCAGATCAAGGAATAAAGGGCAAATATGCCTATCCGACAGCTCTCGATGTCCGGAGTAACCCCCCGTGTGAAATATGCACCCAAACCAAAGGGGGTTTTAGGGGGATTTTATTTTAAATGTGTTGGATGCAATGGTTTGAGCTAATTAATGTTAATGGTACATATGTGTTGGTTGTTATATTAAAAAAATTTCGGGCCCTTCGGGCCCTAATGAAGCCCTTCGGGCCCTAATAAAGCCCTTCAGTCATTTCGGGCACTAAGAATGGCATAAATGCATGTAACAATTTTTAATTCACTTTTGCATGTAACAATTTTAGAAATATTTGTGCATGTAATTGGATTACATGAGACAAGCCTAGAATGATAAAACTGCTTTGTTTTAATAAAAATACAATGATGTGCATTAGTTACATGATGGGATGCTGCTACGAGCAAACACAAATCACATATGCTGGATTATAGGTTCCCAAGCCCTATGATTGAAATTATCCACCAAGGATGATATAAATATCCATGAGAGAATACTCTCGTGAATAAAAATTGCAGCATTGTGTGCATCTATAGCATCTTGTCCCGATGAGAAATAGTAAACCGTAGCGCCTTGTAGCATTAAACATATGTTGTAGCATCAAATATCCGCACGATGATAACAAGTTTGCCAAGTAAATATTACCAACCAAAGGGGACTTGAACCCATCATGTCCTTGTAACCATCTTAGTAAAGAAATTTGTATCTTAGTAAAGAAATTTGTGTACATAATAAAGATAAATGCAAAAAAAAAAAAAAAATCAAGAGCATTTACACTACTTCAGTGCAATACTTCTGAAATCCCAGTGAATATGCATACTGACATGACGAGAGACACCATTAGCAGTTACAGCATTCTCTGCTGATATTCACGTTCGTCCTCTAATTTCTTTATAGAGAAGTTGTTCGTCCTCTAATTTCTTTATAGAGAAGTTACTCACACCTATCGTCATTTTACCATAGTTTAGATGTAATCCACAAATCTTTTCGTTGCACTACATTAGTCTCAAACAAATCGTGCAAGACTTTCCCAATCTGCATAATAGGGCACAAAAAGTCAAACCTTCACATGAACATGGCAAAGACTATCATAACGAATACCTCTTTTCTCGATTCCCATAAATGTATGCACAATTGATATGTCATTAACCAACCTATAGTCCAAGGAAAGATATGAAAGTTTAGTGCTTGAAGAAGTTCTGAATGTACAGCAACCTGCAAAAATCTCTTGCCAGGCTCAAATGCACATCGAAACACAAAATTTCACCAGAATTAGAGCAGAAGTTTAACAGTGATAATAAAAAACACCTTAACAGCATTCTTTAAAGCGCCACCAACAACTCCTTTCTCGGCCTTCCAGGTACCCAAGCCAACAAAGAGAATATAAGCTCCAAAGTGTTGGTCAGAGAAGCATGGCGATCAACTTAGGTTACAGCAAAGAAGTGAGGAAAGAAAAAGGAAGGGGAGAAGAGCTTACTCGCCATGCCAAAACAACAGTATTTTAGGGTGGTGTCGTCGCATATAGCACGGTTCTAGTTGTACCTACTGCTCCCTAGCACCTTTTCTAAATGGATGACACTGAGGTAAACCACATACCATGTGACTATAGAATTCCAGAAGATTTATCAGCAACAACAAATTCCTAAAACAACAAATAAATAATGGATTGCCAAGAACCCACCACGCTCAACAAAGCGAAAAATGATCCCTACCTATCGCACTGCTTTACGCACGTAACAATGCTCCAACATATAGCATCAACGCCTTAACTTCTTCAAAGAATCATCCTTCACCACTTCCCACAAATCAAACCCACCTGCATTGACCGCAAGAGCAGATCCCTGTTTTTGCCCCAATCGTTTACCAAAATCTACCATTTTGAATGTACCATTCCTGAGCAAAACTTCGTCATAAGAGTCCTATACGATCAGAATAATGAAGGAATCAAAAGAAAGAGCCGAAAAAAATCTGTTTGGGGTTCTGCAAGGCCATGGAATGTGGCTGCATGCACCGAGAAGCAAAATTGTAGAGAAAAAAGCCTGATTGAAAAGAAAAGGATGATCCCAATCGGAACTGCATTCTCCATCCTAAGGTGCCTCCTATTTTCCTCAAGATTTTCCTGTTGGCAACGCATAGGAATTGGAACCCTAAAGGACTCCCCTTCGAGTCTAGGAAAAACCAAAGAACCCTAAAATACAATTTTCGAGCTTTGCATGGCACTAATCAGATAAATTTTTTTTTTAAGGGGCTAAACCATTGGCAAGTGCCATAAAAAATAAGGAATATGTATGTGCACTCTAGATGTACGCATTAGTACATGCATCAGAATACACCACGAAATCATATAAAAACCTTTAGGAAAAAAGTACAAAAACACAAAAGCAACCCCCTGTTATTATGCTACATATTCATGACCTGCCTGAAAGACCCTAACCAATGATCAATATAAATGATGATCTAAGATACCGCTTCCTTCGAGGAATGAGACTAGGGGTAGTTTTGATCCTACATGAATTATCGGGAGTGCCAACCCAAGCTCTGGATGAGGTGCCACGTGGCAGCAAGGCATTGCATGCCACATTGTTATGATTCAAAAAAATCACATTCATATTCGTAGATATTACAATTACAATCATATAGATGGGACCCAAAAGATATCTCCCATCGGGTATCAGCACAATCGATATTCGCATTCACCACTAATTCTTTGGATGGGACTTGACAAGGGCAAGCATACAAGATATGCTGAGGCTTTGAAAACGGGAATGAAGCCATGATACACCACTGACCTAAGTTTTCCAGCAAAATGCAAGGAAAGTAATAATAATCTACATTAACAATCTTACAGATAATCCACAAAGTAACAGCCTGGAACCACATAATAAAAGTTTGCTGAAGACCTTCACCTTATTAAAATTTACATGACGAAAGCCCAACTGGACCTCAATAATAAGACCTAAGAGATTTAAAAAGCTGATAGCCAACTAACATTTCCATATTTTTGTCAAATAAACGTTTTAATAAAAGCTCGAGAAGAGTTCGAACATTCTCGCATTTGAACATGATACAACCCAGTTGGCCTTACCCCTCTTTGGAGAGTGAATTGCAATCTACAGATTCGCTATATACTATGAGATAATACAACTAACCAGGACTTATATGAGCATACAAAGATGCCAACGCAAAAATAATTGGCATAAAGTTGTCTTCGCTTACGGTATATCATGATACGTAATCTATTTACAGCTATAGCGACTTCCGTATGAGCCACCTTCTTGTAATGTAATTATAAAAATATACAAACCTCGCATATAGAAGTCAAAGAACTACATAACCAGAAGTTCTAACTCATTACAAACAAAGAACTGAAATAAATGATCGACTGTTTTTCAATAGCCAAAACTTCTCACTTGGGAGGAAAAATTCAAATAACAATTTTAATGTCGACATCATGCACGGGGGTCATGAACAATTAGAAAAAAGTTATTGTCATTGAAGTGCGTAAAAATAGAGAAGTTTCCTTACCATTAATTACTACGAATCTTTGTCGGTGAGACCGCAAGCAAATGCGTAAGAATGTAAAGGTACAGTTGGAAATAATGGTACACCTGTGCAAGTTTGTCCTTTCAAGACATTCTCGGCATCTTGGAGAAGCACCGGTTTCCGTGATGACCATTAGAATTATCCGAGCCGTCGTTTTGTTCCATGATGTTCTATTGTTTATAAAATGACTTGACTCCGGATCTGTTTCTACTTCTCTTCTTATTGGGAAGGCTGCTATTTCCATTGGATGTCTTTGTCTCGGATCTTGAGAGTTCTATGTATTTACGTACTCTTTGTCGAGAGCTTCCATCCGCATAAGTTCCTTTGGAATTCCGCAAATGTTCACTTCCCCGTGGTGTTAGATATCTCGTTACCCTCCACAACCGGCCGCTCATCCATCCCGTGAGTGAACCTCATGCTTTTGTACATCATGATCCTGCTTTGCTCCTTCAAACCAATCTTTTCAGCGACAACTTCTTTAAGACCCCGATAAAAGCCGACCCGAGCACACAAAGATTGGAAATTATTGTGAAGCCAAAGACAATGGGCATTCTCGTGTCCTGTTTTTATGGATGGAATTGAAAAATGCAAATTGTGCAGAGCCCTTTGTTCTAATGCCTCATGTTCCATTGCACTACTCTCTGTGAAGCTTGTGAGGCTTGGTTTCAAAGAACGTAAGTTGACTTATACTTGCAAAGTCTTCTCAAACCCCTCCCTCAAACCGCTCATCTTCAAATTCAAGAGTTTGAGGTTCAAGCTTCACATATCTGTCATGACGCCTACCTTTCTTGTGTGAGAAAGATCGTGGCACTGTTACACAGTGCTTCACCGGCACAAAGGGCTCGAGGGGAGATGGCAACACGGCTTGAGGAGAAAATTTTGATCATCGGTTGTTTGCACCGGGTACAGTTTGTTCGCAACTTTCTTCCGACTAGGAATAGAACTACAAGAGATCCTAGGTGAACTGTTGATTTTATGATGTAATTGTCGAGCCAATTCCTCATCATCAACAGCAGACTGAGAACCCTGCAGTTCTTCATTCTCTATCTTTATATTAGGTTTTGTCTTTTCCTTCTCTAAAGAGCTACTGGAGGATAGTGTAGGAGGTGTGCCGGTGGACAGGCTTGGGAGCGTGGGGCTAGTGATTGCCATGGCATTTTTCCGAGCTTGGGCCCCTGCCCTAGCTGCAAGTAGTGCTGCCTCCAAAGCAACTTTTGCAACCGTTCTTTGCTTTCATTGCGGTTCTTTGCTTTTAACAGCATGTATTAGCCGTTGTTGCCGCTTTTGCTCCCTATCTGCACGTCCGCAAAAGCCTCTTGAAAAGCCGTTTGCACTTGATTCTTAGTACACAAAGTCGATCTTCCATCTGAGCCAGAAACAGCACCAGGAGGAGATGTGCTTTCAACCTTACCACTTTGAATCCAGGCTGTCTGACCAACATATGCCGTGCTACCACTTAATTTAACCTTTAAGTTTAACAAAATGCAAGGTCAGTCAGATAACTCATGCAAAAGTAAAATGGACACCTCATGTTCAGAATTCTAAGCTCACCTCTCCCAAAAGCTTTGGTATCTCTCCAAGAATACAAGAGAGAAGACTCGATTTTTCTGTCCCAACACCACCACAAACTGCAACAGTTGTGCCTTCTTTTATGCAGTTTTAAATTGCTGAGTGTGGGTCTCTTAGAAGATGTGTCCCAACTAAATGCTGCACCTTTAATATCAATAGCAAATGCTTCAGAATTAGGAATCTTGGGCTATCTTCAGCTGTCTGGATTTCTCTTTCTCTTCTTCAGTGAATTTGCTATCAAATTCAATCTACCGGACTGCCTGCAAGT
The DNA here is from genome assembly GCA_021234155.1 of Isoetes taiwanensis. NCBI lineage: Eukaryota > Viridiplantae > Streptophyta > Lycopodiopsida > Isoetales > Isoetaceae > Isoetes > Isoetes taiwanensis. Next base: position 7,475,665 of record JAJEKV010000033.1, on the reverse strand, counting down.
GCATTGAATAACTTTTGAACAGTCCATTCATTTGAACAAGAAAACAAGAAGAAATATTACCTTATCATATCTTGTCGATGCCCTCAGGTACTTGCCAGCCTTGAAGGCTTCGTTACCCTCTTCCTTCTTTATATTTGCTGCTTCCAGTTTGTCAGATGTGCTCATTTCAAATCGTTCCTTTGCCTGTTGCATTTTTCACATCACTAAATTTTCCCATACCTCAGCATCACAAAGTCATATTAGTTGTCTACTTACCCTTTCGAAGCTAACCATCTCAACCTCGTAGATAAGGCTTACAAATCCAGTTTACTCCATTGTGATTATTTGCTGCCTTATAATGAAGATATGACTCTGCTTTACTTCAGAATAATGTATTTTTGTGGTCCTCTCTAGAGATCAAGAAAGAAAACCACGTACGCTTCAGGATTTCATTATTTGTACATCCTCATACCAATCATCATTATGCCATGCATCCAAGAAAAATAATAGGACCACTTTTTCACATTATATTTACTTGCGTCCTGCATTAAAATGAATCTATCCCCATCCCAAAATATGGAGGAAGATGAACTTAACAAGTAATCTAAAACGAGAAAAGAATTTATAATTAAGTAAACCCCTGATCCATTTGGTGTTACTATTTTTGTACTTTTACGTTCATAAATTAGAAAGAATCCATACATGTTGGTCCCGAGGCAAACATTCCACTCTCTGGGCAGCATATGGAAAATACAAAGGATATCAAAAACTTACAATGTCTATGGGCCGATTGTCCAAAGGCTAAGTCCTTCCAAGGAATGGCCAATTATGTTAGAAACCGGAAGCATGAGCTCTTTCTGCTGAGGGCTTCCATAACTTTCTGTTATGCCTTGAATTTCACCTCCGAGTCGCTTCAAGCGCCATTTTATGCTCAAAGATGATGAACTCTCGGAAATCGGCAATGAAATGCTCGTTTTTTCATTACCTTTCCGATTATGGCTGCCCAAGCCGGCATGAAGGAGTTCATTATCTGACTTTGCTGCCTTCCGACGTATATCTAAACCTAAAACACATTCTGCTTTGCTTGCATCGTCGAATGTACAATCAAATACAAGATTCCAGGAAGAAGCATTATGCGACCATGGAGCCTTGCCAGCTACCTGGTTCACTTCAAGAAATCAGACGTCGAAGCTGACCGCCAGTTTACAGGAAATAGGAGGTTTTTAGCAGTCACCAGCATATCCTAGGGATATTCAAGAATATACCTAGGATATGCCAAAAGCCCACATAAACAAGGGTTTGCCCCCCTAGGGGCAACCCAAAAAAAAAAAAAAAAAAAATAACAGACCTATTATCGTTCGGGTTAAAAAACTCCCGCCCCGAAAGGTTTTCGAGGGAAAAATCGTGGCAGTAATAAGAATGCTATTAAACTGTACAAGTATACATATGAGACTAGACAGATTCAAGGGAATGTAGTCTATCTAACTATATTCCTATTGCACATACGACCAATATTCCCTTCCCTATCTATATTTTGCCTAACTACATTCCCATTGCAGCGATCATCCCAATAACACTTCTTCCCCTTTCCCAGCCTTTCAATTTAATGGCTAGCGTAATAGCTATAAATTAGTAGTAATAAATGCTTTTCTAATTAGAAACTGAATCAAGTCTAATACTGCCCAAGCCTCATGTTGCGCCTTTTTGCTAGTTTATTACAATTTATACTAAAAAGGAATCTGGCCGAAGGTCATTTTGGGAGGGCGAAGGCCATGCCCTAGCCTAGCCGGACCTGGGTGTGGATGGCGACAAAGGCAAAGTAGATTTGCAATAGCAGATTGTACATTCATGAATAGCATTTAGCATATAATTCTGTTGCAGTGCATTGAATTGAAGAGTTATGAGAATGTGGTTGCCTTGTTGGTGGCCCTGGGCTCCATACATCTGGCTCCATACATCTGGCACTACCACTGCCACATGATTTTAGAGACACGATTTTAGAGGATTAATGCTCTTATTTAAGGCAATATGAATTTGGTAGGAGGACTTACTTGTAGTTGATTTGGGAGCAATAATGGTGAGTGTGAAGGTGCAAATGTGCTCTTCTAAGATATCACAGGTGGAAGCCATTCTTTGCATACATATCTAAATTAGTGCTCTACTTCCAATCAAAGATACTCTTTCTTTATACAAGTAAGTTTCTATTCATGTTCTTAATTTTCTTTAAAGTTCTGCTCTAATATTTGTATACATGTCACATTCAGGTTTAGCAGCCATGTAAGAGAAAGGAAGTAAGAGGAAGACTAGTACATGAATTCTTGCGCCAAATTTGCTACAATGATAAACAAAGAATTTGCTAAATTCAAGAAGATAAACCGGGAGAAGAATGGTTTAGATAGCAATGAAGATGAAAGTGGAAATGAGGAAGAGGGAGATTCCAGTCAGCAAGCGATGTTTAAGTGGTTAAAAACTTGGGAATGGATGAGATATGACAAGGATGAGAATGTGGTTTTCTGTACCACTGAATCCTTTGCAATAATAGATAGTTTTAAATTGTTAAAGTTAGCACACAATTGTTCTGAATTTTAGTTTCTCAATGCTAATATTTAGGATTACAGGGAATAGTCCATATGCCAAAGGGGGATGCAAAAATCTCAAGACATTCAGTTTAGTGAGCATGCTACTTGTAAGACCCATCTTATTGCAGAAGCAAGGAAGTTAGATCATGCAAAGCCAAGAAAGCCCGTTGTTGTAGCAGTTAAAAAGATGCATGAATCTGTTGATAGAGATATATTGAATTTGTTCAGGGCAGCGTACACTGTAGAAGCTAGAACATGGTCATTCAATGACTTTGAGCATGTGGTTAATCTCCTTCGGATCAGAGGTTTCATCTATTACTAAACGGTTATACCACAATGACCATGCTTGTCAAGAGTTCATTTGCTGTATAAGTGCTAGTTTGCACTCATCTTTAGTAGCAAAAGTGAAGGCCAGCCCCTTCTTTGGATTGCGAGTTGACGAGCCTATTGATATTGCCTCGCAACAGCATATTGTATTGTGCATTAGCTACTTGGAGGATAGTGGTGAGCCCAAACACAATTTCCTTGGAATTTTGAGAGCAAAAGTGTTGGTGCTGCCGCATTGTTTGAATCCTTATTGAATTATCTTCAACATGCTGCTGGTTTTGACATGTCTAAATTGGTCGCATTTGGTTCCGATGGTGCCTCGACTGTGACAGGGAAGAACACATGTGTTGCTGCAAGATTGAAACAGAGGTACCCTTTCTTAACATCTATTCATTATATTGCACATCGTGCAAATCTGGCCGTGGTTCGTGCATCTAAGAAAGACAGCATGAAATGGTTAGAAGAAATAGAAAACCTTGTGAATGCCATTGCTTGCCACTTTTCTTGTAGTAGTAGAAAAATTACAGGTTTTGTTTGAAAAATATGCATGTGACATTTTAAGGTTGGATAGAATTCAGCAAACTCGTTGGTTGAGTAGGCATTAATGCCATAAGCAAGCTATGTGATGATTTACCTGCTGTTTTGAAGTACACTGAAATGGAATCATATGGTATTTAGAAACAGGTTGCTAATTTCAGCACAATATCTGCCTTTTTTGGCAGACATCCTAGGCGGTCTCACAATATTAAGTAACTTATTCCAAGCTGATTATATTGACATAACATGTGCGCCATAATATGTAATATGGGGCATTCAATTGTACTATGTGACTGAACCAAAAGCAGATTTGAATGCATTTCAACAAGATATAAGAGGATGCCCCATAATTCTGGATTTTGGACCTCCTGAAGGATTTTTAGTGGTTTTGAGGTCCTCTTTACATGAAAATAAGTATAGAGATGCAAAATATCAAGAGACATAGATGGAGCAAATTTAGAGATTGTGATTGCACATCAAAAAAAGTTGTTAAAGCAATTTGTAACTGTTTGCAGACCAAATTTCAATATTCAATATACATCTATTTTGCAATATTTTAACAAATTTAAATATACATCTATTTTGCAATATTTTAGTGCTCTTTCGCCATTAAACTTTCTAAGAAATTCTATTAAAACACGCACATTTGGTGAGAGTAAGTCAACAGATGTTTAGTATACTTTGATCTTATTTTTTAGTTACTGTGTGTATTTTTGTTCAAGCCTTTAAGGTTGATGAATCCAGGCAAATTTCCAGCATTTGGAACATCGGTTTCTAATTTTATTTTGTAAAATCCAGTACATATGAATTTCTAGTTACATCTAAAATATTTTTCGAACCCTGACCAGGGATCGAAAAAGTGGGGATTAGGCTTGAGGATTACCGGTTGGAGTTCTTATTTTCCGATTGATGTTTTTACATGCCGAGAAAAAAATAGTAGCAAAAACGCTTTTACATGCCAGGAAAAAAATAGTAGCAAAAGCAGAGTTTATATATAAAATCCGATATATTTGAACTTTAGCATATAGGAAATCCGGTATATTTGAACTTTAGCATATAGGAAATCCAGTATACTAACATACACAGGCAAATTTTCTGGTTATACCTCAAATATTCTTGGAACCCTGCCTCACACTCAATATTTATTTGGTTGAAGACTTTAGCTTGAAATTATTTCCTGCGTGCTTTATCACTAAAAAATTAATCAGATTGCCTTTGGCCGTAATGGCAAATTAATTTCTGCCAGAGATGCGAACCTGTGCTTTCACGCCACAAGAAAATAACCAACCTGCCATAGGGAAAATCGGGATGGTATGCCTTAAAAGTGGCAAACAGGGTGATAGGCTGATGGATCCATCAATTGATCATCAATGCCACAATCTTTAACACTCAATTTACGATTTTTGTGTTATACTGCTGCTAACTCTCTGTTGTTCCCTTGCTGAAGCTTGATTAGACGATAATAGGCACCATCGGTGTTTTCAACGAGGTCCTCATGAGCACCCTGTTCAATGATTTTACCATCTTGAATCACTGCAATCTTGTCTGCATTTTTTATGGTGGAAAGGCGATGTGCTACCACTATGGTCGTCCTTCCTTTCATTAGCCTGTCAAGAGCGTCCTGCACAATGCGTTCAGATTCTGCATCCAAGGCACTAGTTGCTTCATCCAAAAGAAGAATTGTTGGATTCTTGAGGACTGCACGAGCAATTGCCACTCTCTGCTTCTGGCCACCTGAGAGCTGGGCACCTCTCTCGCCAACTTCTGTTTTATATCCTGCAAGCAATGAGCTCACAAAGTTATGAGCATTGGCTGCTTTTGATGCCTCAATCACTTCACTTTCTGATGCATTTTCTTTACCATAAAGAATATTCTCATATATACTAGTCGCAAATAAAGCAGGCTCCTGCTGGACAAGACCTACATGACGATGAAATGATTTCAGATTTAGCATTCTGATGTCTTTTCCATCCACAAGTATCTTCTCATTTACAGGGTCATAAAACCTCTCCACTAAGCTCATTACAGAGCTCTTTCCTGATCCACTAGCCCCAACTATAGCAAGAGACTGTCCTGAATGCACTTTCAGATTTAAATTCTTGAATACGAGTACATCTGGCCTGGTTGGGTAGTAAAAAACTACTTTTTGAAATTCAAGTTCTCCTTTTATTTGATATACCTGCTCACCCTCAGTGCTATCTGGCTCAATCTTGGTTTGTCGGTCAAGAATCTTAAAAACAGATTTCATGGCATTATTGCTTCTTATAATATCTGGAGTCATAGAAATTGTCTCTGCCACTGCAAAGGATGTCATAACAAGGACAAAAAATGCCTTCATTACATCTCCAAAGTTTGTCACCCCATCTTTTACTAACTTGGCCCCATACCACAGCGTCAAGCCATAAGAAAAATATAGGAGAAGTTGAGACATGCCATATCCTAAGCCTGCTAACTGTCCTCTGATGAAGTTACTTTGCTTTGGCCCATCGAGTTCAGTAGAGAACAAATTTACCAATTTTATCTCAGCATTGAAAGCTGCTACGACACGGATATTGCTAACAGCTTCTCCTGCTAGCGTGGTTGCTTTGTTATGCGCCTTGGCTATGTCCCCAGCAAAACCCTTCACAAACAATTGCTGCAAACCACAAACTATTACTAGAGGCAAACCTAATTTTGTTCTTGAACTCAAAAAATATATAGATTCAGTATGTTATTTATAGGGAATGCAGACAGTAAAAGTATTTTACCTGGACCATGGCAGCAGCAACTAATAAGGGTATAGTTGCAGTTATTACAAAAGCAACCCTCCACTGCACAATGAATGCAATAATAAAAGCTGAGAACAACAGTGTTGTGTTCTGTACAAGTATTGCAACACGGTCTCCCATAGCAGCTCTCACATATGTTGCTCCAGAGGCTAAGCGTGCTGTGATTTGCCCACTGCTATTCTCATCTTGATCAAACCAACTAACCTCATTTCTTAATATAGCTGCAACAGAGACATGTTTAAGCATGCATGCCTTATATCTATCTATTATATTCAAAATTTTATCAGATTCATTCCATTACCTGTAAGCATTTTTTCGCGCATACGCTTGGTGAGATTTTCGCCAGCAATGGCAAAAAAGTAGTGATACACAAAATAGGCCACGAGAGTTCCAGCTCCTATACAGATGAATATAATGGAGTTTTTGGCAAGTTCTTTTTTCATATGATTGAAGTCCGTGTCATAAAACACCTTGATATTTGAGGCAAGGAAATATGCAAAACTCGGATTGACAACACCAGCAAACATGGCTCCGATTGTTCCCACAGTGAAGAAGGGCCACTCTGGTGCATTTAGCCTTAATAATCTCCAGAAGTATGCATTTGACACCTTTTTATCTTCTTGTATATCTCCAACTTCTATAAGATCTGAAGCCGTACTGGATTGACGGCTCAAGAAACTCTTGATCCTACTGAACCTTGCACTCTCAACCGTAGTATCTATACTTGGGCGTTTATCAAAGGAGTCTTTTTTTAACACCCTGCACATAGTCAAACATAACCAAAAAATAAGGAATTGAGCAGGAGAAAACAGAAACTGTCTGTCACAAATGAGATGAAAGAAACCTGGGTTCTTGTGTTCCATATGCTTCTTGGTCGTTTGCCATTGCTTGTAGCCTAACAAGAGCAGCATAAGTCCCATGTTGGCCTTTGGCAATGAGGTCCTCATGTGTACCTAACTCAACAATATTCCCTTGCTGTACAACAGCAATAAGATCTGCATTCCGAATGGTAGATAGACGGTGCGCAACAATGACTGTTGTCCGCCCTATCATGAGGTGATCCAGTGCTTCTTGGACGACATGTTCTGATTCTGCATCCAAAACACTTGTGGCTTCATCAAGAAGAAGAATAGAAGGATCTTTCAGCATGGCCCTTGCTATTGCAACCCTCTGCTTTTGTCCCCCAGAAAGTTGCACGCCACGCTCACCAACCTATATCCGGCAGGACTATGAGCATTTTACCATAAGCTGGAGAGAAGAACCGATGATAACAGGACTTTGAAACATATTGATACTATGTGTCTAAAGCAATATAGAAAGATATTGAGCATAAAATGGAACCTAAATAATGAAACCTGAGTTTTGTACCCATCTGGAAGCTGGCTAATAAAGCTATGTGCATTTGCAGATATTGCAGCCTTTTCAATGTCCTCAATAGTTGCATCCTGCTTGCCGTAAAGTATGTTCTGTTCAAATGTTGTTGCGAACAAAGCTGGTTCCTGATTAACCAGACCCATACGTGTTCTGAGCCAATCTAACTGCAAGGTCCTAATATCATGGTTGTCAAGTAGCACCTTCCCTATATCAAAACATCAATGTATAAGACCCTTTGCTGCAGATATAGACACCAGCATAAAGGATTTCATTTGCACCTGAAGTCGGATCATAGAACCTCTCAATGAGTGAGATAATTGTGCTCTTTCCAGAACCACTACCTCCTACCACTGCCACTGTTTTTCCTGCTGGTATTTGAAGACAAAGGTTCTCAAATATGGCCACATCAGGTCGTGAAGGATAACTGAAAGAGACATTGCAGAATTCAATGTTTCCTTGTACAACAGTTAACACCTTGCCCTTCAATTTATCAACGTTTATTGTAGGCTTATGGTTAATCAGCTGCATGAGTTGATAAGTAGCTACCCTTGCTTTTGAAAATGCCGCAATGCTTGGAGTAGCTTGACCCAAAGACCTTCACAACAATTACCACTAATAATTAAATATGCAAACTTCCATATCATTCTTGATGATCTTATTACTTTTGTGGTTAGAGAGCTTAACATACATGCCAGCAACTATGACGGCGAACATTGACGTAAGAACTTTGCCACCATTGGCATGTCCTTGTCTGATGAGGACGCCTCCATACCACATCAAAAGTGCCCAGCAACAGAAGAGAATTCCATATGTAAATCCTATACCCAAACCTTTGGCAATCCCAGCTTTATAACCCAATTGAAGTGTGGACTTCAATGCTTGCGCATAGCTGCTAATTGTTTTTGTCTCCCCCACAAAAGAATAGACAATCCGTGCTTGTGAAATAGCCTGTCTGCCAAAGTGTTATTGAAATCGTACATGATAAAAGCAAACCTAAGTCTTGCAATTAAATTTCTTAGACTTAAAACCTGTCCTATTGATTTATTTTTCAAAAACCAACTTCGTAAAAGGAGGTAAAAATTTGATGGGCATGTACCTGTTCTGCTATGCTTCCTGCAGTTGCATATGCTGCCTGGCTCTTGGAAGTAACACCGGTGAGTGCATAGGCATACAGACCACCAGAAATCGCAATTACAGGAAGGATGCCAAGTGTTACAACACCTAATCGCCATAACGTTATGAACCCAAGTATGAACCCTCCAACAAATGTCGTCATGAAATGTAAGAATAGACCCATCTGTCACAACCCCTAAAGTCAGCTGATCATGAACATATTTTGCTTAAGCATCGAAAAATCATGCCTTGAGATCAGAGCAATGGGGCAGACAGTAACCTTCTCGCTAATAGCCTCTTGTATAATTAACATGTCGCTAGATATTCTTCCGACCACATCACCTGTCCTTGCCTCTGTATCGAAAAATCCAACATCTTGGTTGAGCATTGCCTCCAGGTATTTAACTCTTAGTCTCGCTGTTTGCCTTTCACCAGTTTGCATCCAACAGGATACCTCTGCTCAAATCCCACAAATAAAAACATTAATGAATGAAATGGTTGCCAAATACAGCCTGATCCAGTCCTTAGCATTACAAAATCAACTTAGTTCTGCACCTGCCCACGATGCCACCAAGCTGGCGAGGCCCAGATAGACGAGAAAAATAGCTTTCTGCAGAAGCAAAATGAGTTGTATTCAATTGAAAAGCGATTAAGTTTAACTTTAATTTATCCATGCATTTGGTGGTACCTGGGATACTTGGCGATACATTTCATGGGAATCGTTTATCAAGCTACCTAAGCTGTTAATCAAACTTCCAAAGACGAGAAAGAAAGCAGGCATTATCAATCCATGGGCTATGGCTCCCAGGGTCCCAACGAACATGAGAATCCAATCTTTGATATCTGCATATGCAAAAAGCTTGTGAATTGGAACAGCTTCCTTCTTGCTTTCATCCTGCTGCTTGTCTGCCCCAGCATCTTGCAGCCCATTTTCAGCTTCAGTTTCTCCCTTAGCTTCTGATTTCTCCATGCAATTTTCTGTGGCTGCTTCTGCTCAATTTTGTTGCATGATTACATGAAGAAGAGACCTGAAGAAATGAGTTATTATGTTGGTGATAAAAGAAAATAAAGCGTTGACTCAGACTGTGCCCCACAGAAGTAACGAGGGAAATTTCGCAGAGTAAACGTACTTCGCAAGATACCCATTTTTGTTTTTTGTCATTCAAGACCAATCCAACGTTGTTGCTGAATTCATTCAGAGAACAGTCGACAAGACAGACGGTATTCAACGCCATAGCCAGCACCATAAGCGCCAAAATAGGACTTTTTACAAATGTACGTGGATGAATTAGGGCCGCATCAGCGCCAACTTGGATGCTCTATCTATGACGTAAAAATACTATTTATTTATAGTTGCTCAATAGAACGTGTTGTTATGTATTATTCCCAGTTCAATACATAGTTTTTACTTAATATCGATTCATCACCGCCATCATTATTGCCATCATTTTCTATTGTCTACATGAGGCAACATGGGATCACATACTTCACATTGTACTAATAGAAAATGGACATAAATGGACATGAGCAAGCTCTGTCGTGACGAAACAGACAAACTGACTGGTTAGGGGCGAGCCATCTACTTGTCATGAAACAATGAGATCATGCCATTTTCTTACATAAAGGTAGAGAGGGCATTATTGGCCCCTCCATGTTAGATCCAAGTCCGCTACATGCCTCAATTGTTACAAAAACAAATCCTGTAACCGTCAACAAGACTATTACTGATTTAAATATGTGCTGGAAAGATATGCACTTTTCTTTGCCCTCTCTACCTTTATGGCATGCATATATGGGATGTTTACATCTTTTATTGCCGTCCATTGATAGGGAGAATATTCCCTCGCTTGTGCTAGATGAAGGGCCTAGGATTTTTTTGGTCTTTCACCCCAACGACACTTCCAATGGTGCAAATTAAACCAACAAGGGCCAACGGATCGACATTTATATCATATCATTCTCAACACATTTATGGCCCAGAGGTTTGAGATGCCGCCAACACAAATCCGGCAGAAGCAACCAAAGCAACAAAATCGACTTTGCCCAAGCAGGCCAGATTTTATATGGCGCATCTGAACTCACCGAGCCAGGAATCCCCTAATCTCTTAGACCATAAAGAGCAGAGAACAACAAAGCATGGTTTGGAGGATTCGAACCTCCAGGCCAATTCGGCCTCACCAGAAGTCACAAAGAAGAATGAATAAATCTACAAAATTAAGAAATCAACAAAAAACTTCGCTTTAGGACTTCGAATCTCATATCTGCAGGAAGTTGCAAAGGCAAAAAGAGGGCCAGCAGTGGCGGCGGTTGTGGATCTTTCAGGGGATTCAGCAGCCTGCAGCCTCTCTGATTCCTTGACTCAGGTACAAGCTATTTCAAAGCTTTCTAGTGTTCCCGGGATTAGTAGAGCAGAAGTTTGCCATTTGGCGGGACTTCTTAGGTGTTGTAGATGGTGATGGTCGGTTTGTACAGCAGTAGAGTTGCAGTTTTTCTGTGTTTGTTGTGGAGTGTCGAGGTATCGCTGTCTCTTTGGGGCAGTTCTCCTTCCTCCTCACTTTCTTTGTAACATTACCATTCTTTTAATATATTGATGACACAGTTCTTCAAAAAAAAAAAAAAGAGGGCCAGCAGTGTCGCCATAGCCAGACACATGGTTACTTTGCGCAAGAAACTCTTCAATGACTTATCGCCAGATTGGGGCTTTTGTTGCATTACCTTCTGCCAATCCCTATTCTTAACCTGTGATTCTCCCGGATGTGTTCAACTACCCTAAAATCTAGCCTTCATAAGCTGTCTACCAAGCCGATGTCGCCGCTGAAGCCCATCCCTATTTTTCGGCCTCAAAGCAAGGAAACGAGCATGTGATCCAAGGACAATCAACTAAAGAGAAACAGAAGAAAACAACAGGGAATGTCCTATGCGATCCATGCCGCGACCTGTGCTCCAGCACAGGTAGAGATAATGACCGTTATTTTCGGCATGCCATGCCATGTGTCCCTGTGCCAAACGTTCCCACTTTTGAAATAGTATTTCCTTTCTCGAACCATTGCATTAAGAACCCCTTATCCTAGCCTCAAATAAAATTGTGCATCCACACCCAACAAGCAGCTCAAACCCAGCAAAAACTACGGTTCTGCATACAATACAATAGGGGAATCATATTCCCAACCACTACGACACGCCAACAAATTTGTTGGTGGGTGTAGGCATGTATTTCTAATATATTCAGTGTCATTTTCTGTTTGATAAATATTTGTTTGAAGGAATTTGTTTCCTTGTGCTGAAACGTATGTGCAAACAAAATTTTAAAATTTTAGGGGAAGAAACAAAATTTGTTATATGCACTTATCGTGCATTTATGACGGCTATGGCGGCTAGAAGAATACAGTGACCCAATATCCTTGCACAGCCTTTTCCCCTGTTTCGTGCTCTACCTCTGAATGAAACTTGTTAAGAAGCAAGTTATAAGTCTCAAATAGGTTATTTGGGGCGATGCCATAGCAGAGCTTGATTCTACTCTGTTTCGCATGCGAAATAAGGCACCGTTTTTGTTTGCAGAAGTGCCTGCTTGGCCTGGCCCTAGCCGAGCCCAATAAATACTTTCAACAGCTACATTGTTCAATATGTAGCATAATGACAGGGGGTTTTTTTTGTGTTTTTGTACACTTTTCACAAAGGTTTTCCTAAGATTTCATGGCGTATTCGAATCGATGTACTAATGCGTACATCTAGAGTGCACCATTTCTTAGTCGTTGATTTAGCTATTTTTTTTTCAATGGTCCAACATCCAAGGGCTCACAACAAAAGCCCTCTTTTTATTTTAGGGGCCTGAACATGCAAGCATCGAAAAAACCATTTTAGGGTTTTATTCCTTCTTCGATTCTATTTTCTTTTTGCAGGGATCGGCAGGTGAAGGCAAAGGATGAACTCCTTAGTCAGACGAGAGGTTGGGTCTGGTGGGTGTATGAAATCAAAGCCAGTTTCAACAGCCAGTTTGTGCAGGTAGTAGCAGAAAGAGATTTCGGGATGTTTGTTTTAGATGCTCGTGCTCTTGGTAAAGGTCGGGCCTGTATATAAGGGCAGTTGAGGACATGCACCTTCGGACCCCGACCTCTGCTACAGTAACTTCTGAACGCTACAGTAACTTGTGGACGGGCTACATGATTTCCGACCTTGTTCGATCCAAGGGGTAGAAGCAGTTCGATCCAAGGGGTAGGTCAGTTCCCCCTTTCTATTTTCAATTTCAGGTGTATTTCTGCTGATAAGAGCCAGGTCATTGGGGTTAACTCGATCTGCCTTCTCCCGTCTCTTCCGAATGTATTAATTAGCTTCTTCTTAAAAATTTGTTGAAAAAAGAAAGGAAATATAAGCAAGGAAATGGAGCAATCCCCTGCCTGGGCTTCCAAAATCATAGTCTGCATTGTAAAGTATGCCGCAGATGCAACGGCAGAACAACAACGCAACGCAACAGAACAGCAACGCAAGTGTCTGATCTTGAATTGAATGGCATGGCATGGCATGGCATGGCATGGCATGCAGTATCTGGGATGGCAGTGAGTGCACAGGCCGAAGTTCTGGTGGGAATGGGTCTACTTGCTGGATCAACTGTTATGTTGCTTACTCTTCTCTGGGGTAGCTCTCTGCTTGTTGGCCGTTGTGGCCTTCAAGATGGCAAAGCAAAGGATTGCACATTGACAAGGAAATTTGACATTTTTAGTAAGAATTCTCTCTGAGCTAATTTTGCAGGCAGACACTAACGTAACCAACTATCCAGGTACTGGAGTTTTGACAGATCCGCAAACAAGAGTGGCAGCTTGGATTATGATTGTCACTGTTATACCCTACTTATTCGCTCAGATTCCACACACATTTCATAAGAGTCAATTGGGACACATATTTGATATTATAAGCTGTGCTTTGGCATTCATTGGACTCTTGGTTTACTGCTCTTACCAGGTGCTCCATCAACCTTGATTTTCATTTCTTCAAGTAGCCGCTTCTCTCTTTACCTTATTCATCTTCGTAGTGTTTTGCATGAAGTCGCTGAAAATTACACTTTCGTAGAGTCTGGATTATAGGCACTGTCTTTTCAGCTATAAATCAGTCAGGTTGTGGTCTTGCATAGTTGTTTGATCATCTTCTATGTCAGGTATTCTCACCTTGGATTCAAGAAAGGAGAATATACTTTGCCAAAGAACACCTTAGGAGGACTCACATTCTGCACAGAGTTTCAGAGTATTCCCATGAAAAATTGGGCAGTCTGCTACTAGCAGATAGAAGAACTCCTAATACAGCCGTTTTTTCAAAGTAAGTGCTTGTTTATCTGCACCAATGCAAAGATAAGAAAAACGGATCATTCTTGTTGTCTCAAGTCTAGACTTCTCATGCATCCCTTGCTTCATACGTAATCTTTGAAGCCTTTGACATAGACAAAAACGGACCCTTTCCAAAAGTGAGCTGAAATCGCCAGGCCGAAGTCCGGGAATATGTACCCACACAAATATACTTGAAGAAGATGAACTCCAAGTCCGGTTAAGAGACTTTGATATTTCGAATGATGGATTGATTCAAAAAAATGTGAATTCATTAACAGCATGTCAAAATGGGTGAAGGCAACTGGGTTTGATCTATTAGGAAACTTGCAGATTATGCCTATTATCTTATGTAGCACTATATTCAACTCATATCATGATGGATTTTTAAACTGCATCCGGCTATAAGCCATCGCTCCATCCAGGAATTTCATGCACATGAATTACGTGCTGAACTATTTTAAAGATTGCAGTTGCTCTTCATAACATTGTGATGAAGAGACAAATTATGCTTTTATGCCATTCATATACAGGATACAATGCTGTGGTGAAGAATCAAATTATATATCTATACCATTTAGCAGTTAAATGCTGTGGTGAAGCGTATGTAATTAAATTACAGTATGCTATAACATTATAGTTTCTCAGGTTTCATATCAACATTATAGTTTCTCAGGTTTCATATTATGCTTTTTTTAGGGCCCGAAGGGCCCAAAAAATTTTTTAGTATCACAACCAACACATAACAACCATTAACATTAATTAACCAACCATTGGGTCCAACATATTTTTGTTAAAATCCCCCTTAAACCCCCTTTGGTTTGGGTGCATATTCACACGGGGGGTGACGTAGGGCAGCGAGAGCCCTTATAATTATATTTTGCACGTACAAAATCAACACCATATAGTATTTTGCTTGAAATCTTATGGTATTTTACAAATGTTATTATACAGTATAACAAATTTTTTATTTGCATACCCCACAAACGAGGAACTTTACATACGGTGTAGATTAAGGAATAAGGGGTGAATATGCCTATCCAACAGCTCTCGTTGCTCTCGTTGCATAATAACAGGGGGTTTTCTTTGTGTTTTTGTACGCTTTTCACTAAGGTTTTCCTATGGTTTCGTGATGTATTCAAATGGATGTACTAATGCGTACATCTAGAGTGCACCATTTCTGAGCCATTGATTTTAGCCTTTTTTTTCCAATGGTCAACAACCAATGGCTCACAACAAAAGCCCTTTTTTTGTGCGTGTGGTGCATAATGGTCAACAACCAATGGCTCACAACAAAAGCCCTTTTTTTGTGTGTGTGGTGCATAATGGGCACATGAAGGGCTTGAAGGGCGCATGTAGTGCAGTTTCCCTGCCGGCAACTCATTTCTTATCATAACTTTTGATCCAGACCTCTGTTTGAGATGATTTTTATTGCGTTGGAAAGCTCTCTCCAAGATCTTTTTGATAGTGTATGATATGGATATGTTTAGTTAAGTTATCTATGCTAAAACAACAATTTTTTGGCCTGGTTTGGTAGGCTTTCACATCCTACCAGCTGATTAATACAGGATTGCGCTATTGGATATTGTTTTATGGCTCATTCCGAATGAAGCTTGCAAAAAACTACCATGCATTTTTAGATTTTGAGGCAGTTATTAAGCAAATTTCAAGGCTTCTAGATCCTTGTGCTAACAAGCAGAAAAGTTTTCCACTTTGGTTTCTCACCACAAGAATCCATGGAGGCCAAAGGCTGCTGTTAAATTCCAGTTGAAAAATGTTTGTGTATGGGTGTTTCAAACTTTATGACTTTCAGAATAATGGGATCAATCTGCTCTATCTTTATGGTAACTTTTACTTATGTTCTATTTGTTTTATTTTGATGAAATTCAAAAGCTACAGGTGCTGAAAGCCTCAAATGAATTCTAGTTTTTTTCTGGTTTGAATTCTAAAATTTTTGTCACACCGGGGAAGAGGGGGACGTCCCTAAGGCCCCGAAGGGCCAGAAATTTTTTTTTGCAACACAAACCATTAACATCCAACATATAAGAAATAAATCCCCCAACACATAACAACCAACACATAACAACTAACACATAACAACCATTGACATTAACAACCAACACATAACTACCATTGACATTAGTTAACATAACCATTGGGTCCAACACATTTAAATTAAAATCCCCCTTAAACCCCCTTTGGTTTGGGTGCATATTCACACGGGGGGTGACGTAGGGCAGCGAGAGCCCTCATAATTGTATTTTGCACGTACAAAATCAACACCATTAACAATACATGTACAAAATTAACACCATTAAGTATATTCTCTCAAATCTTATAGTATTTTGCAAACTTTAATATACAGTATACAGAAACTTGTACATGCATACCCCACAAACGAGGATCGCTATGTACGGTCCAGATCTTGGAATAAAGGGTAAATATGCCCATCCGACAGCTCTCGCTGCCCTACGTAACCCCCCGTGTGAATATGCACCCAAACCAAAGGGGGTTTAAGGGGGATTTTAATTTAAATGTGTCAAATGCGATGGTTTGTGTTAATAATATTAATGGTAGTTGTGTGTTAATGGTTTGTGTTAACTAAAAAAAATTTTGGCCCCTTTGGGGCCTTAAGGATGGTGTAGGGGTGCATGTAATATTGTGCATGGGTTTCCTTAGTGCATGTAATATTGTGCGTATAATATCTGTGCATGGAGATTCCTTAGTGCATATGAATCATAATAGAAAATGGTAATGGATATGGTAATGGGTTTTCTTAATGGTAATATTAAGTGTGATGATATAATACCATGTAACACAAATGATTGGGGTGCTATAAAAGAGACCAACATGAAAAGATGCTTGAACTTTTCTTTAGAGCATTTATATTTCATAATAATAAATGGAAGGGTGTTAAGTCTTGAAACTTAGTACTTCACAATCTTTTGAACCAAAAATCTACATTTTTCCACATACTGGACGTGATACTTTCCTATGTTTGGCCAAAACATATTCTATCTCACCAAATCAAGATTGTTAAATATTGGTGTGATGTGAACTAAACCATCTGAATATTTCAGCATTTAAACTCTCCACAATTCCTAGTTGTAGATGATAAGAAAATTAAAATAACTATAAGTAGAGCAGTTCAAAAAAAGCCTGCCCACCACTTGATGTTCATGTCCAACATGGATATGCAGCCTTCAAAAATTAGAAAAAATTAGAAGGCCACAGACTGAAAATCCCGTCTACTTACTTCCATTTTTAAGCAATTTAGACCACTTCGATTTGCCAGAATACTTTAGCATACAAAGAATACTTTAGCATTAACGTATTTTGAGCAGCACATTTGCAAAAACTTTCCAGTGTCCAAAACATCAGCCCTAGTGTCACCCATTTCAACCCTATTAGCTACTTCTGGTGTGTAAAAGTCATTTGGCGACATCCTCTCAGGAGAATCGTTACTGCTGGAAGCAAGGTATTGACTAGCAGCTTGGTTTTGTACATTGAAGGCATCAATAGTTTTTGACGATGAATGTACATGTGACGTACCTCTAAGATGCATTGCTCCTTGCACAGTACTCATAGAAAATGATGAAGCAGACGAGGCTGAACATGAAATGGTGTTAGGAATAAACTGGTCTTTCCTGTCACATCGCATTACAATAATATCAGGAGAAATTTTTCGAATGCCATTTTGACCTATTCCTACTATTGCAATTAGGAGTTTCAAGTCATACAACTTAAACAAAAGTACAATAGACATACTTCCAAAATCAGCCAATCCATGCTGGGACAAATCAGGAGACTTTGATTTGACAGACTGGCCTGGACTAGGTGACTCTGAAGCAGTTTTTCTCGATGACTTCCCAGAACATCGTAAGAAATCTCGAAGAATCATTGTTTTACCTGCATCCTCACAGGCAACTGCAGTTGTGTATTTTCTCAACTTACCCCCTGGTGGTCCACCAAAAACCTCAGTATCATCAGATGGTGGATAAAAAACAGGTAAGTTAGCTCTGAAGGTCTGGAGGACGTTTTGACGATTGGGGTTCGAAAAACATCATCATGAAGTGATCCTGCAGATTGCTGACCACCATCATACATTGCAGATTGCAGATTGCAGATTGCAGTACCTGGGAGGGCCTCCCAAAACATCATCATACACCCTAATTCCTTGTGGAGCTCTGCCTCCACTACAAACCGGACTGTTAGTTCCAGATGGTCTACAAGAATTGCAACAAGAACTTTTGATCCTCACACCAGATGTAAAAGAATGTTTTGACCCACTTACTGCTCCATTGGAAATAAAAGAACCTACCCCGGCTTTACTTCCCCCCTAAAACCCCCGTGTGAATCAGAGGATGTTGCTGTATCTCCTGCACACTGCAAGCAAAGATGTCCACATAGCAGCATCAGTTTTAACATTCTGAAGTAAATTCTTTGACTCCTTAGCTTTCACATTCAGAAGTAATTCCTCTGCCTCCTTCAAAAGGCCTGCACTGCCAAGGAGCTCCACCGTGTAAAAACCCTGCAGGGTTGTATTGCTTTCGATTCTTGCCTTCTTTCTTCCTAACCCTAAAATAACCCTAAAACATGACGGCACGATGCTTGCATGCAAAACTCTGAAAATGGCAACTAAAATAAAAAGAGGGCTTTTGTTGTGAGCCCTTGGATATTGGACCATTGAAAAAAAAAGGCTAAATCAACGACTAAGAAATGGTGCACTCTAGATGTACGCATTAGTATATCTATTCAAATACGCCATGAAATCTTAGAAAAACCTTTGTGAAAAGCATACAAAAACACAAAAAAAACCCCTGTCATTATACTACATATTAGTATTCCGCTTGAAATCTTATAGTATTTTGCGAATCTTGTTATACAGTATAGCAAATTTTGTACTTGCATACCCCACAAACGAGGAACTTTACGTACGGTGTAGATTAAGGAATAAGGGGTGAATATGCCTATCCAACAGCTCTCGTTGCCCGGAGTCACCCCCCGTGTGAATATGCACCCAAACCAAAGGGGGTTTAAGGGGGATTTTAATTTAAATGTGTTGGACTCAATGGTTATGTTAATGTCAATGGTAGTTATGTGTTGGTTGTTAATGTCAATGGTTGTTATGTGTTAGTTGTTATGTGTTGGTTGTTATGTGTTGGGGGATTTAATTTTTATATGTTGGATGTTAATGGTTTGTGTGGCAGAAATCCTAACAGAGTGGAGGATATAGAATCAGCAAGGATGTCCCGAAGCTTTTGTGCATACGCCTTGGAAAAGATCTTATAATCAAAAAATAACAAGGTAATTGGGCGCCAATCTGAAATTGATAAAGGCTCCTTACACTTGGGAATGAGAGAAATGCATCCTGAGTTATTAATTTTGTCTAGACGCCTCTGCCGCTTGAAATCTAGAACGGCATTGTACACATCATCACCAACCCAGTCTTAGGACTTTTGAAAGGACTCCACGGGAATACCGTCAACTGCATGACATTTTCCTCCCTTCAAAAAGAAGGTGGCATTTTTCAGATCATTCATCATAATCTCTGCTTCTAAACGAGCCCTTTGCTCTTTAGATACAATAAGATACCTTAGCAAGTAATGCTTCTTGAAAGTTTTGTTGGAAGGGAAGGCATTGAGAAGCAAAGAAAGAAGAATAGTGGCCATGCAGAAAGAGCTTAAGTCGCTCAGAATCAGAAATGAGAGGCCCATCTTTAACTTGGAGAGACACCATTGCATTTGCAACTCTGAAAAAGAAGCCTGTGCAGCAATCCCCCTCTACCATTGCACGACCGCTTTGACTCGAGCGTGATGAATTTGCTCAGCTTCCATCCGTCTAATTTCTAGCAAGAATTTGCTTCTCCTCTTGGGTATTTGATGGTACAACTGATCTACAAGTCACAGAGCAATAAGAATTCCTCGATTAATAGCGACTCGTTGATGGCCCCAATTCTTAGCAAAGGGCTTTACATCAGCCAAGGCATCAATAATCCTAGCCATTCCTTTATTTCTCACAAAGGAAGAGGTCCAGACTTGTATGCATCCATTCTTAAACTCCTCATCCTTCAAGAGTGAAATTTTTCAATTTGAAGTAAGTCTTGGTCCTGCTATGCACCACATCCTGAGAGCAAGAGAAAAACTGTGGATTGTGATCCGAAATAGAGCTGTCAAGCATTTTTTGCATGAGAAATTACGCAAACAACCTTGTTGTTATGCTGTTGTCTTGCTGCTCTCATGATTCTCTATCTTTGAGAACTTCTTGTATAATACTCTCAACCCTTTAGATTCCCTTACTTTGCCCAACCAAGATGTTGATTTGTCCATTTGGAGGCCTTTGTTTTCACTTTTTAGTTCTCAACTAACGGATGATTCTGCCATTTGATTCAATCTTGTTACTGTGTTCTCAAGACTCTGGTTTTTAAGGTGCAGCAAGCCCAGTTTGCATTTAAGGATTGGAGTGGTGACATCACTCCATTTTGCAAGATTACCAGAAAAATCAAGCATTTGCTCCCTTTTTCTATCTTCTCTCTGCTAAAAAATCATCAGAAAAACTCATGTCTTTTTCTATTTCCCTTGTTTTATCAAAATTATGTGCATTTGCATATTCAAAAACAATTCTGTCTCAGAGGCAGCACATCCGGGAGAAAAGCTATAAAAGTTTCAATGCATATGCATTTATTGGGGAAGGACGTTTCTGCTCAGGATGTCAAAGAAGCTTTCTTGTTCTCATATTTTATAGAGGGCCAGCATTTTGGCTAGCCCCCGATCCCATTATCAAGGGTCCTGTAGCAGCACAAAGGCTCATTTGCACACATTGTTTCTGTACAAATATCAATCAGAGAGCAACACAAATATTCCTTTATGATGTTTAAGAGGGTCTGCATTCTGCAAACTACAATCTCTGCTAAAATTATTCCTAACACATCAGGTCTACAGAGTTTGGGTCATTCTCAGCACATGTCCTGCAAAGAAGCAGATATTTTTCGAAATTCAAATGGAATACATCAGGTTTCATAAAGTTCACATCAGAACCTACATCCAAGTCTGGTTAGATGGAGCACACAGATTTATTTACAAGTATAGCTGGCCTTCAAAGGGCGTTCTCTTTCCTAGTTTGATGCAACCATTACCCTGTATCAGCCAAGTACCTGCAATACAAACCAAGAAGCAGAGAAAAATTTAACACAGTTCGAAGCAGACTCCAGAGGAGTGGCTCAGCAGTTTGCTCCATGCTTTAGGCCCTTGCCACCGACTCTTCACACTTCTATTTTGGTAAAATTTTACTGCCTTATCAGATCTGTTTCTATCATCAGCCTTTGTTATCTTTAGGAAGTCTGGCAGTGTTGAGAGCAGGCATAGATCACCGCCTCTGTCTCTTAAAAATTTTGGGGCCCATGTTCATGCTGTTGAAGAAATTTTAGTTGATAATGGGTCACACCATGGGCCACGCTGGCTTTGCTCACGGGCCACGCTACACACTTTTTTGGTCACGCTCACGGGCTCATGCCCGCTTGGCTCCACCATGTTCGATCTCACGTTGGCTGCTCTCATGGTCACGCTCATGGCTCACGCCCTGACAAAAATATAGTCACGCTACCTTCTCCAGATTCACGCTACAGTCACGCTTTTCCAAGCTTTTTTTTATATGGCTGATAATGGGGGATGCCTTCATGGTGCTTACTTTTTGAAGACCCCTATAATTATTTTTAAGTGAAATTTTAACAAGGGCCACAACGTCTGAAGAGAGTGTGGCAACATCATTGTAGGGGATGGTTCACAAGACAGTCCATAGACTATCAACACATTATAGATATGTCGGATATCGCGGAGCAAGAGCTCCATTTGAATGAGCGCTTTGCTGCCTCTCTGTGGGATGTGCCCACTCTTGCAAAGCCCAAAACAGAGCACTACCACACGCAGGTCAATCCATCGCTTGAACACGGCCCCCACCAGTATCTGAAGGCACACATCTCTACCAAGAAACGGAGAGATATAGCTGCAATAAGGACAGGGTCCCACCATCTCAGAATTGAGACAGGCCGCTGGGGTACGGTTGGCGGGCAGGGAATCCCCCGGCATAAGAGATTATGCCAGTGCTGTCACATGCAGATAGTAGAAGATGAACACCATGCTCTACAGGAATGCCCAGCATATGCACACATCCGAGCAGCTCATGCCGATCTCAGATGCTCTGAGATAGCAATTCATCAACTGCTGGCTTTGCCAATGGTGGCACGTCTCGCGTCCTACACTCTGCAAGTCTCCACCATCAGGGAGTCCCTCACAGCATAGGGAATTTGAGCGCCCAGATAGGGCCTCTCAACGCCTACTACAAGTGGTTTTCCTCCCACATGGGGGTTTTTCCATCCCAGTGGTAGAGACACATTGTACAGGAAATTTTCCACTACATTGTATCACCGTCTTATAGGCCAGTTGGCCTCCATGGACGTTAAAATATACTTCCTTCCTTCCTTCTTTACAAATTGACTTACCCATGATATAAGGGGATGGTCCTTATGTTTTTTTTTTTGCTCAATTCCTATGATCTGCGCTCAGCATCGACATTCTTACATGTCTTATTCGTCATCAAGGCATTCATGAAGACATTTTTTAGCAGGAAAACCCAACCATTACCATCATTTACACCCTTAATTTTTTGGCACCATATTGTAAATGGCAGACTTCTCTTATAAAAGTCTGTACATATTTTCGTGTTAAAAACTTTTATGGGGGAGGCAGTGTTAACCACCTAGTGGTTAACATTGTGCACATGTTAGGTGTCAGTGGTGCCAGACTACATTTGACATGTTTAGGTCGGCATAAATGTACGTCTTGGATTTAGCTAGATGTAGGGCTCAGATTTGCAGTCTACACTATATTAGACCAGAGCCTCTTTATGTATTCAGGTTTGGTCTCAAATTTGGAGAGCCTCATTTGGAGTACATTTTCCGTATTCTTTGTGCATATTTGTCTCTTTCTTGTTTTATAATCTTGAGCATGCCAGGCTTGTAGCATCCGGCGGTCATGGACTACCGCTGCAAGAACTATGCTAAGAACTCAAAATTCACTAGCCTTAAGTTCCCTGAAATAGGCCAATATCCATCGAACAAAATAACTTGTTTTCATTCAACACCTTACATGCTCAGGAAATCATAAGCTGGTGCCAAGGGTATTTCTCTCTAATTTCTTTTAATCTAAGAAAATCACAAAGTGATACCAGATAAGGAATGAGTAGTACAGATCTTGACATGCTAGAGTTATGTGATGAGGCATTTTAAGTAGCAACTGAGCTACTTTAGCTGCAACTTAACAAAAGGTGATGATAAGCTAAGTGAGCTTTAAATTCTCGCTTGAACACTCTGTTTAAAGAAATGATAAATCTTAAAAATGGCAAATATTAAAACATACAGTTGTTGTAGCATTAGGACCATAGGTCTGAAGAGAGTTTATTCTGAAACCCAGAAAATCTTCATTATGAAGAGCCGAAACAATACAATAAACAAGGTGACCTAGCAAATGCACTAATAGCCTGTAACGCGATTGCAGATTCCTTTTTCAAAAATGTAAAAAAGTGGCATTTTAGAGTTTTTCTTCCCAAAAGATATCCATAAAATCATTTAACAATACAAAAACAAGCATTTTTTAGAATATAATAGAATGTATTTTTATCGTCCATGGAGAGCAATTGGCCTATAGGACCCAAACAAATAGTACATTTCACAATCTGAAAACAAGCATTTTTGAGGGAAAATAATCAGTAGTACACAATAAAAAGAAATGATAACATTAAATGAAAAAAAAAAACTTGATTTCTTATTTTTTCCTACAAAATACATGACTTTAATTGGTGTTCCAAAAATGGTTTAATGTGTTGCAAATTAGAACCAAGAAAGAAACACTAACTTGGCAGTACCAAACAATCGCTTGAAAAAAAAAGGGGGGGTAAGAAACGCACACCATAATAAACACGTGTTTTTGATATTTTTGGGTAACTAATGCATCGCCTATTTTGAAACTGACAAAGAGGTTAGTATATAAATTCAAATGCAGTATTGAATATGCTTTGAAACTAGCGCAAAGTTATTCAAGGAAACACTGTTTTGTTTGTTCATAGGAATAGTTAATAAACTAAACCAAAGCAATCTAGGAATTTTAATGTTGCTCTCTTGTAGCTCGTACCCCATAGCTACAAGCTACCATAGAAAAACATTCACTAGACATGCAATTAGAGAAGCAATAAAGATTCTGAGTTGAGAATGTTATATGGTCATCTTGCCTTGCCATTCTATCAATATTAGAGGAGGGAAAAACAGGTCAAACTATCCATGCACACAGGACCAAAACCTTGGGTTTTGCCTATGCGCGCATAGGAAAAGAGAGTTTTTTTTTTACAGTTTGTCTATGCGTGCATAGGAAGAGAGAGATTTTTTGTTTACCGTTTGTCTATGCACGCATAGGGGGGGGGGAAAGAGTTTTTTTTTTTTTTTTTTTTTTTTGGGCTTAAAGCTATTTACTCAGTGCTCCTCGAATAAAAATCTGGGGGAACAAAGTGATCTTTAAACTATCCATTGTATTGACTGTGTGGTAAGCTTTAGGGTGTAATCCAACCATGATTGACCTGTACAAGGGGAATTTGTTTCAATCTAAAGGTCTTTGACCATATATCCTTTTTTCTCTGTGAACATTGGCATTTTGGGGTGGTATCCTGGGGCTTTATATTATGCAGTTCTAAGTTTAGTCTCTAAAGAACCTTTGGATGTTGGGTACACCACATTTTGCTCATATATTAAGTCATTCAATGCTTTATCTTTATTCTATTTGATGTGTAATGGTTGAGATTACCATGGTGACATAAATAATGTATTTTAATTTGGAGCATACAACCCTTTATAGTAAAAGGGTTGTCGTTTTTTCTAACTCCATAAAACCTTGGTCCACTGCTAGTTTAACCTAGTTCTGCATAGAATAGACCGGGGAAGCGTGAGACCTGTTCACCGGAGTACTCAGTACATGCTCTGCCTGGTAAGGATATGGCAGTTGATCCGCCATGAACCTCTTGCACAAGGTACTGGGGGGATTTTTTCCTGTGAAGTAAATATATGGCGGTTGCTTTGTTGAAAACTTCTGGCACAAGGCAAGTTCTTTTATACCACAAAAATTCTTGGTTTTCCTGAAAAGCATGGTTGCCGGTAGCCCTGGATGATATTCACATGCTTCATGATGATGCACCATATATTCCACATACCTTAGTTTTTAATTTTTTCCCACCAAGAACTTTAGGTCTTTTTAAGACATGTATGGATATGAGTATGACTTCGGATGGACCTTCCGGTCGATTCATTTCGATTGCCATTTGATTGAAGACGAACTATTATATTCTTCCATTCAAGATTTGTCTGAGATAATGGAGGAGATGCATGGCAGCAATGCAAATGGGCAAAAACGCCCTCTACAAGATGAGCAAGGATACAATTCTAACAGGGGTAATACTCACTGGGCTAAGCAAGTCAGGGCTGGAAATAAACAGGGGGGATCCTCCTCAATGGGTCATACCAACAACCAGACATCAGACAATGAGTCTGATTACTCACATAGCGCACTCGGTTGTGGGTGCGCCGCAGATATGTGTAGGTATTCGGGCGGATGAAGTGTTACCTCAGAGTCTTGTGGTTAAGAGTGGTGATTATTATTCTTACTTCCAGTTGGACTTGCTCAATGGGGGAGAGCTTTTGGCAATGTTTCCATCGCTTAAGCAGTTTCACCAGCATAATCCGCATTCAGCACCCAAGCAGGCAGAGCAAATAGTGATTGGGCCGCCTTCATCTTCTGCACTTGTTCCCCCTGTGTTGAAGGCTGTGGAGCAGGTGGGCAGTCCGTAGACACAACCCCTAACCTTCCTCTCGTATGGTGCATCCCGAGGTATGTAGGAGACTTGCACGTTGAAGAGTTGCAGCCAGAAAAGGGAAGGGTGGCAACAAAGTTGTTTCTAGGAGGCGAGCGCCAGTGAGAGCTCCTCAAGAGGGTCATTTAGCTCATCCGCGACCCCCAATCGTGGCTGGCCCCCCTCCTCAAGTGGATCGAATGGTGATTGATCAGGTAGTCCAGAACTTTTCTTCCTGGGCTGATCGTGTGGAGGCATGTGAGGCTTTGCAAGGGGATCCTGACCCCTTGGTGCACAAGGACCCACATGGATAAGAAAATTCTATCCTGGAATGTGAGAGGCATCAAATCCTCTCCGAATAAGCGAGCACGTCTCGCCATGGCTGTGAAGAATCTTAATCCAGATATCTTGTGTTTGCAGGAGCATAAATGTGCCAGGGGTGACATTAACAACCTAATGAATATCTTGGGTAATCAGTATGTAGCGGCATCTGCTACAACAGGCAGGGCTAGGGGAGGTACTTTGATTTGTTGGAAAATGGGTGTACATGTAACCTTTTCAGCCACAGATAGCCACGGCCAGTGGGCAGTGATTAAATGGAAGGAGGGCCAGTCTGAGTGGGGCTTAGTAAATGTGTATGCTCCAATTGGGGCCACTCGGAGAGGTTGTTTATGGGCACAAGCACTAAAATAAGCTCCAATCCTTTGGTATGGGTTCTACATGGTTTGTCCTGGGTGACTTTAACATGGTGGAGGTCCCAGAGGACAGGCATGGTATTGGTTCAGATATTGTACAGGGTTTTGAGCGCGACCAATGGCTTAGGCTTGTGCAGGAGTGGGGTTTGACTGAGCTTCCCGGGGATCGGAGTTATACTTGGTGCAATAATTGGCTGGGGCATGGTAGGGCATACTCTAGGCTGGATAGAGTTTATGGCACTCCAAAGCCAGCTTTTGGATTATGCTCCAGCCTTCACTAGGGTGAATGTTCTCGCCACCTCTGCCTCCTCGATCATACTCCCTCGGATCATTCAAATGGCTTTCATGACCACCCACCGCGGCCTCTCAGGACAGTTTTTAAGCTTAACACAACCTTTCTTCAGGATCCAGAGTTCACAGCCGGCTGTAAGCTCATTTGGCAGCAGATATTCAGTCAGGACAGTGGAATGAGTGCAATGGTTACAGCATTGGCTAGGGTAAAACAGCTTCTTGAAAAGAATGGGGAGGCAAAAGGCTTTGGCTCAACGTCGGGCTTGGATGCCTTATATCTTGAACTGGAGTCTCTTAGAGGGCGGGTCTCGATGGTTTGCGTGAGCAAAGAGGTGCTTCGTCAGATCGAGGTTGAGGAGGAGGCCAAGGTGTCACAGGCCAGGGTCAAAGCGGGTTTGACGTGGTTGAAGCAGTCGGACACTTGCTCTCAAGTCTTTTTCCGAGCAGCCCGCCAGAAGAAGTATGCAGCAGCCATGGCGGACATAGTTACACCCCAGGGAGTGTTGTTGCAGCAACCAGATGCTATCAAGGCCTTCGTAGCAGCGCACTATGAAACTTTTTCAAGGAGAGCCCGCTTCCCTCACGAGTGTTTTTCAAGAGCTGGTGTCTTGGCCAAGGTTTCGCCAAGAATCTCACCCTTCAAAGACGAGCTTAGAGGAGCCGTTGACGTAAGGCAGGAGTTGGGGACGATGCCGCTGTTGGCTCGGAATAAGTGTCCTGGGTTGGATGGAATACCAGTGGAGTTTTTTCAGAAGTACTGGGAATGGGTGGGGGACTCGGTGGTGCAGGTGTATGTGGATCTTTTGGGGAATAACTCGATGCATCCTCTCTTTGAATACAAAGTTGTATTTCACTTATACCCAAGTGTAAGCATCCTAAAACCATCAATGACCTGGAGGCCTATTACTCGCTTGTCTGCAGTAGTGTATAAAATCATTGCTAAGGCTTTGGGTGAGAGGCTTAAGCCAAGACTAGTTCACGCCATTAGTGCGGAGCGATCTGGTTTTTATACCTCGGTGGAATATTCTTCATAATGTGGTCTGCTTTGCTTTTGAGGGAGTGCATTGGGCTCGTAGGATGAGGCAGCCCCTTGTTTTTCTTAAGTTGGATTTTGCCAAGGCTTATGACAGTGTCAGTTGGCAGTTCTTGGCAGATATGATGCAGGCCTTTGGGTGCGGGCCTAGTTTCAGGAAAACGGTTATGAAGCTCCATGTGTCTGCTAGGGCGACAGTGAAGTGTCAGGGTGAGACCTCTTCAATCTTCTCGGTGGGCCGAGGCATTAGGCAGGGATGTCCGTTGGCCCCCTTCTTGTTCACTATAGTGGCAGAAGCTCTCTCTTAGCTTTTTCAGGTGGCAATTGCTGACAATGTGGTGCAAGGTCTCCGCATGGATGATGGGTCGCAGCAGGTTTGCAGTCAATTTGCGGATGATACATTCCTCTTTCTTCATGCAGACGAGTCCAATCTCCAGGCAGCCAAGAATATTTTGGATGCCTTTTCTTTAGCTTCGGGATGCTTGCTTAACCGGGTCGGCGTGCTCGCCATGTGGGTACCGGAGGAACCTCCTCCCTGCGTGGTTGAGTCGGTTTCCACGGGCTCTAACACCGCCACACACGGGCGACTCAAGCAGCATACCATTTGGCTTGGACATTAATGCTAGGGCAATTTGGGCGAGACATTACGTAATCTTAAGCAAAGATTTGAATTGGTGGAGGGGAAGTAAACTCACCATGGCTGGTAGGATTCTCGTAGCCAAGTCGCTGCTCAGAAGCACTCATGTTTACGCAGACCTCCTCGCATACTTGCGCCAAAAGTGTGGTTAAGGAGTTGGATGACACCATTCGCAATTTTGTTTGGGGAGGGAATGAGGAGGGGCTACACGGTGAAGGTCGCATGGTGGAAGTGTGTGCGCCCCTGCATGCGCGGGGTTTGGGTATGCTTGATGTGTCGCTGCACACGGCTGAAGGTGCCGTGTCGAAATTCATCCGCAATTGTTGCGGGGAGCAACAGTCCCCGTGTTTGGCTCTGTTGGCACGCCATCCTTCCGTCACTCTATTGTGTTTTAGGAAGCCAGCTATTCGCTCGGCTCGGTTGCCGTGGGCTCGCTTTGAGGATTTGCGGCCATTCCCTCATGCTTCGCCTTTTCTTAAGGGTCTCCTCGAAGGCCCGGAAGGTGGTCAAGGTTCTCTTTTTCATTGGACCCTAGCAGATGTATGGTAGCCTCATCGCCCTTTCTCTGGTAGGTACCCTTGGACTCTGATCTCCCTTGGCCTCTTCCTTACACCCGTGTACTTTTCGGCCCGATGGATTGCTGCGGGGTAACATCCATCCGGATCGGTATTGGGAAGGTCATCCGGCGCCATGGGAGTTTTTAGGAGAGATTTGGCCTCTGCGGCGGTGGGACATCTGGGACTTGGGCCAAAATTGCCAATGCTATTCCATTGCGCTTGTCTTCTCTAGTCAATCGCGTTTGGAAGTCGCATAGTGGACTTGATGCATCTCAGTTTGTAGCATCGGCTTATGGGCTCCTAGCGCTTCAGGACACGTTGCCGCCTTCGGATAAGTGGTCACTTAAGCTTCCAGGGAGTAAGTGGCCTGCCATGTGGAAGTGGGCGTGGAATACATTGCCTCCTCCTAAAATTCGTACCCTTTTGTGGCAGATCTTGCACCGTAGCCTCAGGGTGAATGTCCGAGTCCACAGGTTCAAGCCTCAGGTAGCGGAAACATGCCCTTTATGTGGGAGGCGACGTGAGACCATTGAGCACTGCTTTGTCCTATGCACAGAGGTAGGGGCAGCTTGGTCCTGGGTGAGAGCCCTCTTTGGGACTTCATTATGCAGTCAGAAGATTCTCTTGGGAGTCCTTCCTAGCAGGTGGGTAGTGGCCAAGCGGCAGGCATTTCATTTATGCAGAGCTTGGCTTTTGTGGCTGATTTGGAAAAGACGGAGAGCGAAGGTCTTTCAGAATGCAGTGCTTAGCCCTTTTCGGTTGGTTCCGAACTTGAGGCATAAGTTGTGGCAGGCGTACCAAGTCTCAAGCTTGTCTGGCACAGTTAAGCGGGAAATTTGGTCGACATTCCTACAGATTGTGGATCATGATGGGCGCTTCATTTCTTAGCACCACACTTATCATTGTACTTGATCGCATTCTAGTGGTTTAATATATTCTTATATTCTTCAAAAAAAAAAAAAAGGAAAGACGAGTATCAGGTTTGATTCAAGCTAGTTAGGTATTTTTTATAAAAGATGTGGCAGCCTGATAAAATGCTGATACGATTTAATTTTTTAAGGACAAGTTTCACTGCTGTAATTTTTGAATATTAGAGATTACTCTGATTCAATGTTTGGCCCTTGCTTCTATTTCTCTGAAATATAAAGTTCAGTATGCTTTATGCTTAGGATGAGTACTTTAAACTCTACATTCTGTTCGTTCTTGATGCTTTTTAATTTTGTAAGGAGCAAAGAGGTTACAAATGGTGACCGGTGAAGAACCGAGAAACCATCTGTACCTTTTGGCCCTTGCTATATTACCATTTTTATGCTAATATAGTACTGATTGGCTGCAGGTACTAGGTTTCTCTTCTATTTGTCATTTCTTTGCTTTTTCTGGATTATGGGCTTGAGGATGGACGATTTTATACTTTGAAGGAGTTATGATCAGTATTTACAAGTAATATGTTCCCTTAAATGTGTGGAACAAATCACTATGAAGTTATGATGCTGATAGTAATGACTGAACATGGTCCACAAATCTGCAATGTTCTATTTCTTGCTGTTTCCATGGAATATCTACTATGTAAATTCTGGTTTTGGTTAAGCTGGTCATGAACATATTCTGAGGTCAAGAATATCATGTGAACATGATTTGCACATGGTTTGTTTCTGAAATCTAAATACTAAGTATTATCCTTCCATTCGGTAAAGGCTTTTTTTAGGCCCTATGGGCAAATAGCATTTGATTGGGGATGCAAGTAAGTTTATTTGTTTTTTTTTTTTTTTTTTTTTTTGAAGAACGTGTTTTACTTCATATTATACACTCAAAATATTACAAAGTACTTCCAGAAGTAAGAAATGTCCCTGAAGCATCAATCACTTTTAGATGATCACTCCATATTGGAATTTTAATACGATCAGGCCAATTGGAGATCTGAAAGCAATTATACAACTTCTTACGAATTTCTTGAAGCACCACCTGAGAAGAAATATGCATATCATAAAAGAACTTTCTTCGCCTTCGCTTCCATACACTCCATATTAGCCAAGACTTTGCCATATGAAATACAATCCTTTTAGAAGCAGTCCACTGATTTGGATAAATACCCAAAAAAAAATGCTGACTATCCAAAGATACTCCAAAAGAGAATGCAAACAATTACCTAAGACTACTCATTTCTGCACACAAATATAAACAAGTGCTCCAATGTTTGAAAGCACCACTCACACATTGGGCAAAGTGGGCTTACTCCCTACTTAAAGCGATGAACCATCTCATTAACTCTCAAAGAGATGAATCACCCGCCAAAGTAGAACATTTACCTTTGGAGGATTATATTTAGACCAAACAAGGTTCGGATGGATTGCCATTGAGAAGGCAAAGTCCTGTAAGTGCCATTTTCGAGAAGGTGATAAAGTACTTGAGGAGGTAAGCAATCTGTAGCATGAACTTACTAGCTTCTTGCCTTCTTTAATACCTTGAACAAAGTTCCAAAGATCTCTTGTTACCCACCTTCTTAATTAGAGGAAGAGCACTTGCTACATAAGCCCATATCTTGATATCTTTATCCAATAACCCATATGTCTCCACGAAACCATTGCCAAGGAGCAATGTCAATACCAAAATACCAGCGTTCAATAGAAATAATACCCGCTCTCCTCCACCTACTTTGGGAATGCGCATGCATAAATTCTACAACTGGGTGTAGTTGTCCATGAGTATACAAAGGCAACCACAGAAAGGGGGAAGATGCCTGGAGACAACCTTCCCAATCAAATGTAATCACCTGCTAGACTACCTTCCAGGCCCGAAGCAAGCCTTTCAGTACTGGAGAGGCATGTGAATAAGCTTTCAATGGATATAACAATGCCCAAGGGAGCTCAATTCTCACACCTCGCTTATGAAAAACCATACACTTCTTTACTGATTGTTTAAGTAACTTCATCCCTGGTGATGCACAATCATCTTTCAACAAACTGAACAATAGCTTAGAAGCTAAGACCTTACCCTGTAAAGAAAGATCCAACATACCAAGTCCTCCTTGTTGTTTAAACAACATACATTTCTTCCACGCCACCTTCACAGTGCCTCCTTGATCAGTACACCAGACAAAATCTCTTACAATCTTTGTTATCTCTGCAAACTTAGAAGCTGGAGCCAATAGAACCGAAACCAAATAAATATGTGTATTGTTCAATACTGACTTAGCTACTTGAATTCTACCTACCAAGGATAACTTTGAACCTCTCCACCAAATCAGTTGCCTTTCTAAATTTAAGATAATTTCATCACATGCTTCATTCATGTCAATATCTAGACCAAAGGGGACTCCTAGAAGCTTTGTCTTTGCAGATGGTACAACAACCTTCCAGGCATACTCATATAAAAAATGCGGAACTGCTTCCTTCCCCACCCATAAAGCACTACACTTAGCCCAATTAAGGAGACAACCAGATGCAATTGAAAATATATCCAAAATCTTTTTGATTATCTGCACATTATTCTCTTCACCATCCACTAGCAAGAAGGTATCGTCTGCAAACTGATTAACCAAAACCTGTTCACCTTCCACCAATAATAATCCCTTTACCAAACCATCCTTTTCAGCCTCATGCAATAGTTGCGAAAGTCCTTCTGCCACTATAGTAAATAAAAAAGGAGCTAAAGGCAACCTTGCCTTATTCCACGTTCAATTGGAAAAAGCACCAATGGTTCTCCATGATACAGTACTACCCCCTTAGCAGAAATCAACATTTTATGCATCATAGATCGGAAACCAGACCCAAATCCCAATTTCAAAAGCATGGCATCCAAGAAAGTCCACTTCACAGTATCATAAGCTTTAGCAACATCCAATCTTAAATATAGAAGATTTTGACCTGAACATTGGGCCCAATGAACTCCTTCATATGCTGTTTATTTGTTGAGAATGGTACATATAGGATTGTTTGACACAAGGAAAGGGCAAAGTATAACGTGTTAGTTTGAACTATAGACTTTGTATAATTGGAGTCGTAATGGTTTATTTCATGGTCGTGGATATGGGTTAAATACTTTAAGTTTGGGACAACAAATGTCACCATAGACTTTGTGTCTTAGTGTGGGCAGATAATACTACCGTAGGGATTGACCTCGGTAGATCTTCCGGCTAGTTGACTGAGGTTAAGGCTAGCTGTGACTGGGTTTTTTTTAGATACTTCTGTTCATTGGTCTTACCAGTGACTTTTGTATCCCAAACTTAAGTATTTAGCTCATGTTCATTATACTATATTCATGCTGCACCTTTTATTTATTTACACCTAACTTGCATGTACTTGCATTTTATTCTGGATAGAGATATCCAGATTCCACTGATTTTACCTACTTGGAAAAAAGATCTAGCTGACCTTGGTTATAGCAGCATCAAAATCGAGTGCCCTAGTTATGCTATCCAGACCATTCTCGGGTGCATAAAGGACATTAAGGCACACGAATATATTGTACAAAGAGAGAGGCCAGAAAGGCTGAAGAGTTTTCTATTATTGCACACCTGGGTTTTAGTGAGTTGATTTCTGTGGCACCTCGGATCAATAAAGCTGGTGACAATTGGGACAGTATTTATCTAGTCATTAACTCTATTTATGACTCACTACCCGACTAAAGTTTCATACCTTTATGCCACTCGGCCTATCATATATTGCTGGATACTTTGACCAAGTGTGGCAAAGTTTTCCTTTCTTCTTACACTACTTACACTTTGTGTATATGACTATAAAAAATATTTATTTGCAGAATACCAATGTCCAATGGCAAGGTGTGCACGAAAAAGTATAATGGTCTAAGGGCAGACTCTAAATTAGTGCCCTATTGGAGCGGCTGCTGACATTAAAGATCTGATGCAATGTTTTGTGGACAATGGTTTCGACCAGTATGGTATAAGAAGAAGAGTTATCAAATATATCAAGGAACACACATTCCCAGGCTTACCTTATGATGCCAAAGACCTGATACATGAAATTTCTGCTGCTTTTTGAAAGGTACGTGTCGCCCTGATGTTTTGTACATTTTACTTCAATATTGGGTTGATTTAATAATAGGTTATGGGTCGGACCCCTGCTGTGACAGTAGGGGTCCACCCTCCCTATGTTCACGGCATAACCATACTGGGGCCATTCATTTCCTACGGTAGGTGGTAGGTTTTTTTTTTATTGGGCTTAAAGCTATTTACTCAATGCTCCTCGAATAAAAATCTAGGGGAACAGGGAGTGTGCTTGGTGACCAATCCAATAAGAAAGATAGTGTTGGATGGCGGCGGAACTGAGGCGACGTCTTCAGGAGCTCTGAGCGGGGATGGTGACGACGGTGGCTATGGCAGGAGGAGGTAGCAGTGGCCGGACTGATGCTCTGGCGATGCATCCAGCTCCGTTTAAGCGGATTCCTAAGGTGGCGCAGGCGGCCCAGCAGAATCGACCTGCTGGGTCTTTGATACAATCGGTTGATTCATCTCCTTCGGCTCATCTGGAGATGAATTTGGTTGCCTCTGGGCAGCAGCTAAGGGAGGAGGCGGTTCCGGTGGTTGTTGGGCAGCGGCTTCAAGGGGAAGATCAAGCCGGCAGCATCAGGGTAGAACCAGGTCTCGGCAGCTTGCCAGTGGCCGGATTAGATCAAGGCTGCAGGGAGAGCACTCAGATGGTCACCCAGCTGATTGGGGCAGAAGGGGTTTCAGGGTGTGTAGGATTGGGGTGAATTGGTTCACGTATGGTAGAAAGGGAGGCTGTTGGGATTGATTCGGCAGCTTCGGACTTATAGAATCGAGCGGTGGGGCTGGTGCCATCACCAGAGGCTTCTGCAGGCGAGGGGGTTGGAGTGGAGAGGACCTCGACAGCTTCAGGGCCACATGGCCGGCCAGCTGGGCTGGGGTTTGGGTTGCCCACCGATCCGGCTGCTCCAGTGCCAGACTCGGTTTGTTCTTCACTTGAGGCAGTTGTGGAGGGCTGTAGCGGGGCACTGCAAGCTGGTGGCCATCAGACTGACTTGTGCAGGGTTTTGGGTAGAGAAGGGGTAGGGCGGACTGCCTTAAGCTCCCCTATCGGTTGTGGGCAGCAGCCAGGATCGAGGCAAGGGCATGTGGAGGTCGGGGACAGGAAGGGAGCGGGCTGCCCTCTTCTGGATTTCGGGCAGCAGCCAGGGTCTGGGCGGGGCTCTACGGATCAGGCAAGGAGTCCTCGTGCTGGGGATGTACAAGCTGCGAGGCAAGCAGAATTTGAGGTCCCGGGTAGCATGCCGCCACTTGAGACAGTAACTCCACTTGCCAGTCCAGACTCGCCTGTCTCTACGTTGCCGGAGGATCCCTTTGCAGTGACAGAGCCGGTGCGTAGTTTGCCTCTGGGCGTGGGGAGCGGCGGTATACCACAGCATCCGCATAAGTCGTCAGGTCAGGATAACCCAGGTTCGGGGAGGCGTGCGGGTGAGGGGCATGGAGTCGGTGCGGCGGGACCTGCATGGCGGTCGAACGACACAGTGAGCCGTCTCTCTCGTCCGCGGTTCTCAGAGTGGATCCGCCACTGTGGCGCCGGCCGACACTCATCGGATGGAGGAGGCTTTGGCCTTCTTGAATCGCAGGTAGATCCCACCGGCCCTCCGGCTGCCGTAGTTGAGCTAGATCATCAGCAGCACCTCAAGTCTATCTCCAATTTAGTCTCGTGCACAGTGCTGGTGTACTATACTGGAGTGTTGGACACCAGGAGAGTTGGCGGATGGCTGCAGGCTCACTTTAAGCGGTTGGGGATCTCGCCGTTTCAGTCTTTGAAGTTCATGGGGAACAACTTCTTCCTTCTCATGTTCGATGCGCCCCCGGTAGTCGAGAGGATAGTAGCGAGAGGGGTCGACCTCATGTGGGGGAGTTACTTGATTTACCAGCATTACACTCCTGGGGTAAGTGCTCGGTCTTTATCGGCCTTGAAGATTCCGTGCTGGTTTCAGGTGATGGATCTTCCCGCGGATATGTTGCTGCCAGAGTTCATGATTGCGATTGCCAATGGGATCGGCGGCCACATTGCTCACTCCATAGTTCGGGAGCCTAAGATTTGTGTGGCTCTTCCCGCGGATAGTCCATTGCCTCCCTTAGTGACTGTTAGGAGCGGAGATTGGTGTTTTCGGTTTTCTCTCAGGCTGTTGAATGGGGCAGAGATTCAGAGAATGTTTCCCGCCCTCCAGGTCTTTGCAGGCTTGTTACCAGTGTGCAGGCCCGCGTCAGTACTCGGGGCTCCACGGGAGGTTCCGCAGGACGGGGGCCAGGTTCCGTCCCAAACTCGGCCGGTGGGGGAGGCCCCTTCAGACAGGACCCAGCCGGCCCCGAGGCTGGATAGATCGTTGCGGTCTATCTCGAATAATGGACCGGCGGCTGTGCCAGTGGGGGAGGGTTCGGTAACTCCGCAGACGGTGGCACAGAAGTTGCTTCACATCCAGCGACTTCAGGAACGGGCAGAGCAGCGACAATCCCTACAGATGGGCTCGGGTCTGGTGGAGGAGCGGTTGGTGCAGCCATCAGATTCTGATGCGGTATCCACCCAAGCCTCCTCGGAGGGGATGGAACTGGATAAGGTGGCTCGGGTGCGCTCGTGGGCGGATGAGGTGGAGTTGGACGCTGAGGTTGCACTCACAGATAACCCGCTCGCTCTGGTTCCATATGACTCAGATCAGGGGCCTGCTTCTCCAGCAAGACGGGGCCAGAAAAAGAAGCATCGTAGAAATCCTTCTTCTCAGTAGCAGTTATGGACAAGAAGATCGTGAGCTTGAATGTT
The DNA here is from genome assembly GCA_021234155.1 of Isoetes taiwanensis. Taxonomy (NCBI): domain Eukaryota; kingdom Viridiplantae; phylum Streptophyta; class Lycopodiopsida; order Isoetales; family Isoetaceae; genus Isoetes; species Isoetes taiwanensis. The sequence goes on along the minus strand of JAJEKV010000033.1, from coordinate 7,438,811 downwards.
CGTGGGGTGCGCTCGTCTCCTGCGAAAAGAACGAGAGTGGCGTTGGCCGTTTGTAAGTTGGATCCAGATATCTTGTGCCTTCAGGAACATAAGTGTCACAGGGGGGACGCTCGGGCACTGTTGGACATGTTTGGGCCGCAATATGCGGCTGCAGTCGCCACCTCTGGAGCCTCTAAGGGTGGAACGACCATCGCGTGGAAGATGCATGTGCAGGTGGCTTTCACCATGGCTGACCGTTGGGGCAGGTGGGTCATCATCAAGTGGCGTGAGGGTCCGCACGAGTGGGGGATTGTGAATGTCTACGCTCACAACACTGCGCAGCAGAGAGGGGCGTTGTGGGCATCGTTACGGCATAAGGTCGCATCCTTGGGGGCAGATGTGGCTTGGCTACTGCTGGGCGACTTCAACATGGTCGAGTCCATTCATGATAGGTGTGGCAGAGGAGCGGATGTCGTGCAGGGTTTTGAGCGGCAGCAGTGGGTGATGTTGATGGACTCCTTGCATCCGGGCCGAGGCACCGTGCGACTCTCTTCTTTCACGCGGGTGTAATCGGTGGGCGGGGCCGGCCGGCGCTCGGCTCACCTATTGGATGCTATGCTAATACCCTAGCAAATGACCAGCGCCTCATTTCAGCCAGCGACGAACATTTTGTCTACCGCGGTCTCGACCATTTTCCCGCTTGATCTCCTGGTGGAGCGACCGCAGCCGTGCCGGGCCGCGACTGTGTTCAAGTTAAACACCGCCACCAAGGATGCCGATTTCGCGGGGGTTGCCAGCCAGATCGGTTTCAGATCTTCGAGATAACTTCGGATGGCGGGAATGGTACAGCCTTAGCCGAGGTCAAGGCATTCTCGCCAAGTCGTGGGAAGCCGGAGAGCACGGCAGAGAGGGAGGAGTTAGAGGCGCTTGTATCGCCAATTGGAAGCCCTTAGGTCTCAAATTGCCCGATGGGGTGCGAGAATGAGATTTTGGCGCCGCATTGCAGCCGATGAATTCGTGAGGGTCTGCTTTCGTGCAAGGGTCAAAGCAGGGGTCACCTGGCTGCGGGAGGGGGACACTAACTCTCGAATGTTCTTTAGGGCTGCGCGACAGAAGAAGTATGCGGCCTCAATGTCGTCACTGGCATTGGCTGATGGTCGTATCTTGAATTCGTCGGCGGACATCAAGCTGGCTACTTTTCAGCACTTCTCTCAATTTTTTCAGGAGAAGAGATATCCCTATACAGATGTAATGGAGGAGATTGTGCTCAGTAAAGTGTCGTGCAAGGTGTCGGCAGATGGGAGGCAGGTGTTGCAGCGCCTGCTCACAAAGCAGGAGCTTGAGGAGGCTTGCCGTGCCTTGGCCCCCCATAAGTGCCCTGGCCTGGACGGCATTCCGGTCGAGTTCTTCCAGGAATATTGGGATTGGGTGGGAAACTCGGTGTTGTAGATCTATCAAGATCTGCTTCAGGCAGAAGCACTGGACTATAGGCTCAACACAGGCTGCATCTCCTTGATACCGAAGGTGAAGGAGCCAGCTGTCATTTCTGATTGGCGCCCTATTGCTGTTGTCGGCAGTATACAAAATTATCGCGAAGGCACTTTCGCTCAGACTGCAGGTGGTCTTGAAAGAGATTATTAGTCCCATGCAGTCTGGCTTCATTCCGGGCAGGCAGATTCTTAGCAACGTAGCAGCCGCATTCGAGGGCATTCACTGGGCGTGCAGAACAGGTCAGCAGATTGTGTACCTGAAGCTGGACTTCGCAAAGGCCTATGATAGTGTGCGATGGACGTTCTTGAAAAGGATGATGTTAGCCTTTGGATGTGGGGAGAGCTTTACGGCAGTGGCTCTGAAGCTTTTAACGTCCGCCAGAGCCACCCTCCTGTGTCACGGCGAGTCATCTGCGATCTTTAGGGTGGGGCGTGGAGTTCGCCAGGGGTGCCCTTTGGCGCCCTTCCTCTTTACCATTGTGGCGGAGGCCCTCTCGCAGCTGTTGACTTCCGCAGTAGAGGCGGGTGTGGTGGAGGGGCTGAGGATGGCAGATGGGTCGCAGCAGATTGGGAGTCAGTACGCCGATGATTCATTCCTCTTTTTGCAGGCTGATGAGAGGAATCTATTAAACACGAAGGAGCTGCTGGATACGTTCTCCCTTGCTTCTGGCTGCCTCATGAATTGGACGAAGTGCTCGGCGTTGTGGCCGGCAGCTGATCCCATGCAGGTGGTTGTGTCCCAATTCACGTGACGAACGCAGCCGCAGGGCACTTGCTCTAGGCTTTTGGGTGTCCCGTTCGGCATCGATATCTCAGCGTCTGCTGTGTGGGAGGACATTCTAGTGGAACTACGTCGGCACCTTAATTGGTGGAAGGGGAGTCGGCCGGGCGGTCACAAAGAGCAAAGTCCGGCCCTATGCTCGACTCATATTTATATGGCCTCTATCATCCTGGTGCCAGAAAGCAAGGTGCGGGAAATCTTCTCTATTATGGGGAGGCAATGAGGAGGGGGCGGTCGTTAAGGTGGCCTGGTGGAAGTGCGTGCGCCCTAAGGCTGCGGGCGGACTCGGCTTCTTTGATCTCTCGCTGCACGGCAAGGTCCTCCTGTCTAAGTTTGTCCTTGCCATTCTTGAGAATGCGCTCGACTCACCGGGCTTGGTCTTGCTTCATCAGTCGTTGTCTCACTCGGTAGTTTTCCGTAAGCCGTCCGTGCCTGCGCGGCTCCCCTGGGCATTGTTCGTGGATATCAGGCCATACGCTCATGCCTCTCCATTTCTGAAGGGGCTCCTGCGAGCTTGGGAGCAGGTCCGCCCGCTGTTTGCAATTGACAGCACCAGGTGCATTCAGCTGGAGGCATCGCCTTGGTGGATCCCGCTCGGACCACGCACACCTATGGTTCTAGCAGCCTCGGTCGACCCCCGTGTTCAGCGCAGACGGGCGCAGTGTGGGGTGTTGACGGTGGCGGATTGGTATATTGATGGGCAGCTGGCACCCTGGCAGCTTTTTCGCAACAGATTTCGGCTTCAAGAACGGGATTGTGCTATTTGGGCGCGGGTGGCCAATGCTCTGCCGCTGCACCCTCCGCAGGCATCAGGACGGGTATGGAAGTGCCACCCGAAAGTAGATCCCTTGAATTTCGTGAGATCCTGTTATGGGCTTTTGGCAATTCAGGATGAGCTGCCACCTTCGGATGGTTGGAGTCTTCAGGTGCCCGGAGATGATTGGGCCTTCATCTGGAAATGGGTGTGGAACCCAATCTCGCCTCCCAAAATGCGAGTATTGCTGTGGCAGATTGTGCATCGCTCCCTGCGGGTAAACACATGGGTTCACAGGATCAACCCGCGAATCAGCGATCTGTGTCCTATGATGGTACCTGTGTGGAGACCTTGGAACATTGCATGTTTCTTTGTGCACATATCCAGCCGGCATGGCAGTGGGTCCAGCGCCTCTTCCATACCTCGCTCCGAAGTCAAGAGGTTCTTTTGGAGGTGTACCATAACAGGTGGTCCCAGCTTCAGAGTCTGGCCTTTCACTTGTGTAAAGCTTGGTTGTTGTGGCTCATTTGGAAGCATCGACGCATGAAGGTGTTCAGGAATGCGGACATGCAGCCAGGGGCTTTGGTCCCACAGTTGAGGTACAAGTTATATCTTTCTTACCTGGCGTCTCCTCGAAAAGAACAGTTCAAAGCAGCGATCTGGGAAAGAACCCTTCACATTGTAGACAGTCTGGGCAGATTTGTGGCATGAGTCGTAGGTAGATACATATGTCTGGTGGGTACTCGCTCTATTGTGGGCAGGAGTACCCTAGTATCGCTCATCTTTGTATTTATTTTGGATAAATATTAGTTAATTTGATCCTTCAAAAAAAAAAAAAAATCTAGGGGAACAAAGTGATCTTTAAACTATCCATTGTATTGACTGTGTGGTAAGCTTTAGGGTGTAATCCAACCATGATTGACCTGTACAAGGGGAATCTGTTTCAATCTAAAGGTCTTTGACCATATATCTTTTTTTCTCTGTGAACATTGGCATTTTGGGGTGGTATCCTGGGGCTTTATATTATGCAGTTCTCAGTTTAGTCTCTAAAGAACATTTGGATGTTGGGTACACCACATTTTGCTCATATATTAAGTCATTCAATGCTTTATCTTTATTCTATTTGATGTGTAATGGTTGAGATTACCATGGTGACATAAATAATGTATTTTGATTTGGAGCATAAAGGCCTTTATAGTAAAAGGGTTTTCGTTTTTTCTAACTCCATAAAATAGGTTTATCTTTTCGGACCAAAACCTTGGTCCACTGCTAGTTTAACCTAGTTCTGCATAAAATAGACTGGGGAAGCGTGAGACCTGTTCACCGGAGTACTCAGTACATGCTCTGCGTGGTAAGGATATGGCAGTTGATCCGCCATGAACCTCTTGCACAAGGTACTGGGGGGATTTTTTCCTGTGAAGTAAAGATATGGCGGTTGCTCTGTCGAAAACTTCTGGCACAAGGAGGCAAGTTCTTTTATACCACAAAAAGTCTTGGTTTTCCTGAAAAGCATGGTTGCCGGTAGCCCTGGATGATATTCACATGCTTCATGATGATGCACCATATATTCCACATACCTTAGTCTTTAATTTTTTCCCACCAAGAACTTTAGGTCTCTTTAAGGCATGTATGGATATGAGTATGACTCAGATGGACGCTCAGTCAGTTCAGATTCCGATTGCCATTTGATTGAAGACGAACTATTATATTCTTCCATTCAAGATTTGTCTGAGATAATGGAGGAAATGCATGGCAGCAATGCAAATGGGCAAAAACGCCCTCTACAAGATGAGCAAGGATACAATTCTAACAGGGGTAATACTCACTGGGCTAAGCAAGTCAGGGCTGGAAATAAACAGGGGGGATCCTCCTCAATGGGTTATACCAACAATCAGACATCAGACAATGAGTCTGATTATGAACAAGACGAGTATCAGGTTTGATTCAAGCTAGTTAAGTATTTTTTATAAAAGATGTGGCAGCCCGATAAAATGCTGATACGATTTAATTTTTTAAGGACAAGTTTCACTGCTGTAATTTTCGAATATTAGAGATTACTCTGATTCAATGTTTGGCCCTTGCTTCTATTTCTCTGAAATATAAAGTTCAGTATGCTTTATGCTTAGGATGAGTACTTTAAACTCTACATTCTGTCCGTTCTTGATGCTTTTTAATTTTGTAAGGAGCAAAGAGGTTACAAATGGTGACCGGTGAAGAACCGAGAAACCATCTGTACCTTTTGGCCCTTGCTATATTACCATTTTTATGCTAATATAGTATTGATTGGCTACAGGTACTAGGTTTCTCTTCTATTTGTCATTTCTTTGCTTTTTCTGGATTATGGGCTTGAGGATGGACGATTTTATACTTTGAAGGAGTTATGATCAGTATTTACAAGTAATATCTTCCCTTAAAAGTGTGGAACAAATCACTATGAAGTTATGATGCTGATAGTAATGACTGAACATGGTCCACAAATCTGCATGTTCTATTTCTTGCTGTTTCTATGGAATATCTACTATGTAAATTCTGGTTTTGGTTAAGCTGGTCATGAACATATTATGAGGTCAAGAATATCATGTGAACATGATTTGCACATGATTTGTTTCTGAAATCTAAATACTAAGTATTATCCTTCCATTCGGTAAAGGCTTTTTTTAGGCCCTATGGGCAAATAGCATTTGATTGGGCAAGTAAGTTTATTTGTTGAGAATGGTACATATAGGATTGTTTGACACAAGGAAAGGGCAAAGTATAACGTGTTAGTTTGAACTATAGACTTTGTATAATTGGAGTCGTAATGTTTTATTTCATGGTCGTGGATATGGGTTAAATACTTTAAGTTTGGGACAACAAATGCCACCATAGACTTTGTGTCTTAGTGTGGGCAGATAATACTACCGTAGGGATTGACCTCGGTAGATGTTCCGGCTAGTTGACTGAGGTTAAGGCTAGCTATGACTAGTTTGTTTTTAGATACTTCTGTTCATTGGTACCAGTGACTTTTGTATCCCAAACTTAAGTATTTAGCTCATGTTGATTATACTATATTCATGCTGCACCTTTTATTTATTTACGCCTAACTTGCATGTACTTGCATTTTATTCAGGATAGAGATATCCAGATTCCACTGATTTTACCTACTTGGAAAAAAAATCTAGCTGACCTTGGTTACAGAAGCATCAAAATCGAGTGCCCTAGTTATGCTGTCCAGACCATTCTTGGGTGCATAAAGGACATTAAGGCACACGAATATATTGTACAAAGAGAGAGGCCAGAAAGGCTGAAGAGTTTTCTACTGGGTTTTAGTGAGTTGATTTCTGTGGCACCTCGGATCAATAAAGCTGGTGACAATTGGGACAGTATTTATCTAGTCATTAACTCTATTTATGACTCACTACCCGACTAAAGTTTCATACCTTTATGCCACTCGACCTATCATATATTGCTGGATACTTTGACCAAGTGTGGCAAAGTTTTCCTTTCTTCTTACACTACTTACACTTTGTGTATATGACTATAAAAAATATTTATTTGCAGAATACCAATGTCCAATGGCAAGGTGTGCACGAAAAAGTATAATGGTCTAAGGGCAGACTCTAAATTAGTGCCCTATTGGGCGGCTGCTGACATTAAAGATCTGATGCAATGTTTTGTGGACAATGGTTTCGACCAGTATGGTATAAGAAGAAGAGTTATCAAATATATCAAGGAACACACATTCCCAAGCTTACCTTATGATGCCAAAGACACGATACATGAAATTTTCTTTTTTTTTTGAAAGGTGCGTGTCGCCTCGATGTTTTGTACATTTTACTTCAATATTGGGTTGATTTAATAATAGGTTATGGGTCGGACCCTCTTGTGATGATGGGGTCCACCCTCCTATGTTCACTGACATAACCATCTTGGGGCCATTCATTTCCTACGGTAGGTGGTAGGTTTTTTTTTATTGGGCTTAAAGCTATTTACTCAATGCTCCTCGAATAAAAATCTAGGGGAACAAAGTGATCTTTAAACTATCCATTGTATTGACTGTGTGGTAAGCTTTAGGGTATAATCCAACCATGATTGACCTGTACAAGGGGAATCTGTTTCAATCTAAAGGTCTTTGACCTCTGTGAACATTGGCATTTTGGGGTGGTATCCTGGGGCTTTATATTATGCAGTTCTAAGTTTAGTCTCTAAAGAACCTTTGGATGTTGGGTACACCACATTTTGCTCATATATTAAGTCATTCAATGCTTTATCTTTATTCTATTTGATGTGTAATGGTTGAGATTACCATGGTGACATAAATAATGTATTTTGATTTGGAGCATAAAGGCCTTTATAGTAAAAGGGTTTTCGTTTTTTCTAACTCCATAAAATAGGTTTATCTTTTCGGACCAAAACCTTGGTCCACTGCTAGTTTAACCTAGTTCTGCATAGAATAGACTGGGGAAGCGTGAGACACATTCACCGGAGTTTTCGATTACATGCTCTGCATGGTAAGGATATGGCAGTTGATCCGCCATGAACCTCTTGCACAAGGTACTGGGGGGATTTTTTCCTGTGAAGTAAAGATATGGCGGTTGCTCTGTCGAAAACTTCTGGCACAAGGCAAGTTCTTTTATACCACAAAAAGTCTTGGTTTTCCCGAAAAAGCATGGTTGCTTGTAGCCCCGGATGATATTCACATGCTTCATGATGATGCACCATATATTCCACATACCTTAGTCTTTAATTTTTTCCCACCAAGAACTTTAGGTCTTTTTAAGACATGTATGGATATGAGTATGACTCAGATGGACGCTCAGTCAGTTCAAATTCCGATTGCCATTTCATTGAAGACGAACTATTATATTCTTCCATTCAAGATTTGTCTGAGATAATGGAGGAGATGCATGGCAGCAATGCAAATGGGCAAAAACGCCCTCTACAAGATGAGCAAGGATACAATTCTAACAGGGGTAATACTCACTGGGCTAAGCAAGTCGTATTTTGGAAATAAACGGGGGATCCTCCTCAATGGGTTATACCAACAATCAGACATCAGACAATGAGTCTGATTATGAACAAGACGAGTATCAGGTTTGATTCAAGCTAGTTAAGTATTTTTTATAAAAGATGTGGCAGCCCGATAAAATCTTGATCTGATTTAATTTTTAAGGACAAGTTTCACTGCTGTAATTTTCGAATATTAGAGATTACTCTGATTCAATGTTTGGCCCTTGCTTCTATTTCTCTGAAATATGAAGTTCAATATGCTTTATGCTTAGGATGAGTACTTTAAACTCTACATTCTGTCCGTTCTTGATGCTTTTTAATTTTGTAAGGAGCAAAGAGGTTACAAATGGTGACCGGTGAAGAACCGAGAAACCATCTGTACCTTTTGGCCCTTGCTATATTACCATTTTTATGCTAATATAGTATTGATTGGCTACAGGTACTAGGTTTCTCTTCTATTTGTCATTTCTTTGCTTTTTCTGGATTATGGGCTTGAGGATGGACGATTTTATACTTTGAAGGAGTTATGATCAGTATTTATAAGTAATATCTTCCCTTAAAAGTGTGGAACAAATCACTATGAAGTTATGATGCTGATAGTAATGACTGAACATGGTCCACAAATCTGCATGTTCTATTTCTTGCTGTTTCTATGGAATATCTACTATGTAAATTCTGGTTTTGGTTAAGCTGGTCATGAACATATTATGAGGTCAAGAATATCATGTGAACATGATTTGCACATGATTTGTTTCTGAAATCTAAATACTAAGTATTATCCTTCCATTCGGTAAAGGCTTTTTTTAGGCCCTATGGGCAAATAGCATTTGATTGGGCAAGTAAGTTTATTTGTTGAGAATGGTACATATAGAATTGACACAAGGAAAGGGCAAAGTATAACGTGTTAGTTTGAACTATAGACTTTGTATAATTGGAGTCGTAATGTTTTATTTCATGGTCGTGGATATGGGTTAAATACTTTAAGTTTGGGACAACAAATGCCACCATAGACTTTGTGTCTTAGTGTGGGCAGATAATACTACCGTAGGGATTGACCTCGGTAGATGTTCCGGCTAGTTGACTGAGGTTAAGGCTAGCTGTGACTAGTTTTTTTTTAGATACTTCTGTTCATTGGTCTTACCAGTGACTTTTGTATCCCAAACTTAGGTATTTAGCTCATGTTGATTATACTATATTCATGCTGCACCTTTTATTTATTTACGCCTAACTTGCATGTACTTGCATTTTATTCAGGATAGAGATATCCAGATTCCACTGATTTTACCTACTTGGAAAAAAGATCTAGCTGACCTTGGTTACAGAAGCATCAAAATCGAGTGCCCTAGTTATGCTGTCCAGACCATTCTTGGGTGCATAAAGGACATTAAGGCACACGAATATATTGTACAAAGAGAGAGGCCAGAAAGGCTGAAGAGTTTTCTACTGGGTTTTAGTGAGTTGATTTCTGTGGCACCTCGGATCAATAAAGCTGGTGACAATTGGGACAGTATTTATCTAGTCATTAACTCTATTTATGACTGACTACCCGACTAAAGTTTCATACCTTTATGCCACTCGGCCTATCATATATTGCTGGATACTTTGACCAAGTGTGGCAAAGTTTTCCTTTCTTCTTACACTACTTACACTTTGTGTATATGACTATAAAAAATATTTATTTGCAGAATACCAATGTCCAATGGCAAGGTGTGCACGAAAAAGTATAATGGTCTAAGGGCAGACTCTAAATTAGTGCCCTATTGGAGCGGCTGCTGACATTAAAGATCTGATGCAATGTTTTGTGGACAATGGTTTCGACCAGTATGGTATAAGAAGAAGAGTTATCAAATATATCAAGGAACACACATTCCCAGGCTTACCTTATGATGCCAAAGACCTGATACATGAAATTTCTGCTGCTTTTTGAAAGGTACGTGTCGCCCTGATGTTTTGTACATTTTACTTCAATATTGGGTTGATTTAATAATAGGTTATGGGTCGGACCCCTGCTGTGACAGTAGGGGTCCATCCTCCCTATGTTCACGGCATAACCATACTGGGGCCATTCATTTCCTACGGTAGGTGGTAGGTTTTTTTTTTATTGGGCTTAAAGCTATTTACTCAATGCTCCTCGAATAAAAATCTAGGGGAACAAAGTGATCTTTAAACTATCCATTGTATTGACTGTGTGGTAAGCTTTAGGGTGTAATCCAACCATGATTGACCTGTACAAGGGGAATCTGTTTCAATCTAAAGGTCTTTGACCTCTGTGAACATTGGCATTTTGGGGTGGTATCCTGGGGCTTTATATTATGCAGTTCTAAGTTTAGTCTCTAAAGAACCTTTGGATGTTGGGTACACCACATTTTGCTCATATATTAAGTCATTCAATGCTTTATCTTTATTCTATTTGATGTGTAATGGTTGAGATTACCATGGTGACATAAATAATGTATTTTGATTTGGAGCATAAAGGCCTTTATAGTAAAAGGGTTTTCGTTTTTTCTAACTCCATAAAATAGGTTTATCTTTTCGGACCAAAACCTTGGTCCACTGCTAGTTTAACCTAGTTCTGCATAGAATAGACCGGGGAAGCGTGAGACCTGTTCACCGGAGTACTCAGTACATGCTCTGCATGGTAAGGATATGGCAGTTGATCCGCCATGAACCTCTTGCACAAGGTACTGGGGGGATTTTTTCCTGTGAAGTAAAGATATGGCGGTTGCTCTGTCGAAAACTTCTGGCACAAGGCAAGTTCTTTTATACCACAAAAAGTCTTGGTTTTCCTGAAAAGCATGGTTGCCGGTAGGTATACGGATGATATTCACATGCTTCATGATGATGCACCATATATTCCACATACCTTAGTCTTTAATTTTTTCCCACCAAGAACTTTAGGTCTTTTTAAGACATGTATGGATATGAGTATGACTTCGGATGGGCCTTCGGTCGGTTCAGATTCGATTGCCATTTGATTGAAGGCGAACTATTATATTCTTCCATTCAAGATTTGTCTGCCGAGATAATGGAGGAGATGCATGGCAACAATGCAAATGGGCAAAAAATGCCTCTACAAGATGAGCAAGGATACAATTCTAACAGGGGTAATACTCACTGGGCTAAGCAAGTCAGGGCTGGAAATAAACAGGGGGGATCCTCCTCAATGGGTTATACCAACAATCAGACATCAGACAATGAGTCTGATTATGAACAAGACGAGTATCAGGTTTGATTCAAGCTAGTTAAGTATTTTTATAAAAAGATGTGGCAGCCCGATAAAATGCTGATCTGATTTAATTTTTTAAGGACAAGTTTCACTGCTGTAATTTTCGAATATTAGAGATTACTCTGATTCAATGTTTGGCCCTTGCTTCTATTTCTCTGAAATATAAAGTTCAGTATGCTTTATGCTTAGGATGAGTACTTTAAACTCTACATTCTGTCCGTTCTTGATGCTTTTTAATTTTGTAAGGAGCAAAGAGGTTACAAATGGTGACCGGTGAAGAACCGAGAAACCATCTGTACCTTTTGGCCCTTGCTATATTACCATTTTTATGCTAATATAGTATTGATTGGCTACAGGTACTAGGTTTCTCTTCTATTTGTCATTTCTTTGCTTTTTCTGGATTATGGGCTTGAGGATGGACGATTTTATACTTTGAAGGAGTTATGATCAGTATTTACAAGTAATATCTTCCCTTAAAAGTGTGGAACAAATCACTATGAAGTTATGATGCTGATAGTAATGACTGAACATGGTCCACAAATTTGCATGTTCTATTTCTTGCTGTTTCTATGAAATATCTACTATGTAAATTCTGGTTTTGGTTAAGCTGGTCATGAACATATTATGAGGTCAAGAATATCATGTGAACATGATTTGCACATGATTTGTTTCTGAAATCTAAATACTAAGTATTATCCTTCCATTCGGTAAAGGCTTTTTTTAGGCCCTATGGGCAAATAGCATTTGATTGGGGATGCAAGTAAGTTTATTGTTGAGAATGGTACATATAGGATTGTTTGGCACAAGGAAAGGGCAAAGTATAACGTGTTAGTTTGAACTATAGACTTTGTATAATTGGAGTCGTAATGGTTTATTTCATGGTCGTGGATATGGGTTAAATACTTTAAGTTTGGGACAATAAATGCCACCATAGACTTTGTGTCTTAGTGTGGGCAGATAATACTACCGTAGGGATTGACCTCGGTAGATGTTCTGGCTAGTTGACTGAGGTTAAGGCTAGCTGCGACTGGTTTTTTTTTAGATACTTCTGTTCATTGGTCTTACCAATCCCAAACTTAAGTATTTAGCTCATGTTGATTATACTATATTCATGCTGCACCTTTTATTTATTTACACCTAACTTGCATGTACTTGCATTTTATTCAGGATAGAGATATCCAGATTCCACTGATTTTACCTACTTGGAAAAAAGATCTAGCTGACCTTGGTTACAGCAACATCAAAATCGAGTGCCCTAGTTATGCTGTCCAGACCATTCTTGGGTGCATAAAGGACATTAAGGCACACGAATATATTGTACAAAGAGAGAGGCCAGAAAGGCTGAAGAGTTTTCTACTGGATTTTAGTGAGTTGATTTCTGTGGCACCTCGGATCAATAAAGCTGGTGACAATTGGGACAGTATTTATCTAGTCATTAACTCTATTTATGACTCACTACCTGACTAAAGTTTCATACCTTTATGCCACTCGGCCTATCATATATTGCTGGATACTTTGACCAAGTATGGCAAAGTTTTCCTTTCTTCTTACACTACTTACACTTTGTGTATATGACTATAAAAAATATTTATTTGCAGAATACCAATGTCCAATAGCAAGGTGTGCACGAAAACGTATAATGGTCTAAGGGCAGACTCTAAATTAGTGCCCTATTGGAGCGGCTGCTGACATTAAAGATCTGATGCAATGTTTTGTGGACAATGGTTTCGACCAGTATGGTATAAGAAGAAGAGTTATCAAATATATCAAGGAACACACATTCCCAGGCTTACCTTATGATGCCAAAGACCTGATACATGAAATTTCTGCTGCTTTTTGAAGGGTACGTATCGCCCTGATGTTTTGTACATTTTACTTCAATATTGGGTTGATTTAATAATAGGTTATGGGTCGGACCTCTGCTGTGACAGTAGGGGTCCACCTCCCTATGTTCACGGCATAACCATACTGGGGCCATTCATTTCCTACGGTAGGTGGTAGGCTTTTTTTGATTGGGCTTAAAGCTATTTACTCAGTGCTCCTCGAATAAAAATCTGGGGGAACAAAGTGATCTTTAAACTATCCATTGTATTGACTGTGTGGTAAGCTTTATGGTGTAATCCAACCATGATTGACCTGTACAAGGGGAATCTGTTTCAATCTAAAGGTCTTTGACCATATATCCTTTTTTCTCTGTGAACATTGGCATTTTGGGGTGGTATCCTGGGGCTTTATATTATGCAGTTCTAAGTTTAGTCTCTAAAGAACCTTTGGATGTTGGGTACACCACATTCTGGTAAGGGACTCGCAATGCACACCAAACCGGCATAGATAGGGCTTTTCATTCATCACAGCAGCAGTTTACAGCAGTTCAAAAAAATGTAGTCAGTGGGGGGCTGACCATAGGAACAACGTCGAGCCCCCCTCATAAATATAATACATAGGCAAGACAAGACGAGGCTAGTGGTGACACCTTCTCATCGGGATGAAAAACCCCGCCCTTTCGGGTTTTCGAGGAAAACCCTAATGAGAAACCGTCACCACCCCCTCATAAGCTGCCTGCAACCATAGCCAAGGAGCACGCTAGAGCTGGATCACGGACTTGAGTGCGAGATGTCTAAGGACCTGAAAGAAAACCATAAGCAAGCACCCGTCATAGGTTAGACCCAAAAAATATCCGATGGAACCAACCCACCTGTGCAAAAGGACCTGGTGTGGAGTAGATCATGTGGTGACAAATCTAATAAACCCGCATCGCCTGAAGGTGGATCAACCTACTGGAATAACACCATAACAACATGAAACAGCAGCGCATCACCCCAAGGGTGGTCCAGATGAAAAAATATACATATAGATATATAAGCAGCGCATGACTGAGGGTGGACCAGATAAAAATAGATATATGTAGACATGAAAAAGCAGCGCATCACCCCATGGGTGGACCAGCTGAAAAAATACATATATATACGCAGCGCATCACCCTGTGGGTGGACCAGATAAAATAGATATATAAAGTTCTGCATGACCTCCAAAGGTGGAAAATAACATGCACCCGCAGGTGTAACAACAACTTAAATGAAACAAAACAATGTAACAAAACCTGGGAACAACCTATGGGGCGGGTGAGGAGGGAGTCAAAGGCAAAGATGGAGAACTGCTGCTGCTGTGAGAAGAACGCCGATAACCTGCTACAACTGGAATGACGTCTCATATAGCGGCTTCGCCCCTTCCCGGAATGCCGATCAAACGGCTTTCGGATCGATGCCGATTCAGTAAGGGACTCGCAATGCACACCAAACCGGCCGACCCGCCAGAGAACTTCTCAATCTAAAGGCCCAAGCTGCGGAGACCTCCGGTGATGACTCGAGTCATGCAACACATAGCGAGAGTGTGACGGTCAACGCCATCGTCTGCAGTCGCGCTGGCCGCCAGTCCGGAGAAAACCCCTCGAGATGCCGCTGAAGTTTCACCCGGAAATGGAATGTGTCCCCCTACCGAAAGGGCCTAAGGCCAAATCCTTGAAAGCAAACACCGCCGCACCAAGAACGGTAGCCGCTCGATAGGATAGGGGCGCAGGGACTGGGTTAAAGCGAAAAGGGGTCACGAGGGAGGGTCCAAGAGAGGGTAGCCGGTGACGGCCAAGACGTTGAAGAATAGTGACCGTGCAAAGGTGGGAGGGCAAACGAAGCTAAGCGAAATGGTGTGGCCCCGGCAAGCCGGATTCTCTTGGGCCGGACGGGATAAAAATCTCTGACGTGGGGCGAGAGAAGGATAAGTCGCGGCCAATTCAAAGCCGGGGCCTGAGATGCGCAAAAAGCCGCTGGAAAGGAGAATGAGGGCGGCCCGAAAGCCTGGGACGCAAAAGGCGGCCGTGGGGGGCGAAACCGAGTAACATGGAACGACGTGATGGGGAAGAAGAGGCAAAAAGTGCGAGGAGGGCGGCATGACGAGATGCGGCGTGACGAGCTAAAGATGGCAAGGGGAGAACCGAGGGCGAGGGAAGATTGAAAAGCTGATGAAAAAAGGATATCGCAGCCGAGGCTGTGGCGACCGGGGAGGAAGACATATCCGGTTGGTGGAGAGAAGCAAAAACGCCGCGACAGCGAAAGGGGAAGCAGGGAGATAAGATATAGAGTGTGAGCGGCACCAGAGTACAAAACGCCGAAACATAGCAACATAGGCAGAGATGGTAGAAGGGGCGCGGGATGAAAAAACTACGGGGAGCGAAGAAAAGAATAGAGGAATGTGAGCAGGAGGAATTAAGCGCGAAGCAGCTGCCACAAAAGAAAGAATGCACTCGTTAATCCACATTAAATTGACGACGAAATAAACCAAGAGAATCCAAATATTATTCCGTATTAAAGTGACAGCGAAGAACATAAATAGCTACATGACGTCGACACCCCGTAAATGAGGTTGACAAACTTGGCAACAAAGCATGAGAAAAAGCATCAAAAAATAATACATCCACAATAAAAGGTGCCCATGACTCGCCATTGCATAGAAGAGGCCACCAGGGGGCTGAGGGCCAATATAAAACCACCAAAGTCATCTGAACGCGACAAGCCGCCGCATGGTGCAAGACACGGGGAATCATAGCCGGGGGGAAAACAGTAATTATTAAAGATGTGCCAATCATAGGTGAAGGCGTCTGGCGGGATACGATGGGGATATGCAAACCGGGTGTTAAAAACGGGGAGTTTGTGATTAATAGGTGAAGCAAAACGGTCAACATGATGCGGGCCCCATCTGAGAATCAATATGCTTTGGAAACACCATGGCGCCGAGGGCAAACTCATCGGACCGAGGCAAACCGAAAGGTAATCCGCCCATTCGCTCGAGCGGGAATCCAAACCGCTCTACGTAAATAGCACAATGGAAACACGAAGAAAAATTTCCAAAGCCGAGAGGTGAATATCGGAGAAGCGAACCACCCTTCCGAAGAATGGAGGCGACGTTTAAATTATCCCCGCGGACCGTGACCACCGGAATGGATAAAAGGTAAAGCCGATCAGAGGACCGTGAAAAAAGCAAAAGCTCACGCCATGTGGATGACCCGGCATTCAGCCGCAGAAAAAGACCCATAAAATCAACACGGTTTTGGCTGCGGCAACCAACCCCCAACCAAAAAGCGCTAGCATCAAAACCTAAAACAAATGGACGGCCCGACCCGAGAGGAGAAAATAGGGCGAAAACGAGAGAGAGCTGGGCCATCATTCCCGAGCAAAATTTCCATGCGGGCTAACGATGATAATGAAATAGGGGCATCCCGTAAAAAAGGTCAGATGAGAAGATAAGAGAAAAGGTGAGGGAAGAGACCAAGGAACCGAAAAACGATCACGGAGAGATTGCGAGAAAACCAAGGAATCTAGCAAGATGGCGAAAGTCAAACGAGAGGAAGAGAGAATAGATGAGGAAAGTCGGAAAAATTTTTCTAACTTCTTGGACGACAAACAAATAATCATAGAAGAAGAGTCAAGGAGGAACCCAAGGAAAATTGTGCGATGGGAAATCTGGAGACGACATTTAGGCCATGCAATAAGAAAACCGGCATGTTGCGATCAGAAATGATAATCATATTGAGGGCGACAGTTCACGTTGGGTCAAGAAAAGAAAATCGCCCATGTAAGGAGTGCGCCGGACCTAAGAAAGACGCCGGTGACGAACTAAGGGGCGATAAGTTTGGTAAAAACAAAGGGGCGGATGCAAGACCAAAGGGGAGCATTGTAAATACATAAAATAAGCCGTCGAGTTGGAAACCCAAGAAGGTATGGTGTGGGGGGGCCGATAGGAACATGATGATAGTCCCGACTTTAAATCCAAGAGTAAAAAGAAAATCGAGAGGTTGGAAGTAATGACAAGGCATCAGAAAGGGACTCAGAACGGAAGGATGGGACCCATAAGGAAGAATTAAGGTGACGCGAATCAAGAATAAGGCGAACTTGTGGGCCCCTTGGGGACGACTCCCAAGGGAGAACAAAAGAAAGGGCGGTCGAACTTGCATGATTGCTCCCCGCGTAAGGTCACCTGAATAATGGAGCGGGCAAATGGGAGTTGGGAGGACAAATAATGAAAAGGTTGGGACGGAAAAATGGTTGGGAAGGGGGCCCGTGTGCCCAAGGAAGGGGGTAAACTGGCTGAATCCAAGAAATAACAAGGGGTTCATGGAAATAGAGTGCCAAAATGGTAAACAAGGCAGAGGCGGCCACAAAAAGTAGCATAGTGGGTATCAAGGGCGGTAGGGTCAAAGGGGAAATGAGGCAAGGGAGAGGCGAAAACTTGGCAATCTGCAGAAAAAGATAACACATCAAATTAAGCACGCTTTTTATTGATGACACAAACCATAATTACATCAGAGACACTAAAAATGCACTTGCATGGACATTACGAAGACCAGGATGGAGATGACGGAGGCAAAGGGGGTTGGGGTGATTGAGGAGATAGAGTCAACAAAGGAGAGGGAGCAAGTGGTGCAGTCTGAGAAAAAAGTGGAGAAAAAGGTGGAGACATGGGGGGAACTGCATTGTGAGAAAAAGTCGACGAAAAAAACCAAATTTTATGGACATAAAAACGGCCGCAAGTAAAAATAAGAGAGGGATGGGTTGGCGCGGGAGGGCTTAAGAAGGGGATAAACGGGAGGGGCAGGATAAGGAGAAGAACGCTGAACGGGATAGACGTTTCTCATGGGCAAACTTTTGGCCTTGCGTTCGTTTAGATTCATCGGAAGAAAACCAAGACGTGGGGACTCACTAAACTGAAGGGCAACCTCGCGGGCCGTGTTGGTCGGCAATCAAAACAAATTTCATCTCTTGTCCGCCAAACGTTTACCTTCTTCCGCCATAAAAAGACGCCCTCCCAATAGCCGCCCCCAACATGGCGAGCCGTCCATAGATCCAAAGTGAAACCGGTGTCCATAGCCGACGCCGAACTTCGTAATAATGTCGTAAGGGAGTCGCTGCTCAAAAAGTCGGCACGGCCGAAAGCAGCTCTCTCTATATCCCGGGCAAGGTGTTCAAGTTCGCGTCTGGACGGAGAGCTGCTGTGTAATCAAGACCGGACTCCCGCAAAGTAGCCCTCCCTTGTTGGAGCTCGCATAACAAATTGGGTATAATCAAAAGGAGAAGAGGCAAGAGGGAGGAGAAGGGGCCAAAAAGAGGTGGAGTGGATGAAAAAAGCGGAGCCATATGGGGAGAGAACAAGGGGAAGCAACCCCGTGATGGAGAAAAGGGAAGAAGGTGACGCAAAAAAATGAGGGCCAAAAGGAAAAAGAGGTGGAGGGTGATGACGGGGGGGAAACCGAGGCAGGCTCCCCTGAATCCGTGTCAGGAGAAAGAGAGGCTTCTCGCTGACGACGTGCACCCGCAGCCCGGGCTAGACGTTGGGGGGAAAGAGATCCGGACGAGGTAGAAGCCGTGGTTCCGGAAGCGGAAGGGATGAGCTCAATAACCTGCAAACGAGGAACACGTAAGAATAGATACGAAAGAAAAAACTGCGGCATGAAACGAGGTGGAAAAGAGGAAAGGCACGTCACGACCCCATGCGCCCCATGATATGTACCTTAAGCCTATGGACACAACAGCGAAAAAACCCCTAAAACCTTGGGCCACAAAGAAAAGAAACACCAAAGTACCATTTCTTGGTCCTCCCCCCCCCGAAAACAGCACAAGATAAAAAGCCAACATAGTTAGGATGAGAGCAACCTTCTGGGAAGACAATACAAACCACAAGACGAATAGAAAAAGCTATGCAAAAAAACAGACTATAATGAATGACATCATCCCCATAGGTAGCCTGACCAAAAATAAGTACCATTGTTGCCAATGCATATCAATGTTAGATGGGCCTATACCCCCTTTCCACAAACATATTTTGTAAGTACCCCCTCCGGGTGCAAAGAAAACTAAGACCGGAAGCCTCACCCCTAAAAGTAAAATCATGAAATCTACAAAACTAATAATAAAACCATTAGAATAAGGATTAAGAACTTCGCCCCCATCAAAACCAAAAACCATCAACCCTTATATATGTCGGATGCCAAACAATCATAATACCAAACTTGAAAGGGAAAAACATGAAATGTAAGTCTACGAAAATTACGCATAGCCGAAAATAAGAATGCCACCCTAGGCCCCCCATGAGAAGTTAGTCTAGCCAAAATAGAAGAGAATCTTGAAGGAACTTATAATAGGAAAATGCCTAAAGCAATGAGCCATCCACAACGTTAAAAACACAAATACAACCACCAAAGAGTTGAGACATAATTGGGAAAAACCGGATGCATGCTAACCTTAGCCTCCCCCCCCAAGTAAGAATCATGAAGTATGCAAGACTTAATAAGAAACCATCTAAGATAATGATGCAAGAATTTCAACCCCTTAGCACATATGGCGGATGCAAAAACAACCATAGCACTACTTTGAAAAAGGAAACATAAAAAGGAATTTAAAGTCTACAAAAAAATACACATAAGTGAAATAAGAATGCCACCCGATCCCCCATGAGAATTTAATCTAGCCATACCTAAAAATACGATTGGAACTTATAAAAAAGCGCCCTAAAAAGCACTAAGCCATCCATAACATTACCAACACGGATAAACAACTAAAGAGTTTAAACATAGCACAAAAAATCAAATGGGGTTTTGCCCCCTTATTCCTTAGAACGGCGGATATGCCGATTATTACAAAAAACCACAACCCAACCTCAAAGGAATCACGCCAGCCACCCCATGCCTAACGCCGGGTATATGGGAAGAAAATGGGGTGGGCGGGGCCTTGAGGATGTAAAGAATCTCCTTCGAGAAAGTGGCTCGAGGGCCGAAAGCCCCATTGTAGAATGACATCGCCAAGAAAGCGATGGCGATGAGAATCCACGCTACCGAAAGCCCAAACACTCGCCGCGCCGAAGGAGACAAGGAGGCATAAAGGTATAATGATCGGAAAAACTCGGCTGGCCAGTCGATGTCCTCTCGCTCCCACTGCAAACCGTTCCTCGCAGAGGGGTGAAGCACCTCCAAGTGCTCCGTGTAAAGATGATGTCGCGCCATGTCAACCATGGGGGGTGATGAAGGGGGTGAGAAAACTCCAACAGAGCCCAGATCCGTAGAACAACAAGGACAACCAAAAGCCATATCGAACAGCAAAGGTTTACTATGAGAGCAGAGAAAGCAAGCCAGGGAAAAAGTAGGAGCAATGCATGAGAGGAGAAAGAAAGGGGCTTAAAAAAGGGTTGGGCAAAAAACAAACCTAAGACCAAATTTACAATTAAGCTTTCAATAAACATTGGTGAGGATAAATCAACCCAAAACAACCATCCATAAAATAAGCATAATGAAAACCGACCGCAAACCAGCCTAATGCAAGGAACGCCCACCATGCATGCCCAAATTAGACCACTGATAAGCTAAGCCTAAACATAACCATGCATGTAGTGAAAGCTAAAGAAGAACCAATAAGCAGTACTAAAAATAAAAACAAATGTCAACCATGAAATCGAAAAAAGATCAGAGATAACCCAAATAAAAACTCATCTGAAACTAGCCGCAGAGATGGCAAACGAGGAAGAGAGGCTGAATCGACCAGCGAGGAAATCGGCAAAAAAAAAATCGCCTCGATCGCCTCGTCGAAGCTCAGACTGGGACGACGGCGGTGGCTAAACCTCCCCCACTATGGTTGTCGAACTCCGCCGCCAAGATCGCTTATGATCCTGTCCCGCTCCTGATCTAGCCAGAGAAATTAGACCTCCCCCCCCCTTTTTTCCTTCTTCCGATGCCTGTGCTTGGACCAATGGTTGAACAACCGAGGTCCCCTTACCGCACAAAAGAACCAGCCGCCGGGTCTGCAAATCGACCCTCCCGGGAGAACGGGCGAGCATATATCACCGAAGCCGGGCTGGGGCCTGCCCAGACAAGAATCCCAAGCGATGATCAGAGGGGGGAGGCAGGGGCCAAAGGGCTGACCTGAATCGCAACCTGCATGCTAAGATATGCTAAGATGGATTAGATCTCGAACGGGAAAAGCACCTGCATGTCCCCAACAAACCATGAAATCTCTTCCCAAAAAACAAAGCATGCTTGTTGCATCAGACAAACTGGGCGAACCACCACCATCTCCCAAATGAACCTGCATACCTAGCTGAAAACCAAATCCCCAAAGAAACCAGATCCGGAGGGACCCGACCCAATCAATCACGTTGTTTGCTTCGACAGCCCCATCTCATAAACCAATCAAAAGAATCATCCTACAACCGCCAACAAGCGGAAAAATACCAACCGAAAAAGGGGCTATACCTGTGCAGACAGGCAATTGAGGAGAAGAGGCCATACCTTCCAGAGTAAGACGAGCAGACTGATGAGAAAAACCACCCCAGCTAGCTCTCGAAGAAAAGGATCTCGATCCATGTGAGGAAGAAGCGCTGCTGAGTAGAACGGTATCGCGTGAAGCGAATCTTTGAGGAGGGAGTCAAAGGCAAAGATGGAGAACTGCTGCTGCTGTGAGAAGAACGCCGATAACCTGCTACAACTGGAATGACGTCTCATATAGCAGCTCGCCCCTTCCCAGAATGCCGATCCGACGGCTCGGATCGATGCCATTTTGCTCATATATTAAGTCATTCAATGCTTTATCTTTATTCTATTTGATGTGTAATGGTTGAGATTACCATGGTGACATAAATAATGTATTTTAATTTGGAGCATAAAGGCCTTTATAGTAAAAGGGTTTTCGTTTTTTCTAACTCCATAAAATAGGTTTATCTTTTCGGACCAAAACCTTGGTCCACTGCTAGTTTAACCTAGTTCTGCATAGAATAGACCGGGGAAGCGTGAGACCTGTTCACCGGAGTACTCAGTACATGCTCTGCATGGTAAGGATATGGCAGTTGATCCGCCATGAACCTCTTGCACAAGGTACTGGGGGGATTTTTTCCTGTGAAGTAAAGATATGGCGGTTGCTCTGTCGAAAACTTCTGGCACAAGGCAAGTTCTTTTATACCACAAAAATTCTTGGTTTTCCTGAAAAGCATGGTTGCCGGTAGCCCTGGATGATATTCACATGCTTCATGATGATGCACCATATATTCCACATACCTTAGTCTTTAATTTTTTCCCACCAAGAACTTTAGGGCTTTTTAAGACATGTATGGATATGAGTATGACTCAGATGGACGCTCAGTCAGTTCAGATTCCGATTGCCATTTGATTGAAGACGAACTATTATATTCTTCCATTCAAGATTTGTCTGAGATAATGGAGGAGATGCATGGCAGCAATGCAAATGGGCAAAAACGCCCTCTACAAGATGAGCAAGGATACAATTCTGACAGGGGTAATACTCACTGGGCTAAGCAAGTCAGGGCTGGAAATAAACAGGGGGGGTCCTCCTCAATGGGTTATACCAACAACCAGACATCAGACAATGAGTCTGATTATGAACAAGACGAGTATCAGGTTTGATTCAAGCTAGTTAAGTATTTTTTATAAAAGATGTGGCAGCCTGATAAAATGCTGATACGATTTAATTTTTTAAGGACAAGTTTCACTGCTGTAATTTTTGAATATTAGAGATTACTCTGATTCAATGTTTGGCTCTTGCTTCTATTTCTCTGAAATATAAAGTTCAGTATGCTTTATGCTTAGGATGAGTATTTTAAACTCTACATTCTGTCCGTTCTTGATGCTTTTTAATTTTGTAAGGAGCAAAGAGGTTACAAATGGTGACCGGTGAAGAACCGAGAAACCATCTGTACCTTTTGGCCCTTGCTATATTACCATTTTTATGCTAATATAGTACTGATTGGTTGCAGGTACTAGGTTTCTCTTCTATTTGTCATTTATTTGCTTTTTCTGGATTATGGGCTTGAGGATGGACGATTTTATACTTTGAAGGAGTTATGATCAGTATTTACTACTAGCATTAGCATTATCTTATCTTATTCTTGGTAGCCTTTTAATATTTGGTTATTGTGTTTGCTGATGGGGCCTAGTCCCCAGGTTTTAGATGGGTTGTTGCCCTTGCATGTGCCGTCCCATAACCTGTTGGGTTCCCGTGGATGTAAAAATTTATCTTATCTTATCTTAAAAGTGTGGAACAAATCACTATGAAGTTATGATGCTGATAGTAATGACTGAACATGGTCCACAAATCTGCATGTTCTATTTCTTGCTGTTTCCATGGAATATCCACTATGTAAATTCTGGTTTTGGTTAAGCTGGTCATGAACATATTCTGAGGTCAAGAATATCATGTGAACATGATTTGCACATGATTTGTTTCTGAAATCTAAATACTAAGTATTATCCTTCCATTCGGTAAAGGCTTTTTTTAGGCCCTATGGGCAAATAGCATTTGATTGGGGATGCAAGTAAGTTTATTTGTTGAGAATGGTACATATAGGATTGTTTGACACAAGGAAAGGGCAAAGTATAACGTGTTAGTTTGAACTATAGACTTTGTATAATTGGAGTCGTAATGGTTTATTTCATGGTCGTGGATATGGGTTAAGGGTCTTTTTTTTACTAGTGATGTACAATTTAGCATGTCGCGACACAGGTGCTGATTTAGTGCTGATTGCCCTTCAAGCTGCCCTTCATTGCCCTTCCCTATGTCCTTCATTGCCCTTCAAAAAATATTGGGTATAACATAATGAGCATATTGGCAATGTGATTACTGATTACATGCGTTACCTATGAAGGTGCTGATTTAGTGCTTGAATTTCATTTTTTTGTGTACCACTAGCAAAAAAACACCTTTAAATACTTTAAGTTTGGGACAACAAATGCCACCATAGACTTTGTGTCTTAGTGTGGGCAGATAATACTACCGTAGGGATTGACCTCGGTAGATGTTCCGGCTAGTTGACTGAGGTTAAGGCTAGCTGTGACTGGGGGTTTTTTTTTTATTGTGGATAATATGGAATGCATATACACTGGATACAGGGGTTTATTTGATTTGTTAGACTTGTATAAGTTATGAAAATGTGGCCCAACTAAGAAAATTTTCTATAGCTGGATATAGTTGTATCTTAAAGGACTTGGTGGTTTACTGGCCAAGGCCTAATAATGCGTCCAATAAGCTCAATTTGCCCTCAATGGTTCTAAAGATATGGACGCACTTGCTTACATGGAGAACTCGGTATTGACAATAAAAAAACTCTTGAGGCTTGTTTAGACCTTTAAGGGCTGGAAAAGAGAGGAAATTGAAACCAAGTACGATGGTTCAACTTAGTTCCATGATTCAATGGGTTAACAATTGTCCAATGATGAATGAAGCTTTCTACACATTTCATGGCTCTAAGAAGCAGGACATGGAATGAACATGGTATCATGGATGACATGGACTCTAAAAGATATTATAGTGATTGAATTTTGGGCATTAAGCTCATAGGTAGAGAGGATCCTAAATTGCATTTATTTGCATGAAGAATGGACATTGCCATCCACTTATTCTGATGGTCTAGAGTATGTACACAATGTTTGGATAAAGAAAACCGTTGTTTGGATAAAGAATCCATGGAATATACCATGGACGAAATACATTTTGTGCCCTAAAAATTTGGCACAATTGTTAGAACTAGCACTGCAGGAACAAATAAGCTTAAATCCCCCTTAAACCCCCTTAAACCCCCTTTGGTTTGGGTGCATATGCACATGGGGGGTGACTCCAGGCAACGAGAGCTGTTGGATAGGCATATTGACCCCTTATTCCTTAATCTACACCGTATGTAAAGTTCCTCGTTTGTGGGGTATGCAAGTACAAAATTTGCTATACTGTATAACAAGATTCGCAAAATACTATAAGATTTCAAGCGGAATACTATATGGTGTTGATTTCGTACGTGCAAAATACAATTATGAGGGCTCTCGCTGCCCTACGTCATCCCCCGTGTGAATATGCACCCAAATCAAAGGGGGTTTAAGGGAGATTTTAATTTAAATGTGTTGGACCCAATGGTTGTGTTAATTAATGTCAATGGTAGTTATGTGTTGGTTGTTAATGTCAATGGTTGTTATGTTATGTGTTGGTTGTTATGTGTTGGGGGATTTATTTTTTATATGTTGGATGTTAATAGTTTGTGTTGCAAAAAATTTTTTTTGGCCCCTTCGGGGCTTTAGGGACGTCAACCCCTTCCCCCCCCCGGTGTGACAAAAATTTTAGAATTCAAGCCAGAAAAAAACTAGAATTCATTTGAGGCTTTCATCACCTGTAGCTTTTGAATTTCATCACAATAAAACAAATAGAACACAAGTAAAACTTACCATAAAGATAGAGCAGATTGATCCCATTATTCTGAAAGTCATAAAGTTTGCAACACCCATACACAAACATTTTTCAACTGGAATTTAACAGCAGCCTTTGGCCTCCATGGATTCTTGTGGTGAGAAACCAAAGTGGAAAACTTTTCTGCTTGTTAGCACAAGGATCTAGAAGCCTTAGAATTTGCTTAATAACTGCCTCAAAATCTAAAAATGCATGGTAATTTTTTGCAAGCTTCATTCGGAATGAGCCATAAAACAATATCCAATAGCGCAATCCTGTATTAATCAGCTGGTAGGATGTGAAAGCCTACCAAACCCGGCCGAAAAATTGCTGTTTTAGCATAGATAACTTAACCAAACATATCCATATCATACACTATCAAAAAGATCTCGGAGAGAGCTTTCCAACGCAATAAAAATCATCTGAAACAGAGCTCTGGATCAAAAGTTTTGGCATAGATAACTTAGCCAAACATATCCATATCATACACTATCAAAAAGATCTCAGAGAGAGCTTTCCAACGCAATAAAAATCATCTGAAACAGAGCTCTGGATCAAAAGTTATGATAAGAAATGTGTTGCCGGCGGGGAAACTTCACTACATGCGCCCTTCAAGCCCTTCATGTGCCCATTATGCACCACACACACAAAAAGAGGGCTTTTGTTGTGAGCCATTGGTTGTTGACCATTATGCACCACACGCACAAAAAAAGGGCTTTTGTTGTGAGCCATTGGTTGTTGACCATTAAAAAAAAAAGGCTAAAATCAATGGCTCAGAAATGGTGCACTCTAGATGTACGCATTAGTACATCCATTTGAATACATCACGAAATCATAGGAAAACCTTAGTGAAAAGCGTACAAAAACACAAAGAAACCCCCTGTTATTATGCTACATATATTGGCCACAACACATCTGGCATAAGAACGTTTGGAGAGATCCTGAACCCTTAATAAAAGGTATGGCTTTGATTCTACATGGATTAGGTTCTTGTAGATATGAGAAATCGGTCAATTCATCCACGACCTAATTTATAGCTATAATAGAGCCCTAATTAGGGTTCTCTGAGGTAGAGAATGCTTGCGCAATTCAATTCAGAGGTGGAATGAGCCCAGTTCAATTATTGCTGTTTTTTGCTCTTTGGTTTAGCATAACACGAAATAAAGGAGATCCGAATGTTGCAACCAGTGTACTCATAGCAGCCTTGCATAGTGTGTTCGTATATGTAGAAATTTGCTAGGAACTCCTTATGGACGCACTGGAATCACTGAGCAATCTGCAAGAGACAGCTAGGAAGGCTTAAGGATATGGTGAAAATTGAGATAGATTCAAGATCAATGGAATAATTTCATGAGGATTTATGACTAACTAGACAACATCTAATTCATGGTCAATCAAGTAATATGAGGAATACCACAAAAATGCTTGAATACCATTACTTAGGCACTATTCATTTGGGCTTTGACCCAATTACTGTAGCTTGTCTGACCGATAGCACAAGCCTATTGGTACACCTTCATTCCGGATCGCCTTCCATTATCTTCGATTACAACTTCAATATATAGGGCCAGACCTCACCGAATGGTGCAGATCCGGCCGCCTAGCAGAATCCATAGCATCAGGTGATCGGTGCTTCGACTTCTTCGGCCGTTTCTATATTCAAACGATTCATTCCCTCCATCGAGAACCTTAAGTTCCAAATTTATATTCGATGGTCTCATAACTATATTTCATGTTCAATGGTCTTATAAAAGCTTTAACTTACCATTGAACTTGGGTCTTCTAGATACAATCGATCATGCAACCTCATGCACTTCACCATTCGAACTTAGGTTAATAAACCTTCACATCTATAATGCTTCCATCATACATATGTTCTATAAACCATAGGTTAGAATTGTATTATTCCCTTTTTCTACTGATCTCTTCTGCCTCAATTCTTACTTCTCATGATATCAGATAATTTGAAAGAACCTATTTTTCTAACATTTCCCCTTTCTTTCAAAATGTCTGCCATATCATTTATGCTGTTTATAACTGTTACTGTAAGGTTTAACTATACTTCTTCTATTAGTTTTCCATAACTGTAACAATCCTGTTCTGATTGAAATCCATTACACCCAAGTTACCTTTGAACTTTGTGAATTTAATTTCTGACAGACCTTTTGTGAGCACATCTGCAATCTGCTCACCTATTCCAATATACTGAACTGATACACCATTCTTGGCCACCATATCTCTTATAAAGTGCACATGCAATTCTATGTGTTTTGTCCTCTGGTGTAGCACTGGATTTCTTGTGATAGCTATGCAGCTTAAACTATCTGAGTAAAGTATTGTTGGCAAACTTTGACATACCTTCAATTCTTCTAGAAGACGTCTTGTCCATGCAATCTCTTTAGCTGCCAGGGTTGCTGAGTTATACTCAGCTTCTGCAGTAGACATGGCCACACAAGATTGCTTCTTGCTTTTCCAAGCAATTGCTGCTCCCCCTAACATCAAACAAAAATCTGAGGTTGACTTTCTAGTGTCTATGTCACTGCCCCAATCAGCATCTGCATAACCTTTTAATGTCAAATCATCATTAGAGTATGTAAGTCCATGGTTCATGGTATATTTCAGATATCTCAACACTCTTTTCCCTGCAGTCCAATGTTGGTAACCTGGATTATTGCAAAATTTGCTCAATAGACTTACAGTAAATGCTATGTCAGGTCTTGTACTATTTGAAATAAATAACAAGCAATCTATTAGTTCCCTATATGGGACATTTTCCATTTGAGCCATTTCTATTCCTGTTTTAGGACTCATTTCTGCTGAGAGTTTGAGACCTGGAGATATGGGTGTCTTAGATATATTG
The DNA here is from genome assembly GCA_021234155.1 of Isoetes taiwanensis. Classification (NCBI taxonomy): domain Eukaryota; kingdom Viridiplantae; phylum Streptophyta; class Lycopodiopsida; order Isoetales; family Isoetaceae; genus Isoetes; species Isoetes taiwanensis. Next base: position 7,410,477 of record JAJEKV010000033.1, on the reverse strand, counting down.
CAATCTGTCATTTTAAACCTGTTAAGCATCCCTTGAATGTTGCATGCCTGGGTAATTGTCAGTCTTCTATTTCTTCTGTCCCTGTTAACTTCCATACCAAGAAATTTTTTCAATTCCCCTAGATCAACCATTTGGTATTTATTCTTTAGTATTTGTTTGCAATGATCTAGAATGTCTATGTCACTTGCAACCATTATGTTATCGTCCACATATAGTGCTATGATACAGAAATGGTCTCCTCTGTTTAAAATGTACATGTTCCCATCATTCAAAAACTGTATAAATCCTTGATCTTGCAAATATTTATCTATGCACTTATACCATAATCTTGGAGACTGTTTTAGGCCATAAACAGCTCGGTTTAATTTCCATACCATGTTATCTCTTTTATCGTTAAACCCAGGTGCTTGTTTCATGTACACCTCTTCATCTATTTCAGCATTTAGAAAAGCCATGCTCACATCCATGTGGTGCACTTCCAAGTTGTTTGCATTTGCATAGGCTAGCAGAATTCTTATGCTTGTTAGCTTTACAATGGGTGAAAAGGTTTCATCATAATCTAAGCCCTTCCTTTGATTGAATCCCTGTGCAACCAGCCTGGCTTTGTATTTTTGTTCACCATTTGCTCCAGTCTTTAGCTTGTAGATCCATTTGTAGCCAATAGTATTTTTGTCATCAGGTTTTCTTACAACATGATACGTGTTTGTTCTCACAAAAGCATTTATTTCCTCTTTCATTGCTTGCTCCCAATTTGCTGATTCTTCTGACTGCATGGCTTCCTCATAACTCATAGGTATCTTTGGTTCAAAAATGGCCAGGACCTGATTTATATCCACTAATTCATTACCCAGTCTTTTACTTTTCCCATCCTCTGTTCTCCCATATTCACCTGCATCCATTTCTAAGTTCTCCTTGAGCCTTTCCAACTCTGTTTTCCTTTTTCTTTTGACTTTCTCTACTTGCCCTTTCTCCAGCTCAATCCCTTCTCCTTCTGTGACTGTATTTTCCCTTGTGCCCCGGTTATCTTGTTCTTCATCATTTTCCCCATCACTCTCTATATCAGCAAACTTATTCACCTGAGCATCCTCTTCATTTCTGTTTGATTCCAATGTTTTTGTTTCACCATGTGCCTGCACGTTATTTCTGTCTTTGTAAAGTATATTTTCATTGAAGACCACATCCATGCTAATAATTATTTGTCTCTTAGACTCATCAAACAGCTTGTATGCCTTTGCTTGCTCATCATAGCCTGCCAAAAAACATTTTGTTGCCCTATCATCTAATTTTCTTCTAAGTTCTTTAGAAACATGCACAAATGCCATGCATCCATATGCTTTAAGCATTTCATATGATGGCACATTTCCATTCCACATCTCATCAGGTGTTTTACCATTGATAGATGAGGAAGGTAGCTTATTTTGGATTAGTACAGCAGTTTTAACTGCTTCATCCCATAAAAAATTTGGCATATCTGAGTGCTTTAGCATGGATCGAACTGCATCCAAAATTGTCCTGTTCTTGCTTTCTGCTACTCCATTTTGCTGAGGTGTGTACCTGCAGGTTAGTTGTCCTCTAATTCCATTTATCTTGCAATGTCTTTTGAACTCTCCTGAGAGAAATTCCCCTCCTCGATCTGACCTTACACATTTTATTTTTCTTCCAGTTTGTCTCTCCATTTCCTGCTCAAATAACTTGTATGCTGCAAATGCTTGATCTTTATGCCTTAACAAATAGCATTTAGTTTTCCTTGAATGATCATCTATAAATGTTATAAAGTATTTCTTACCTGTCATGCTTGTAACATTAATTGGACCACACAAATCAGTGTGTATTAGGTCTAAAATCCCACTGGCTCTTTTTGTTGATCTTTTGAAACTAAGTCTGGAGTGTTTTCCCAATAAGCATCCTTCACACAAGAAATGATCCCTTTGTTCTTCTCCTATTATCAAACCTTTCTTTATCATGTAATTTACATTGTTCATATGTGTATGGCTCAGCCTTTCATGCCATTCTTTTGCTGTAACCAAGTTTATTTTACCCTCAACATTGGCTTTGTCAAGTGCAAATAAATTGCCTACTCTTTTTGCCAAAAATCTTAATTCTTTATTGAGGTAAATGTTGCAATGGTGTTTCTCAAAACACACTCTATATCCAAGGTCAACCAATTGGCTAACAAAAATCAAATTTCTGATTATAGAAGGCACACACAATACATTTTTCAGTTCAACTGGTTTCCCAGCCAAATCAAAGATCTCCAACATTCCAGCTTCTTCAACTTGCTGTAATTTTCCATCTCGAAGTTGAATAAAGCTTGAGACTTTCTTTGTCTTGTTCTTGAGTTGATTTGCTTGTTTGATCACGCATCTCTCAGCTCCTGAATCTAACACAAGCAAGTTATCATCATTTTTAGTCTCATTCATAATCAATGTGTTGAAACTTTCTTTTCTTACCTCTTCATTTTCGTCCAACTCCTCCTTCTCTGAGTTGTCCACTTCTTTTGCCAAGTTTACAGCTGATGTGTTTCTGCCTCTTCCTTTTCCTTTGTTAAAAAACTTGCCTCTTGTATTTCTCCTTGGATCTCCTCTTCCTCTCCCTTTAGCAAAATCCTTTGGACTTGGAGCAATTTGCTGCTTGATGTCCCAGCCCATCACAGTTATAACATCTATTGTCCTTTCCCAACTTAGGACAATTGTATTTAAGATGACCATAAGTGTTACAATGATAGCATGGCCCTATCTTACCTTTCTCTGTTCTGATTTTTCCTTTGCCAGCAAACAGAATCTCAGAATGTTGTTCATGTTCCCCTATTAGTTTCTTCTGTTCAAGTTCAGTTTTTACCATTAGTTCAGCATCTTCCCTAGATTTAGCAATATTCCTAACCAAGGTTGATAGCTGATCATAATCAGAAAAAGCCCTAGCAATGGACATCACTTGATGTTCATTTGTTATTGTCACACCTGCTGCTTCCAGATCTGCAATTAAGTTATCCAATCTTTGGAAGAAATCAGTTATGTCATCCTTCTCATGATATTTCAAATTTCTGAGTTCTCTATCAAGTACATCCAATTGTGATGATGTCTTGTTCTCATAAGTTTTGATTAAGTATTTCCAAATTGCTCTCGGTTGCATCCCTCTCACTTTCAATAAAATACTAGGACTCAATTTCACTGTGACAATACTTTTAGCTTCAATCAACTTAGCATTCATGTTTGAGCTAGTTACCTCAACATCCCCTGAGCTGGAACCTTCCTCTACTGCACTGATAGTCACAGCTGCAGTGCCACTGATATCATTGTTTCCAGTGTCCTCTCCAACATAGGACCAAAGTCCCTCTACTTCCAAGATCTCCTTGATCTTTTCCTTCCACACCTGGAAGCCTCCTGTGCCCTTAAATACTTCCACTGCACTTAACAAAGATGCACCCAATCTAGTAGTCATAATTGTCAGCTCTGATACCAAATGAGATAGATTCAAGATCAATAGAATAATTTCACGAGGATTTATGACTAACTAGACAACATCTAATTCATGGTCAATCAAGTAATATGAGGAATACCACAAAAATGCTTGAATACCATTACTTAGGCACTATTCATTTGGGCTTTGACCCAATTACTGTAGCTTGTCTGACCGATCGCACAAGCCTATTGTTACACCTTCATTCTGGATCGCCTTCCATTATCTTCGATTACAACTTCAATATATAGGGCCAGACCTCACCGAATGGTGCAGATCCGGCCGCCTAGCAGAATCCATAGCATCAGGTGATCGGTGCTTCGACTTCTTCGGCCGTTTCTATATTCAAATGATTCATTCCCTCCATCGAGAACCTTAAGTTCCAAATTTATATTCGATGGTCTCATAACTATATTTCATGTTCAATGGTCTTATAAAAGCTTTAACTTACCATTGAACTTGGGTCTTCTAGATACAATCGATCATGCAACCTCATGCACTTCACCATTCAAACTTAGGTTAATAAACCTTCACATCTATAATGCTTCCATCACACCTATGTTCTATAAACCATAGGTTAGAATTGTATTATTCCCTTTTTCTACTGATCTCTTCTGCCTCAATTCTTACTTCTCATGATATCAGATAATTTGAAAGAACCTATTTTTCTAACAAAAATTCGAAATCTATGGAGGATCAAGAAAAAAGCATCAAATATTCCTCTCCTATTAGAATGTAGGATGGTGATGCACAATTCCTTTTGCTTTTAAAATTAATGCTAGAGACTTATGGAATAACATTATTCTAAAATTCAGCAGGAAAGCTGACCTTCTTAACAGTAAATATCTCTCTAAAATGGAAGGGCAATTATTGCTAATGCTATTATTCCCTCTACTCATGTCTATCAATCCTCTTTTCTTCTTGCTCCTAAAAATGTCACCGGAATGCCCCCGCAGAGTGTTTTGCATTGCGTAAGAAATTACATATCCCGCGTATCTCAAACACTTTTTGAATCTATTTAATCAGAGAAACGACTTGACTGTCGCCGAACCTCTGCTTTCTGTTTAATACAAGCACAACATGTCGATATGCCTAGATTTGTGGCAAGTTCATGATCTAGTATATATTTTCAATCTACTTAGAGAAAATTCTTGCATTATTGAACTCAGATGCTATTAATTAGATCAAGAATATAAGAAATAGTATCATCATCAAACCTATAGATGTTGCTGCAGATTGCTTTCATTCCTAATGGCCTCATTTCTGGTGCTGCATCCAGTAATCTTCATGTCAGTCTTGGGTAGCCCATTCTTTAGATTGCTGCTCTCCATTTCTACAGGCTTTTTATTTGGAATGCAATGCTCAAACCTAGGCTCAACAAAACTAGCAGTAGCAGCAACAATAGACGGTGTACTGCCATTAGCAATGCTATTAGAGATCCCTACTCCATTTGCATCTGCATCTATCCTCAAAGGCAAAATATTGGCAGACTTATTGGCAGATTTCTGCTTCTCCTCAGCAATCCTGTTCCTGGTAACAAAATTTAAATCCCCTTTCTTTCTGGTCATGCTAACAGATTTGGGTTTCCCACTATGAGCAAATCCGAGCAACCCTACTGCTCTAAAGAATGAAATAGTATATGTAGACAAAACTAGGTTCTACCGACAATTCTAAGCCAGCAGAGCATAATACCTTGGGTACCAGTGCCAAGTCGAGTGGTGTACATAAAGCAGTGTACAACCCTTAATCATCCAGCTTTGCAGATCTATCCATGGAATGCTCCAGATCGGGTGTTCGAGCATTTTCACTTAGTATTACTGGATTTCAGAAATATAGGTCATCTGAGTATGCATCAATTTTTAGGTCAAAACAAAAAATATGTGCCCAAATATACCTAGTTAGTATTTGTCATCTATATGACATTGGACAAATGTCCCAATATTGTATGAAGCAATGGCCCAATTATTGCTTTAAGCTACCATTAAGACAGTATCTATAACCACATTACACATAATAATAAAAATAAAAATAAAAAAAACTACCTCCTACCGTAGATTAGGGAGGGTCATAGTTAAAAACCTGAACTTTTATTTAAGAGCAACAAGGTGTGCAGGACCTTGTTGCCAAAGCCCTATCCAACCTATGCTGCCAAACTTCCCACATTTCATATTATAGTACTACCTTCAGACCTCTGATCATGTCAATGATATTGTATAGTACTCTAAGAAAAGCTTCAGTTTGCAGTATTGACAAGGCATTCCTAATGATGTCATTTCTTGCAAATCCATTGTCACAAAAGCCTAGAATTAGTGCAGTAATATCCATAAAGGCATTATTAGCATCCGAATGTGCATAAACATATGGAAGAATTTGAGAAATAATTACCTTGGATGCTTGTCCATAAGGCCTATAGCTGGCGGCCATGATGACTTATTTACCTTAAATGGGAGCTTCGTTCTCTTGTCATATCTGATAATTTTAAAGAAGCCCCTTTCATGATCCAGTACTTCAAAGGAGACATTCAGAAAGTTAGCATTTATCCCTTTAGAGTACGTAGTCCCATCAATGTCTCTGTAGCAAGTATCATCCTTAATCCCCAAGAGTTCTATATTGTAGATTGTAAGGTCAGAATTATAGGAAAAGAACTCTTGCAAATTACCCCCATTAATAATGTTCATCATCAATGTATCTGGAGGTATTTTGAAACCTGTAAATATCAGTGAATCTGCCACATTTGTCGAGGTTAAGAATGAACCTAAGTTCAAACCATACCAAATATAAGTTGCACCAAGATGAACTGTAGGCAAATTCAACAGGAATTCCTTTTTGTTGTCTCCACACATCATTTCCCATTTGAAGAAAGCAGTTGCTTAAGAGCCATGTATTCATGTTTTTGAACTGTTCTCTTGAAACAAAATCCCAGCTAGCATGTTCTTTATCCTTATGGTTTCTAGCCCATTTGACAATGTATTCACCATTCTTGCTTTTGATAAGAAGGTTAAATAGATGTTGATCCTCCATCATGAATACCCATACCATGTCTGCAACGTCACTGATTACTTCAATAATGCCTTCACTACCATCTAAGGGTATGTTTTCATAGCACCTAGTGATATCTACTGCAAAAACCTCGTGTATGTTGTAAAGCAGGTTTAAAACCACATCAAGAACTGAATTTACGATCCAGGATGCATTAACTTTCTTTTTACTCCATAATCTGATCATTGCATTTTTTCTGAAGCAAACTTTAAGCCATATTTCAACAAAGTTATTGAGCACCGCAGTAATGAAACTAGCCAGTTTGGAGAAGATAGTATTGTGCGCATTAGTTAACCATCTATACTCTCCTTTACGGGCTTTGAAAGTAGCCATCAAGTAGGGTAATTTGCGCTCTTTATTTGACTTACTATTCATAAATTGTCAATCTCAATCAAGCACCTGCTTTTAATAATCTCATGGGAAAGTCCACTTTTTATGACGTCATGGCTGTCCAGTCTGCTTTTTGCCATATTAGCAATATGTCTTTGACAAACAAAAACAGCATTATTGGAAGCTTTATCCAAACCAGAAATGTATAGATTATCGTTGAGCCATTCAATATTTTTTTATTACTAATGGATCATTCCAGATAAACCGTTTGGGAGCAAGATTTGCTTTGAATGCAACAATTTTACTGTGCGCATATTCAATCAAAATATTACGTATATTTTCAATGTCTATATGGGAAAGATCCAAAATGTCATATTTGTGCACCTGGAAGAATTGTGTGCATAATCTGGTAAAATCGTCCATGAACTCTTGTACACTAAAGCCACTATCTGGGATGTGGTTGTCCACAAGTGAAGGCTTTTCTGAGTTTTCCATTGTGTATGATGTCTAGATTAGTGGCCGTGATGTGCCCAATATTATAGTCAATAAACTGGGCCAGATTTGAATTAGCACATGGGCATTTATTGCTTGAGCAGTCTCCAAATACTTTGAAAGGCTTATAAACTTTATCTTTAATCTGTTCCTCTTTCATGTAACACTTCGTACATTACAGTATGAAATATTTTTTTTTAATACTAAACTTCTCTAGTATTTTGGAGAAAAAGGTCAGATGAACAATACGTAACTGCTTGTCAACACCTTTGCTGGACAGGTGCTTATAGTTATTGACATCTTTAACAATTGTCTTGGTGCAGGTATAGTCTTTATCCACCTATAGCCAATTCGTATATACTTTGAAAACAAAAAAGCATATATTTATTTATTTTCTATAAAAGCCAAATGGCATATGAGTGAACATATAGTTCATTCAAAAACGTTATCATCCTTCTTGACAAGGGATCAAAAAATAAAATTTCCTTGGCAAGAGTGCAAATGTCTGGGCTAATGCCATAAAGACATGATGCCCCAGACCCACTTGGTAATTTTAGGAGGCAATTGGTGATTCTTGGAACATTTTAGTGCAAAACATATTCTGCGAAAAGACTCAAATGCTTTTAACAAATCATTGTAAAATAGTAGACTACAAATACAAGCTTACCTATAATGCCTGAGATAGTTTTTCAAAGAAGTTTTAGCCAGATGTATGTGCCATGGAAATTGTTGTACGTGCCATAGAAACTGCTTAAACAGAAAGGACTTCAGGATTAGCCAGACTTTCTAAAACCTGCACTTACAGGCAAGCGTGGAGCAAGCAGTGACTGTCCTTTGGCTGCACCGCTTCCTTTACTACAGAAAACTATCATGATGACAAAAAACGATCATGCAAAACATAGTCGGATTATTGACAATAAGGAAATGGAATTGGGATTTCTTCTTACTTTCAACAGCCAGAATGCACGTGCTCGAATCATTCCATGCAATCTCTTACTCCGCAGAATATTCGCCTGAACTCCTTTTAGAAGCAATTGGAGAAATTAAATCTTGTTATTTTGCTCTTATCTATGGACGTCCAATTAGCATATTCTGTAGAAATTGTATCCTCTCCACAAATATCGACCTTCTATTTCGAACATTCTGCATATCCTGATTCCTCACGACCTTCCCTAGGGCTTGCCCTTCTACCAACCCACCCTCCCGGTTTCTCGCTTAACCGATGCGAAAATCATGGTAACTGGACAATTTTCGGATGTTATGCCCCACATGAACGTATTGATTTTATAAATCAGTTTCCACTAACAAACCATTTGAAAAGAATCATACTAATTCAATTTTGAGGACCTTGTGAATGATAAGGATGTGTCGTCATAAAGACGACATAACAGTTCTTCCAAAAGCAAGAGGATGCTATGAACTAAGTGCAAAAATTAAGAATACCTTTAATCTTATTTTCTCCAATCATTGTTAGTTGAGATAATCAACTAAATAATCATCAAGTTTGAATCTGTTTTTGTGGAGTAGGCATCTTATAAACTAGTTGGTCTCTAGTGCGCTTGTTCAAAATGTCATCTTATATCTAGAATTGCTACTTTTCTTTTCTAATATTTGGACTAAGATTTTTAGTTGCAATCTTGAAAGATTCAGCAAAGGGCTTTAGATCTGGCGGTGGGCTTCAGATCGACCCAAACATTTGTGTTCGGTTATTTTAAATAATGCTGGATTTTCATAGCATACATGGTTCTCACCGCAAGAATGCTCTTAGCAACATCTGCGATATTTGCAAGGATGCCAAAATAAACCTATATGATCTTCACAACATCTGTGATTTGTCTAAAACCCGTCCCCAACTTATATATTGTACGGGAATGGAGATTGGTTCTCTACTCGCAATTTGCAGGTTGTCCAATTCCAGCTAATGCCAGTCGTAACACCTAACACCTGTCGAGAATGGAGTTCTAACCTCCATTCCCCAATATATAATATAGTTTAGCTACTAACTCATATATTGTGATTAAGACATAAGAATATCTTTTAGAATAATCTAATTCATGTATGTGCACATGACTCATTGGCAACATTCGCTCTAATAAAGGCAACAATCACATCATGCATAGTACACAAAAATAGACTTATGATGAACAAGTAAGAACCTAACAAATTTTTAATGACATGAAAAGGCATTAGCATTTATTAATGTAAAAGTGGAGTACAAAGATTGCATTATATAAATATTTGATATGTCAGAGCAAAATTCTTCCCACTGCAATATGATATGGTGAAACTAGTCGTTAGTCTAACAATAGTTTAACCACATGTTTAGGTACTTCAAATTTAAATGATATAACAAGTCATCCAAGCAAGTACATAGTTTCACTTTCTACGTTATCTTTTAGATTGCCTTGGCTTTATGAAACATGCATGTTGTTCAGAACATAACTCACTTCCATCATTCAAAGCTTAGGAAAAGATTATAGGCTTGCCTTAGAAAGATTTGTATAAGCATTCTTTTTTTTCTTAGGATGAAACGGCTAGGAGATATTGGAATGGGACAATCCATACACCAAATTAAGCTTGGACATTTGTATGAGATATGAGGCTAACAACATAGAGCACACCATAAGTAACACCCATAGCTATCAAACCACCAAATGTAACCCTAGAGCTACCTTTGAGCATGGAAGCACCACCAAGCATGGCCCCAATTGCTCCAAAGATTGCTAATCCTCCAGTAGAGAACAACACTAGAGCCATAATCCTCATCTTATGGTTCTTCACAAAAGCACCACCTAAGAGTGGAATCAATCCTCCACAGAAGAAAGCCATTGCAGAAACTAGAGCGGCTTGCGCGGGGTTAGACAAAGAATCCATATCAATTCCTAGTTCATCCCTAGCATGAGCTTTAATAACATCCCCTTGGGAAAGTTCTTCAGCAACTTGTTTTGCAAGACCATAAGTGAGACCCCTAGAGACATAGATTTGGGTGAGTTCTTCAAGCTCTCTAGCAGCAGCATGAGGACCTGCTTGGTGTTCTGCTGCTTCTTTTTTGAGATCGGCGAGCTCGGTATCGCGCTGCGAGAACACGGAGACGAACTCGCCAATGGCCATGCTACATGCGCCTGCAATGAGGCCAGCTATGCCAGAATACACAGCAGATTTTGCATCACTCTTGACAGCACTGATGCCAAGCATAAGGGAAGCTATGGAAACCAAACCATCATTGGCTCCAAGAACCATAGCTCTGAGCCAAGGGGACCGCTGCGAAAAGTGCTTCTTTCTACACAGATCTGCTTCCTGGTCTGACAGAACTGGGTGCACTTGCTGCAGGTGGGGTGCACCCTCCTCCATCTTAATGGACTGCTCTGAGGAACCCATGTTTGAGAATCGATTTTGAGTAACAGATCAATTTCGCATTGTGATATTACTTATAGGCAAAACTTGGGCAACCTGAAAGGCGGTAAGAACATGAATGGCGGTATGGAAAGGCTTTAAATAATGGCATGCCCATTAGAGGGTCTACCTGGTGTCGGCTTATCGACCTGCCGAAATAGCAACTCACAAAAACTTGGAGTAATCTTTTTTACCTCTCCCGTTGTGCACATGAGGATTTTCGTCTAGTGTTCTTGCCTGCAAAGAGTTGCATGCTCGCCAAATAATTACATGCATGCATATAAAGGAAATGTATCAATATGCTATGGATCAAACAATTTCAACATTTAAATGTTTGAAGACCATAATAGAAAGTAAAACAAGAATGTCAATGCATGGGACAATAGATACACCAAAGATACACCCTAACCCTTAAAATCAAGCATCCATAGAATATACTTACATGACCTCCAGGTTTCGAAGGTTAGAATGAGATATTTACATGACCTCCAGGCTTTGGAGGCTAGAAGAAGGCTCGTTCTATCGAATTGCTGTCGCAATAGAACCGTGGCATTGCGTAGAGTCTACTTACCACATCACATCCTAAAAACTCAAATAGACGTAAACACAAGGGATGGTTGAACCAAAACAATTGCAACAAGTAAAATTGCTCACTAGCAGTCCAACTCATAGATTTATTCAAGACTAAACTAGCTTGAAAAGTTCTATCCACCACCAACCATGACCAGATTCAAATAAAGAATCAAATCCATTCTTAGAGACTCAATAATACAACTCAAAAAGATATTGCAACACCAAATTAAGAACAAGAAGATCCCAAACTCTTTGAAAAGTTATTAACAATATAAGCTACTTAACTTATTATAGTAAGAAAATAAGGCAGCAGATAGCTTATCTGGAATAGCATAGTCCACCATCACATCTCATGCCCACTGCAGTCCCTTACACAGAATGGTGCGCAACATCCTAATATTGGGACCCTGGTATACGAAATCTAAAAAGGGAAATCTCCTTCCAAGACAAGGGACTACGTGTTGAGGTCCACGAATAGTTACGTCATTGCATGTGGGAATAGCAAAAGCAAACAACAACGCACCAAGAGCTAAGATCCCAGTTTTTACTATTGAAGGCAAGCCACTGCCCATATTGATCTATCTCAAGGGGCACATCTGGCATGCTCAGCATGACAGGCAGCCGCTAGCACACAAAGCAATGCCAACCAGGTCCTAGCTCAAACAACATTCCCTAGCCAGCTGACCCACCTAGCCTGATGCCCATCAAATAGAGGATATTCGGCGAGCACTCACGGAGCAACATGAGTAGAGATGCAAGTGCCATAATATGGTGGTCCAAGGTCTCCTTGAGGAGGCATAAGAAGATCTTTGAGAGAAAATTCAGACAATGGTGATCCAAGATGAGTTTTCATGTTCCTGTGTACATTGTCAGGCATCATATCTTGGCATTCAGTGCCACAACCAGCCATATATTGGGAAACAATGGTACACATTGATGCAACATTTAAACATAGTTCTGTTGGTAATCTCAGTGTCATTGACTGATTTGCACATTGTGGTGACTTGGTAGCAGGATTTGCCATTCAAAAACTAATCAATATTACCTGTCTGAGTAGGAGCAGGACCACAACTTGTACTAGTGATAATAGATTTAAGATGTAGATAGACTTTTTAATCAGTAGTAGTGCCATGAATTGTAGTTCGAAGTCTTGTCCAAAGAAACATCCTATACCCCGCAAAATACATCCATCAAAACATGTGAAAACCATAGGGAAAAATGTATAAAAATACAAAAGAAACCCCCCCTATTATTATGCTAGATATTGATGGCAACGTCAAGAACGACACCTGTGAAAGAGGTTTTCTTGAGGATGGCAATTAGATTTTTAGCATAATTCTTGCATCAGGACTCATTTTTGGCATTCTTTAGCTCATTAGAAAGTTTTTTCAGAGAGCTTTCCATTAGCATCACTTTTGATATGGTTAACTTTCAATTTGGGGGCCGGACTTGGCCTGTTTTGTTTTGGCCCTCTTATGCGAGATGGGATAGAAAGCCAAAGAAGCATCAAAGTGGGCCATGAATCAACAGAAGGCTACTTCTATCTTGTCGAAGCATGATTCTCCTAAAACCACATAGGAAAATACGGCAAATGCTTCTATTATTCAATTGTCTATTACTTTAAAAGCCATGCAAAATTTTGTTTAGCATGCTCAGCTTGAACGGAACGGACAATTTGAGGTAAGCAATTCATAGCAAATACATCTTCTTTGATTAAGGACAATCCTGCAATTCTTCAAGAAGGGGACTTTTTGCCTTTGCAAGGTGTTCCTGCTGCAAGTCAGGGTTCTAATGGTGAGTTTTCACAGTTAGGTTTGGCTTCTACTCCTCAAGATTTAGTTAATATTGGTGTTTGGCAGTCGTCATATCAAGAGTGTCATTTTAGTAATAAGTGTTTAGATGTGTAAGGATGTAATTGGAGCCTTTAGAAAGGCTCGTGCCTCAGCAGCTTTGCAGGTTTTGTCTGGGGAAAAAGAAGAATTGACTACAATTTGGGATGCATAAAAGCTCGACAACCTGTTGAATTACCCCCTTGATGATGTGTTTTACTAGCCTGACTGTCAAAATATTGTTCAAGCCTCTGGAATTCCTGTGGTAAAGGTAGATCATCAGGCACATGTTAGATGTGCTAAGAACTTTTCATGTGCAATGATTGGGTACTTTACGAGTGATAATCTAGACTTTATGATTCCATATCTGATTGTCAAGTTTACTATGGCGTCTTCATCTCTCCCTTTTCAATATATTAAGTCATTAACAAAAATTATGGTGTTTGAGAGCAGTGATGCAGTGGTGGATAATTTGGTGTCTAGAGGAATTGATCCACTTGGTAAGTGCTTATCTGATGTATCAGTATTACTCTACTAGGTTTTCTCCTAGTATAGTTAGTGCATTGAAAATGCCCTGCTGGTTTTTAATTCCTAATGTACCTCCTGATTTGATGGCTCATCAATTTGTGACTTCCATTGCAAATGGTCTTGAAACACATATTTCTCATTCTATTATAAATGGCCCTAGAATTTGTGTTTCTTTAACACCTGGCTCACCATTGCCAGATTGTTTTGTAATAAAGAATGGCTTAAGGTATAAAAAGCTAGATTTGAAACTGCTGAACAGTTCAAAATTGGCTTCTTTGTTTCCTAAGCATGAGGCTTTTGCTTCTTTTCGACGTGATATCTAGCCTCAGGTTCATATAGATGCTTTAGAACCTTCTACTCATGTTCAACCTTTAGTTCTTGCTTCTTTGCATGTCCAGTAGTAGAGCTCTTCGCATGTGCTCTTAGTGTGACACATGCTTCTTCATCCATTGCTCCTCTTAAAGTTGATCCTCATAGTGTACAAACTTTTGAATACGTCCATGGTCCTGATGAGGCCATGTTCGATGGTATTGATGATCGATGTTAGATGGAGTCATGGCATCAAAGTAAATGGATGATTGTCAGGAAAAAGCATATTTTTGATGCGGAGATGATGTTTCATGCATCATCTCCATCTCCTAGTATTCAATGGTATGATAACATGATGCCTATCGATGATGAAGTAATTGTAGGAGAGCATATTGATTATGATGAGGCTACTAAGTGCCTCAAAGTAGGACAACCTATGCGACATTGATTGTTTATGGTGGCTTTGCTTAGTGGACCATTTCATCTACTAGGGTTTTAGTCTCATATTACGATTTTTTCTTGATGTATCTTGATTTTTCTCATGATAAGATATTTATCTTCTTCTTCAAAAAAAAAAATATTTGATAGCGTACAACTAGATGCCGCCTCAGTATTTTCATCTTCTAATATCATATTCCTAATGGTTTAGACCCCATCTTTGCATCATTCAGATATTTTAATAGCTAAGATAGCGTTCTTGATGAAGTAACTGTAAGAGAGCATATTGATTATGATGAGGCTACTAAGCGCCTCAAAGTAGGACAACCTATGCGACATTGATTGTTTATGGTGGCTTTGCTTAGTGGACCATTTCACTTGATGAAGTTACTCATTATAGTAATTCAAAACATCATCACAATAGTTATTAGGGTTCATAATTTAAGTCTAAACCATGACTCCCCATCTCCACGTAATGCGCTCCTCAACTGTGCTCCTCTTTCACTGGCCTGCACAAGTAGCACATTACGTTAGTTTAGTTAATAAGTTTGTGGTTTTAAGGGACCACCACCTTAACTACCTCCTTGAGCCGAACTACTAGCTCAAGGTTACCCTACTACCTTGCACTCGATCATGGCCTCATAAGGGTTTGAGCTTAAGGACCATTTAAGATGATCCTATCATTGCCCATAATTAGGTGCTACCTTGTACATGATCCCCTTGATCGAGTACACCCGCAGTGCCTCATGCCCCTGAGGGTTTAAGCTAGGGAACATCTCACGATCCCATCATCGCGCATGATCACTCATACCTTACCATGACCTCCCTATGGTCAGGTGCGCTTGCCCTGCATCGTCGCATAGAGATCATCCGAAAGATGGTCTCATCATCGTCCACCATGCCTCTCTTCCTCTCACATGACCCTCCTGGTCATGCGCACTCTTGGTGTTGTTGGCTTAGAGAATGCCTTTAGAGCATATCTCATCATCGCCTACACTTCCAAGACTTTGGCATATGCACTCCACTAATGTGAATGCATATGCCTTGCTAAAGCTATACTAAGACATACGACTTAGCTAAGCACCTGGCAAATCGGTGTCGACCAGCTCGGAGATGACTCGGCCGTCGAACTCCGTCATAAAATCCATGTATTGCTTCTCTAGATCTTGCTTCAATACTCAAGTTGCGTCTTCCACAGGCAGTGCTTCCACTTAACCAAATATTGGAGGAATTGAGACCTTCTGGTCTTCTTGAATGCCTTATCAAGGATTAACTCGGGCACTATTTCAACTTGTTCCTCCGTCATCTCCAACAACGTTGGAGTTTCCAAAACCTCATCTGGATTTGGATTGTGCCTTTTTAGCAGGCTCATATGGAAGACCGTGTGCCAGCAAGTCGAGCTTGTAGGCTTGGCTCCCTACTCGCTCGAAAATCTTGAAGGGACCTGCCCACCTAGGAGCAAGCTCCTTATAATTGCCGATTCGAAGCTTGGCTTGCTTGACCTTGATTTTGAGCCACACACTGTCCCCTACTTGGAACTCTCTTGCGATCCTATGCCTATCGGCTACACTCTTCTGCCGACTCCTTGCTGCTAGAAGATATCCTCTGACTTCTTCCATTAGCTACTGCATATCAGATCTTCAACCTTGGACACTGGATTGTGCCACGTATCTGGCGTCAAGCATTGATACCCATAATTGATCATGTAGAGGGACGTCTGAGAAAATTCTTGCTTGGTGCTATTATAGGCAAACTCCACCAAGTGAATGAAATCGTCCCACTTAGATTGCTTGTTCCAGACATAGTTCCTCAACATATCTTCTTTGATTCGATTCATGCGCTCCATCTGCCCATCTATCTGAGGATGATACGCCATACTGCTGAATAAGTCTTGCCAGAATGCGCTCATGAACTTTGAATCTCTATCCGAAATTATTTCTCTTGGCATCCCATGGAATCGGAAAATCTCCTTAGTGAACAATACGGCAGTATCTAACGCTGTGTCCGTTGTCCTACATGGCACAAAGTACGCCATCTTTGACAATTTGTTCACTACTACCATCAAGGCATCTTTGCCTCTTATGGTTCTCGGGAGCCCTGTGATAAAGTCCATGCTGATTACCTCCCATTTCGCATTCGGCACAGGCAATGGTTCCAATGCTCAAGGAATTCGGAGTTGCTCTGCCTTCTTCTGCTGACATAGCTGGCACTGTCGAATATATTTAGCTATCTGCTTCTTCATACCAGGCTAGAAGTAACTACTTCTGATCTTAAAATAGGTCTTCATGAAACTGCATGTCTGGCTATTGGGCTATTGTGTGTGTCATGGAGTATCAACTTCCTGACTCCTAATGACTCTGGTACGCACAATTTATTCTTACGGTACAATAGGTTACCTTCCTTCTTAAAATGTTTGAAGGTTTCCCTCTCTTTGTTCGTTCTTGCCTCCTTAGAGAGGCTTGTCCAAGCTTCTTTGAAGTCGCCATCCGATGGCAACGTTTCTTCAATCTTTTTGCCATACTCACTAGTGAGTGTCGATATGGCGTTGTAGTAGACTTTTGTTTCTAGCGGCCTTCGAGAGAGTGCGTCCGCAACCACATTCAACTTCCCCAGGCTTGTAGACTATCTCAACTCCTCGAGGAATTCCATCCACCTCCTTTGTCTTAGATTTAGGAGTGGTTGCGTAAAGATATACTGGAGGCTTTGGTGGTATATGTCCAATTGGAACCTTCTACCCAACAAGTAGTGCCTCCAAATCCTTAGGGCTCTCACTATGGCCAAGAGTTCCTGATCGTGAGTCGGATAGCGCTGCTCGGCGTCATTCATCTTCTTCGAATCATATGCGACTACTCTTTCCTCCTGCATAAGGACTCCTCCTGTCACTAGCTTACTAGCATTCGTTGCCACTAAATTGTCCTTGCTTGGATCTGGGAGGGTAAGAACTGATGCTGTGGTCAATGCCTCTTTGAGCTTCTCAATGGAGGTTTGGACATTCTCAAGCCAACGTTGCACCCAATCTTTCACCTTCTTATTCTTAGTGAGATCCGACAAAAGAGATGCCTACTTCGTGAAGTCCTTAACGAACTTGCGATAGTACCCTGCCAAGACAAAGAAGCTTCTTACTTCTCCCACATTCCTCGGTGCTGGCCAATCCACTATGGCTTCCATCTTCACTGGATCTGTCGAAATTCTTTCAGCTGTAATTACATGCCCCAAATATTCCACCCTACCTGTTGCAAAGTAGCTCTTTGAGAGTTTGCCATATAAGCGATGCCGCCTTAGCTTTCTAGCACTCTCCTCAAATGCAATACATGTTCCTCTATATTCCTACAATAGATTAGGATATCATCAAAGAATACAATGACAAATTCGTCCAGGAATTCCCTGAAGATGTCGTTCATCAAGCGCATAAATATTGCTGAGGCGTT
Organism: Isoetes taiwanensis; assembly: GCA_021234155.1. Lineage (NCBI taxonomy): Eukaryota > Viridiplantae > Streptophyta > Lycopodiopsida > Isoetales > Isoetaceae > Isoetes > Isoetes taiwanensis. The sequence continues at coordinate 7,392,662 of JAJEKV010000033.1, read as the reverse complement.
CGATAAGCTGAAAGGCATTACCGTGAATTCATAATGACCATACCGCATTCTGAAAGCGGTTTTGTGGATATATTCTTTCTTGATCCTTATCTAATGATAGACCGACCTTAGGTCAATTTTGGAGAAGACCTTTGCTCCCTGGAGCTGGTCCATTAAATCATCCGCCATTGGCAATGCATACTTGTTCTTTATCATTTGCTTATTGAGCTGACGATAATCAATGCACATCCTTAGACTTCCATCTTTCTTCTTGACGAAAAGGATGGGTGCTCCAAAAGGTGACAGGCTTGCTCTTGTGACCCGAGCTCAAGCAATTCTTGCAACTGCTTCTTGAGCTCAATTAGCTCTGGAGTACTCATCCTGTAGGGGGCCTTGCTGGTAGGCTTAGCATCTGGTGCTAGCATGATCTCACACTCCACGCCCCTATGGGTGGTAACTAACGGATTTCATCCGTGAATACATCATGAAACTCCTTTATGAGCCTTGCTATTGGTCTAGGCAACTGGCTCAGATTGGGCTCACTTTTCTTCGCTTGACTAGGTTCACTTACCTCTAGCCTGAGGATGTGGTCTACCCTATCTTTACTTATGCTTTTCTGCATGGAGATATACTGCATAGTTGAAGTTATCTTCTTACCTTTGACTATGTATCGAGTCCCTTCTGGCACCGTCATAGCGATCTCGCTCCTGTCGCAGTCTATCATAGCTTTTGCTGGCCTCAGGAACTCCATTTCTACTATCAAGTCGTACTTCCCAATGTCCATGACTTCCGCACCCATAGGCTATTTGCTTCCACTAAGGTCTATTTCAAAACTAATTCTCCTCCCCTTAGTGTAGCGGATCGTGCCACTTGCCATGCTGACCGGCCTAGGCTTTGACTTCAGAATGTTATTCTTCATTAGAGCAGCTAGTCTTGGAGAGGCAAAGTTATGGGAACTACCTGTATCTATCACGACTACATATGGTTTGCTATCTATGATTCCTTCTGTCGAGATGACTCTAGACTGATTCTTAACCTCCCCTGACTCAATGGCGGCGCAAATTTTACACTCACCTTCTATGTAGTCTTGGGGTTCCTGTTGGTCGCCTTCCTCGATGTCCCCTTCGGTTGGCGACTCCCAGTCGGTCAGCTCAGCTAATGCCGCCCGCATAACAAAAGGGCAGTTGTACGTTCGGTGCCCTGGCTGGAAGCACTGGAAGCACAACCTTTTCTCTATACATTCCTGTCGTTTCTCTTTGGGGATGCTATCTAAGAGGAATCTTACTGACTTGCCCCCTGAGGTGTCCTGCTGTTTGCGCTCCCCATAAGATCCTTTCCTGTCTGATTTCCCTTGGTACTGACTCCCTGCCGGAGTGGAGGGTGCTTGCCTGGGTTGATACTGTCCCGTTGTCTTCCCTTTGTATGGTAGCTGTTTCTGCTTTGGAGTTACTAGCGCTTCCTCCAAGCTCAAAGCCTTATCCTCAGCCTCCCCGACTGTGTTTGGGTTGATTGCTCGAACCAACCTCTTAATGTTGCTGTGCAGTCCTTCGATGTAACCATCCACTGCTTGTCTTTCCGTGATCCTTGGAACATTGAGTCTCAGCCTCATGAACTCTTCAGTGTACTTGGCCACGGACACAACTACCCTAATTCTGGATCCACACCTAAAAACAACAGTAATAAAAAGACCACATGTCATTGTTCCAAAAAATCTACATGTGGTTATATGGAGGTGTGGTTTATTAAGGAGGCGGTGTAGCTTTTTTACAGAGCTATAGTTTTTTTTTTTTTTGAAGGTGTGGTTGTTTTTTTTAGGCGTCGTTTTCTTTAAAAGAAAACGTTTTCTTTTTTTTCTTTAAAAGAAGTCGTTTTCTTTAAAAGAAGTCGTTTTCTTTTTTTAGAGGAGTGTTGTTTTTAAGGTGTTGTTTTTTGAGGTGTAGTTTATAACTAGGTGTAGTTTTTAAGTAGTTGTTTTTTATAAAAGTATAGTTTTTTTAGGTGTGGTTTTTAAGTAGGTGTAGTTTTTAAGTGGTTGTAAAACAAGAGCTAAACAAATCTGGGCAATGCCGCCTGTGCTATTAGAGCTATTGGAATTGAAAACAACCTAGAAGATATTGAGTTACAAGTGAGGATCAGTCATTGACCATCGGAATTTCATTTGCTAAATGTCTATATATTTATAAAAGGGTATCTATCTATTCACAAGGGGATTTTTTTTTATAAGTTCGAATTGGAAAAAGATCTATTGATAAGTTTGAATTCTAATATTATGTGATAACTTATAAGGGTCGTCGGATAGAAAATGAACCAAGGGCTTAGATTTTGATTCTGGTCCTTCTATTTCATTGGCTTGTACGTTCTGGCGGTGGGCGGCGGGTTTTTTTGGCGAGCTCCAATCCCCTTCTTCGTTTCTATATTTAGATTCCTCGCCATTCTCTGGCTTTCTCTCACCTTCTGGTCATGTTCTGTTGGACCTCCTTTGCTTCTCTTCAAGGATCCAGATCTGCATTTTCTTGCCGGATTCATAGTTTTGAATAGATTTTTATTGTTGGATCTGTGTCATTTCCCCAGTACTTTAGCAGTATTGGCCTCACTGATCCATGCATTTGTCCTGCGAAGAAGGCCAGATATGGCCGACCCTGAGATCCTGGCAGTTTGCTGTTGATTTTTGCTTTTGGGCCGTCTGAACCATGTGTGATGCTTTAGAATGGAATAGAGTTTCGAACTAGCAAAGCCAAGAGATGGCTTAGTTCTGGACAACAGAAAACTCATCGGAATCAGTTATGGAGGCCGGGATTCATGCAGCCCGAATACAGTGATGAATGTTACAGTATGAAGCTTTTGTTGCTTCAGCTTTTCTAAACGAAATTTAGTGCTTTTGCTTTAAGCACAAACACAAGTATCAACACAATAGAGTCCTGCGGTATACCCATTTGTCCAGGCCCTCGCCACCCCTGTTCTGTGGGAACCAACATCCCAATTTCTTCTATCTGATGCAGACCCGATCTGGAAGGGTTTTTTATTCAATTTGTATTGGAGCGAATTTCTGGACCTTGCACTGAGGTTTGGCATGGATTTGAAATGGAGAAGCTTGGTCGAAAATACAACATTTTTTTCTTTTTCTATGGTAACAGTAAGAACAATGGCAGTTACAGCTTTTATTCTTGTAACAATTGGCTTCGTTATATGTTGTAGTTTTGGAGCCCTCGAATCGAAGGGCCAATGTATCATGATATAAGGCTCCAAAAATGTGAATGGGGTATCGGGTACCCTATGGTTTAGTATGGTTTTTGGGATCGTATTCGTATAGAAATACGTATAAATTTGATGCTGGAAATTGGAGTTGGAGTGTCGGAGCATTTCCGATGGTTTTGAAGTCCGATTCTTTAGATAAGGCGTGAGGAGCCGATGAGCTGGTAGAGATCGGGATTCCAGATGGCGGCGTGGTTGCAGCATATTGAAGCTGTGGCGAGGTGGTCGGCATGGCGGAGATTTAAGAGCGGAGGCCGGTTACAGGTATGCCATAGTCCTTGCTTTCTGCTAGTCTGTTGTTTGCTGCTGTTATTTGTATCGAAGAGGCCGGATTTGGTGGTGGCAGTTCTCGATCATCAGATATGCTCAAGGGGCAGGCTAGAAAGGGTTTGGGCATGTGCAGAAGACAGAATAAATAGCCCTATCATTTCCCTCATTCCAGATCTGCCCATAATGCTAGAAGATGTTCCCTCTCTTGCCCAGAAGAGTTCTCATACGGGCATAGGGGCATTCCAGAATAAAAGATGCAGATTGGGTGTTGGCAAACACATTTGAAGAGCTAGAACCTAAGAGCATAGAGCATATCAAAAAGGAGATAAGGAATTTCCTGCCAGTTGCTCCCCTTCAGTCCTATGCCAAAGGAATTGGTCTCACAGTTGAAGACAGGTCTTGCCTAGAATGGCTGGATACACAGGCTCCAGGCTCTCTGCTGTATGTTGCATTTGAGAGCATTTCAGTTGTGAGTAAAACTGAACTCATAAATATTGCGAAGGGTGTTGCATTTAGCAAAAAACCATTCTTGTGGGTGCAAAGACCAACTTTGAGTGGGGATCAAGATGTTGTGGACTTGATATTTCAAATCTTGGATGGTTGTCAAGGGATGGTTGTAAACTGGGCTCCACAAGTAGAGGTCCTCATTCACCCTTCCATAGGCGGCTTCTTCACTCACTGTGGTTGCAACTCTACCCTTGAAAGCATCTCTGCTGGTGTCCCTATGCTTGGTTGGCCCTGCATGAGTGAGCAACCTCTTAATCTTAGGTTCCTCACCCAAGTATGGAAGATTGCACTGGATTTTAAAGATGCTTCTAGGGATGAAAATGGATCTAGATCTGCAGAGGGTATTAAAACATGTGTTGTGAGGTTAATGGATGGGAGTGAAGGTAAAGCGTGTCGCATGAGAATAAGAGAAGTGAAAGAATTAGCACTTCAAGCTACAAGATGGGCCGCTGTGTCTGTCAGGTTTAAGGAGTTGGCGACCTCAAATTGCGGGCTTCTAGCAGTTGGAAACATGATCAGGTTAAACGTGGTCTTCTCTACTTCTATAGTGCTTGGCATCTGTACATATGCCATAGACATTTGTAAGTAGTTGGTTCTTAAAGTGTGTAGAACATGGGTGAAAGGAGCAGCACTGAAAACTGGAACAGTAATTTGAGAGAAGGATATACAAAGGAATGGCCAGCCTGCAAGAAGTTGTCATTGGAGCTTACCTGCACATTCTCGCAGTCATGCATTTTGTTGGAAACAGATATTAGAAGTTTGATCTGGATGGAATGAATTTCAGTGACTAAGTGGGTAACAGCCGGAAACTGTAGATGTAATTGCTGGGTGACCTTGTATAGGACATGTCGTGGCTATGGAGCGAAATCAGAATGTCATTGCAGGATTTGAAATGTTTGAATTGTTTTCCTACGCACTTTCGCAGATACATGTTTGGCTTGCTGCCTCACTCAGGAGGTTTGCATGCAGAAGAAGGTGAGATGACATGTACATACTGCTGCCACCATACATCCAGCCGAAGTGCTTTTGTTCATGGTTCCGTTTGAAGGTTAAGGGGTTTGTTGCATACTCTTACAGAATTTGTTGTTCTATTTGAGTTCATTGTAGTTTCTGTTGTGAATTTGTTGATGTACTTCAGCTCATTGTACTTTAGCTGAATTCTCTGGCAACTGGGGTTCAAATCCCCTCATGAGCTGTTCTGTGAGATGTTGTTATATTGACTTGTATTTTGACTTATTGCAAAGGTTGGGAAATCTTATGCTGAGGTGGAAATGGGGATTTGACCCCATCATGGACTTGGTGGACGGTCTGAAATGCAGCAAAACGAATATCCATAAGAATATTGTGTTCATCAATGGCCCAAAACAAACGATAAACAAAACAAACGATTATTATAACCTGGAAGAAAAATCAAAATATGCCTGACCAACTTCTTAATTTTAACTCCATTTCATAGTTTGAACATTTATAACAGTATGAATAATTATGCATGTCCCTCAACTATTTGCTTTGGATTTAACAGACTTTGATGATCGATTTTTTTTTTTTAATCCCTCGTTTTCATATTTCCAACATCATGTTATTTTTAGAACCACGTCCTCTATAAAAAAAAAAAAAAAAAAAAAAAAACGGTCAAAACCTAGATCCCTAGGTCGAACATCAGTCTCGGTCAATCCCAGTAACTGTATTATCAATCCGGATACGTAATTATGTATGAAACTGGTACTCATTATCCTTTAGCCTCTAGCACCCCACTTTCTGTAAATACTAAACTTAATAGACAATTTTTCCAAAAAGACCATAGTCATACAAGCCAATAAGCCAAACATTTCAGGATTAATTTCATTTTATTATTTCAAAGAGGAGGCATGTTTTAGCACTACCATGCCATATTTATTCTCCCACCATCATTTTTATATTTCAACACTTCAAGAGACAAAATGCATGGTATCTGACCAAATGGTACCTGACAAAATGCATAACTCTACATACAATTTTCCCACGGCCCATAGAGCTTTGGCACTGGTTTTCCATATCCGTAACCTTGTTGAAGTCCATGTCCTAGTCAAAAGGCGACCATAGTAATTCTGCATCTATATGCCTCTTTATTTTCCCTCCCTTTATTTTAATTGCATGGAATACTATAAGAAAGGCTTCTTTTAGACACTTCAAAAGGGAAAGCCTGTTTTACCACTTCCGTGCTACCTTTATGCAGCCAGCTGTTTATAAGACTCTACTTAAAATTTTGGACAAGCCACAACTCATTGACACTGGCTTTCCATAACCAATACCTTGTTCTTTAAAGTAAAGGCTGTTTACAACTTTAAACCTTAAATAAACTTCCATTATTGTATTATACATAAATATAGGACAAAATACCACATTTTCAATGCAGTAAACAAACACCTCTATTTAATGCTTCTATATTTTGTCTATTGTTTATCCAAGACATTTCATAGGCAATATAACATATATTTAGACGAAAAATAGAATGATAGCAAACCCTGTTATGCTGTTATGCTGGCAGTTGTTGACCGGGTTTTTGGCACCCGGTCAACATGGTAAAACCATGTAATCTTGTATGCTTAAAGGTGAAGGGGGGTCAATTATAAAGCCCAAATATTGTAAAGGTCTAAGGCACCAAAAAAATTAAAGGGCCTAGATCTAGTTGTTTAAATTTAAGGGCTTCTAAGATTTTTGTTAATGGTTGAAGAGGGGTACATTATCTAAGGCTAGGATGAAGAGGCAGAAATGAAGGGTAAAGATGAAGAGGCAAAAAAGGATGGTGGAGATGAAGTGGTTGAGATGGATGGATGAGATTAAGAGGCAAGAATTATAAAAGAAAAATGAGGAGCACGAGCTCCTCCTCTTTCCCTGCTCCACGAATCTTGCAGGAGGGTGGCAGCCTCTTGTTGCTTGGTTCAAGATCAGAGGCCCTCCATGTTTCAGAGGCATGGAGGGCTCATTCATTTGTATTTCTTCTCCTTTTATTATATAAAGAAATTTGGGCCCAGACTCTCTTTGCTTTCTCTCTCGATTTTTCTTCCTCTTCTTGTTGCAGCACTAGTGATCTTGATTTTTGCCTCTTGAGGCCACTTGTTGGGGATTGTGGGGAAAATCCGTCAACAAAATGGAGGTCCTACCGAGATTGTAATCTTCCCCAAGATCATGCTTTGGTGCTGCTTGATTTGTTCTTGTTTCTTGCCATAGCCACAACTCTGTCTTCTTTTCCATCTCTGCTATATTCTGCCCCAATGATCTTTTTATGCCATGCATTGTTTCTGCTGCAAGAAGAAGAAGAGAAATAAGCTCTCTATCATTCCATATTTTCGGATTTTTGAAGCTCTAATGTGATGGATAATGATACTGCTTGATTTATTTCGGAAGAGCCAGCAAAAAAGCCAGCCCTCCATCTCATTTTGTTATGCCTAAAGTTCTGCTTGCTGGATGGTGCAAGTTTAAGAAAGAAGAGGGCTTTTGATGTTATACCGTTGCCTTGCTTCTGTTGATGCCCTGCGCTCAGCCAAAGCCTAAAAGATGCCATGATTATTCTTTTTTCCTGCTGCTGAACCTACAGAAAAAAGGATGGAGCACAAAAAAAAAAACATTCAGATTGGCATCTACTCTTCTACCATATCTGTCACTTTCTGCACCGTTGGTCCTCATTATCTGCAAAAGCCTAGAGAAAGGTTAAGCAATGCTGCATTCAGAGGATTTTTAGAAGAACAGCATAAGCCAGACTTGCAAAGCCATCTCTCTGTCCGCCATAATCACCGCCATTCCGTCTGCCTACCCTGTTGCCATCTGCAAGAAGAAATGGGAGGGGAAGCAGTCGAAGGGAAGAAAAAGAAGATACGCCATAGCCTATTGCTGAACCTGCAAGAGAAGAAGAGGAAGGAAGAAGCCGCCGAAATCATCCGCCATAGCCGCACAAGGCTCTGCTGCTGCCAATCCATTCCGTTTTCCTGTGTGCTGCCGCTTTCAGAAAGAGAGAGAGAAAAATATTTTTGCCCTTTCTTGCCATGAATAGCCACGTCCACTCTTAATCTTTTTTCCTTATCTACCATTTTGCAATCTTCTTTTCCACCTTTTTCTCACGTTGGTTTTCGCCACTTCTTAATCTTATGTTCTTGTAGTAATGCACGCCACCTTGGGATTACTGGTATTTTAGCTTAAAATTATTTTAGGTAATTTCACGTCCACCACAGCCATAATTTTTATAAAGTTTATCCATTACAGAAATTAACCATTACACACTTAATCACATAAAAAATAACGAAGTTTTATGTCATCAAAGTTTCCCTTATACAAAAAGATCACAAAATTACAAAGTTTCTTATCATCCAAAGAAACATCATCATTTGTCATGTCTAGAGACATCATCATTTGTCATGTCACTTTCTTCCAAAGAAACATCATCATTTGTCATGTCTAGAGAGCAGAGTGTAAAAGAAGGCTGTGAAGGCCCTGGATTCTGAGCCATTCTACTTAACAACAAAAACAGAATCAAATAAAGATCCATCTTCAAGTAAGGTACAAAGCAATCCATACTCTGAACTCGGCCAGTAATGAAAAGCCACCAAATCACAAAAAGATCACAAGGATAGAGCAAAAGATCGCCAAAGATATGCTCCAAAAGTCGCCAATATCGGCCACAGATTCTTTAAGACCAAGGATAATCAAAAATCTGCCACAAATGAGAAGAAATCGGCCAACAAAATCTCACAGTAAACCTCACAACAAATCCGCCAAGAATTTCTTCCAAGAAACGTCGCCAAGATCCTATGAAACAACGTCCACTGACATGCAAGCATCACCCAAGAAGAGATCAACAAAACTCTGCAGAAAACACAAAATTCTCACCAAAGCCGTCGTCAATCCGTCTAATAATCCACTAAAACACATCTGCCATGGTCTACAAACCAAGCGCCATGATAATGAAGCACAGTGCCATCATCGGAGCTCCAATAAACCTCACAGTAAACCTCACAACAAAACCGCCAACAATTTCTTCCAAGAAACGTCGCCAAGATCCTATCCAACAAGTTTCACTGACATGCAAGCATCACCGAAGAACAGATCAACAAATCTGTGCAGAAAACACAAAATCATCACCAAATCCGTCGTCAATCCGCCTAACAATCCACTAAAACACATCTGCCATGGCCTACAAACCAAGCGCCATGATAATGAAGCACAGCGCCATCATGGGAGCTTCAGCAATACGTTGGCATGCGCCATAGCCAGGAGCTCCGCAAAAAAATGACAGAAAAAAGTACAATATATTCATCATGACGTGGCAGTGACGTGGAGGCCCAGTATTGGACGTAATCCCAGGTGGCGTGCATTACGCACGGGAAAATGCCTCACTCGGATTTTCCGGAGGATAATCCGCAAGGCGGCGCCGCCGGCGGTGGCGGCGCACTCGCGGCTCCGCCTCGCGGATTATCCCCCGGAAAATCCTCATGAGGCATTTTCCCTAATACTTTATGACATATCCACCCACTTTCGATGTTAATGCCACTCACCATCATGACCACGTGACTTTTTGCCACCACATCTTTATCTTCTTGCATATTTTGAGCCTTGTATTTTTATTTTGCCCTAACATTGCTTATCTTGCATGAAACATTTTTTGTTTGGGCGTACCTAGCTCACCCTGCCCCAATATTTTATCTTCTTGCATATTTTGAGCCTTATATTTTTATTTTGCCCCAACATTGCTTATCTTGCATGAAACATTTTTTGTTTGGGCGTACCTAGCTCACCCTGCCCCAATATTTTTATGATATAGCCCCATTGCACTTAAGCCCTACCCCAAAGTTCTTATGCGAAATTTTGACATCTCATTATTCCATTATTTTGACACAATATATTATCATCATTTTCTGGTGTTGTACACCCTAAAACCTCCAAAGTTTTATTATCATTCTATGGTGTTGGAGTACACCCTAAAACCTCCAAATATTATTATTATTCTATGGTGCTGGAGTACACCCTAAAACCTCCAAAGTTTTATTATCATTCTATGGTGTTGGAGTACACCCTAAAACCTCCAAAGTTTTATTATCATTCTATGGTGTTGGAGTACGCCCTAAAACCTCCAAAGTTTTATTATCATTCTATGGTGTTGGAGAACACCCTAAAACCTCCAAATCATTGTACTCAAATGGAGAAGAAGAAGTTGAAGCATTTGGGCCGAGGGGACCGGCCCATTTTTTGTTTGGGCGAGATGTTGACCGGGTTTTTGGCACCCAGTCAACATGGTAAAACCATGTAATCTTGCATGCTTAAAGGTGAAGGGGGGTCAATTATAAAGCCCAAATGTTGTAAAGGTCTAAGGCACCAAAAAAATTAAAGGGCCTAGATCTAGTTGTTTAAATTTAAGGGCTTCTAAGATTTTTGTTAATGGTTGAAGAGGGGTACATTATCTAAGGCTAGGATGAAGAGGCAGAAATGAAGGGTAAAGATGAAGAGGCAAAAAAGGATGGTGGAGATGAAGTGGTTGAGATGGATGGATGAGATTAAGAGGCAAGAATTATAAAAGAAAAATGAGGAGCACGAGCTCCTCCTCTTTCCCTGCTCCACGAATCTTGCAGGAGGGTGGCAGCCTCTTGCTTGGTTCAAGATCAGAGGTCCTCCATGTTTCAGAGGCATGGAGGGCTCATTCATTTGTATTTCTTCAAAAAAAAAAATTCATTTGTATTTCTTCTCCTTTTATTATATAAAGAAATTTGGGCCCAGACTCTCTTTGCTTTCTCTCTCGATTTTTCTTCCTCTTCTTGTTGCAGCACTAGTGATCTTGATTTTTGCCTCTTGAGGCCACTTGTTGGGGATTGTGGGGAAAATCCGTCAACAGCAGTGCTTGCATAAGTATCTCCAACATTAATGTTTTCCCATAAAGTAGGGGTGCCGCTTCCAATTCCAGATCCTAGCAAATTCACAAACTTCAAGCAAAAATGAGACAAGGGCAAGAGAGGTCCGGTACCTGCAGCCAATCATCATGACATTAGCAATAAATCGGTAACGCGTGAAGGGCCAAAAGGTACAATGGAGCCTCTCGGTTTATAGCCGATCAGCCCTTGTAACCTTTCTGCCCAGTTAGTAGAACATGCTAGAATTGTATTTAAAATTCATAAGAAAAGAGAGCAGAATGCATTGGTGAAGAAAATAACTTGTACTTCCTTTTAGTCTATTGCAACAATTGTATTACGTTTGATCAACACTTTGATCACACTGTTGTAGCTTAGATCAATGCATGGACTCTAAACTCCATTAAAGAGATACCTGGATTTCGTCCTTGATATGAAACATATCCTTCATATTGTTGCATTTCCTCACGAATAGTCAAATCTTTTGTTGCAGGATACCCCAGTATGCAGATCTTTAGCACCATTACTACTCCTTTCATTGCCATAGTTTCCTTTTGGAAAAAAGCAAGCTTTCCCTTTCAGATTCGATGCACCTCGAATGGCATGGAAGTGCTCGGCCATCTAGTCAGGGATTAACAAACAGAAGCTCATTTTCCAACCATTTTCCTCTCATGTCATTTTCCTCTCACGGTTTCTACCTGAGAGACGGAATTTATTGGCAAGCCTTCAAAACCATACTTCCACTCCATGTAAACAAGAAGACTAGGAAATTAGGTAAGCCGGTCTTTACAATCAATCAGCGTTCTTCCCTTCAGATAAAACTCGATGAGTTTGATATTTTGAGTGGTCGGTTTTCACAGTATGGATATGTTTTGACCTAAATGGTCTTACACAAGACTTAGCAAAAACAGAGTACCTACCACGAATCTGGTACTGAAGTCGACTCTCATGCGTGAGACTGAAGCGGCACTTGCTATTTTGGGTATTCTGCTCCAAGAAAAGCTGCCAGAAGTCCTAATTCGTTGTTTCTAGCAAAGCTAGGTTCTGAGAAGGTACATTATCAGAGGTAGATAGGTAGCTTTACTGTAAGAAAATATTTAGGCCAATGAAATGAAGTCCTAAGATTTTTATGTATCGCCATGGGCACTTCTTGGGAAGACTCTTCTAGCAAAACAACAACAACATATGGCATAGTCATGAAGCCATGACCGAATTCAAATGCGACTTGAATAGATCTGAAAGAACAAAAACTTGAAACTGAAACCTGTTAAGGAACCATTAGTCATGTCTAAGTCTATAACATGCATACGAGAAAATATTTCCAGTTCAATCTGAAGCAAGAACTGAGCAAGCTACCCATATAGAATGAGCATAAGCGAAAGGACGAGGAAGAACATCCGCCTAGCCAGGAATGACACAAACTAGTGCGGGGAAGAACATCCGTCCAAATAACTCAATACAGAAAAACAAGGCGGGGAAGAACATCTGCCTAGAAGAAAGATATCAAATGCAACTAAGGCAGGGAAGAACATCCGTCCGTAAATTACAAATGAAGGAAACATAAACAAATGAAGTGAGGAAAAAAGACCACACATTCCAAGTATATCGCAAAAGGGCATGGGAGGGTGGGAAAGTAGGAAGGCAAAACACAAAAAGATGGAACGCTCAAGAGGAAGGCCGATGATGAAAACCTAGAACTGATGAGATATATAATATGTAAAAAAGATCTTATGGAAAAAATAGACGTTCCAAAAAAGGGCCCGTCTTCTCCAAGAATGATGGTTCTATGTTGCCATAGAACCATTGCATTCTTGGGAAGACTCCTCTAGCAAAAACAACAACAACATATGGCCGAAAGAAGAGGAACACTCCACCTCATAAACCCTAGGTGCAATGGTAGATGGCAGGAAAATCTAGTGAGAAAAGAAAAGATGAGATGCAAAACAAGACAATAGGAGAAAAAGAAGTCAACAAACATCAAGAAAGAAAAAAGGAGAGAATGAAAAATAAATCTTTTTGAGACAACATGCTACGTCAAAATGAATAAGAGGGAAAGAAGCTCAAAGTGTTTTAAATGCAAAGAAGTTAAAGCAAGTCCCATGAAATCTGAGCACTATGCAGACCCGAGCAATGTTAAAATCAAAGGAGAAATATATAGAAAAGATAAGGTTAATCAAGTGTATTGGGTAGTGGCCAAGTTCATTTGAAGTATACGATTATGCTGAGAAACATCAGAAGATTTTCCTTTATACTCTAAAAGTTCTCCTCCATGCTCTAAAAGTTCTCCAAGAGTTTTTCCAGCATTGTCCATAACTTGAAAGATAGATAGATAATATTTTAACGTCACGCCACTAGGCAGCATCCAACTGCACATGTGACCACACACCACACTACATTGCTCAGTTGGGCCCTGCCCCCAACCACTTTACATTGCGTCTGTGGGTTTTGACACCCAACAGTTCATAGTGCGATTCTGGGCAGTCTCGAACTCGAGACCTATAGTTGCAAGAACTAGTGTGTTACCACTAGACCAAACACCCAGACGCAATGTAAAGAGAAAGCTCAAACAGCAATGGTAAGAACCACACTATGTAAAAAGGGATCTAGCAAATAAAAGAGTCTGGAACGAATTGAAAATCACCTAATGAAAAAAGACTAGTACAACTGGCTATGCTGCAGAGAAGAAGGAAAGCGATGGGGTTAATGGGGTCTAGATGGCATGAATTTGGCATATCAAAGGAGGAAGACGGTTAGTATTGAACAAGGAAGAGAATATATGTGAAAATATTGAGTCTAAGATGCTTTGCCATGGCATAACACATATGGAAATTTATAAAGGCACAAAAATTTTTGATAGTACGATTCAACAACATATTCCAAAGCTCAAAGAGAAATCCACCATTGTTTAAAAGGCCAAACCCAACAATAAAAAACAAGATGCAAGGGAAAAAACATGGAAAAATAATGCGCACTTAGGGAAAATAGAATTTAAGGAAAATAACGTGCGTGTCTTCAAATTCGAGCAAAGGTATTTTCAACATATTAGCAAATATTAAACCCAATGAAACCAAACCTAAAAAGATATGAAATATGGCTTTGGGCAAATTCTAACTTGAGTCAATTAGAACAAAATATAAAATATGGTCATGAGCAAGTTCGAATTGAGTCGATGAGATAACAACCTAAGGTCCAACCATGTAATCCTGAGATACTTGTTTAGAACTCTATGAATGGGGTATGGTTCATGGAAAAAATTATGAAATGTCTACAGTTAAAATTCTAAAAACACCTAGAATAAAACTATGGTTTTAGAGATAAAATTTTTAGAATAAAACTATGCCCTTGGAGCCAAACGTTAGGAGAGATAATATGAATTATGGTTTGACATCTAGTCTAGAATAAAACTATGGTCTCAGATAACTTTGAACCAGAATAAAACTAAAGTTCCCAACAAGTCCAAAGTGGGTTTCTAGGTTAACAAACCAGGTTCCAACTAGAAAACTAAAGAGACATTAGAATGACAAAAATAAATTAGTATGATATAATATAAATGAACAAGACAGGTCAAAATATGTATTGCAATAACGACATAGCTTCGTCGGTTAACACGTGAGGTTTAAAAGCTCTGAAACATAGAGCAATTCTACAAGCAATTCTAAAGCAAGCAAGACAGAAAACATGCAAAGTGTTAAAGACTAGATAGACATTCTTTACCCATTTAAGATTTAAATCTACTTACGCACTAGGCTGTCTGAGATTGACAAGAGAAGTAACTTAAGGTATTAATGATTCTGACCATAGCTAGAGAACTTAGCAAATAATCTACACATAGCTAGAAGAAGGAAATAGGAAGATAAAGCACAAAAGAATGCACAAAAAACCACCCTATTAAAGAAGAAATTGATTCAGGTGCAGTGAGAGAGCAGAGAAACATTTCTGCGAAGCCAAAAACATTTCTGCGAAGCGAAAAACATATCGCATGATGGATCCAATAAGATGCATATGGTGTCAATGGTACAAGAGAAGGTTGCAAAGTCAAAAAATGCCGCGGAAATTATAGTTGCAGAAGCATTTGCCTCAAGGAAAACTACGAAGAGCATTTGCCTCAGAGAAAACTACGAAGAGAATTTGCCTCAGAGTGAACATAAAAGACAGTGCCGGCACAATCAGAGCAATCCAGAGAGAATTTGTGGAAGACCAAATTGCAGATGGACCAAATTGTGGCTGCTGAACAAGAAGTGAGACGAGATGTCAAGACCAAGGGAGGGTTCAAGATACATGCCGCAAATCAAGAATACATAGTCTAATATATGACAAGAGTAAAATATTGATGTTCCAGATCGAAGAAGAGACTCTCAATGCCCCTGTAAATGTAGGAATGTTTCATAGAGGGATAGTCAAGAATATATTGAAGCCGAGACACAAAGAACCAAGTTTGGAGAGCAGAAAATGATCATAAGGTGCTGGAATGAAGGTGATGTAGTGAAGCAAAGTTCAATTATCAATTCCTAAATCTACTAATCCTGCATGATCATGAAGAAGAAGTTGCATGCACAAAGAATACCTTCTTTGAAGTCTATAGTGCAAGAGCGCAGAGAAAGAAGAGGAATCTAGATCCAAAAATGATAGTCGGAGATTTGGAATATTTACAGAGAAAAAATTAGAGTTTGGCAAGAGGTTATTCTCAAATATGCAATAGGTGATGAGACATAATGCATGCGCAGAGCAAAAAGGGACATGTATTCCAAACGAGCAATACATGTCCAACAACTTCTTGTAATATTGACAAATAGGGACATGTATTCCATACGAGCAATACATGTCCAACAACTTCTTGTAATATTGACAAATATGATGAACCTTCCAGATTACAGCTAGTTATCATGCAATAGCAATTGCACTTTCCTTAATGGAGGCATATGATATTGCAAATTCTACAAGCAAAACTGGGGCCAGATGACCTTAAAACACAGGTATACTAACACCTAATTTGCTGCATGGAGGAGAAGGAAACATACAGGTTCGAAAATGCAGAGTTGGGAATCCATGCTTTTGAACTTGTTAATAAGAACAATGATATAAGGAATGAACTTGAAGCACTCGGAGCTAGAGTTTGGAAACCAACAAATCCAATTTAGAAGAAAGATGCAAGGTCTATAATGAGTCAAGCGAGAAGTTTGAGTTGGAGGTAAAGCAGATGGAAGATGAAGCCACATGATATCTTGAATAACTTTATAAGCAACAGGACATCTTGAATAACTCAAAGTTGCCAATGCAACAATAAGATACTAAAGTGCAACCTTGGCCCTATGGTTTATAGACATCAAAAGACATGAATGAGATCATATACAGATTCATATAAGGATAAATAAATGCTCAAGAAAAACTGTAAGAAGAAATAACAATATCCCACTCAATTCAATGATAAAAAGATGATTATACGAGCTATAGAAGTGTATATGGGAGAATCTACAAGGATCAAGGCAGGCGAGGATGCTTGCAAAGGACTAGAATGAAAACTATGGTCTTGGAGCAAAGGTCTTCGAGCGAAAACGCTATTGAGTTCAGGAACATAAACTACAATTTTACAACCTTGAACAAGAATAAAAATTGTAGTTAAACAAGAATAAAAACTGTAGTTAAGGAAAAAACATTATGAGTGTTATGAGTACAGGAACATCAACTTCAAACTAAAATTAAACCATAGTTTATGGTAGTCTAGTCTAGAATAAAATTATGGGCACAGGGCAACTTCAAACTAGGATAAGTCTATTGTCAAAATCGAATCTTCGTTTTACATCTAGTTTTAGAATAAAATTGTGGGCACGGAGCAACTTCAAACTAGAATAAATTACAGTATGTAAGACAAATTCGAAACTGGATCATTGGAGCCCCAACGAAATGCTCAAGGGACGTTCGTTGATTTAAGTGGGAGAAAATACTTAATATTCAGTTATGGCATAACGGCATAAAGCAAAAACGGCAAAGCTTTTGGTGGTTTTGGAATCAAGCTACAATGCTCATGCCGAAATTTTACAGCCAGGCAGGCCGTATCGTATGACTAAATCAGCAGAGTGCAGCGGATTAGCTGCTGCAAACAAATCAGCCACTGCCGATTGAATAGTCTGGATTGCTTTCTACAGAGAAGCAGTGGCATAAGCCTTCTACAGAGAGGCAGTGACAGAACAGATAGGGAAAAAACATGAGGCCAAAATATAAGGCAAGGGTCAAGACAGAATGATACAACCAAATCCCATCTCAGGAGTTTGGAAATAGGCTGCAAGGCTTAACTTAGGCTGGATAGGCTCTGATAAAGCCGCATCACAATCCAACAATCTGAATGATCTGAAAAGAATAGGTTCTGCTCAAATAAAATAGGGTCGCTGGAAATATTCTGGGAAAATAGACCTTTTCCCTTTATAACTATGTAAAGGAGCTGGGATCCAGAACAAAAGGGGTAAACAATTTTGACGAGCATTTGGCTCAGAAGATGAAGAGCCAAGCTTTATCCAGAGAAAACTAAAGCAACTAAAGACAACAAAACAACCGTGAGCATCGGTCCAAGTGAAGAAGAGAAAGTTTTCTTGGATTGGAACAAATACAAAGAGCCCGTCATCCTGATCTGGTTATAATAAGCGGAAAAAATGATTGAGAGAAGAAGAAAGAATCTTTTAAACAAGTATCAAGATTCGGAGAAGAGAAGAGCACAAAGATTCAAAGAACAAAGAGATTTCTTAGAAACAAGTACCAAGGCAAGAACCCAACGGTTCCTAAAAGCAAAAAACAATTAGTTAAAACACTCCGATATGATTGCTATGATTGCAGTAAAGCCCACAAGAATCGTCAACAACAAAGTAAACTTATAAGACTCACACGAGAAAGAATAGAGCAATCTTTTACCTAAACAGCCATGTGAATCTAACATTACACACCACCTACAACATAAAAAAGCACACTTGAGTTCTTAAGAATTTAGCAACCTAACCACAACTAGATAATTAAGCCAAGTAGCATAGAGAGTAGTGAAAAGTAGGAAGGCAAAACACAAAAAGATAGAGCGTTCCATCTTTTTGTGTTTTGTCTTCCTACTTTTCTCTGTCTTCCTACTTTTCTCTTTGTTTATAGGCTACTTGCTTGAATTTCTAGTTGTGATAGTTTGCTTAGCTTTTAGAATTGAATGTAGTTTAACTTGAATGTAGATTTTGAAAAGGAAAATCTCAAAGAGTTTCTTGTGAAAGTTTGTTTTTGCTTTTTTCGCCTATATCTGAAGAAGTTTCTTCTTTTTTGCTATTGAACCGACAGTTTTTGTGTGCTCTTCAAGCTTCAAAATAGCTATGATTACTTTTTTATGGCTCGAGCTAAGAAATCACTACTTGTGTCTTCTTAGAAAACCTCTCGTTCTTTTCTTGAACTTATTGTAAAAAATCAGAGATCTAAAGACCTTTTTGCCCAATTAGCTGGTCTCTACAGGATACAAAAATATAGTGCATCATTGGACTCTGCTCTTGTCCGCCAGGCTCTTGTTGCCTATTATTGCCTGTTCTGCTTACAGATACATTAGCATTGTCGGGATATGAGAAGCCTTTTGCCCAATTGAAATAAGTTTGGGGTTTCGATTTGTGGGCTTTCGGTTGCCAAAATTCCCAATTTTTCTCCTCTGCCTTTTTTCTACAATGTCTCTACAGATCTTTCTTGTTGATAAAGGAGGGGAGCTATGAATTTGGCAGCGGGCTTCTAGATGCCAGAGGCTTCCAGCACAAGAATTTGAGTATGCTGTGTTTGAAAACCAAATCTCGAGTTCTGGATTGAACAATTTACCTTTACACAATCGCTGCTCCAAAAATCCATTTCTCATACTTATTGGAAATAATTTGAATTTCCTTTGCTGCTCTGATTGTTCCAAGAACCCAGCCAGTTCTCTTTTTGTTTAGCCTGCTCGTTTTCTTTGAAACATTCTTCCAGTAATCCATAATTAAGTGGGTAGATTTTTCTTGTACCTGTCATTCTTGCTCGGTATTCTGGCCTTGTGCGGTCTTAGTCTTGAAGATCCGACTGTGTGCTATTTCTAACCCTGCTTATCCGGCCTCAACCTGAGCAATCGAACCTGATCCTGTGCTATTTCTAAATGCTTAACCGGCCTCAACCTGAGCAATCGCTCCTGATCCCTGCATATCCGGCTTCTTTCTGATCAAATCGGCAACTGGGCAGGCAGTTCCACTCTTTCGGCTCTTTCTTTAGGGTTAGCCCTATTTTGGATTTAAGACTAGGCCGTATGGCTTAGTTCCGATTCCGACTCCAGCCTCAGTGCCGCCAGAAGACCCTAAATCCAGTGTTGAAGCAAAAATTTACAGCGTTTGCTTTTTCTGGAGTTCAATCGTGCGCCTTTTTTCTTGCATAAATATCTTGTTTGGCAACCATCTTAACTTTAAACCTTGCTATTTTTTTTTTTTTTTTTATCCAACTCTCATAGTTCTTTATGGTCTTCGTCCCAACTAGGTAATGGTCCGTTCTTTCCTTCTCCTTTACGATGATTATTCAATGCTTTAATTCACCATTGACATTAGCCCCATGCCATGGTTTTTTCTAGGCAATCTTTCCAAGTTCAATAGGTATATTTGTATTATTCTTGTTGGCTACAATTTTTTACCGTGGTCACTTGAACCAAAGTATTATTCTTACGGACTCGTCTCTTTCCTGATAGCTTTCTTGCTTAGTTGCCTTAGATTTCATAGGTACTTGCTCTTTCGTGATATCTTTCTTGCCTAGTTGCCTTAGATTATATAGGTACCTGTCACTCTAAGGTTCCTGTCATTCTGGCTCCGACTCTACCATCTTGATGCCACATTATCATCCTTAGCTCTATTCTTTTCAAGCCTTATAACTTTTTTGTTTATTACCTCAAGTGGCTGTAGTTTTTCTCGACTCATAACTTGTTTGTTCATAACCTCAATTTAACAATATCACTCTCGCATCACATCTTCCAATTTTCGTTTTCATGGTAATCTAGAATTTATCACATATTAAGCCCCTTTTAGTCGGACCATAGCTAAGGTGGGATTTGAATTTAGAGACTGGATATTTTCTTGCTTTTTCCATTATTCTACAACTTCGTCCGCTCCAACATCCTAGGCAATATTCTTCTACGTCTTTACTTTTATTTTCTCTTAGACATCTTTACATGGGTCACGTATATTTAGGATTGTTCTTATACTATTATTTATTTGATTGGTTGGTCTCCAAAGTTACAAAGTTATTTAATGCTTCTCAGGGTAATCGCATATTTCAAATGAACTTGGCCACTACCCGATACACTTGATTAACCCAATCTTTTCTATATATATTCCCCTTGGCTACAACGTTGCTTGGGGCTGCGTAGTGCTCAAATTTCATGGGTCTTGCTTTAATTTCTTTGCATCTAAAATGCTTTGAGCTTCTTTCCCTCTTATTCAATTTGACGTAGCTTGTTGTCTCAAAAGGATTTAATTTTCATTCTCTTTCCCTTTTTTCTTTCTTGATGTTTGTTGACTTCTTTTTCTCCTATTGTCTTGTCTTGCATCTCATCTTTTCTTTCTTGCTAGACTTTCTTGCCATCTACCATTACACCTAGGGTTTAAAGTGGAGTGTTCCTCTTCTTTCGGCCATATGTTGTTGTTGTTTTGCTAGAAGAGTCTTCCCAAGAATGCAATGGTTCTATGGCAACATAGAACCATCATTCTTGGAGAAGACGGTCCTTTTTTTTTTTGGAACGCCTATTTTTTCCATCAGATCTTTTTCACAGGCTATATATCTCATCAGTTCTAGGTTTTCATCATCGGCCTTCCTCTTGAGCGTTCCATCTTTTTGTGTTTTGTCTTCCTACTTTCCCACCCTCCCATGCCCTTTCGCAATATACTTGGAATGTGTGGTCTTTTTTCCTCACCTTATTTGTTTATGTTTTCTTCATTTGTAATCTATGGGCGGATGTTCTTCCTTGCTTTAGTTGCATTTGATATCTTTCGTGATGTTCTTCCCCGCTCCATTTTCTGAGTTGAGTTGTTTGGACGGATGTTCTTCCCCGTACTAGTTCGCAGATGTCTTTCCTGGCTAGGCGGATGTTCTTCCTCGTCCCTTCGCTTATGCTCATTTTATATGGGTGGCTTGCTCAGTTCTTGCTTCATATTGAACTGAAAATATTTTCTCGTATGCTTGTTTATGGACTTTGACATGATTAATGGTTGCTTAATGTGTTTCAGTTTCAGGTTCTTTGTTCTTGTAGATCTATTCAAGTCGCATTTGAATTCGATCGGCCATGGCTTCATGACTATGGACATCTTCATGCCGCATTCGAGGTGGTGTCGTGGCTTCATAACTATGGATGAATTTTCAACAGCTTCGCACTCTGTCAAGCTTCCATGGCCATTTGGAGTTTGCAATTGTTATGTGAAGACTGCAGATGCACATGCACGGGGATTATTGTCAATGATGGTTGGATGATGCACTTGTTTGACTTTCAGTCGGTTATTTATCTCCATGGTTTTCCTCGAAAACCCAAAAGGGCGGGGTTTTTATTCCAGTTGATAAATCTCTAACTTTGAAATCCATTGTGGCTTATCTCATTTCTTATTGAAACCCTCGGTAATTGTCTACTTCCGGGGTTTATTTTGGCTTTCTATCTTTCTAGCCAATCGTCTTTACTACTATGCTATTGTACTATGCTATTGTACTTTGAACGCTCAAGTAAAGTGGAAGAAAAAAAGATAGGGTTAATCAAGTGTATTGGGTAGTGGCCAAGCTCCTTTGAAATATGCGATTATGCTGAGAAGCATTAGATGATTTTTCTTTACGCTCTAAAAGTTTTCCTCCAAGAGTTTCTCCAGTGTCCATGACTTGAAAGAGAAAGCTCAAACAGCAATGAAAGTAAGAACCACACTATATAAAAAGGGGTCTAGCAAATAAAAGAGTCTAGAATGAATTGAAAATCACTTAACAAATAAACAGACTAGTACGACCAGGGTAGCCCTTAAGGACGAAAGTTCGCCAAAAGGCTATTTTTTAAGGGTATCGAGAAATTTTGATGCTATGGTTTAGTAGGGCCCGTATAGATGAAAAAAATAAAATTAGCCAACTTTTCTACAAACAAATCTCACTCCACTTGAAAATTCGTCACATCCACTAAGCGTCATAACTATGGATTCGCCTTATCCTCTACCCTCCTTCTCGAAGATTTCTTAAAGAATCGCCTAGTATTCCAGGCTTTCTTCATAACCTAATCTATTCTCTATATCCATCCGGATACATATGATAATTTTAAGAGGTGTTTTTGTAGCTATTGTGTTTCAAATACTTCTAAGGATGCACTGGAGAGCATTTTTTACAGACCTCCCTTTTAATAGATTTGTTTTATGTACAAGGATAAGCCGCGTTCTCATTTGCAAAGGTTAAGTTGTCGTATTGCATCATGCAACTATAGTTATAATGTGTTTGTGTTCTTGATTAAATATAGATGCCGATGAATAAAATCTCACCACAGAAATTGCACTTGAAAAATAAAGACACTTAAATCTTAGCAAAATAATATTGGCCATGATTCGCCTAGATTTCTATAAAAAGCATTCATGTCTAGAAAACATTCGCCAGCATAGCTAACCTTGCAACTCTATTATTCGCCCGACCTTCTAAATTATGCTTAGACAGATTTTGCCTTAAGGGCAACCCTGAGTACGACCGGTGATGCTGCTGAGAAGAAGGAAAGTGATGGGTTTCTTGGGACCTAGATGGCATGAATTTGGCATATCAAAGGAGGAAGACGGTTAGTTTTGAACAAGGAAGAGAACATATGGAATAATCTTGGGCCTAAGATGCTTTGCCATGGCATAACACACATGGAAATTTATAAAGGCACAAAAGTTTTCGATACAGTATGGTTCATCGTTTTCCAAAGCTCAAAGAGAAATCCACCGTAGTTTAAAGGTCAAACCCAACAAATAAAAAACAAGAGGAAGGGGAAAAACATGGAAAAAATAATGGAATAAATAATTTAAGGAAATAATGCGCACTCAAAGAAAATAGAATATAAGGAAATAACATCCACGTCTCGGAAATACAAGAACAATTACGAACAAATATAATTTATAAAGCAACCATAGCTACAAAAAATGCAAACGCAACTCAACCACAAAAGGTTCTTTCCAAAGCACGATGGTGAGAGGTAACTATAAATTGAGGAAAAACAACGACTACTACTAGGGAGATGTTACAAAAGGGGATATTATCCTAGGCACAAAAATGCGCATGAGATAATGAAACATAGCATGGTAAGTGCCTAGGACATTTAGAGAAAGAAAAATGTTAATCCAACAATGTATAAAAAGAGCTTTCCATAGAACCTTGTCAACCAAAACAAAAAAGCAATCCGTCTAGGATATTTATCCTAAGCAAGCAAAGAAGGAAAAAACATCATCGAAACATAATTTTACCAAAAGAAAGGTTAGAAAAACATTAAAAGATTGGAAATCTATTAGGCAGAACTTTGAGCAAATCTTATGAGCTACGTAAGTTGAGTTGGAAACTATAGATTGCTTGTAAATCGTTTTCAAAGAAAGAAACGGCAAAAAAGGGAACTATCCATTAATATAGTCACCAAGGAAAAAATAGGAAGATGGCAAAGAAAAGCCAAAAAATTGGGTAAGAGAAGTGACATATGAGCAAAGATGGTCAAAGAGATATCCACCATTGATAAAGGCGTAAATTGAATGAATGGAAAGCCAAGATCACCAATCATTAGAAAATAGAGTTAAAAAATAGATAAAAAAAAAAAAAGGGTACGACATCTAAGCCGCATCCCAAGGAACTCTTATTTCTCTACATGTCTTAAAAAATGAATGAGATTCCAAATATGTAAGTAATGTTATAATAGACACAAAACGGGGCTATAAATTATAAGTAGTTAAAATAGTTATCAATAAGTAATGTTATAATAGGCAAAAAGGGGCGTTATCCTGGACTAAATATTTCACCCAAAAAGGGCTAAGCCGAACAGCAGAAGAGCCGGATCTCCCGCACTTAGGCTAATAGCAGAGGATAGGCCGAATAGCAGAAGGGCATGAAGAGCAGGATTTCCTGCTAAACAAACTCGGATTTGGAAGGGCAAGGCCACAAACCTAAAGCAAGGGTTTGATAGTTGGTAAGAGAAGTGAGACATATGAGCAAAGATGGTCAAATAGAGATCCACCATTGATAAAGGCATAAATTGGCAAATGGAAAGCCAAGGTCACCAATCATTAGAAACAGATAGATAGTAAGACATAACGAAATCCAAAATTAAGGTGTAAAAAGAAACTTCCTAAAATTGAAAAAATAAGGCAAACCGGCTAATAAAAGAAAAGAAAAATAGATGGGGTAAAATTAGCAAGTAAGGGTAAAGTTCCACGTTAGATAGTAATTATGCTAAGTAATGAATCTTGTCTTCAAAAGGAGATTTGTTTTGGTTGCCGAGTTGAGGTCCTAAATGCCAGAGCAAGCAAAGAGGCCGATTCGGTCTTAGATGTACAACCAAAAGAAGAAATAACTTTGGAGACCAAGCACCTGACTCATGTAAAGATGTCTAAAGAGAAAATAACGGTAAAGGCGTAAAAGAATATTGCCTAGGATGTTGGAGCAGACGAAGTTGTAAAATAATGGAAAAAGCAAAAAAAAATCCAGTCTCTAAATTTAAAACCCACCTTAGCTATGGTCCCAGTAAAAGGGGCTTAATATGTGATAAATTCTAGATTACCATGAAAATGAAAATTGGAAGATGTGAGGCAAGAGTGATATTGTTAAATTGAGGTTATGAACAAACAAGTTATGAGTCGAGAAAAACTACGGCCACTTGAGGTAATAAACAAAAAAGTTATAAGGCTTGAAAGAATAGAGCTAAGGATGATAATGTGGCATCAAGATGGCAGAGTCGGGGCCAAAATGACAGGAACCTTATAGAGTGACGGATACCTTAGAGAGAAAAATAACGTGAACAACAGGCTAAAGATCGAATTACCAAAAACAAAGGAGCCAAAGGGCGTTTGATGCAAAAAGATTGAAGCAACCTATATAATCTAAGGCAACTAGGCAAGAAAGATATCACGAAAGAGCAAGTACCTATGAAATCTAAGGCAACTAGGCAAGAAAGCTATCAGGAAAGAGACTAGCCCGTAAGAATAATACTTTGGTTCAAGTGACCACGGTAAAAAATTGTAGCCAACAAGAATAATACAAATATACCTATTGATCTTGGAAAGATTGCCTAGAAAAAACCGTGGCAGGGCTAATGTCAATGGGGAATTAAAGCATTGAATAATCATCGTAAATGAGAAGGAAGAAACCGACCATTACCTAGTTGGGACGAAGACCATAAGAACTATGAGAGTTGGATAAAAAATAGCAAGGTTTAAAGTTAAGATGGTTGTCAAACAAGGGAAAAAACAATCCTATTCACCCAGATATTTATGCAAGAAAAAAGGGGCACGATTGAACTCCAGAAAAAGCAAACGCTGTAAATTTTTATATTCAACACTGGATTTTAGGGTCTTCTGGCGGCACTGAGGCTGGAGTCGGAATCGGAGCCATAGGGCCTTATGCGACCTGAATCCTAATCTTAAATCCAAAATAGGGCTAACCCTAAAGAAAGAGCCGAAAGAGTGGAACTGCCTGCCCAGTTGCCGATTTGATCAGAAAAAAGCCGGATATGCTCAGAAAAAGGAGCGATTGCTCAGGTTGAGGCCGGTTAAGCATTTAGAAATAGTACAGGGCCGGATATGCAGGGATCAGGTTCGATTGCTCAGGTTGAGGCCGGATAAGCAGGGTTAGAAATAGCACACAGTCGGATCTTCAAGGCTATAAGACCGCACAAGGCCAGAATACTGAGCAAGAATGACAGGTACAAGAAAAATCTACCCACTTAATTACTGGAAGAATGTTTCAAAGAAAACGAGCAGGCTAAGCAGACAGACAACTGGCTGGGTTCTTGGAACAATCAGAGCAGCAAAAGATGAGAATAAGTATGAGAAATGGATGTTTGGAGCAAAAGATGAGAATAAGTATGAGAAATGGATGTTTGGAGCAGCGATTGTGTAAAAGTAAATTGTTCACACCGCATACTCAAATTCTTGTGCTGGAAGCCTCTGGCATCTAGAAGCCCGCTGCCAAATTCATAGCTCCCCTCCTTTATTAACAAGAAAGATCTGTAGAGACATTGTAGAAAAAAGGCACAGGCTGAGAAAAAATGGGAATTTTGGCAACCGAAAGCCCACAAATCGAAACCCCAAACTTATTTCCATTGGGCAAAAGCCTTCTCATATCCCGACAATGCTAATGTATCTGTAAGCAGAACAGGCAATAATAGGCAACAAGAGCCTGGCGGACAAGAGCAGCTGTAGATAAGGTTAATGTTTATATATGACTGTTGGAGTCATAGTTACGAAACACGGCCACGGAAACGCAACGGCTCTTCAAATTTTAGAAAACGGAAACGGCAACAGAACACGGAAACGAATAACACGGGAATATTCTTTAAAATACTTAAAACTTTTTAAAATATATAAAAAAAAAGGAAATTTCAGCATCATAATAATATGAGAGGAAGTGAAATGAAAATAAAACACAGAGGTTATAGAAATATAGGATGTGATGGAAACACAAGCATTGGTAATGGAAAGGAGCACACATGGCAATGGATGGAGGGTTATGGATGGCACACATGGCAATGGATGCATGGCATAACAAATAACAAGTTAACAACATTTAAAAACATAGTGGCATAGTGGCAATGGATGGAGGGTATAATCACTATGGCAACCATAACTTTGTTAAGTAAATAAAAATAGTGGTTGTAGAAGCATAGTTACGAAACATTGACTGACCTGTGCTGTAGTGGTACAATAAGATATTATATAATATTTCTTTTATCTCCCTGTAGAATTGTAGAATCGTTGATGTCCACAAGAGCAGACACACAGGCTTGGTGGAGCTTCTGGAGCCTTCAATGTGACAGATCCGGGCAGATATCTCAGGGGCATCCAATCCGTTATCCAACCGTTTTATCTCAGGGGCAGATATCTCAGATATCTCAAGGGCAGATATCTCAGGGGCATCCAATCCGTTATCCGACCAGCCATCTCAATCCGGCAGGCATCTAGGACCAAGCAGGTCTTCAGCCGACACAACCCAGGGCCAGTCCAGTCCAGGCGAAAGCAAAAGGGAGGTCCACCGGAGCATCCAGAAGAGCAGTCCAGACAAAATAAATGGAGAACAGAGCTACAACACAGCGTTTCTGGCAGGTCGAAACCCATCTCTCTGGGAAAAAAAAAAGTGGGCATACCCTGGCTGGGCCGAAACTCAGCTCTCTGGAAATAAAATTTGTTACAGTTGCAGCAAATTTTGCATACCACGACCGTTGTTCTGCAAGAACACGGTGTTTCTAACCCAAACCACGCCGTGGTTTGCATCAAGCCAAAAGCCACGGTCGTTGCCGTGTTTGCCACGGAGTGTTAGAAAAAAACGTGGTAGCCGTGGGCCACGGCCGAAACGGCCGTGTTTCGTAACTATGGTTGGAGTGCTCAAATATTAAGAACTTACAGTCCAATGATGCACTATACTGGGCTTTACAAAAAATCCAATTCTTGTATCTGGAGAGACCAGCTAAGTGGGCAAAAAGGTCTTTAGATCTCTGATTTTTGACAATAAGTTCAAGAAGAGAATGAGAGGTTTTGTAAGAAGACACTTAGCTCGGAGCCATAAAAAAGTAAGCATAGCTATTTTGAAGCTTGAAGAGCACACAAAAACTATCGGTTCAATAGCAAAAGAGAAGAAACTTCTTATATGCGAAAAAAAAAGCAAAAACAAACTTTCACAAGAAACTCTTTGAAATTTACCTATTCAAAATCTACACTCAATTCTAAAAGCTAAGCAAACTATCACAACTAGAAATTCAAGCAAGTAGCCTATACACAAAGAGAAAAGTAGGGAGAAGACAAAACACAAAGAGAAAAGTAGGAAGACAAAACACAAAAAGATGGAACGCTCAAGAGGAAGGCCGATGATGAAAACCTAGAACTGATGAGATATATAGCCTGTAAAAAAGATCTGTTGGAAAAAATAGACGTTCCAAAAAAGGACCGTCTTCTCCAAGAATGATGGTTCTATGTTGCCATAGAACCATTGCATTCTTTGCAATTTATTTAGCACATACCAAGTAACATCTATATCCTACCATATAGTGCCACACATTTAAATTAAAAATCCCCCTTAGACCCCTTTAAATTAAAATCCCCCTTAGACCCCTTTTGGTTTGGGTGCATATTCACACGGGGGGTGACGTAGGGCAGCGAGAGCCCTTGTAATTATATTTTGCACGTACAAAATCAACACCATATAGTATTTTGCTTGAAATCTTATAGTATTTTGCAAATCTTGTTATACAGTATAACAAATTCTGTACTTGTATACCCCACAAACGAGGAACTTTACGTACGGTGTAGATTAAGGAATAAGGGATGGATATGCCTATCCAACAGCTGTCGTTGCCCGGAGTCACCCCCCGTGTGAATATGCACCCAAACCAAAAGGGGTCTAAGGGGGATTTTAATTTAAATGTGTGGGACTCAATGGTTGTGTTCATTAATGTTAATGGTAGTTAATGTTATGTGTTGGTTGTTATACTAAAAAAAATTTTGGGCCCTTCGGGCCCTAAAAAAAGCAAACATACTTAAAAACATGTGAAACATGCAAAACTCCTAACGATAATCTCACTCTTGCAACAATGCTATATAACCTTCAACCTCTCTCACTCTTGCAACAATGTATAGCAGTCTAACTCCTGCAACTATATGTAGCAATCTAGAAACATATACGATGGAATTAAAAAGAGGGAATATTTTGTTATCCAAGCCACGAGAACATCTTGGACAACCCAAGCCACTCACATTGCAGAATGTGAGATGTGAATCCTGCTGCAGTAACACCATACACAAAGAACTCGAGTAACATCAAGCAATAAACCCATTCGATCATTGGTACATAAATGACTCAATTTATAGTGCTTCTAAATAAAATGCAAAGAATGGAGCATTAAATCTTATGGAGGCTACATTGTGCAAAGGCCAATATAAAGCCTGCAATTTACAAGCAAAGGAATGATAGTTCAGTAACAAAAAACAGAAATGCACATTCCTTGCATTTGCTTTCAACAACAAAGCTTCAAATTTTAGAAGCTTAAATGCAATACGGCTGCAATTCTATGCCACAACCTATAAAAAGGGGCTGCCGTGTTTATAAATCATGCTCTTGCAAAAGAGTTATCTTGTTGCCAAATTTTGTTCATGCCCAGTCATGAAACTGAATATGTGCTCTGGTTTACAGTTCATTGCTAAAATCACCAACTGCAATCAACGCTAACCTAACCTAGTGAATGACGAGCGCAAGGGGCTGCAATTGAGTTCCCATCAACTGAGTTCCCATCAGTTACTGGTGCAGACTGTTAGTGGGAAACCTGCAAATGAGCTAATGAATTAGGCCAAGTAATTTCTGAATGATGGCATATTTCATATTAATCAAATTTCTCCAATGTCCAGCTTTTGATAATGGTCTGCACTATCTGCTGAGAAAGGCTTGATAAATAATAACCACCAAATCAATGCCTTCTACTGAGATCACGCTGCTTGGAACCATATGACTAGATACTCATTTCCTAATTTTATGGTTGCATCATATAATTCTTGGGACCACAATCCTTCATATCTTTCCATCTCCGCGGAGCAATAATAACATAGCCCTGACTCTGGTTACCAAACAAACCGCACCAGCTCTTTATTAACATGTGTTCTAAAAACTTTGCAATGAGCATCCTAATATGGGTAAAAACCAGAATCTATATACAATCCAAGTAACAGTTGGTACTGTCAGGCGCCTTGAATTCTGTGGAAGAGTATGTTCCAGCATACTCTCATCTTTTTCGTACTCAGCAAGATTACCCTGTTTTTATATTAATGATGAGATTTGAACAGATAAGTTTTTGAACACTGCAAAAAGCAGGAATTTACTCACAGGAACATGCGCAACTTTCTCATGATTATCTTTCACATGTCTGTATGCAAAGGAATTACCACATTTTTCACATGCGTAAGGCTTTAACTCTAAGTGAACCACTTTGATGTGTTTCTCTAGATTCGATTTCTGAGGGGAAAAAAAACCCCACCATCAGCAAAGACAAAGACAAAAACAAAATCATATACCCTAGAAACCCTCTTCCTTGAATCTGCTACTGTATGCATCGCTATCACTGGCCTCGAATTGGCCCAACACATCAGATTCTTCTTGGCTACTACCCCTCGTGTTCTACAAAACCTACAGCGACAGAACTGAATCCAAGCCGTAGTCTTCGTCCAAGAGAAGAAAATGGAGCAGTGGGGCGTCTGAAGGAAGGGGTTGAAACTGGAGAGGGCAATTGGAAGGCAAAAGAGGGCATGTGTAGTTAGAAAAAAGGAAATGAAAATCAAACACGTCCAAATAAGAATCCATCAAGCTCCGACAGTTCTCAGAATAAATTGAGTCGGTAAACTTACACCTCCCCACAAGTTCTTCAAGAGAACCATTGCCTGAAAGCTCGCCCTTATTCTGGAACACAAAGAAACATCCATTTTGGCTTGAATGGAAACGTTTCGGGCTAGCAAATACCTAGATCTTGCGGCGTTTTGCAGAAACGCCCCAAACTTAGTACAGACCGACATGGGTATGGCAGAGGCTGCCGGAAAAAAGCCTCAATTATAGACCTTAAATAACCATTTCCGGTTTCTAATCTGCGACCATTCTATAGAAATACTAACAGCCGCTTCATTAATCTCGACAACAGAATCTTATCTTGCTAATCCCTGTTGTTGCAGATTTGCAAGCCCTGTTTCGTGCCCTAAATTGCATGTTCAGCCCTAAAATAAAAAGAGGGCTTTTGTTGTGAGCCCTTGGATGTTGGACCATTAAAAAAAAAAAAGCTAAATCAACGATTAAGAAATGGTGCATTCTAGATATACGCATTAGTACATCCATTTGAATACGCCATGAAATCTTAGGAAAACCTTTGTGAAAAGCGTACAAAAACACAAAGAAAACCCCCTGTTATTATGCTACATATAGTACTGCAGTGATTAGTCTCAGTCACTCATAGGTTAATACCACAGCCAAGTAGAAGCATCATCCCCATTCTGCTTGCTTCATAGGTTAATCCAATACTATGCTGAAGAAGTTAGTGAGCCTTGCCTTGCTTTAAAAGTACATGCTCATGTCTAGTCTATAAATTCTTATGTGATGTCAACAGGCTCATCATTACAATGTAGATTCATAAGTTGCATCCAATGGATTTGCATGTCTATGTAATTAATCTGCATGTTTATGCATGTAGTCACTTAAACCAGTCTGTCCCATTTTAACATTTAAAACCTGACCATTTGCCCGATTTTACCTTATTTGCATGTTAAACATGCGTAAACTACAGCCATTGCATGCATCATTTTATGACATTTTATGATAATCTAAGGCCTTTAGAAGATATCTCTAACTGAACATGTCCAAGAAAACACATTTCGGCATCAAAAACTGCCCTTGCCTTCTCTAGTGAACCACATTTACTATACATCTGCACCAAAAGGTTTCCTAGAAAGCGATCCTGCTGAAGCCCAATGCGAATAATTTGCTCATGAATAAGCTTGCCTTGCGATAGATAACTTGGATTATTATAATTTCTTAAGAGAGAAGCAATATCTGATACTCCTAAACTTATGTCCCTTCTTATGTAACGATTTTGCACTACATCAGCTTCATTTACACCCTTGACATCCTTTATTCGTTTAGAAAGAAACACATTTGAAGCCTCTAAAACCGAGCAACAAGGCATCTCCTGTTTATGATAATAAGTAATATCAAGTAACAAGGCCAGAATTTTTTATGGTGGCCATGTTCTACACAGAGATATTTGAAGTATTACCAGAGAGTAAATAGAGTTGCATCTTGAAGGACTGAGAAGGTCCACGATAAAATGGTAAAAAGTGGGTGAATATTTCGGGCAGAATTTCTGCATAGTTGAAACAAGGCTTCCGCCTTCCTAAATCCTAAGATTTCGTTCATTTGGCTAGGAGCCTAGACAATAAAAATGGAAATCGAGAAGAATTTACTAGCTTAGATGACTGCATAATGTAACAGGATAAGGACGCAGACAGTTATCACTGTTTATGATTTGACTGCAGCAAAACAAGGCCAATGATTTGTGGCGAAACACATACCTTTCTTGCCTCAAGTTCCCATAAATCCACACAAGATCCTCAAAATGCAGCAACCCAAGATTGATTCATCAAGTCCTAATATCTTGGGCAGATATCGGCTCCTTGTTAACTTGTGCAGCTGATAACCAACCCCCATATCATCAAAATTATAGAATGGCAGGCATGGCTATCAGCCTCGAGGGACACAAATATCCTCCAACTTTTTATGCAGGAACGATCAGGGATGCTGCTGTCTAGGCTGCTCCATCTACAGCCACTTGTAGTGGCGAACCATATCTACCATTTCTGCTAGCCTTTTTAGGGGACATCATAGGCATTTATCTTTTAGATCCTTTAGTCATGAATATGAGAGCTATTACATGAAAGTTTTAAAACCAGCATAATACCCTTTCCAAATCATAAACATCCATAAAATAAATGCATGTATTTGCACAGAAACCTGTTCATTTATGCTTCCAGCACAAGGATCCCTTACATGTCTACAAAATTAACAAAGTAGAATGGGAATAAGAGTTGTTTTACCTTTTCTTCTGATACAACTTTTTCTTTAACGTTTTTCCATAATCATACTAAGTACAAAATGACCTGTTTTAAACTTGTGGAAAAGGTCTGATACATTTAAAAACCAGGAGCAACTTCTGCCTGTCTATCTTCCGGATTTTTGCACAAGTCCATGTCCAGATCTACCAAGTACACCAAACGAAAAGCAAGAATAAATACAAGGGTAGGAGAGGTCCGGTACCTGCAGCCAAACATCAAAACTTTAGCATAAAAATGGTAAAGATTGAAGGGCCAAAAGGTACAATGGAGCCTCTCGGTTTATAGCCGATCAGCCCTTGTATCCTTCTGCCCTGTTAGTACACTCTTATAGATCTGTGTTTTATTATAAATTACTGTAAATATAAGATACTATGGTTGCTCAAACCAGTTATGTGTACTTACCTTTACATAAGGCTTATTTTTAACACTGTTCTTTCAGTGCATTAGGAAATCTTGTACCTGAATATCGTCTTGATCCGAAGCATAGTCATCAGCTAATTGTGTCTCAGGTAAGCTGGTCTCTCCTTTATCATGATATCCTGAGCTAATGTTATGAGTAGATCTTCCCCCAGACCTTCCTTTTTTGTTTGCCACAGCTCCTCTAGTCATGCCAGCATCCCTCTTAAGGTTAAGATCTTTTCTCTGATCACTCATTTTGCTAGATATATCAATGCTATCAGCAAGGGATAAGTAAGTTAAGAGTTCACGTTCCAGCCCTTTTTCATTCAAATGTTCTTCCTCAGAGCTAGAACCACAGGGACGCCCGTCTGAATCGAATTCTCCCTCCATAAAAAGGGGAAAGCCTTGTGTATTTTATCTAAAGTTTTTCAGTAAATCTTGGGTCTGCCATAGCCTGCGTGGGATATCTTTGCTAAAACTAGGAAGTAGTGCTCAAACTACAGCTTTGCCCTAGAATGTATTAACTTCATATATTTACAGAAAGATTTTTCTTACCTTACACCGTGAGATTTGAATGCCACGATTGCCAATGCTGAAGTACTGTCAGTTTTTGGCGTTCGAAGTCTAGCATGGCTGCCACAGGTCGCCTTCCATAGCTGCCGGATTCAACTTTGACGGCTGTTTCACTTTTTCTACGTTCAGTTTTACTAGTATACTAGTATTAATGGATGAATACGTGTATTCCACTATTTAGACTTCTATGTTTTTTATGGAATAAATGTTAACCAAGTTCATAATATCATAAGATAGTCTTGCTCTTATTTATGACCATTGACTTCTTATAGCCCTCTATTTCCAAGGGCTGGAGCATAACATCATTCATTTTGGAGATATTCCAAGGTGTAGACAGGTCTTACAAACCTATGAAGTATGCCCCCAACCATTTCAAGTAAATAGCTTTGTCTTTAATGTAATGCATGATTTATTGGCAAAATGGTATTCCTCGTACTACTATCATATGGAAAGGCTTCATGGTATGGACAAATCTTACCATCTCATGTTATGTTATATTTACCTATACAAATAGATGTCTTTATCATCTAATGCAATGTATGGTTAATAATTAAAAAAAAAAAAAAAAAAAAAAAAAATCCAACACAGAACAACATTTCACCACCTTTGCATTTTTAAGCCCCTAATATAGATTACAGTTCGCTTTAAGAAAGATAAAAAAAATCTAGGTTGAAATAATGACAATCGTCCCAATGTATGGAGAATGAAAAAATGAATTATGAGGTCACTAGCATGGAATCTACGAGATAACTGTTCAACTCACGACAATTCAAGAGCAAGTAGTCAGACCATCATCCATGTCTTTGGCACATGTGTACTTTCACTAGCAAATTAGAGTCCGCATTACACTATGATTTTTAATCTGATTTGCCTATAAAATAACTATACAAAGAAACAAAAATGGACCTATAAAAACATATAAACTTGTGGAATCTCTAGCATTTTTAACTACTTTGCTTGAAGGATATCTTATGATGATTAGAATGATATGAAAGAAAAATGGGAAAAATCAAAGGAAAAATCTTCACTAGGTTGAAATAACGACAATTGGCCCAACGTATGGATAATGAAGAAAATGATTTTTGAGGTCCCTAGCATGGAATCTCTACGAGATAACCGTTCAACTCACGACAATTCGAGGGCAAGTAGTCAGGACCATCATCCATTTTTTTTGCGCATGCCTACTTTCAATAGCAAATTAGAGCCCGCATTACACTATGCTTTCTATTCTAATTTGCTTTTTATTCTGATTTGCTTTTGCCTAAAACGCTACAAAATTAGTTGTTCAGACTTTATGGGAGAAGAGAAGCAGATAATGAATCCCATTAGGAAGCACACGATGAAGGTCCTAGTAGGTGGTTCCACTATGTTTTCTGCTATTATTTGCTTTATATTTTGAAGGACCGT
Source organism: Isoetes taiwanensis (assembly GCA_021234155.1). NCBI lineage: Eukaryota > Viridiplantae > Streptophyta > Lycopodiopsida > Isoetales > Isoetaceae > Isoetes > Isoetes taiwanensis. Next base: position 7,357,582 of record JAJEKV010000033.1, on the reverse strand, counting down.
GTGAAGCTTTAGTTCCTTTGTCGTGCGTGAACCTTGAATATGAGAGCCATGTGAATCTTGAATATGATGGTCATCTTGAGAGGGATTCATATTATTCACATGCACATTGCATAACCTTTAGTATTGAGTTCATGTTTGAAGAGAAGCAGAGACTGAATACCCTTAGGAAGCATATAATGAAGGTGCATAATGTAGAAGCAAAAATAGGCCGTGCCAATAAGTTGGACTAGAAAGTCAAGCCAGGTGGATTTTGTTTCCAAAAAGGGCATTCCATTTCCAACGTGAAGGAAACGTACACACAACACAGAGGGCGGTGGATTACGGCACCCGGAATCACCACCGACCCCAGAGGCGCAAATTCGGCCCCTCTCCTTGCCGGATCTGCAGATTCAACCGCAATCCGGCGGTCCCAGGTGACGGAGTATCACCTCATCTCTTTTCCATAGCCCATCTTTGGATATAAAGTCAAGAAAAGAGTCTGTGGATTCTTTCTTCTGCCGCAGTTTTTTGAAGCATCTCTGTTTTAGATTTCTCTACGCAACTCGCTCTGGCATTTGCCTCAAATCTTCGCCGAATCTAGAGCTAGATTTCTGCCGAGCCGGTGTTTTAGCCATTTTAGCGGTCGTGAAAGATTTGATCCGGTTCTTTACCCCTCTGGCAGGTCTGCAAATCTTTTTTTCCGCTTCTGATTTGGGGGAAAAGCAGAGTTCTTGTGATAAAAAAACAGAGTTTTTTTGGAAGAAAAATCATGGCAGAGAGGATTTATCCAGATCATTCACCAAGTGCGCCAACGATAAGCAGAAAGGACCAAGAAAACTTGCAGAAATCCTCAGGATCAGGGGCATCGGCCGGGTTGGAGAATGGGATTCCGCCATATCAACAGGCTGCAGATCGGGATCGGAGGAGGAGGCGAAATCCAGGTTGCCGTTGTCTGTGCTGCATATGCTCTACCCTTTTAGTCCTTATCATAGCCATAGCCATAGTTATTCTGGTTGCATATTTAGTTTTGAGACCCATAAAAGCACCAAAATACTCTGTCCAAGATGTGTCCATTTCATACCTAAATGTTTCCCTTGATTCCTCACCCCCCCTACTCAACTCCAATATTTCCTTCAATGTCTACACCCAAAATCCCAACAAGAAAATTGGTATCTACTATGATCGAATCCTCATCTACATGTACTACTCCGACCTCGTCGTCGCCACTAGCTCCATAGACCCTTTCTATCAAGGCCACCTCGATCAAAACATCCTTTCCAGTGACCTTGTTTCTAAGGACCTTCAAATCACTAGCAGCCTTGCTTCCAACCTTACTAGTGATATCAAGGCTGGCGCTGTGCCTTTCCTTATCAGTGTTAAAATTAAGGCTAGGATCAAAATTGGTGCTCTCAAATCTCCAAGGTTCAAGGTTAGGAGCAACTGCAATGTTAAGGTTAGACCTCCCAATTCTTCCCTGGGTGCTGGTCTTATCAACAAAAGCTGTAAGTTGAAGGTGTCATTGTGAAGTGATCGACTTTCTTAGGTTTTGCTTTCTATATGATGTTTTTTAGCAGTCCCATTGGCCACCTAGCTTTTAGTGGACGATAAAGTATCTATATTCTATGGTACACAACTCCAAAAACTATTGGAAGCACATGATCTTCCACCTTTTCAATTGCACACGATGAGGATTTGACATTTATAATTCCCTTTTATCGTTTAGGATTGTCATCATTTGATGCTTTCCGTGTGTGGTGATCTATATTCAATCAATTAACCAAATTTCTATACTTATATTGTACGACTTCGAATATGACACCTAGAACATGATTGTCTCAAGTTTTTTGTCGATTATTTTCTATTTGTTGCTCATGTTTTTTATAATCTCAACGGTATATCTTTATCAATCAATTAACAACCATTGAACACTATGTTCATGACCTCAAATTGCCTCGAACATGTTGGTTTTGTTTTGGAGCGCAAGATGTTTGCCATCGGGTCTGTTTGAATTTCTATGGTTGTCGTTGTTTGATGATCTCAAATTAATCAACAACCACTCAAATGAGTAGATTTCTTAGATTATAGATGGCAGGCGGGGTTCTCAATTAACAACCACTCAAGCATCTTTTTTGCTAAGTGGGGTTCCCAATGGCAGTGTTTCGCATCTTAAGACAATAGTAAGTGTAAATGGGGTTGCCAAAGTCTTGATGTTTGCATCTTAATAGGCTTTAGAAGAGAGTTATAGTGTGGACTGCATTATGTCATGGACATCGGCTTATCTTTGGTTGCCATTTTAGCACTCTAGAATGGCATTGTGAAAAGTTCATGGATGCAACTTTCTCGCCTTAACCATACCCACATCTCCTTGCCTCCAGCAGTTCATGGATCCAACATTCTCGCCTTATCCATGCCACACACCTCCTTGGCTCCATCAGTCGCTCCTACTAGGGCTCCCAGGCTATGCAGGTTGCTGATGTGGCATGGGTCAGGTGAGAATGCACATGCCCCTTCCACATCACAAAAAGTAGCCTAGTATCTTTCAAGTGCATGTCATACACGGAGTCCACACATACTGTTTTATGGTGTGCAAAGTCGTTCGATTTTGTTCAACAGTGGAGCATTATGATTTGGCTTTGTAACAATACCTTTCAACAACTTTATTTTGCCAAAAGTCAAATGACCACTACATAACAACAAATTAATAAAATTAGACATGTCTCATTCCTCATGGTAGATAAACTTGTAAGTCTCTATTATGGTTCCTTGATTCTAAATGATCTAATTAGATTTACTTGCTCATGGATTGGTTTCCAATAATCATTTCTTAAGCACTTATATATTTCTCAACTTGCGTTTATCTCCTTTGATTTTTTCCATTTTTCTTTCATATCATTCTAATCATAAGGTATCCTTCAAGCAAAGTAGTTAAATATGCTAGAGATCCCACAAGTTTATATGTTTTTGTAGGTCCATTTTTGTTTATTTTTCTTTTCGTATAAAATGGCAAGGCGCACGATTGGTATAGATGTTCCATCAAGAGTAAAAAAAAGTTGAATGACATTTTCTTGACTTAAACAAAATATCTAAACATTTAGAATCCATGTTGAGATGCCCCATTAATAGATTTTTTTTCATTTTGTCACCATTTTTCCTTAGCATCTTGCCTTCTCGATCTAGGCCTTTGGTCTAGTGGTAACATGTATGTCTCGAGTTCGACTGCCCAAAGTCGCACTATGTATAGATCCATCCTATGGCCCGTTAGGGTCCTCGTGCCATGGCGTAAGTCGAACTATGTACAAACCTGTCCCATGGCCCGTTGTTTTTGGACATTTTCTCTCTCTAGAGCTTTTGAACTGCACATTGGATGCAAACAAGAATCCTGTGCAAATAAAATGTGCAATGTGACCAAAGTCTTCAACTTCTAGAGATCATCCAAATCAAAATGCACATAGTAAAGTATCTATACTTTATGGTACGCAATTCCAAACTACAGGAAGAACGTGATCTTCCACTTTATGCTCTCTTGGTGTGGTGATCTCTATTCAATTAATCAATTTCTATATTTATATTATTATACGACTCCAAATACGATGCCTAAGACATGACTATGTCACATTTTTGTCGATAATTTCGTATTTAATGCTCTCGTGTTTTTATCATCTCAACCATATATCTTTATCAATCAATTAACAACCATTGAACACTATGTTCACAACCTCAAAATGCCCCCAGCATGTTTGTTTTGTTTTGGAACATGGGATGTTTGTGATTGAGTCCTATTAGATAATTAGTTTTTGTGGATGTTAAAATTCATTCATTTCAATCTCTATGGTTGTTATTGTTTAATTATCCTCGTGTTTGTTATCACTTCCCATCTTTATCAGTTTAACCAGCAACCACCCAAACAAGTATCTTTCATAGTTTATAGATGATAGGGGAGGTTCTCAATTAACAATCACTCAAGCATCCTTTTTGCTAGGTGGGGTTCTGGTGTTAAGAAAGTAATAGATGTAAATACCTTCCATTGCCATTCTAGCTCTAGACTGACATTGCATAAAGATCATGGATCCAACATTCTCGGCTTGCCCATGTCACAGCTTTCGGGCTCCCCCTGTCCCCCCTACTAGGACTCCCATGCTACACAGGTTAATGATGTGGCATGGGGCAGGCGCGAATGCCCATGCCCCTTCCACATAACAAAAAGTAGCCAATTACCTTTTCAAGTGCATGTCATACACGTAGTCCACAAATACTATTTTATGGTTTGCAAAGTTGTTGGATTATGTTCAATAATGGAGCATTATAAATTGGCTTGATAACAATAGCTCTCACCAACTTTATTCTTGCCGAAAAGTCAAATGCCTTTACTATATAACAACAAATTCGTTTAATAAGATTAGGCTTAGTCACATTCCTTCATACTTGGAAGTTTTTACTAGAGTTCCTAGAGTTTCTTCTAGTAGAGTTGTGCCCATATACAAGGCAGGTGACCCTCACTGCCCAGCCAATCGCACCATCATGGTCAGAGCTCTCTTTGCAAAATTGTTGGCTGGCAGCCTCGCGCAGCGGCTGACGATTATGGGCAGAGGACGCAGAGATGCGGGCTCTGACACATGCAGGCTTCCGACCTAGACATTCCACCATTGACCATATCTTCACTCTGCAAACACTAATTGAGGATAGCAGGAATCGCCGACAAAATCTATATTGTTGTTTCATGGCTTTCGACACAGTACCTCGGGACAAGTTGTGGGACAGATTGAGGCAACTGGGGACCCCCATCGACTTGCAAAATGCAATATACAGGCTATACGAGGCATGCTTAGGCCGTCTCACACCGTCAGAACAGCCTGTCGTGAGTAGTATTGGAGTGCGCCAGGGTTGCCCTCTCTCCCGACACTCTTTGGCCTTTACATTGATCAATTGGAAGATTGGCTTGCTGAGCACGGAGGAGGGGGCACTCAACTTATGCACCACATTATTCAGTAACTCATATATGCTGACGACATTGACCTTCTAGCCTATACCCCAGAAGACATGCAACGATACCTGGACGCTCTAAACACTTTCTGTCGCTTCACTGGCATGAGAGTTAACTTGGCCAAAACTAGAGTGCTTCTAGTTCCATCATTCCGTTAGCCAAGGCTCCCCTCATTCACTAACCAGGGACAAGATGTAGAGGTAGCTTCGTCCTATAAGTATTTAGGGATCGAGTTCTCTACTACCATGCACTGGGATGCTTCCATCAAGTTGCATGTCACGGCAGGCTGGAAAGCACTATATGCCATGCAGAGCAATACCCACAAGGCAGAGTTGTATATGCCTGGGGCCATCAGTCACACCTGTTCAGGGCCTTGGTCGAGCTGGTTCTTCTGTACGGGGCAGAGGTGTGGGGTCCGGTGATATCCCTCACCACCTGGAATGACATGGAGCAGGTACAGAAGGCCTTCTTAGCACGGGCACTTGGGTTCAAATCCACAGTTCCATATTAGATCCTGCTCCAGGAGATAGGTTCTCTACCCCTTCAAAGGGCTGCACTGGAATGCCATATCATTTACTTTTAGAAGGTAGTTGGTGTGGGTGATGCCCGATTGCCCAACCTTGCATTGGCAGTAGCAATGGGTCCACAGCGCCTCAAAGCCTGTTGGAAGGACAAGCAAGCTCAGTGGTTCTCACGTTGGAATGTGCAGGCATACAGATGCAGGCAGGTATGGACAAAGAAGGAGCACAATGCATTGCGACAGTACCTAGATGCTAGCTTCCTTGCCAAGCTCTGGAATGCAGATGCTCTGCTGCATGTTAAAATGGCACACTACAGGCAGCAAGTCAACCACATGCTCACAAGAGTCCCACGACACTACTTGCGCACTCATTTGCCCATGAAGAAGCGTAGACTGATAGTTTCCATTCGCACGGGTGCACACCGCCTTCGCATTGAAACAGGGCGATAGACTCGGAAGCCACGTGAGAACAGGACCTGTCAATGTTGCTAACAGGGCATCATTGAGGATGAATGTCACACCCTTCAGGCCTACCTAGCGTTCGATCATATCCGGGCACAGTATGTTCAGTTAATTGTGCCTCACTAGCCTTACATGAGCTGTTGAACACGGCCTCCATGGGCTTGTTGGGATCATACCTCCATGAGGTTGAGGTTATGGATACACGGACTCAGTTGTGTCCTTCGGTACAACATTGAATTGCCATATGCAATGTTGTTTACGTACCCATATTTTACATTTACATACGTCCCGTACCTTCCTCACGTACTATACCTATAAGTTGACAGGTCAAATTGATCTCTTGTTTTATTAATACCGTGCGTAACGTATTAATACATACGGTACGTATGATACGTACTTTAAAAAAAAAACCGTCCAAATGACATTAGACCAATAGAATTGGTAAAATTATACATTAGGAAAAATACATTATTATATATTATAGAATAGGAGTAAAAAACACATTAGGAGACTTTAGACATTAGGGAAATTTTTGGAATTGTAGTTAAAAAAAAAAAAAAAAAAAAAAAAAAAAAAAAAACTATCTTCTTGCAAATAAAAAAACCAAAACCTGTGTGCTTTCCCCCTCTTTCTTCTTACCCTAGCCGCCGAATCAGAATGGAGATGGAGATGCAGATCCACCTTTCTCCTTGTTTTGTCATAGCAAGAGGCAGACCTTCTCCTTAATACTTCAGTAGCTTGCATTCATGGCAGGAAAGAAATACAGAGGTCAACGGCGGTTAATAGCTCCGGATGCAACAAATGAGCAACAATTAAATTTATTTGTCCGTGGGTGTAGATTGCAAATTAGAATATATCACTCTTAAATAGATATATTTTGGATTGAAAACTTTTAGAAATAATTTTCTAGAGTAATATATTCTGGTTCATTATTTAAAACTTGAAGTTCTTCATACTAGCTGTTATTGCAACTATTTCAACTGCAATACAAGAAATAATAGTTCTAAAATATTACAGGAAGTACTTAACGTACTATACGTAAAGTACGTATTTAATAAGTATTTTATAATTCCAAAAAACGTATTTAAAGTACTTTTTAAATGAGAGGTATGCATACGATATTAATACGTTAATGCATAGGCAGATAGGCATTTGCTATAAACAAGGTATGAAAAAATTTCTATGATTTGTGTGTGTAAACAGGGAAGTAAATCTAAGTTGGCACATAAGTTAACTGGTTGAAAATAGTGAAGGCTTCCTGTGTGCATGATCTAGATGTAATGCCACTGATCTAATATTGTTGATATAAAGGAATAAGATAACTCGAAAAAATACAGTTGCTATTTAAATGTGCATGCATGTAATTAAGCAACTGGATTACGATTTTTTTTGGAAAGCCATGATAAGTTACTGATTTGTTCAGTCTACTTTGTAAGCTTATGAGATTTTATTTGGGTTGTTGTATCTGCACAAGGGTTGCTATAAACCCCTTATTCCTTAATCTACACCGTACATAAAGTTCCTCGTTTGTGGGGTATGCAAGTACAAAATTTGCTATACTGTATAACAAGATTCATAAAATACTATAAGATTTCAAGCGGAATACTATATGGTGTTGATTTCGTACGTGCAAAATACAATTATGAGGGCTCTCGCTGCCCGACGTCACCCCCGTGTGAATATGCACCCAAACCAAAAGGGGGTTTAAGGGGGATTTTAATTTAAATGTGTTGGACCCAATGGTTGTGTTAATTAATGTCAATGGTAGTTATGTGTTGGTTGTTAATGTCAATGGTGGTTGTTATATGTTGGTTGTTATGTGTTGGTTGTCATGTGTTGGGGGATTTAATTTTTATATGTTGGATGTTAATGGTTTGTGTTGCAAAAAAAAAAAAAATTGGCCCCTTCGGGGCCTTAGGGACGTCGGTGTGACAAAAATTTTAGAATTCAAACCAGAAAAAAACTAGAATTCATTTGAGGCTTTCATCACCTGTACCTTTTGAATTTTATCACAATAAAACAAATAGAACATAAGTAAAAGTTATCAAAACGATAGAGCAGATTGATCCCATTATTCTGAAAGTCATAAAGTTTGCAACACCCATACACAAACATTTTTCAACTGGAATTTAACAGCAGCCTTTGGCCTCCATGGATTCTTGTGGTGAGAAACCAAAGTGGGAAACTTTTCTGCTTGTTAGCACAAGGATCTAGAAGCCTTGGAATTTACTTAATAACTACCTCAAAATCTAAAAATGCATGGTAATTTTTTGCAAGCTTCATTCGGAATGAGCCATAAAACAATATCCAATAACGCAATCCTGTATTAATCAGCTGGTAGGATGTGAAAGCCTACCAAACCCGGCCGAAAAATTGCTGTTTTAGCATAGATAACTTAACCAAACATATCCATATCATACACTATCAAAAAGATCTCGGAGAGAGCTTTCCAACGCAATAAAAATCATCTCAAACAGAGCTCTGGATCAAAAGTTATGATAAGAAATGTGTTGCCGGCGGGGAAACTGCACTACATGCACCCTTCAACCCTTCATGTGCCCATTATACACCACACACACAAAAAGAGGGCTTTGTTGTGAGCCATTGGTTGTTGACCATTATGCACCACACGCACAAAAAAAAGGCTTTTGTTGTGAGCCATTGGTTGTTGACAATTGAAAAAAAAAGGCTAAAATCAATGGCTAAGAAATGGTGCACTCTAGAAGTACGCATTAGTACATCCATTTGAATACATCACAAAATCATAGGAAAACCTTAGTGAAAAGCGTACAAAAACACAAAGAAAACCCCCTGTTATTATGCTACATATTGAAATTATCTCTTATATGAGTGGCAACCTGTTACAGAAAGAAAGAATGAATGATTTTTATCGTCCACTGAGACCAATCGGCCTATGGGACCCAGAAGGAGTGCAACAAAGAAAACATGGCATATGTGCTGTACTGCATAGGCAGAGCTTAAAGCTTTTATGAGAAGGCATTAAGATAAACTACCAATGAATTAGAGATATTTGTTATCCCCCTGAAGCTGGGAAATACAAGTTGAAAGAGGCCTGTATAAAATGCTGTTATGCAGGGTTGTAAGTAGACTTTAGTGTATCTAGAACTGTATATACCATTTGGTAAGATTGAGCGCATTTTCCATGTATAAATTTAAGTATTTACTAATTGCAAGCAGTGTGAAGGGGATAACTTTAGAGAACCCCATCACGCCTGCTAGTCATGAACTTGGCTAACCTTCCTACTGCGAGTCCTCTACTCTCTGTTTTGTCTTCTTTTAAACAAATAACTGGATTTACACCTTTTGGATGGAAGATATGATGTGAAGTTTTCACATTTGTACTCTGATAATGTCATAATGGTTGTAAGATAAACTTGATATGCTATTGTTGATAAAGGTAATTTATTTGCTCATAATATTAGTTGAGGCAGTATTATGCTGGAAACACAAGTGTATTATGGCTGTTATGGAATTTCAGAGATGTTTTACATTATTGAATATATGGAAATGATGACTTTGTCTATGTCTTAAGTCATATGCGCCTGTATGTCTTAAGGACTGCCTATTGATGTTTGTTTTTCAAGTATAATGGTTCGGGTTGACCTGACCTAAAGGTTTTTTTTTTTTTTTTTTTTTTTTAGCGCAACAGCCTAACCATGAGTGTCACTTATTTGAAAGCCTAGGCTATCCACGTGTCCTGAAAATTGACGTGGACATTTTTATAGCCATTAGATCTTGATTTACCAAAATAGACGATTGAGAAAAATAAAGGAACCAGACTGTTGGAACCGTCGCCATAACTCTCATTTGCCTGTCTGCCCCTTTCCTTCTCTTGCTTCCTTCCCGCTTTTCATTTCCCGTAGCTTCTCTTCATCCACAATTTTTCTGGTGTTTGTCTAAGTTTTGGAGTCCGTGTTTTTGTTCACTCTTGGATGAAACCAATTTGTTTTCCTTCTTCCCCTTTGTCGTGTTTGCTTCCGGGTTGTTGAACCGAGCAGAGGCAGGACTCTAGGCATCGGCGTTAGCCCTTTGCTCTTTTTCAAGGATCTGCAGGCTATTTCTTCATGTTGTGGCTATTTTTGCCAAGTTGGAGATCTGGTTCTTAGGGCCCAACGAAGGTATCTAACCAGGGGTTTTTGTTGCACTGAAATCAGGTATATATGAACCAATGGATGCCTTCATTGCATCTTTATCCTATTGTTTGAGCAAAACATGATTTACATGACCCATAGATGCCGTCAGAATGGAAGGAGAGGTTCTTTGATCAAACCGTGTGTGTCAAATTTGAATTTTGCTTTTATAGGACCATTAATTAACATAATTCATGCAAGGCATTGGGTTCCACAGCATGTCAGTTGGAAGCTTGAACCTGTTCACCCAAGGATAAAGCATTTTGTTCTTAATCGGATTATCTGTGCTTTGTACAACTGCTTACAGCAGTTGGGTTCTCATGTTTTTGAATGATGGAATAGAAGACATGGTTCAAGACTTATATTGGATGGATGCAAATGTTAAGGCAGATGATTTCTCTATGATCATGGCTAAGGTTAGTAAATAGGACCTGCATTTGCCTCTTTCTATATCTATGCATCTACAATTTGCTTGTTCACATGATCGGAGCTTTGGATGATGTTGAGCTTGAATGCTTGGAATATTCTTTTTACAATAATAATGAAGGATTAAGCCAGCTTCTAAAATCATTAATAATGATGTTAAGCCTAATACATGATCACGTGTTAGGAGGACAGTTTTGTGAATTTCAATATGGTTCACAGGAGTATAATATGAACAATGATTTGAAGAATAATCGCAAGTTTTCCTGTGATGAATATCTAGATGGCATTCGTTTTTCCTGAAGACATGCTCGCAGCATTGCGTATCAGTAAAAGATATATGTTGTAAGGTCTGATTAAATAGTTGCTTTCTACTACCACCTAGGCTGGACGTATTCATTTTCAGAAACTTAATTATTATAGTGCATTCAAAACAATTCCGTGCATTATTTAGAGCTTAATGGTTCAAGAAAAAGCTCTGTTATAGCCTTGGTTGAGAGGTTGTAAATCACTTATCGACTACAAAAATGCAGATGAGTACAGTGATTGAAAGAGCTGTCAGCTGGGTGCTTACATATCTGCAATACTTGGTATAAAGATCAAACACTAACATGTATTATTTAACTACGGAGTTCTCTGGACTGCATGTTCCTCCGTCTTTTCTAGTCTTGGGAGCAATTTCCGCCAAAGGATTAATTCTATCTACAGACATACACTAATAAATCAACAGCTGGACATTGTGAGTCAGAGGTAGGGCATATACACAAATGACAATCTATTCTGGGCAAGTAGAAGATCCGTTGTGGGCAGAGCAAGCACTGGTAAGAGAACGTAGGAGTCCTGTATTTAAAACTTGAGCTCTCCAGACATTCAGCAGTTTAGATCACCAGAATGGGCATTCATAGACCTCTCCATTGGTAGAGCATGTTGATTGTGAGTAATCACAGCATGCTTTCAACTTATACAAAAGAATGGACGAGGATGGCATAGATTCTAGTCCTTATACAATTTTGGCCCTATTGAAAGCTTGTGCCAAATTGAAGGATATTGAAAAAGGTTGACAGATTCATGATGAAATTTCAAACAAAGGACTTGAGCAGGACATGTTTTTGGAAAGCACATTGCAAATGTGGTTCACTTGTAGAGGCACACGAAGTTTTTGAAAATTTAACAGTAAGAAATATTGTTTCTTGGATTGTGCTCATTGTTGGGTAGAGAATGTGGTCCTGACCAGGAAGCACTGAGATTTACAGGTTGCAGGTTGAGCTATGGCATTCTCAGCATAAAAATTGTTGTTGTGCTTTATGCAGAGATATAAAAATTTGCAAAGAAGAATTACCTACACTTTGGAGCAAGCTGCAGTTTGGTATTAGTTTTTCCTAAAATATGACCCAATTTACTTTAGCCAAGTTACATTTTTTCTTAGGCATAATGTTCTCTTCTTTTACAGGCTATTTCATATCTCCATTATTTGATAAGTTGTTATTTGCAAGTTTTATTCCATGTTCTTTGCTGCTGCGTGGTAAACAGATGCAGTCATAAGTCATAAGAAGTACAGTGCAAGCAATTTATTAATGTAGTGCAAATGATTAGAATAAGATGCTGCTGAATATATAATGGTAGCAGTGGAGCAATTCTTTAATTGTAGAATTAAGATCCCTATCATGTGCACTTGATATAAGGACACCATGAAGCAACTGATATTAATGCATTGTTTGGGTTTCGTATAGAATGTTTTGAGTGCATGGTTCGGCTAGTTCTATTGTCTGATTTTTAATCACGTACATTACAAAAGTCAGTTTTAAGACCTCTTTGGTGTAAATCTCTGGCAAGGTGAAAGGAAAGGGATATGGATCTGCCAATGTGCTAACCAACCATTCAACTGGTTACTCTGTCTGCACTTATAGAGGATGCACTTATAGAAGACAGAATAATTTGTATGCACGGAGAAATTAGGAAGTTTGCGTGTTGATATTGTAAAAGCCTGAGTTTTACAAATTTCTAACTTCCAAGTACATATAAATGTTTGTAAAATTGCTGCTTTATTGTGTTTTTTTTTTTCAAATCAATAGATATCAAGATGGTCACTTGTGGATGTTGTTACATGGTTTGTTGCTGAAAGGTCTGTGGCAATATAGATGCCATAGAGAAAGGACGAGAAATATACATTCAAGTTGCACAATAGGGTTTTGAAGGAATACTTTTTGCTGGAAATATTTTGGTGGACATGTATGCCAAATGCGGCCATCTTGCTTAGGTAAAGAATATTTTTGACAGGCTCCCAAACAAGGATGTTATCTCGTGGACAACTCTAATTGCAAGATATGTTGAAAGTGTTCTTTACCATGAAGTTTTGGGATATTTTGATCAGATGAAACTGGACGGCATCTTTTGAAATGTCATTACATTTTTCTACAGCTTAAATGCTTGCGCAAACTTAACAGCCATAGATAAAGGCTGAGCAATATAGAAATAGCTAAAACGGGTTATAAAATGAATGTTGCCATTGGGAATTCTTTGGTTGACACGTATGCTAAATATGGCTCATTTGAAGATGCAAAAAAAGCATTTAACAGTATGCAAATTTTAAAACGTGGTCTCTTGGACCATACTGATGTCAAGGCATGCAGGTAATAGACTTCATCACGAAGTGCAAGCCCTACTATCACAACTTGATCTTTGAAAAAACATCACGTCTTCAAAGAAACAAATAACCAATATTTTATGCATAAAATTATAATAATTACACATGATATCTTACAAAAGTTTGAAGTGTATAAATAGCGTATGGAAATAAATGTCTTTAGGTTATTGAAAGGTAGGTCAAAAACTTGCAAAATATATGTCTGAACTTGGTGAAAAATCATTGTGGACTTTGAAAGGGCATAGAATTGCATTCATAAGGAATTCCAGCAAAGTTTGTATCTATCTTTTGCTTCTTCCCTTCACCTTCACCTTCACCGCAATACACCCATCCCTCTGCCCCAAGCCTGCCCTACTGCTAGATCGATTAAATATGATTGTCTCTCTTATTATCGATTGACTATACCAACACATAACTACCATTGACATTAATAAATATAACCATTGGATCCAACACATTTAAATTAAAATCCCCCTTAAACTCCCTTTGGTTTGGGTGCATATTCACACGGGGGGTGACTCCGGGCATCGAGAGCTGTCGGATTGGCATATTCGCCCCTTATTCTTTAATCTACACCGTACGTAAAGTTCCTCGTTTGTGGGGTATGCAAGTACAAGATTTGCTATCTTGTATAATAAGATTAAAAAATACTATATGATTTCAACCTGAATACTATATGGTGTTGATTTCGTACGTGCAAAATACAATTATGAGGGCTCTCGCTGCCCTACGTCACCCCCCGTGTGAATATGCACCCAAACCAAAGGGGGTTTAAGGGGGATTTTAATTTAAATGTGTTGGATCCAATGGTTATATTTATTAATGTCAATGGTAGTTATGTGTTGGTTATTATACTAAAAAAATTTTTGGCCCTTCGGGCCATAAAAAAAAAACAGACGTGAGAATATAAAAGACATTTAAAACATGTAGCAATATGTGTTATGTAATATGCAGCATTAAGAAAAAAAAGGGTATATAGTAAAATGAAACATGAGTATAATGTAATATAATTATATATGCTATAAAAGCATTTTATTTAGAAATTTAAAGCCAATGCCCGCTTAAGCACATCAAAATTTCTTGTTGATACAGGATAGATATAATAAACAGATTGAAATCACAGGGAAAGACTTCTTTCTAGACATCAAATTGCAAGAGTGATGTTTCTGTGTAAAGGAGTAGAAGAATGAACAAGATAAAAAAAAAGCAGTTACCTTAAAGCAAAACCGTTGCCGCGTTGTTTCTTCAATTCAAGCTGCGTAGGAAGTGCTTGGATTCTTCCACGCTTTAAACCAACTATAGGACCTAACTCAACGTCAAACATTGGGAAGGGCTATCCATGGCCATCCGCTTTGCTTACTTTTATACTTTAGCTCGAGACTAGTCCTTTTTTCGCAACCTGAGTCCTCTTCATGGTTGCCTTATTCAATCTGAGAGATACACGTAGTCCTTAACGCCCAAAACCAAGTAATAAGATAGCATAAATGCCAAATCAACATGTCTTGCATGGGTAGCATCAATTCCTGTTAAGCCATTACTATATAGAATTTTCTCTTGTAAAATAGCTTTCTTTGATGGAAAGCCAAGGAACTTCATTAGGCTTGAGGTTTTTCTATAACTACTCCATAGACACTAGTGAAGGTTCAAAATATTTACTACAAGACACTATGAGATGCTATCTTTGGCATCATTCTCGACAGATCCAAAATAGGCTAATATCATATTCCACCGCATTAAAAGCGCACACACAAAAGTTCGGACCAAACACCAATTACCAATTGCCAATCAATTCCTCTAATTTCCTCAATAGTTCCGGCTTCCAATTGAATAGTCGGTCCCCTCGGATAAGCACACCCACAAGATCATCTTCTCTGCCTTACGTGTTGACCAAAAACGGAAACACCCTTCTTCTAGAATAGAATAGATAAGCAATTACAACCACGAAATCCTCTCCTCACGCTTTCGTGTAAAACCGAAAATAAAGATACCTTTGTTCTTCTTCTTTAAGCAATTTCAACGGATAAGCAATTACAACCACGGAACCTTGCATGCGCTATGGAGAATGCACGAACGGGATAAATACCCCTTGTATGTGCTATGGAGAATGCACAAAACAGAATAAATGCCCGATTTAGGCGAGTAAACTTATAAAGCGCAGATAGTTGAGATACTTCAGCTCCTTACGAACCATAAGGAAAAAAAACCCAAAAGCGGATATCTGAGATGCAAGATGAAGCCGAGTTTTCTCTTAAGAACAATGATGAAGGCAAGATCCCTACTAAGCAATGCAAGCGAGAATGAAGCTATAAATATGAAAACGAAGCAAGCGGAGAGGAGCAGCTACATTTGCGTGTTCAGAAAGGAAGGAGTTTCGGTTGCTTTTCGGATCCGGGGTTTGTAGATATCATCTTTGCAAGCAAAGATCCATAAAAGAAGCAAATGGCAAGAACACCACGGCAACTCCGATCAAACATGCACCACAAAAACCACGAAAGGAGTCTCTTTATTCTTGACCGCACAACAAAGAAAACACGATCTTCAAATTATGCACCACAACGAACCTCCTCGATCCTCTGATCCGGCTTCTTCAGATTTTGCACCTCCGATCCTGCTTCTTCAAATGCGATCGCACCCTCCGATCCGGGTTCTTGAGACTCTTCCGAACCATTGGCGCCAAGGAAAGTATCTTGATGTTCCGTCTAAGAAAAGCAGAGGGCGCCATAACTTCCCGCCCAAAAAGAAAATTGATTAGCCTGGGAAAACAGATCTTACTCTTGCGGATCTACTCTGCTCAAAGTTTGCCTGCCTCTATTGCGCTTCAGCTTCTCAAAAACAGTAAACGGGGCTCAGCATGCAAAACATGATAAAACATGATTTCTCTCTTCCTAACCCTAAAACACGATGGCACGATGCTTGCATGCCAAACTCTGAAAATAACAACTAAAATAAAAAGAGGGCTTTTGTTGTGAGCCCTTCGATGTTGGACCTTTGAAAAAAAAAACTAAATCAACGACTAAGAAATGATGCACTCTAGATGTACGCATTAGTACATCCATTCAAATACGCCATGAAATCTTAGAAAAACCTTTGTGAAAACCGTACAAAAACACAAAGAAAACCCCCTGTTATTTTGCTACATATTCTAAAGACATGCATGTCGATATTAATTGTCTTTTCCTTTTAACACGAAAATGAGATTAACTTGATAATAAGTGTTGGTTTTTGTGCTTGCATCTCGATTATTTCCTTGTTTGTAAGGAGCCATTTGGCAGGCTATATCCTATTTTTATTGGTTCAAAGCTTTACTATCATGGTAGACCTGTTGGAGTCTAATTTGCACAGTCTAATCTGGAATTTTAGGTGCACGTGGATTTAAAGATGCTGAAGAAACAACTCCATTTTGTTTTACCAGAGACCTAGTAGTATCAAAAATCCAATAGCAGAAGTCACACTTGCAGCATGTTCTTTAAGTAAGCATCCTTTCTTTTGCATGTGCTGGTCACTTGAGTGAGTACCTGGTCTTAGACAAGAAGGAGCAAGTTTGTGATACAGTTAAGGATGACAATTGCCAATACCATATATCTGGTACAGATTCAATAAGTCTTATTGCTATATATCTGGTACAGATTTGGTAAGGCTTATTGGCTGCTAGAATATAGATGTTAGCTTCATGATGCATGTGGACATGGTCAGCAACCATTATAAAATGCAGTGCATACTCTAAATGATCTATTTTCTTAACTCATGCTTAAAAGAACATGTGTGCTTGCTGATGGCAATCTAAAACAGTCTAAAACAGTGTATCTACAATAGTAACGAAAATTGCTAAATATCTAGCTTCATTATGCATGTGTACATGGTCAGCAACCATTATAAAATGCAGTGCATCCTCTAAATGATCTATTTTCTTAACTTATGCTTAAAAGAACATGTGTGCTTGCTGATGGCAATCTAAAATAGTCTAAAACAATGTATCTGCAATAGTAACGGAAATTGCTAAATATCCAAATGCCTTATTAGACAGTGCCCACAACATTTGAAACCTAGCTTGTGTTGTCGTTTACTATATACTGCAACCTGTGCTTCTATAATATGAACATTAATAATTCACACATATCCTGACAGAGGTTAGAGCTCTACACAACTAAAAATGATCCAAGACAGTAGGCTAGAGGTTGTTACTTGGTCAAACATTAGTGCTTTGTTTTACTCTTGATCTTAGCTGGAACGTTAGATGCTTTCTACCTATATAACATGGTTTTTTATGTCAAATTAAGCATTTGTAAAGTAAGCAGAGACCATATTGTTATGCTTTAGTAGTTGCACTTTACATAATTGACATATATAAAATATATTATAACCCGTTCACATATCTAGGCGATGCAACAAAAGAAACTACAAACAATACTGAGATATAAAGCGGTGCATTTATTGGCTCCCGATTATGGTTTGGATTCCGGTGGGATATTAGACTCATAGATTGGCTTCTATTTTGCAAGTCAAATACCAAAAATGGGGTATTTGACTCGTAGATTCGCGTGTAGTCGAATACGCCCAAAAAATATTGTGTGGATCGAATACCCATCCAAAGTAAAAAATGATAAAAGGCAAGTTCGAACTGGCGCAAGGAGGTTGAAAACCGAACAAACCAATCATCTGCGCCATGCAACGTTATTGCAATTGAATTATTCTCATATCATAATAAACTATGATAATTATGTACGGCGTATTCGACTCGCTGTTTCGACCCCCCTTTCGGGAGCCAATATTTCGCTCGGATATAAAGCCTTGTCCGTGCAGACATAAAAGTTATGTACTACATTATTTGACTTTTCTTTATCTACTCTTTATTTATGGCTCTTTTTTCATTATTATGTATTGCTCATCAAGGGCCAATTAAATTAATAAACAAAAACATTTGCAAGTGTCAATGATGCAAAGCAAACAATAGAATTTGGAATTTTTATTGTTAAAAAGAGCAATGGTGGAGAAGAAAAAAGAAAATAAGCTAGCTATGACATCCACATAAGCTTGCTTTAGGCTGAGCTTCATATGACTGTTAAAAAATACATGTTAGAAACCTCTGCTATGGCCTCTCCTTAAGCCCCTCGCATTGAACATTTGTACATTAAACCAACACAAAAAATCAACAATGCCAATATGTACTATTTCGTACAAAAAATAAGCCCATGCAATTTGAATTGGATTGGCAGTATGGTTAACTAACAATTTGTCTATGATAATTTGTCTATGATAGAGCTGAATCCCTCCGTTAGCTTGTTTCTTTCTATTTCCCACCAAAAGACACCAGTATTTGTACTTGTTTACACAGATTATCCCATACCTACTGATGTTTAAATCTAGCCTTTCAAGGCTAGCCTAATGTCTATAAGCTATTTTAATTTATAAAAATTTAATAGTTTGTTTCATACATGCGTTCTTAACAGAAACTAAATTCAAGCCTAAAACTACCCAAGCTCCTGTTGCGCCTTTTTGCTAGTTTTTATTTGCCAAGGGTACAGGAGCTTCGTCTGATTCAATGAAGCAGCAACATCAGCTTCATGGATCCACATGCATCACCAACTCGATTTTTACTCCATATCCCTTTGCCCGAATTGGCTAAACATGATATCATCAGCATCTCGGATCCATACAATCTTTTTGACCACAAACTCTTCCATTAGGATTGGATTTAATTCCCATGTTGCTTTCCAGTTTGCTTTATTCCCCAAATCTCTCCTTAGTTCACTTGATTCCAAGTGCAATTGATCCCATGGGATTGTTACTCCACAGTTCCATTGACTCCCCCGATTTGGTAATCCCCAATTCATTTTACCCATCAAATCGGGTTCTTTCCCTAGATCAGTCCCACAACATCAGATAAGTTTGTCCTATCCAGAAGATTCAATCCCGACCAGGACCCTAGAAAGCAGTGCTTGGAGAAGTCAATAGGCCACACATCCTTTACTCATGACACGGAAAGCCAGAGATACGGCAAGAAAACCGGCGAATGCCATGTTCTGCACGATATCAAATCTTGAACACATCTCCTCATCGGGCGTGCCTACTATAATTATGGGCGAAGATACCTTAGGAGTCTCTTCCCCGGCAGCCCCACTAGATACAACTCCAGTTTTGGATACACGAATAGAAACTCCCTCCCCCCCCCCCTCTTCCCCGCCCTTCTTATCCGGGTCGG
This sequence comes from Isoetes taiwanensis, assembly GCA_021234155.1. NCBI lineage: Eukaryota > Viridiplantae > Streptophyta > Lycopodiopsida > Isoetales > Isoetaceae > Isoetes > Isoetes taiwanensis. The sequence goes on along the minus strand of JAJEKV010000033.1, from coordinate 7,338,223 downwards.
CGATCACCGTTATAGGGAGATCTGCGCATTTGCCCTTGGAATTCTAGGTGGATTTTAGAGATCTTGAAACATTTAATGGCATCACTACGTCCTACTAGCCCCTTCCCTGACTGCCACCAGTCATGTCTGCCCACACTCTAAGCAGATATCATGGTACAGTCTGAAACAAAAGTTGAGACACAAGAGGAGCTCAGGACTGTATACAAAAGCCAGAAAAAAGAGCTTCAGATAGCAGACACAGTATAAATTTACATGAACCTGAGTAGGACTGGCACTTGTACTTACATCTCATGGAGGTCCAGGAAACAAGCTCTTGTACAGATATGGCAACACCTACACATCTCTTCACAGATATAATGAACATCTGGAGCCCAGGAACTTTTACAACACATAAAATGGATGCTCATGGCCAGACCAAATACGCCATCTTCTGGTGCATTTTTTGGCCATCGCGAGATAGGCTGCATGTGCCACACCATGGAGTCACCTCATGGGCACTTACTTTTTGGTGCAAAAGGACCTCTCCATGATTTCTGGCAGGTATTCTTTATTTTGAATAATTTACATACTATTTTACAAATATAGTTTTCAACCATTTCATAAAAAGGCACAGACTCATTTCCTCGATTCCCATAGGTGTACACCGTCTCCGAATTGAGATGGACAGATGGATTGGGGAGCCACTCCAGGACAGGCTTTGTCAAAGCTGCCAAATGGGAGCCATTGAAGATGAATGTCATACCCTTCAAAGCTGTCCAGCGTATGATCAAATCCGCATATGCTATGCTGAATTGGTCAGGCCTGACCACTGCTAGCCATGTGATATTGAGCATGGGTTCCATACGGATGCCGGGATCATACCTTTAGGAGGTTATGGATACGCGAGAACAATTATATCCTCGGACACATATATATATTTCATGACCGATGAATATTTGTACAGTTTTGACAGCGTTCTTATTACTGCCACGGTTTTTCCCTCGAAAATCCTTCGGGGCAGGGGTTTTTTGAACCCGGACAACAATAAGTCTGTTGCACTCCTTCATTGGGTCCCATAGGCTGATTGATCTCCATGGATGATAAAAATCATTCTATTCTATTGTATTCTATTTATGGATAACTAAGCATTATGGTCATTATTGTGTAATAACTATGTATAATCATGTACATAATACATTATGTACATATAATATATTTATGTCTTTTCCGTATCATATTATGATATATTCATATTTATTGTTTGCTTTACAAGATACGAGCTTAGGTTTTATACATTTTATATGCACTTACAAAGACTTCTCAAAACTGATCAGTTATTATAATTGTGAGCTAAGGAAGAACTCAATCAAATAGTGGTCCATTAAGCATCTTCGAGTTGGGCCATAATAAAGTTAAATAGCTGCCCTAACCTTTACTACGTATAATAGAATATTTCTACTTGCCTTTTCAAACATGATGCTAAAAAAGAGGTGTACTATTTCACTCTTAGCATCTTTTTCCTTTCAACTTCATGCTGTGTCTTGTGTCTGTTGGCCTTGAAGATTTAGCAAGTAATATATCTTCTTACATTAGAAGGTATATATTCTAACTAGTAATAAAAAGCCTAGAAGTCCATTGATATCAACAGTGACAATTAATTCCTGTTCCTTCCTCTTCCAATATCATTGTTGTATTTGTATCGTGTAACACAAAATGGCTAATATGCAACTAATGAGTAGGGCACCACCTACAGTAGGCCAAACACGATTTGCTACAATAGGCATTCTATACTTCAATCTTCTATTGTACATGGCACTACTTGGGTTTGCGGGATGGGCTTTGAACCGTGTCATAGATTACTCACAATTTATGGGATCTGCATCAGCCTCAACAATTATCACTATCTCTTCAGCATCCTTTGGTATATTTATTTTGACCATAGAAAATCAAGTTGGGAGCATGGTGTTGTTTCTATCTAATACAATGCTTTGAAAATGCAGGTAATGCTACCACACCATATCTTGCAATTGTAGCACTATTGGCTGGTGTAGTGGCGATAGCGTCTAGTTTCCTTGGACTACAACATATAGCTTTCTGGAGAGGTGAAACCTTCTCTACGTCAGCTGCAGTTTCGGTAGCAGCATGGCTAATTGAACTTCTTGCATTTGGGTGAGATCAGTTTGCAGCATGAAATCTAAACAAATAAGAGATTTGATTTGTCTAACTTTAAAAACTGTAGGCTGGCTTGTAAGGAAATTCATCTTGGGGGTCCTTCCCGACATGCCGGCCTGGTAAAATTATAAATCCATTTTTTATTTATAGCTTGGAATTCCTAATCTTATATTTTATGCTTGTGGTGTCTTGTAGCGTGCATTGGAAGCATTTGCAATTATTGTGCCATGCTTTCAAATGTTACAAGTTGTTGCATTGTATTCGGGATACTTCGTGGAGAATGAGGTGCAATATCCACGAGCATTACCAGTCGTCTAATAGTGAACCCGCTAGCACTTTTTGTAATAATAATATATGCCATATTATATGACTCACATGTACATTAGTTTTGTATAAATTTTAAGGTTCAAAGTTGTTATATATCACTTAAAAGTTCTCTATATGATATGCATACATGTAGAAGGCGAACCTAGTAAATATTGGCCAGTGTCAGTGTCGTGTTACAACCATGGACAGACCACGTAGAAGGTGAATCTAGTAAATATTGGTCAGTGTTGTGTTAGAATCACGGATGGACCTAGAAACTTTTCTAGAAGTCCACAAAAAAGAAAAAAAGTCGTGCATTTTTTTTTAGCACAACGATTCTGACATATGGCAAAATATGTCACAGATGTACCAAAATATGCCACCGAGTATGCCCATGGTTCTAGCATGATACTGTCCGATATTTATTTACCTAACAGAAATTAAATTTCCATATTTTGGCAGCCAAAAATAAGCCCAAACAATTAAAAATGATGCCCGTTTTTAAAGGTTGCAATTTTTATTTTGAAAGGTAAAAAAAACCTATCCTTGTGTTTTTGATACAGACGGAAACATGTAAAATAGAAGTATTTGGCCATGGCGAACGATAAGGCCGTGGCGCCGCCATGGCGGCAGCCTGCTCCAAAACAACGAAGCAATTACTATGAAAAACTTGGAATGCGGGCTACCAATGAACCAGGTTCAAAGACTGCCCTAATGTATGCTCCGGCCAAGGGCTCTGGAGTTGGAATGGAAGACCATAATCATAATGGTTCCGGTGGATTTCTTGACGATTTTGATCCGGAGTTGAGATTGGCTTTTAGCAGAAATTTTAGGGTATGCTGTAATTTATGTTTCTCCTTACCAACAAGTATAGTTGTATATGTGTTGCATGCTTGTTTCTATATGGTCAAAACGTTGTTGCTACCTTTATGCTTTTTGAGTATGGTAGCCCCAAACAAGGTAATAATACAACTATCTTTTCAATGACGTATCCTGTTTTACATTCATTGACAGAAAAGTTGAGATGAAACAGAAAATTATTATTGCAGTATTTGCTCATTTCTTCTGTTTTTCTTTTCAGTATATATGATCCTATGATGTTGATTATCTCGCTCTTTCACAGTTTCTTCAAAGAGTATTCAGTTTTGATACTTTGGTGAAGCCTCTACCTCCTCAACTTGGGCAAAGTGTGGCTCGTAACCTGGGGTTCTTTACACGCATATTTACTCAGTTTTTCGGTGAGTTTTTCTGGCAGAAACAATTTAAAAGGCTAGATCTGCTTACAGCATATCAATTCCCATCCTTCACTAAATTTAGAAACATACATTCAACTTCAGGTACTTTGCATGTGATTGAAGTACTGCATGGCTACAATTCCTAAATGTATGGGTGTTTACAATGTTTTCCATACGCAATAATGGCCTGTCTAAATCTTGATACAGATCCCAGGGGAATTGAGAATGCGAGAAAGACTATGGGATTGGGCGAAGAGAAAGCCATGCGGAAAATTAAGTAATCTTATGTGTTTATTTCACGGGAATTCAATAACATGAGTATGTAACTGCTTTTTTTCTGTAAATGTTGAGGTATGCTAAGTACTGAAGGTGTTGGCAGCTGTCTTCATTAGGAACTGGAAGTTTTGTGTGCTGCATATATAAAGAGTGTAAGTAGTTCTGACTTGAAAGCTTCTGAGTCTCTGAGTTTTGAGTGTCATAAGTTCCAGGGAGATTCGAATAATGAGAGGATATCTTTATACAAATGTTGAGGGGCTTGATGTGCTTAAGTCTAGAGTTGCGAACTGTTCCATGGATACCAATCATTTGCACCTTAATTTTATGACAGCTTCTGTCCAGCAATTGAAACCTCCAAACTAGGAACATTTTGATTGGCAGAAAAGTAGCGAAATTATTATGCTAAGTTCTTGAGTTGAGCAATAGACTTGACCATATAAATGAGGCCAAGAATAGCTGATCAGAGCTTTTAAGATGAACCTTCCTAAACATAAGCTCCGGGCTGTGCTTACTAAGCCACTGCATGTCCTTTTTACTGGCTGTAAGCTACATGATAAATATGATTATGTTGCTTATGTAATCACGTCGTGCAATTAAATAGCTATGTTTTCCCCATCTATGTGAGATTTTTATTTGTTCTTAAATCATTGTGGCTTGAAGGTGACGTAGATGAGAGGACTCCAAATCTGGCTTCGGAAGCTACTCATGTAATTAGAAAGCAAAGCAATTGCTGGCTTGCATATTATGGGGGAATCTGGACCCTTCAGGCCCAGAGTCTTCATGAATATGTCTGGAAACAAGATCCCATAATGTCCGATCAGAGAACCCCCTAAAACAATATTTAAAGAATATAACATGGTCGCTTCCCCCTCCTTGAATAGGAATCCAGCAAACGTGGAACTATAGGAAGCGAACCCTGATGATGCCCTTAACAACAAAAAACAAGCACCTAAATGATGCCCTTGAGAAGTAATTCAACTTTTAGTTTAACAACCAGTAGCACAAAAGGTCCTTTAGTGTCTCTCAGCATTGCATTTGGGCGCAATGGGAAAAGCAGAAGAAAGAAAGGAAGAAAAAATTGTATTTGCAATGTCATGCAATTTGCCATATAAAGTTCCAATTAGCAATCAGAAACTTGAATTATGGCAGATAAGGTTGCCAAATTATCGTTTACTATGATTTTGGCAGTGGTTTGGCAGGGAAAGGGGGATGGGGCTGGATATTGTATATTTTTTTCTAATGGTTAGAATTAGAAGGTTTTTGCTCTATGCAAGGATGGTCGAGCATGGCGGGGCTGCCAGATTTGAGTGGCGGGGCTGCCAGATCTGAGTGCAGACTCGCCTTCCTGGTATGCTATGGCCCCTTCTGTTTGAAGCCTTCTCTCATGCGCCTCAATTTTTAAAGCTTTAGAAGCTGTGTTTCGAAGCTGTGTTTCGAAGCTCTGTTTTCAGAGCTTTAGAAGCTGTGCATGCTCGGTCGAATTCGGTGGTTGGAAGGTTCCGGAGAGGTCGAGAAGCGGACGCCAGCTTCTTTGCAGGAACATTTTTCTTGGCATAAAATAGAAGGCTGTGGAACTGTGGCCGCTTTTTTCCATGAAGCCTGGCTTGCTGGCGGCAGTTCGAGCATGGTGGGCGGTGGAGCTGGGGCACATGAGGCGATGCAGGCGCAGGAGATGAGGCGATGCAGAGATCGTTGTTTCGGTTTCGTGAGGGAAGATCAGCGAAGTCAGCGAGGAGGCAGCTTCTGCCTCGCTTGGCCGGCGTAAAACAGGAGGCTCTGGAGGTCTGCACAAAGCTTGGCTTCCTGAAGTTTGGATAGCTATGGCTACTTCAGCTATGGCTACTCGGTTTCTAGCTATGGCTATAGTTTCCAGGGATTGTTCTTATTTGTTCCTATTTCTTCACTTTAAGTTCTTATATGTGCTTCACTCTTCTTTGTTCTTATTATCTGTGCTTCACTCTTCTTTGTTCTTATTATCTGTGCTTCACTCTTCTGTGAATGCAATGGTGTTCGTGGATTTTTGATGTGTATAGATTGAATTATACCACGTATGTATATACGTATAATAGCCGTATGGGGTGCGCAAGCTTATACGTGGGTCTGATGTGGAAATTGCACAACCCTTGATTTGGCATATTCATGGAACTATACGTGGATCCAATGATAAAAAAAAAAAACAATAAGGAGTGAGCAATAAGGAGTGAGAAATAAAGCATTTCAATAATGGTGCATATTGGCAAAGATAGGTGTTTGGTGCCATTACCTCGCCAAGCCTGTGTCAAGCACCACAACAAAGACACTGGACAGTTTTACTAGTAAGCAATTTGGCAGCACCCAAATTAAAACCAAGGTGAAGATTACCATTGAACAGGATTTTGGGTAGCTAAAAATGGAACAAACCAATTGATGCGTATCATTAGTAAACTTTTAAATTGCCCGACCTGAAGCAAGATTGTTATGGGTTTTTGAAACAGTCCAAATAACAAATAAGGTACTAGACTTGTGCAGGTAGAATTAATAAACGCACTTTTCATTGCCTTTCTCTACCTCAAACTTGATATTCGGCAGTTAAGATTTAGCAAACAATTGAGTTATGATGGTTTGCAAAATTTTGTAATATGAAGACATCAAAACATTTTTAATTGACCAAAACAAAGCCCCATGGTCGACCTTGAATTCCACGGCCTCATTAACTTCGAAACCCCCCCCCCCAAAAAAAAAAAAAAACCCCACAAAACATGATGACTTTATTAACTCATAATAAGGAGCATTTGCTTGTAATCTTGGTCAACACACTTATATTCAGACAATGCACATTTTCAGTTCAAAAGTCGGTGGTGTGTGGAAAACAAAACAAAACATTTTGATCGAGCATACCAATTGCAACGTTTGGAGACCATTAAACCTGTCGAACGAGTGTTCAGCCCCATTCCTTCGCAGGCGTGGCTATGGCGCAGCTCGACCCTTCTTCTTCTTCTGTGCTGAGGACGATCTTAGAGCCGAAACGTGCATGCACCGTTTTAGGGGCAAAAGGGCATGATCCCATATTATTTTCATAGATTGCAGATCTGCTATGCCAGGTCCGCTTTCCGGCGATAATAGGTCCATCTTGCCTCCTCTTGAATACTCTGGTTATAATGGGATCGCCCTTCCCACTTGCTCATCCGCATTCTTCTTTGCCCCTTTTTTGAACCATCTCTTTGTTTTTCTCCTGCTCAGAGGCCCTGCTTGGTAAAAGGTTGGATAATAGTTTGCAGAAATTGGAATCTATTTCAAGGTGGATGCTAAGCTCATTTGGAGCCCTTCATTGATGCGAAATGTAGCTTCTGGTGTTTTTTTGAAACAGAGCATTGAAAACTTACTGCCCAGAAAAAATTTGCCCAGGTATTGCAAAAATCTCATAGGTTTTCTTCTGCACCACTGGTCTCTCGTTGTATTATTCTACGACTTTCAAATTGATAAGGTACTTCATACGATAGACGTATTCGAGAAACCCACCTTCTTTTGCTTATAATTTCTGTCAAAATGATACAGAAATAGCCTACAAGCAGCCTCTGAAGTAGGCAAAGCTCCGTCTCGTGCTTTCCATTTGCATGATCTAGTAATGATAGACTAGAATATCTAATGTTCCTTGCATAAAACGGAGAAGGAGAAATATGCCTTTATATCTTTGCACAAACTTTTTATGTCTTTAGTTCTCAATGCAATCTCTGGCGATTTTAAGCATGTGGGCGATGGGCAAAAAGCACCGGTTTTTAAGTTAAAGATGCACGGATGATACCGCATGTTTGCCTCGATAGGGCAATCCACCGGTTCAAAAATCATCTGCTTGGCTGTCAGAATCAAGCGAGACATGATTTACAGAGAGCTCACAAAGAAAATGCATGCGCCATTTTCATAGGCCATTCTTTCCGGCCCTCAGCAAGGGAATAGGAACCTGCTGAACAGAAGTATTTGTATCACATTTGATAGTACTTAAGTCAAGATAGTTGTACAAGTATTTGTGATCTAGAATTGCATACTCTTATGGCCATGTTCTTCATATTTATGTTCAGTGGTAGCTTTATTATCAGATTCCAGTTTGTTGGAGAACTATTTGAATAGAAGTTTCCTATCAGGTTGAAGCCAATTTGTTGGATGCACTCATAAGCATTATAACAAAACCAGCATCAATAGATGGCACTAATTTATTCTAGACAAAAAAAACATGATGAGGTTCTTGCATCACATTCATTGCATCTCTGTAGGTGCCTCTTATAGGCAATCTGCATTGGGGAGTTGTAATAGTACGATTACACTTGAATTTCTTTAAATTATAAGGGATGTCATTTTTCTTGCTTGGCTTGCGTATTTTGGGATACTGTTCGCTTTAGTGTGAAATTATGACTCTCTTGATGTTAGCTATATTTTCCAAGTGGTAACCTTGGCCTAATGTACACGGCATCACAACGTGAAATAGACGTAGAAGCAAGAATTGCACTCAGGCAAGAAGCTGCAACCCTGCTCCCCTGCCCATTTACCAGCCATAATGCCCTTGAAGGGGAGGTGACAAGAAAAACTCAAGGTGTAGCTTTTCTATTAAGCAGAGGAACTTATATGGTTCTGTGACTCTTGAAGGCATTTCTTCAAAGCCTGGAAGCAAACAACGAACAGCCTGGAAGCTCGTTTCTTTTGGTAATGATCCAAGAAGCAAACATATCTTTCTATAGTTTTAGAAGATTTGGGGCAGAAGGATTTGTTTTGGTCAAAAGTCAATAAAGAGGAGAATAAGGATCCAAAACATCTAGCAATCCCGAGTTAAAGGTGCTGCTTTTGATATAATTTTCTTTTTAGAATTTTGTTACGATCAGCCATGCTCACTAAATTGAGGACAAAATAATACTATTGAAATATTAGCTTGCTTCCTCCTAAAATATTAAATCAATGGCTGCCCTAGCAACATGGTGGCACCTTGCAATTTGGGTGTTCATCTTTTTGGGTTGCCCCTAGGGGGGCAAACCCTTGTTTATGTGGGTTTTTGGGTTGCCCCTAGGGGGGCAAACCCTTGTTTATGTGGGTTTTTGGCATATCCTAGGTATATGCTAGAATATCCCTAGGATATGCTAGTGACTGCTAAAAACCTATTCTTCCCTTTAAATGTTAGGTCACCTGCATTGTGGGTCGGGGATGCTTGAACCGGCTAACTGGGAAGACAGACTGAAGCTCCAATCTTGCATCTCTGTAATGGTGGTGATGGTGGAGCTCCGCCAGACTGTTTTGGTTCCGGGTGAAGCGATTTGTTTGGAGTGAATGTTGGCGCTCCCTCACATTTCCTTTCGGCCGCCTGTGGCGATGGTTTGGGCAGGTTATTTTCCAGTATTTTTGCTGGGCTCAAGCTTTCAATTTTAGAAGATCGACGGCTCGGCAATCAGATCGTACCATCGAGCAAAAATTAGGTATATCAATGCATTGACGCTTAAAACGCCGAACGCTCATGATTCCTTTGCATTTTAGGCTTCAAAGGAGTTCACAACATGCTTTGTGCGACATGCTTTGAAGGTGTCATTTTTCTTCCCCATCACTTCATAGTTACTCGAGGCGTCATTTGAAGAAGTTGCTTAAAGGCCTCGAGCTCCTTCTCCATGGCACCAGCCAAACCAATCTTATGGTATCATGAAATCGTAGTTCTTAATCTATAACTCTGTTTTTTTTGTTTTTGTATTCTAATATAGGGTTCTGAACTCAATGATTTCCAGCCAATACAGCTTTCTCTCCTGATTGGCTCTAGGTGCTTTGAAAAATCCCAAGATTTTTGGTGTTTACTCGCTTTTAATACCTCAATCAGTATTTGATCGATGGATAATTTTAGGCATATAGTGTCTTGGTTCGTAATTATTGCACTTGCCATTTCTTAACATCTATAGACGAGTTTGGATCATGTGGCATTTCATTATTTCACTTATTTTCTATCTTAAAAGCGATAGATGGTCGCTTTTTTTTTTAGGTTTGGTGGTGTAATTTTGCAGACAAAGCTTCTATTCTATCCCGATGGGAGGTCACCGTTGCAAGTCTTTGCAATCACATGTGCCTTCCTCATGGTTCAATCAGGGAGCTTTTCGTATCTTTCAACTTGAAGACTCAAATATTCTTCCGCTTTCTTGCTTTTTTGCATTCTCCTCAATGTGAAGATCTCAAAGTAGAGATGCCGATGAAATTCGCCTCTACATATGGCACTTGGAAGCTATCCGGTAATATGAGAAGGTTGCTCTAGATAAATACTCAAAGATTTATGACGTTGTAATTATCTTGTGATAGTTTTATGCTCTATACATTCAATTCTTGCATCTACATCGCATGTGAGAATGAAAGTTTTATTTTGAACGAAAAGCTCTATTTTGTTGAACATTGAAAGGAAGATTTATCCACGCTTGACATTATCTCAGGTCGTAGTTAAGCATACAAGTAAAGATGCGTGCTTAGGAACATGGTTTTCTTAAGGAGATAATTATTTTCTTAAGGGTGCTGGATTACCTTGGATAACCGTGGCATTATTGTTAGCTTCTATCCGAAGGTCTTTAGCATTTGCCAAGATGTGTTTTTCGTGGTGCATTTTTGTGTGGAAGCAAAAAAATCGCACTTCTTGCAGCTTCTTTTGTGACTTTGTGTTGTTGCTTTAGACATCCGCAATTGTTGCTTCTCCTATACATTACCAAGAGCTTAGATTCATTTGTCTTCAAAGCAGTTTCAAATTGAAGCCGTTGGTAAAGCCCATTTCATATTGACATATTAGACAAGATAGTTTTTGCTTGCGGCTTACTCTGCCTACTTGCGTGAAACTTGGCATAATTTTGTTTGCCACATTTGTTGATTTACCAACACTTATCAAGCATGCATTTATTCCTTATTGTGATTTGTTTGGAGCAGCACTGCATGTGGATTTCTATAATGGAGCCGTTCCTCCTACCACGTTCCTATAGAGGATTTGTTGAGAAAGGACTGTTTTCTAACATTCATAGGGCTGTTTTTTCGCCACTTATGACATCCGACCGAGGTATGCAACTTTGCATCTAAAAGCGCCTTTGCATTTCGCTTCTAGCATCGGATTTTCACATTTGCATGTAATAATGCGCAGTCTGTAATAACAAATTACAATAATGTTTTGAAAGCCATCCGAGTACACAAAGTACTTGGTTTGTTAATGCAGTCTTATGGTTAATGCGTGCAAGGCTTCTATAACATCTCAAGTACGCTTTGCTTTTTTCCACCTCGATCTTTTGCATAAATCTCAATCTCCCTCGTCTGTTTCATAGTTTGCACTAAATTCTAAGTATTTCAATGTCTACATTTTTACTTCAGTCTATTCTAATTTGGCTTTGTATCCATTTGAGATATAGAAAAGGATATGCAACTGATGATATTTGATGACATATGGGCATCCAAGGATATGGCATCCACCTTCAACAAAACTCCAAAGGCCAAAGCCTATTAAGATGATGCCTAAGCGGCATTGTACAGTCATGTTGCACTGATGTTTTAGTCCCAAGGTACAACAACTGGGTACATAATATTTGTACAGTTTATCCCTTAAGGAAATTTTACGTTTCAGATGGCATCCTACGACAAGATATCTTCAGGCTTTAGCATATCCTCAAGCCGCAACAAACAACCTTTCATATAAAAGTCAGTTTTTGTCAATCTATAATGAACCTTAATCTGTCATCAAGGTCGGTTCATTTTGCATTCTATGACAAAATGTTTTCAGGCTCAAACATATTCCCAAGCCACAACAGACAAGCTTTTGCTTTAAAGTACATCTTTGCACTATGATGCATACTAATATATGCTCAAGCTCCAAGCATAAACCATATCTTGATGCTGAGAGAGAAAGCAATTTCCATTAAAGTACATGTTAGATAAACCTCGAATAAATCTTGAATTAAATATATTTACTTTATTAGACCTTCATATTTACAATGATCTTGGATATCAATGTAATGCCTCAATGCCTAGATTGATTTACATCATGTAGGTTCACTCAATAGCGAATGTTTTTTAGAATTGAGCATGTTATGAAACCAAGATAGAGATTATATTGACAGAGAAATGTAGCGTACAAAGAAATATTAACAGATGAGATAAATGTATAATCAATCATCCTTATTGCACTTCCTTTACATACTAATGGCGCATCGCATCTTTATATACGCCAAACACAATGAGGACATCATATTGCAAATAACAATGCACACCCCCGAATGCTTTCCCTAGCTTTGCCCAAGCAACGCTAGGCAATTCCCTAGTGACATTATTAATGTTCAACTTTACAACAATCCGACAATATTCACATACTAAATTATGAATTAATATTTTGACATTAGTGTTTCACCACAACATTTTGAGCATGTAGCTATGATCCTTATTTATACTGAGGATGATAACTCCAGTTCATCATTTACAATGTCCCACCTCAGGCCCGGCCTCACAAAGAGTAATAGACTTTGACTATAGCCTCACCTTAAAACCTGCTCAGATGAACACTCTACTCCCACTCAGGTTTCCTATGAACAAGTACTGTGTTGTTCTATTCAAAGCTATCAGAGATACCGATGCAGCACTATCTAACATTTCTGAGGCAGTCAGCTTTGTTGAAATCTCTATTAATTTGTTTTTGTCTGTTGTGATTACCAGATAGTCTGTGAGAATCTATATTTGCAGACAGACGTGAAGCCAAAATAGGCAAACTGATTGTTTCATTGAAGTCCCTTTGTGCAGCGAAACGTCCAGATGTAAGGGTCTTCAACTCTTCATTGTTTAACATATTTTATTCATTTGATTCTTAGCCTGGATAAAAATTGCTCTTATGAGCATGATATGCTTTCCAAATTGGATGTAATAGTTTATTATAAGATTAATGGTTTCTTCGTTAGTGGCAGTTCCTTACATTAACAATATTGTAACAGGTTCAGGTTTGCACGCTTGATTTGAGGAAGGATATAATTAAAGTGAGCTATTTGTCTTTTAAATGTCATTGTTTGTATTTACACGGAGACAAGAAATTTACATGCCCATTTCATGAATGTACTGGAGATTGTGACAAAAACTAAACAAAATTGTTGTAATTTTACCATTTATGCATTATTAATAGGTGGTTTGGCTATGGCAAGTATGTTTTTTAATAGGTGGTTTGGCAAGTATGTTTTTTAATAGGTGGTTTGGCTATGGCGATCTATAGCGACCTATTTTCCAGAACCATATTGGGCAACACTATGACAGGGCTTTGAACAACGTGAACATCATTTAACCAAGGTTGTTGATATGAAACTCAATGATGTTGTCTTCTAATAAACAACAGAGAACATGTGCTAATTGGCCAAAACTGTAATTGACAGGCCCTTTGGAGCCACAATGGAGGCAATATAGAAAGAACTAGTAAACGTGCGCCTAATGTTGCCGCGCTAATGTCCTTACCTGTGATTTTACTTGCCGTTTAATGTCAAGATATTGCAACTTTGGACTAACACAACAGGGTTCATGCTTGCAAGAATATAGTATATATGTTTACATAATGAAGTAATCCAATCATGCCAAAATATGACTTTCAACTATGATTTAAGCCACTTCACCCTCCGGCCATGGAGGGCAACCCTCCGTGCGCAGCACCTTGTTTGAAATAGGATCCTTTGACTTATTTTGTAGCTACATTTAAAATTTTAATGTCTAAGGCTTTAACTTTTGCAAATTTCAAACTATTATTGCAAGTTTGATATTCACACTACTTTACTAAGCAGCCATTGCTCTGGAACCACTGCCACGATAAATTTCTTGTAGTTCTAAGTGATCCTTACATACCATGGGTTAGGATCCATGGTGTAGGACTTCGCTTGCTCCATGCTTTAAGTGCACTACACTTGCACTTTCCCATGAGGCAACAATCTGCATGGGTTCATGTATGGGTTCCATCGAACAAAATTAGCATGCAACATCAGGTCCTATATCTACCACTATATCATTTTCCCATGAGAATACATCCTGCATGGGTCTGCAACTCAACATATCGTTGCCATCATGCAACAATAAATTGCAGGTCTAAACATGACAATCATCCAATATTAAAATATAAAACATGACACACCTTAAGGTTTAACGACATGCCATCTTGCTATTTAAGTTCTACATGTGCCATGCTTCATCTTCATTCTGAACAATACAAGGGAATTTGAGAGGGTCAGGGGTGGTTGAAGGAAATTTGGAGGGGGGCTGGTGGGAGGGGGAGGGGTGTGTTTGTATTGCATGCATGCGGTTGTTGGTTTGAGGAGGTGCAAATATTAGGCAGTCATAGTCGGCGTGTTCAAGTATGCATGCATATAAAGAGGAAAGATAGATGTTGAGAATTAGATTGTGGAATACTTGAGAAAAAAAATATAATATAGGTGGTCTTGTCATAATAAAGAGACTTTGATATTTTGAGATGTTAATGATGATTTTGAGAAAGGCTAGTCTTGGAAAAAACTGATGAGTTATTGATTTGCAAATAGAACATGCCAAGTTTTCTATTGGTTGAAAATGTTATGCATCTTGTGCTTGTAGCAAGCAATTCATTCTCCATAATATCAACAAGATGCGTCATGTAAGAAAGCATCTTACTTTGTGAGCTTTGCAAGAATATATGGGCATCATTTTGTTGGAGCCACCAGTTGTCCCTGTGCTAAGATCGATTTTGAAAGTGTATTTGTTTTTCTTTTTTATTTAGGAACCTCGATCCACAACAAATGAAGGGTATTGCAACAATACAAGCGGATTAGGCAGGAGAGCTTCGGCCAGTCCAGCAATGAATTCCTAGCCAGACAGATCAGATTTTGCCACAAAGAAGACAAGACTTGTCCAACAACGAATTCTTGGCCCCATTTTTGTAATGGATTTCTCAGCTCACAGTGTTTCAATCCCCAAGTAAAGAAAAATTGCAAAGATGTTGTACTCTAATTTGCATTTAGGAAAAGCAAACTCTAAAAATGACGGAACAACACATGGGTCTAAAGACGATGAAGGCAAAGACGAAAAAATTGAAACTACTGAGACAAAGGAATTACCTGAGATAGTTTTGTGATCTAAGTAGCCGGCTAGATCTTGTATGGTAGAACCAAATCATATGCATCATGGGTCGTGAATCAAGAAAACGAAGCCAGGTTTGAGATTCAAACGAAGGGCATTTTAGGTAATATGGTAATATAATTTTTGCAGCTCATCAAATGCAAAAGTTGTCTTCATGATAATTGTAGATCATAATAAGATCTTTCCAACAAGATCAAACTCATCTAAATTTAAGTTGAAATTCACAAGTTATGCTCTTTTGAGTTGTTTTTTAAAACATGTATTTAAAGCACCATAACTTGAAGATTCCAATTCAGTTTTAGATGATTCTACTGTCTTTGGAAAGATCTCATTGTCATCTATAAGTTTTGTGAAGGCCACTTTCATGTTTGATTAGTCACAAAGAATTTATTATCATTTTAGCCAAACACCCTATTTCTAGGGGTATTTTAGTAAATTTTGCAAAATATAGGGGCATTTTGGTAAATTTCCCTTGATTTTATAATTATTTCAATCTTAACCATGGAATTGATAATCTATGAGGAGCAATGGGTAATCTCCACTGCTAAGATGCTGATCTGAGGGTGGAGGTTACTGCGATTTGATAATCACACAGACAACAGTTGTTTGAGGTAGCAAGGGCACATGAGTGCCAAGAATGATATTGCTATATTTCCGACAACCCAAAAGGCAGTATTATTATTTCGACTTTAGCCTTTCAGGCCAGCATGAAATAGAGCTTTAGCACCAAACCAAATAGTGACTTCCAGGCTAACCATGACAGGCTGTGGGGACAGGTCTTAAGTTAGGTATAGGGAACAAACGGACCTAGTCTGGGACAAAGTAACAGCTAGTCCCTTATTTACGCAAATATATATATTTTATTACAAAATATTACAATGCCAGCCTTTTTTTATTTTGAAAAAGTTCCCTACATTTAGTGCCCACCTCTCAACGGCCATTATCGTACACACCCTGGCCTTCTTTCCATCTCCACCGTCCATTACCTTGGACCTCGCGCCTTCGTCCTCTCCGGTCTTCTCAATCTCATCGCTCTAGTACATGGACTGTTTTGCCTTGATCAGGGCTTCTTCCTACATGCTCTGGCTTTTATATTCCTCAAGAAAGTATTATCAGCATCGACTTTCATAAAATTTCGTGTCAAATTTGAGCTTGATTCATACATCCTCGAGCTTAGAAAACGTAGCAAAAATTTAAGTGATATCCTAGTAATCCAGCTCAATTTTGAAGAACTCAGATGCTTCAGCTACTGGGTTTCAAAGGAACTCGTTGTTTGGACAAAGATGAGGAAAATCCCATGGAAATCTCTTTAGCAGGGTCACCAACGCCGAGAGCTCTGGAATTGCTTTACTGCGATGAAAATCGGAAGTTGAGGTTGAATAAGGAAACTTTGGAGTTCCTGAGGACGATTGAAGGGCCTGTTGGAGTTGTTTCCATGTGTGGACCTCCGCGTCAAGGAAAGAGTTTTTTGTTGAATCAGGTAACTACAATTTTTGATAGAATAAGTAGCCTGGTTTGTTTCTTTACTCTTCACATTACGAGGCGAACATCTATGAGGTAACTCTAATCACGATAAAATGCATGGAAGTCTTGATAGACATCTTTCGTTCATAAGACCATCTTCCCAATGTCTTGAAGTGTGTGGTACCAAGTTGACTTCTATAGTGTCTTTCGCTATGGAAATTTGCAGAATTGAATAGCTTGAGAAGATGCTTTTATCCTGCCATAATCACGAGTCGTTTTCTAGGTCTATGCATGATATATATCGTAAGCTCTAAGGTTTGTATAGCTAAGGCTTTAACAAATCAATTCTTATGTCAACTTGGATATTATCCTTTGCCAAGTGAAGGTGATGCTATTGTGAGCTGTACATTGTAGTTTGAAAGAGCTTTTGCCTTGGGTTGAGCTATTGAATTCTGGCATTATTCCTTTGCTTATTCAATATCATAAGTGTTTTGCAGCCAGTCTATTCTCTTCATGATGCCTGTTTTTCATCTAACCATAGGAAGACATCTTTTGTGAATGCATGCATGCTTCCTCTTGTTCTAGTTTCTAGAATTGTGTATTAACACTATCGCTTGGACATCTGGAAGCTTTTAGGTCAGAGCCATGGATTCGAAGTGGGTCCAACACATCGGCCTTGTACAAAGGGAATCTGGATATGGAGTGTACCAACAAAACGAGTATCTCTTGACGGAACTGAATATAACGTATTGTTTCTCGATTGTGAAGGAATTGATGCATATGATCAAACGGTACTTATCTGATAAACATCATTTCTTCTTCTTCTTCTTCTTCATTGTTAGATTTAAACAACATGTTTTCTTTCTCCTGATTATCAAACCATCTTTAATTATAGGGCACATACAGCATACAAATATTCTCATTGGCCATACTTTTGTCAAGCATATTTATCTATAACCAGGTGACCGATCTCATAATAGTTCATGCATGTAACTGCATAAACGCTCGCTTAATCATTCCCTGTTTTTTTCATGGCGGGAAACAGATGGGAGGGATTGACGAAGCAACTCTAGATCGTTTATCACTTGTCACTGAAATGACAAAGCATATTAAGCTTCGTGCCTCCAGGAAATCATCGTTGGATGAGTTGGGGCAAGTTTCACCAGTGCTTTTGTGGTTGTTGCGAGTAAGTCAGCATTTAATTACAAATAACACCTCTTTGTACATTTCAGTGTAATGCCCCATTCCCATGTATCTTTAGTTCCAGTGACTTATATAATCGTAGATGCTCTTTTCTTGTTATATATACAAGTTATATTTGCCATGGACTGGAAATTTTTTCAGGATTTCTACCTTGAGCTCAATGAAGATGGCAGAACGATAACACCAGACGAGTACTTGCAATCTGCCTTGTATCCAGTCCTTGGAGCAGGAGATACCAAAAACCAGGTGGGAATCTTGATAGCGTAGAATCTTTTAAAAGATGGCTACATATGTGGCTAAATTAAGGTGCTGGGAAACGGTCGAAATTTGACATTATGATGGCCTACAATGATTTGCCTTTGGCTTAAGAGAGATCATTGGGAGGATTAGAGAAAATAATCTCAAAATTAACATGGCATACATGACATTGCTGTATCGATGAGATCAAGGCTTACTTTATATAAACCGACGATATTTACAGACTAGCAAACGTTACGTGTTTGTACAGACTTAAATTCTTGGGCTTTTTGTTGTCTCCCATGGTATCTATAAAAAGTGTCCTTGGTCTTAGGAGTGCTCTAGTTTTGAAATGCCAACAGTATGCATATAAAGTTTTTGAGAGTTTCTGTCGACAGTTGCTTTTACACATAGGAAAGGAAGGATGGATTAGAAGTCACAAAGTTTATAAGTGTGGATTAAAATGCGCAATTGTACAAATGTATATATAGAGCATACTCGTTTGGAAGGTAACATGTTAAATCCAATCTTCAACAATGTTTTAACACCCCAACAAGTATGAGAAGTGAAGACTCATTATTGTGTTTTCATCAGTATGATAGTCGCCAACAGTCTCTGTACGATAAATTACTTATCGTTAGCTGTACTTTGTTTAGTCACTAAAGGAACTTTTCTGACAAGGTTATGCATCCAGGTTCGTGATGCAATTCGTAGCTTGTTTCCAGATCGACATTGTTTCACGCTGGTGAGACCTTTGGATGATGAGCATGGACTTCAACAACTTAATCAAGTACCTGTAAGTGGTTGCCTCTGTGTGCACTTAAAGTTTTGGTCTATGCTTGTAATAAGCTTTAACGAACAAAGACCTGTGTCAGATGAAGCAAGTCAAGTCATTGGAAGGGAAAGCCTGTCATATGAGAATGGAAATACAAGACTGACACATTGCTTAATGCCTAGGCATTTTTGTTCCATTTTGGATGGACACTAAAATTTTCTTCTTTTCTTCCTTCTTTGCAGTTTTACAACCTTAGGCAAGAATTTCGGTCTGGACTAAAAAATCTAGCTACATTTATTTATGGAAGAGTGAAGCCAAAGCAAGTGGAATCAACAGTTATGACAGGTCCTGTGTTTGCTGAACTCACGGAGTCCTTTGTTGATGCCTTGAATGCTGGTGCAGTGCCTACCATTACGACTTCATGGCAAGTAAGTTTCCGTTCCATTGCCAAAGTGGTGATTTGTTTGAAAAGTATGTAAAACTGAAAGTTCCCACATGATATGCTTTTATAACAGCAACGATTGCACTGACAAATTGAACTAGAACTAGAATAAAATATAATTTATTACATTTGCATAGATATGTGCAGAGACTCGAAACAGCCTTTAATAAATATTTTCAATGGACTGCTATAGATGATGCATATCTTTGGTGGATACATTGCTTAAGGATCAAAACGTTCTTTATTCTTCAGACTGATATCAATACACTTTTAGGGAGAACTAATTGAAGTTGAATCCTTACAAGTTATAAACGGAAGATATGCATTTGTTGTCATGATGATATGTGCCTTGTTATTTTTGGTATCTTGTCTGCGTGATCTTCATCCTGGATTTGTGGGCTTTGGCATCTAGTATAGTAATTTTGAATTCTTCAGAATCTCGAGGAGAAAGAATGTAGGCGAGCATATGATCTTGCATTGGATACATATCAAAGAACATTTGAAAACACACAAGTGCAAGACATGGTACGTGTCATGTGTTGGAGAAGAATATAATTATCTAGTTCCACCCATTACTTGTATACAATTTGCCTTCAAATACACAGCAATTTTATTTCTGCTGCAGGACGCATTGTATGAAGCCCACGATGTAGCCGTTGAGGCAGCAATGCATGCCTATGATGCTGGAGCCCTTGGCATAGGACCTGCCAGAAATAAACATGACAAACTTTTAAAGGCTGAATTAAGGAGCAATTTCAAGGTTGGCAATGCTAGAAACGAATATTTTGGGTAGCAGATGCTTTGATGTCATAAATATGTTGGATAACTTTGTTTGCTTTTTGTCAGGCTTACAAACAGAAGGCCCAGGTAGAGCAGGAACATAACTGTCTTCAAATTCTTGGGGACATGGAGATGAAAGTTAGGCAAGCCTCTCATAATGATATTGGAGATTATGATCACATATGGGATGTAAGTGTACTATCATGTCTACTTTCACTCCATGCAATCTGGTCTGCATAAAGCACTACATTTTGAGATGGCACTGGTTATGAAGAATATACTCATGAGAGCTTTTGGTCATTAGGTGGGTTATTCCTAATTGTTGTATTGTAATAAAGAAGAATAGGCTTGTGAGATTATTTGGTATTAACTTTATCCGAGTCAAGATTGCCATTGAGAAAAACTTTTATTATGACTTGTGATGTGGACACATGAAGACAATTCCTTCAAGCTTGATACGGGATGTACACAGTGGGGAATTGGGAACAAAAGGAGATGGAGTCCCAGTGTAGAAGCCCAATATGTTCAGATTCCTTATGGTTAGTTCTGCAAGGAATCTACAGTTCTTGTCTTCAAATTCGTCATGCATAATGGTTGCACATATTGCGGAGATACTAAAGTTTCTATAATGTTTGGTGCAAAGTCTGGAAGTTCTTTTCTTTCACCTTGTTTCTACCAATCCCCTTCTGTACTCGTATGTTTCTGGCCTAGAGGCTTGGAACGGCTCTTAACTGAGTTGTACCGGCTATGATCTTGAAAGTATATGACATTATGGATCCCGCTATTGCAGATCTGTACACATAATAAACATAGCATTAAACAAGTTGATAAAGACAAATTTGGGAAGTTTGCTCGTCTTGGCAAAGTGTCAATTTTGATTTTAATGTTTGGTTTCTTTCATTATTGTAAACCTGATTAACAGCATCCATGTTGCAGGAAATAAAGTTGCTGCTTCTGCAATATATGCAATCATGCTTTGCTCCTAGCAAGTGGAGGGAGCTCATGGACTTTCTGATAAAGAGGTGAACAATCTCCTAAATTATATTGTAATTGTCTAGATCGCTGAGAGTTGATCACAAGGGTCTTTGGACCAATGTTGGTCTTCTGAGTGTTGATAGTCTTTGGGGTCTGATCGAGCTTTCAATATCAACCCACCTCACTATTCCAGCAAATCAGATCATTAACTATTATCAAGGTTGTAACAGTTTTGAATCAGCATCATGTGGAGCAGCTTTATCCAGACTTGTGGTAACCAGCCTTCAGAACAAGAATCATAGGAACCACTACTTGAATACCTTCTGTAATTTAGTCCTGGCTATTTGAAATTTGACCTCCAGGTAATATGAGGTTCTCAATGGGTGCGCCCTTTTGTCTGATAGCCATATTTAATCTATTATCACAACATAAGGGTGCAGTGCCTCTTTAAGAATACTACGTTTCAACAACTGATAATGAGAACTGTATCCAAGAAAATTGTCACAGAAAAGACACTCCGAAGAACAAGAAGCCATATTATTTGAGAGGAAGAGGGATCACCAGGTTAACGAATCCAATGGAAGGCAATCTTATATAATAATAGAGACTCAAAAAATGTAAAATGAGATTTGGTGCAAAGACACAAAGGATCAGTTTAGAACAACAAGACTCTAAAAAATTAAGAGTTTCAGCTTGTAACGACTATGATTTTTTTTGGATGTTCCAAAAACGTTGGCTTACACATCTGCATAGCTCTTATTTTCTAATTAACTGCGTATACATGGTTTCATAAAGTCTTATTCCAGTTTCAAAGGTACCTTTATATTGATGATTGCGTAGCTTAGGTGATGGTTTACTTGCTCCATATGCTGATCTATTTCTTTTGGCAGCCTAGATGGACCCATACGTGATGCTGTCTATCGTGCAAATGAAAAAACTACTGCAATATGTGCAGAACACAAATTGAAGTACGACTGCTTAGAAGAGAGCACAAATATATGTGTACAACAGAAAACTGCTGCAGAGAAGGAAACATTTGAATGGAAGAAGAGATATGAGTTGGTCATGTCTGACTTCAAATCTGTATCTGAACGGTCCATTATGTCGCAATCAATGTTAGAAGTAAACATAAGCAGACTTGAGCAACAACGTGCTGAGCTTCTTAAACAGTTGGAGGAAGCACAGTCTAGTTTAGTCGAGTGGAAAGGGAGATATACAAAGGCTATGGACCAACAGTTACAGGGTGGTGTGACGAAAACTTTGTGCGCCCATCATGACAGATTACAATTGTGCCCCGCTGAAGCAATGCTGGCATCAGCAAGGGAACAGTTGCAATTAGCAAAAGATGAAGCATCCGAGTTACGTCGTAAGCATGATGCTATAGCATCAGACTACGATAGTGCAGTACAAAGGGCAAATGCACTTTTGGAACATGTTAATCAGCGCTCACAACAAAGAGAAGATGAGCTTAGGGCTGATCTTTCTTCAAGGCTTGCTGAAAAGGTACTTAAAATGGCGAGTCTTATTTTTTAAAAATTATGAACCTATAATAAATTGTAAGAATCAATTGTAGACTATAGGGCCTTAGATTCTTTGGACATGGTTTTTGCTGAGGAACAGACTGTTGCAAAGAGTCATCAAATGTAGCATTGATGAAAAGGTGTTTTGACATGACACCACCACGACTATATTCTGTGTAGTCTAGCTGATGAATTCTTATGCCATTTATCTCCCTTCCATTTTGATGAAGCGCCAAGTATATTGGTGTGTTGGCTCAACTCTGTCTCATGTCATTTTGCACTCTCAAATTTCTCCAGGTTGGTGAAGTAGCAGATCTCCAGTCGAGATTAGATATGACCATGCATCGGGTTGCTGAGTTAGAGTCCAACTTGAAGGTATACATATATTGCTGAAAGCTAATGATCTTTTGCTATTTTTGCTTTCTAAGCATTTTGAATTGCACTTAGATTCAACAAAGCGAGAGTGCTTGCCAAGCAGCACAATTGGCAGCTCTACAAAAGAACCAGGAGACCATACATAAAGCTGCTGAAAGTGTGCATGCATCAGCAAAAGCTGTGAAGGAAGAAATGGAAGACACACAGAAACTAAAATTTCACAATGAAGCGCAACTAAGAATTATAATGACAAAACTGGAGGCAGCTGAAGCAAGATGTGCATCCTTAGAAGATGCTTTGAGGGACGCTACGAACGAAGCCACCAAATCTAAGCAGGCAGCAGCTTTATCAGAGAAGCTGAAATTTGAGGAAATGAATTTGTCTATGGAAAGGTTAGCTGCACTAGAAAAGGCAGAAACTCTTGTAGAAGCACTTCAGAAACAAAGAGATGATATGTGGCATTTGCTAGAGAAAACAAGGAATCAACAGCATCAAGCCTTACTAAAAGCTGAAACATTAGAAGAAAGTCTTGAAATGAGGCAACAGGGAATGGAAGAGATTCTTATGTCTGAACATGCGCAAAGAACAGATTCTGTAAAGGTTCTGGAGACACTACTGGCTTCAGAGAGAACAGCACATGCAGAGGCGAATGCAAGGGCAGAGCTTCTTTCCTTACAGCTACAAAGTGTCCAGGCAAAACTAGACAAAGCTCAGCAGGATCTTGCTCTAACTCGTTTTGGTGACACAACCATAAAGAAGCTCCGGGACCAAGGAATAGACACTAGGAAGCGGTGGAGTTTGGAAAAGAACTCAGAAAAAGATAGATTTGAGACCATGGAACATGATAATGTTAGGACGTATAAAAGGCGATCAAATGCAGAACCTCAAAGCAGTTCACCACTCAGAGTAGACAACGAGACTGCTCGTCCAAGTGATTTGGTCATGGTTGAAACTGCAAATGTGCATTGAATCTGGAAAAAGATCACAAGAAGGTAGATTGGAGACCATGAAAGGACATATAAAACGCAATCAAATACAGGCTATGGTTGAAACTGCAAATGAATCTGAAAAAAGATCACAAAAAGATAGATTGGAAACCATGGAAGGACGTATAAAAGCTGATCAAATACAGGCTATGGTTGAAACTTGAAATGTGCATTGATATTGTATTGGTGTTTATTCATTTTTGTATTATGAAAATGTCCGCAAACCATTGATGTATATCATATATGACAATTGAGATTGCATGGAAGCAGCCAATCCATGTTATAGAGCAGCAAAAACTCCAAGAAAGGAAAAGCGAAAAAAATTGTAAGTGTAACCTGTGTATCATAATAAAATTTTCCTTGCTTGTGATTTTCTTACTTGGATGTGAATTTCTGGACGATATTTTTTGTGGTGTCTGTTCTCACAAATGTTGCTGCATGATAGCCGCGAAGTTGAAGTTGTAGATAGCTACAAGTATCTTGGTGTATTAGACTCGTGAAATAGGGGTATTAGACTTGTGGTTTTAGCTTTCTATGTTATTTCACAAGTAGAATACCCATATTCGACCTACAATTTCCAGGTACAAGTCGAATACCTCCAAGACAAAAAAACTCCTTTGTGACAAAAAAACTCCTTTGTCAGAACTGGTATCCTGAAAAAAAAAGGGGGTATTAGACTCGTCTAAACTCACTCTGCATTCCACAAATCGAATACCCAAGGGGGTATTAGACTCGCCTAAACCAGAAGCTCTTATACTGTATGTTCGAATGAGAAAGGAAGGATTAGATCCAGATAATGTAACATTTGTTGGTGTTTTGAGTGCTTGTTCAAAAATACCATCTTTTGAGCATGGGAAATGGGTTCATTCTCATGTTCTGGGGGTTAAATCTGAACCGAGCATATTTGTTGGTAGTGCTTGTGTATTGTGCAAGTCAAATACCCCTTTTAACTATCGCACACGTTGAACATACCATTTTTATATATAAAAAACAAGGTGTTGTGCATGAGGTCTGGTGGTCTGAGAGCACGTTTTCCTTGTTTTTTTTTCTTCGATCATAACAAACATTATTGCAGCAGGGTAAGCAGATAATCAGAAGCTTACACAACTCATAACACAAAGTATCTAAATTGAGCTCAACAGATAAGACCTGCAATTTTTCTTGTTGGAACCTTGCTTTTTGCCATCAACAATTAAGTCTTTTGTAGCTAGTATAGCTCATAGAGACTGCGACCTCCATATATTCCTTAACTTTGAACTAAGTCAGATAGGCTTTTATCTCTAAGCCAGCCACCTAAGAGACGAAGTAAAACTCTGCTCAAGGAGTATATTTTTCCTTAGTATCAAACAACGGAAGTTACATACTCACAGCAAGAAGAGCTCGAGTAGAAATCTGAGAAGCAAGAGATGTTTTCTGTCATTAGCTTGGGGAAGAAAAACAATTTCGCTCACGAGAAGATCATTTGTGAAGATTCAGTCTTTAGGGCTTCGGTTTGCATTAAATCTAGAAGCTTGATCCTTATACATCATTAAAGTTCATGTCGGTTAGGCGGTTCAAATAGCAGCAAGGGGCAACACTGACTGGCAAATTACTGGCAATAGCCAGTTTGGGGCGGTTTTTGGCATATTCTAGGCATATGCAGGCATATTCCTAGAATATGCCAAAACGTCGAGCTTTCACATCGAGAAGATTGACCCTATGTCGAAGATTTTCCTTCTTTTAATCATTTCCTACTTAAATATATTCATGCGAGAAGTCTTTTGCCTCCAAACACAATGCTTTTAAATTAGCTGAAACAAGAGCTAAATTGAAGGCTAAGGTGGGTTGATGCAATTTTCCACGTGAAGAGAATCTTTTTCAAGATCACACAACTTGCAAAAGAAGTTTGGAGAGCCTGCATCATATATTTCCCTCTAACATAAATCTTTTAAGCGTAAGAAAAGGTAAAGCTTTAATGCAAACGTATGCTTCATTAAATGTATGCATCCAACAACTTCACAAAGAATAACAGATTTCAAGGCAAGAACAAATAAAATTATCATACAAAATCATGCCTCTGAAGGAAATAAATTAATCCAATTAACAAGTATTATGTGAAAACACCCTTCACCATTGACATCACATTTGACAACAAAAACGCCTGTTCTCATTTCTCAAAAACTATGTATATATATCTCTGTACAAAGGAAACTTATAGTAAATGCTTTTCCTTTTTGCTTATATCTTTTGTGCCTGTTGTTACAAGGAGGAAGAGGAGATCCACAAAGTGCAGTATTGCCTTCAAGTGTTGAAGCTGGGAACCTATGTACACCTTGACCCTTTGGAATTTCACCAGAAGGAAAATTGTGTTCCACTCAATTTTAGCCTGTTGAAAGAAAGGTCCAGAATAGTAAGATCAGGAACATTAGCCAGAGTTTGAAATGGAGCCAGTAGCTAATTCCTCCACACATTTAAGTCCACCAGACTCTTCAGATTGCCAAAAGAATAAAAAATAAGTACCACTCAAAAGCATATTTTCTGAAAGATCAAGTAGCTGGAGCTTGGAAAGACTATCAAAGAAGGAGGAACGCCTTGGAAGTTGGAGCTTGGGGAAGGAAAACGGCGGGATCTTGGTTACCAAGAAGATCATCTATGAAGATCCAATCTCTAAGGCTTTGGCTTGCATTAACCCTAGAAGCTTGATCCTTGCACTCCAGAGTCATCGAACTTCATGCCAGTTAGGCGGTTCGAACAGTACTGACTGGCAACAAGGCTGATGGAGAAATTATTGGCAACAACCAGTGCAGTTTTCAGCATATTCTAGGCATATGCCGGCATATACCTGGAATGTCAAAAACTCATATGAGCAAAGGCTTGTCCCATTAGGGGCAACCCAAAAATCGTGCTCATAGCTGTACATCAGAGATGGAGTATTTTAGGAGTGTCGTGATAGTTATGGCTACAATATCTGCCCCAGATGTAACAAATTAATGCAACGGATTTATGTAAGGATTTTAGGTTCATTTGGATATGGAGCTATTTACCCACAGTCTATTGATACAATATAAAACTAATTGTGCAGACTTTATCGATGATACTGAAATGAAACGTGATGTGGGTAAGGACAAAGGATATCCATAAAGAAAAGCGAGTATACAAATGCTTCTTGATGAGCTCATGGCCATAGTAAGCAAACTTCTCTTTGGCTTTGAAGTTGATCTTTCAAAATTTTAGTAATCAGCTATATTGAATTAATCGTGGTCATTGTGGTTTTTTCTTGCATTAGAGGAAATTTGAGATCTCATTTCATCCCCATAAGAATCCTCCAATGGAATGGCTTACCCTCTATTAACTGCAATTAATGCAGCACCAACAACTTCATTGCTGTTGTTTTCCCCCCATAACTTTTGATCCACTTGTCAAAATGTTGCGGCGTTTGTTGCATTAGATGCGGAATGAAAAGATCTTTCCAATGATATATGGTTATGATGTATTTCAATATGGTCATATGCGTTAACCTTAAAAAATATGATTTTTTGCTTATTTCTTATATATTTATATCGTAAAAGATGTATGAATGGGTTATCACTAGATAGATCTTGTGAAGACGAACACATTGCTACAAAAAGTTTTTGAATCGGAGTTCTTCTAGATCAAAAGTTATAATGAAAAAAATGATACTACAGAAGTTAGTTGCAGCTGCATTAATTACAGGCTGCCACATAATACTGGAATGAGATATACTGGAGCTCTTCTCTTATTGGACAGTTTAAAAAGCTGACATGGCATTTTAAGCATCCCTTAATGGGACAAAATGTGATCTCATTTTTCCTCTAATGTATTGAGTTGTAACGAAAAAGTTCCGTCTTAAAACTGTTACAACCAATTGAATAACTTCCAAAAGCCACTGTCCTTAGTAGATCCATCCTTGGCGCCAAATATCCATTTAAAGCCTGCACTTGATACCATTGGATGAAGATTGTGCTATGACCTCTTTTCCAAGAGCAACAACTTTTGCCATAATTGCTTCTTTATTTACTGTAGATGAACTGCTTATGCTTGCTACCATCACTTTCGAACTTTGGGCTTGATACATGTTTTTAGGCTGATCTTTCACACCCCTCTTGCTTAGATAATCCATTAATTTCTATTGCTCAACTCTCTTCAATTCTTGAAAAGCAAAAAACGACAGACTTTCATTAAAACTTTTATCACAATTTGAACATGAACTGAGAAAATAAAAAGTCTGAATAAACTTTAGATCCAAAAATTAATTGGAAATCAATTATCGTTTCTTCAGTAAACAAAGCACAGTATATCTCTTCGACAGACTCAATAGATGAAAGCATAATCTGGCGATCAATTCATGCTAAAATTGAACTCCTAAATAATTTGTGAGAACTAGAAGAGTCCAAACCTTCAATAGTGTTTCTGCCTTGCCAATTTTGTGTCACATACTTTGCATAGCTTGTAGAAGGAGCCTTTTAGATTTTACAGAATACTTTAATAACTGGCCAAATATTCATTATACTGCCAATTATTCAACTAACACTTACCTGTCAACCAAGTGGTGGCACCTCTAGAAACCAAGTCTTCATAGCTTGCGTATCCAGCAACATCTGCAATAATAAGCTATAGATTACTCAAAATGCAGCATTTGCACAAAACGCAGCCACATCCCATCTTTCAAGATAACATCTTACTTGTTGTGCTCCAAGATCTGAGATATACTTGCATTTAAGAATAGTCAGAATATACCCCAAGTTAAAACTGAATAAAGGCTGATTCAGGCAATTGATGAGGCAGTTTCCTCCCTGCTGGAAGGGATTGCTCAACCCAATATCTTATGAGCTTCATTGCAGTGGATCAGGATCCCATTATTGCCCTCCAAACTATTTTGGCAGCTAAAGCCTGAGCTTGCTGGAAAAGATCCTTACAGCCCAGGCCCTCTTCCTTCCTGGGTCTCACTAGATTGTACCAAGTTACTTTGTAATGTTTATTCCATATAAAAGGTCTGATAGCAGCCTCGATCCCCATGTAGAATTTCTTATCAGCAATTATTGCTGACGAGAAATAAACATGTGTGCTCATTATTACATTACTAGCAATTTCCACTCTTCCAGTCAAAGATAAAGTAGAAGGGTACTGGGTCAGTTTCTTTTTTATTCTCGACCACAATGCTCGACCGCAAACCTTGCAGATTCATGTCTATTGGCAAAGGCAGACCAAGGAGTTTAGTAGCTGTTCCTTCAACAAAGCATTGAATACCTCCAATTTCCTTCTCTTTTGTCTCAAGAATTGCAATACATTTGTTTATGTTCAAGTACACTCCCGATGCTTCACTAAAAAGCTGGAGCCCCTGTGTGAAGTTAGTGATACTATGCCCATCATTTTTTAAGAAACAAAGCGTATCATCAGCATATTACATTACTGTCAAAATCTCCTGATCCTGGGGAAGTTCCACCACCTGAATTTCTTTTCTTTCCAACATGTTTTTCGCAACTCCTGTGACCATCTCAGCCACAATCAGAAAAAGGTAGGGGGCTAGAGGGTATCCTTGCCTTGTATCTCTTTGGATTGGAAAGGAATTAGTGGGAGAGCCATTAACAAGGATTATGGAACCTGCAGAGGAATCAAGATCATAAATCTTCCGAATTATTCCGTCAGAAAAATCCGATTTTCTCATTGCTTTGTATAAAAAGGGCCACTAGTTGATATCATACGCTCTCTTGAAATCGAGCTTAAAGAGCAAACAACCCTGCTTTGGTAACTCGTTCCAGTGTAATCCCTCAAAGCTCCAATGTAATTATCTAGGATACTCCTGTTTGGAAGAAAGCCAGACTGGACTGGGTAGGTTGTATTTGTGAGGGAAATTGGCCTCCAGTCACCAAAAATAATGGGATCTTCCACTTTTGGAATGAATGTAATGAGTCCTGCATTTATGGACGGATGTAAAACTTGGGCAAACCAAGCACCCTGAACCAAAGTGATCATATCATCCTTTACATTGCACGCCTTACAATTAAATTCCCCCTTAAACCCCCTTTTGTTTGGGTGCTTATTCACACAGGGTGACTCCGGGCAACGAGAGCTGTTAGATAGGCATATTCACCCCTTATTCCTTAATCTACACCATACCTAAAGTTCCTCATTTGTGGGGTATGGATGTACAAAAATTGCTATGCTGTATAACAAGATTTGCAAGATACTATAAGATTTCAAGCAATATACTATATGATGTTGATTTTGTACGTGCAAAACATAATTATAAGGGCTCTCGCTGCCCTACGTCACCCACTGTGTGAATAAGCACCCAAACAAAAGGGGGTTTAAGGGGGAATTTAATTGTAAGGCGTGCAATGTAATGGTTTTTGTTATAGGTTAAAAATATTTTTTGCCCTTTCGGGGCTAATTAATGTTAATAGTAATTATATATTGGTTGTTATATGTAGGTAAACATTTGGGGAATGTTGAGTGATAAAAAGAGGAGAGATTAAAGTCCAAAAGTATCTTTATTTAGTGCATTTTCAATGCAAAGTTTGAATCTTGCTTTGCAATTGAAATTGTCATTTCGGTGTGTGCCTCGTTACGAAATACAAGTAGAAAACAATGTGTTAAGTAAAAAGAGAATGCAAGTAAACTTAATGAATATTCCTAGAGAAGAGCTATCTGCAACACAACTCAAGAAGATGAACATATAGAAGAAACAAAAAAAGATTGTTAAACTGCTATTCCGTTGTCAAAATTAATGGAATAGCATTAATGGAATAGCATTAATTTTGCCTCTGAAATTTAATTATGATCACATCGTAATCGTAAATCACTTAGAATCCAAAGCCAGAACATAAGCTTTCTACATCTCTCAAATTTATTTTCAATGCCTACTAAACTGGGTTATTTTGTTATAACAGCATATTGATGACAATCAAACCTTCATAATCATTGAATTATTTCTCAGAAACTGAGCAAGGACAACGAAGAAAAACGGAGATACATTAAAACCTTTCAAGTTCCTATCCACTCACAGTGTCAAGGTAAATTAGGTAAATCTAGCGACAGGGGAGTTAAGGCTATGAAGGATGCAAAAGCAGAAAGACTACTACGCCATAGCCATAGTTTTGAGGCTGCGCCATTAAGGTGAAGAGGTGGGAGTACAAGGGATGCAGTCTGCACAAAAACAAAGGGGAGCCCACATGGTCATATGGTAAACAGGGTCTGTCCTGTCTGCTAAACTGCGCCCCTGCATCGCCCCGGCCCCAGCCTCTGCATCTGCCCTTGCCCCTGCATAACACAACCATTCATGCATGCAACCCTAATTTTTGCCATAGAATAATCTGCATCTTGGGCATACCAGAAAAAAAAAGCTTGACCTGAAAGATAAGGAGATGGCTGATTGATCTAATCAGTCTCGCAGTCTCCGGCTCTGTACTCCGTCAGCTGCCGAATACCTTTCTTTAAATAGGCAATCCCTTTGCAGATCCTTTTAGGTCTTTTCCTTGCTTGAGAAGCTAGGTAATTCCTCTGTCGGACCTTTGGCTTTTATCATTACCGCCCACAACGGCCATCCCCCACAATCTAATCTCACAAGCTCCGGAGAAGAAGGCGAGGGCAACACCATGGCTATTGAATCCGTGAGGACAGGACGAATTATTCAGCCCCCTTGCAACCCTAAAACAAATGTTTCATTCTGAAAACACACGGACCTTGGCTGACATCTCTGGATTTCTGAGGCTGAGGCTCTGAGGCAAAGTCTTTGGATTTCTGAGGGTATATGCATAGCCGCTTCCAAAGAATAAGCAGCATCTTCCTCTAAAATAACCCTAAAATAATCCTAGAGTGAAACAAAATAGAGATAAAAAAAAAAATAGAGGAATAAAAATAAAAGGGGGTAAACCATTGATGATATGGAATTTAGACAATAAAATGTGAGGTGCACTCTAGATATACTGATTAGTATGCCTTGTGCAATACGCCCATGAAATCGTATGAAAACCATGCCAAAAAACGTATAAAATCACAAAACAAAACCCCTGTTATAATGCTAGATATTCTAGAAATGTGAAACTTAGGTGGAATGGAAGATTATCTGGGCCAGGACTCTTTCCAAGTTCCATGTTTATTAAAGTTTTCTCAATTTTCCTTTCATCCAGGATCTCCAGCAGCTCTTCATCCTCAATATCATCTGATTGATTTATCAAGCAAAAAAATTCCTCTGCTTTACCAATGTCCATCTGTTCTTTGAACGTATTAATATATTTATCCTTGAAAAGGTTTCGAATATCTTCAATATTCTCCAGCAGTGCACCCTCATCATTTTTAACTTTTGTAATTCCATTATTTGATATCCTATTCTTGGCCACCCTAAAGAATTAAGAGTTGTTTCCTTTGTCCATGCAGTTGGTCAATAGACATTTACTCCTAATAGCCAAGGATTTGGCCTCATCCTTCTCGATATGTTTGATCTTAAGCTCCAGGGTCTCCTCAACTTGCTGAAGTGCTGAATTATCCTTGTCTTAAAAAAGTTTCTCTCTCACCTCCTTTATTTGCCTGTAAATCTCATCTTTTTCTGTCTTCTTATCCTGCATCCACCTTTTTCCCTTAAATTTCTCATTAAATTTTTTTCATACATCCACTGCTACCAAAAAAATAACTTGAAATCCTCATTGAATTTGCTATTTGCTAATAAAGAGATGTTCAGCTTGAAAGTGGTAGACTTGGATTTCTTCCTATTCACCTTAGGTCTTGACTATAGGATTTGAGGAAAATGATTAGATATGGAACTCCCACAATCTGATGTTATGGTTGTCCTTGTCCAGAGGTTGGAAAAGGGATTTTGAATACATGTCTAAAAGACAAAAAATTCTATCCTCACCTTTTCTCTTGTTGCTTCATGAGAAAACATCACATGAGGAAGGGGACTGAAATACAAAAGGGGAGATGAAACTACTCCATCGATCTTTTCATCTTGAGACATATTCAGTTTTTTGCCTATCTTCTGCTCCCATGGAGTGTTGTTGAAGTCCCATATTCCCATTTAGTTATCAGCTTGTTGACTGTATTGACAAGTTCTCATCTCATATCATTGGTGCTCCCTCCCTCTCATTTGGTTCTGTCGAGGTATAGACATTAAAAAGTCCAAGAATCCCATCTTCTATATTCAGAAAAACACATGACTATCTTCCCGAAGGGGCACAATATCCACCAGTAGATGTGATGCCTCTCCAAATTGTAGCAATACCTCCTTTTGTTCCAATTGCAGGTGACCAAATGGAATCACAATTTGAATAGATTCATGTCCCCAAATTTGCAGCTTCATAGGCAGGGAGTCTATGTAGTAAAAGGACATTTGCACTCATTTCTCTTAGAGAAATTTCCTTCTTTTGAGAGGACCTTTGATGCCTCTGAGGTTCCAAATAATAACCTTCATTGGGATCTTTCCCTGGTATGTGAGGCCAAGCCATCAACAAAGAAATTATATTGTCTTTTGATTTCTAGTTTTAATGACCGTGCCTAGAATTGGGGCGTAGAATTCGTCTACTTTCTCTTATGAGGATGATAGGATTTCCAATTCACCATTAGGGGTAAAAAGTATAACATCCACCTGTTTTAAGGGACCAACTTCTTGTCTCTCAGTCATACCCAATTCTACAACAGCAGAAAGTGTTTTCTCCTTTAACACAGAAGGAGACTTATGCATTTCTATTTCTAGGGGGGGCTCAGGATCCGTGACAATCTTCTCAGGTTCCTGATTTGAGTTCCCTTTTTCCTCTCTAGGAAAAAGATTCTGGGACATTAAAGGGAATACCTCAAAAACCTTTGAGCATTCCCCTTTGTACATACCGCTTGGCAAATCTTCCTCAAATTCTGAATCAGAACAGGGCATAGGGTGACTTGGCTCCACAATGACAAATTTGTTTGGCTTGGGATTTTGAGCAGCTATTTTCTCTGAAAGCTTCTCCTTTGGAGAGTTCTTCATTGGATCTTTCATTTTTTGCAGAGGAGATTTGTTCCGAACCTTCATTTCTTGGCATTGTGAGGATGGATTATGGGTTTTTTTTTATCCATCCCTTGTTTTGTTTTTTCTTATCAGCTTCCTCCTCTCTCTTTTTCTGATTTCTTTTCTTCCTTTTGACACTTCCATTGATATTGTGCTCCTTCTTGTCTTTGTTTTTCCAAGTTGGAGTGATCCATTTATTATCTGCTGAATTTTTGAAGATTGTTTGCCTAGGTTTGTCAATACCCGGACAGATTCCTCCTCCATGTAGCCTTAGCTCACATACATTGCACGGTAAAGGCAACCCTGACCATTGAATCTTCAATTGCTTATTTCTTCCAAAAAAGTCCATATAATTTATGTAATTTGGAATTTTCTTTGTGCTGATCCAGTTGTACCCACACCCTGGGTTCCTTTTTAGGCATATTCTCTACCCCAATATAGTCTCCCACATCCTTGAAGAGATTTTGAAAAATTTCCTCACTCCAGTACATCGGGTTCAAGCCTTGAACCGAAGTCCAAACTGGATGATGTAGTTGTTTTGGGTTTTGAGAATCGAAAGCCGAGCTCCAATTCTAGCAAAAGAATTGAGTATTCGCCTTGAATATTGTTCCTTGCTTCAACAAAAAATTGGAGGCCCTTTCCTGGTCGCATTCCACCATAAATTATGGGAACTCCAGCCAATAGATGCGATTGATTCTAACCTCCTTGCTGAGGCTTTCCAGGTCAATCTTTATCTGAGCTAGTTTCACACCCTCATGTCTAACACAACCAATGAGGGCTTTGGCGCTGAAAGATTTAAGCCTATCTTGAATAGAATCATGGTTCAAAACATGCTTCTTACTTTTGATTTTCCTTTTTCTCCTGCCGTTGATTTCCTCTTGCACATTTCTTTGCATTCCATTCGCGTGTTCTACAATGGGTTCCGCTATCTGAGATTGCATTTCAACTATAGTGTTTCTGCGTACCTCTCATTCCGACCATCCTATTGGTATTCTGGTTCGTAGTATCAAGATGCACAAAAAAATCTTCTATCTGCAATATCTTGCCATTAGCAGGGGAGTTCCCCCTTTCAAAAGCCCCTTTTACCAAATCTATTATCTGGTTCTGCCCCTTTTGTGACAATTTCCCAAAATACTGTTCACGGATCTTCCTATTTTCAGTTAAAATATCCCAATCAGTTGTCTTTCTCTGCTTATCTGCCTTTATCTGCTCCACCGCCGAAAAATTATCCCTTGCATCATTCCCCTGATTTCAAAATCCGTGCCCTGTACTATTGGCGAAATCAAAATGCCCACGTGGTGCCTGTTCTATCTCCATTTTTCTAAACCCTAACACATCCTCTAGGCGCACATTCTACCGCCTAAAAAGTTTCTATCCAACATTTTCTTTCTTTCTTCTCTCTCTTTTTTTTTTTTTTAATGAGCGCATTATTAAAGAAAAGGATTGAAAACTACCTGCTTACTCAGCCAAAATCTATGCAGTATTCTTGACCAAATTTGAATGCTTTTCATTAAGTGTGCTGAGTATTTCTCCATAACTTCTACACAATCCCAAGTGCAAGACATTCCCTTAGGAAAAACTACAATATTACCTGCCTCAAACTGGATGTAGTCATTAGCTCCCTCTAGGTAGATCCTGACTTTACCATGAGTCAAACTCTCCTTGATCATACTTCCATGAAAATTTACTTGCTTTGCATTCCTGGCTGAAAAGGAGAAGAAAAAATACACACCCAAATCA
Source organism: Isoetes taiwanensis (assembly GCA_021234155.1). NCBI lineage: Eukaryota > Viridiplantae > Streptophyta > Lycopodiopsida > Isoetales > Isoetaceae > Isoetes > Isoetes taiwanensis. Next base: position 7,302,694 of record JAJEKV010000033.1, on the reverse strand, counting down.
GTAACTGTGTCGAATTGAATCACAATTCTTGAAATAGCTAGTAACCATGTCAAAAAGGAATGAGCGATATAATTGTTGAATATGATCACAACCCCTGAAATACCCAACTGATAGAATCACAAATGTATGGTTATCATAACCTATGATGATACTTTGCTTTTACATAAGTGAGCAACATACTGCTAAAGAGAAGTTATAAAAGGTAATTAAAAAACAATAGAGATACAACATCTCGTTCACTATAGAGGAGGGCCTTCTTTAAGTAGTAAGGGTTTTGCAATGGTAAAGCCAACAAAATTAAGAATGTTAATATATGTTAGTATTAGATTCAATTTAATTAATGTAAGTTGTCAATATTGTTATCTTTTTATAAACTTGGATTTGCCTGATCAAAAATTTCATTCACTTCTGAATAAATGTCATTGACATATCTTGAACATGATGATGCTTGCAAGAATGGTAAAGGACGTGAACATCACATAATAGATTGGTGAAACAGCTATAGTATTAAATGTGTCAAGTGCCTATCCCAAACTTAGCAAAATTGGATCATCTCATCGAAGGGAACAGAACAGCTAAGGCAAGCATGTAGATAGCCTTGTTTAAATATGCAGTCTGAACGGGCACCTATGTCATCACAACCATTAAAAATACCAAGTCTCCAGATACACAAGTTGATTCATCCCTTTGAAGGTTAATTTCAATGCAGTTCTCAAGGCCTTGGCACTCATAACCTAGAAAAGCTTTGTCATCGTGAGAAAATGTTCTCATCTTGGCATGTCATCATGAGCAAGTTGGTTGTATACAGCTCTCAGCTCACCATGCAATGGATCTGATGCGCTTGAGTATACAATGTGAAATAAACAGCATGCAAAAACTCGTGTAGTGAACCATTCCTCTGCTCCAAGTCTCTGGGTTTTTGCATGTCAAATTCTTACATATTGTGTGGTATAAAAATAGCAAAATGTACGTACGAATTTGATCGTACTGCACACAATATGAAAGAAGTAGAGATAAATCTACACCTTCAACATGGGAATAAACCAATCAATAAGATGCATTTCCTTCATATGCGAGCCTATTCTACAGAAAGATTCAATAACCCTTTCTCGCTCGCGCTGGCTCGGTTAGACGGTTTCCAGAGCACTACCCAGAGACAGCGGCGACCGATAGTTTACAGGTGATATTGGGTTTGGAGCGGTTATACGTTTGCACTCTTCAACATCCCCCACACCTAGGGTTTCAATGCGTCTAGGATCGCCCATGCATTGTCGAAATTGTTCGCAACCACAGTCGCCTCATCAAACACCTATTCATTAGCACTCCACCATATTTTCAAACTCCAAAAAGTACTTATATGTCCATATTCCGCCAATGCTGAACCCACTTCCTTCACAGCCCTCTTTGCCACGCCATGGCATGGGCTACTCTCAGGTTTCTTTTGGCCCCACTTATGTCAATGAGTTCCCATCTTTGCCATCCTTTCAACCACCTATTAATGTTTACAATATTGATGACCTCACTCTTGATCCTGAAGAATGACTTGTTGGTCCACTTCCAGACATCAAGATTCCTGCCACCACTAGATCCCCAGGATTCATAGTAGTGCCGTCCACCTCTGTCATGGGAGGACCTTCTTTCTCTCATGCCACATTGCGTAATCTAGTCCCCATATCTCAACCTCAGTATATATTTGCCTATCTTGTTGTGCCTTCTATCTTTGCTCAGGGACTCAATCTGAAACTTCCTTATTTCATTTTTGGCAATGCTAAGGGCAAGCCAATTGTGGATTCAAGTGATCAGGCACACATAAAAGAATTTGAGGCTCTCACTATTCTCAATAGTCACTCACAACCACAAATTAAGTTTTCATGGATGGAGAGTAGAGAATGGAGCTACATCACCACTATGTGCCCCAACTTCCTCAAGTTCAACTTCAGCTATTTGGTACCAACTAGACTGCTTTCGTCTGCCTCACTACTTATCAACTTCGGGTGACGAATGGAAAACAAGATCCACGCCCTACGCTAAAAAAACTGCCATGCGATCCTCAACAACACCAGCAACCTACACAAGCTACCCCTCCAGTTGCCTTGAATCAACAAGCTCAAGAAGAGATCTATCAAGCTTTAAATCCTCCAGTTCAATAGTTCAATTGAGTTGGCTTGATGTCATGCCAAGCCAATGTACTCGTCCCTATCATCTCACGCATGAATAATAACGACCTGCCTTTGCTGTTACTACTGTCTCTCGGGACTCTACCACTAAAATGGTTTATTTTGAGCTAGATCTACAACACATGATACTCATGTCATGCCCAAAGTCCGCCAGGGTATCCTAAAGGTTGCAAGCTAGCCTATATTCATCCCACCACCTGCGCTCAACAACAGGCAGCTGAACCCTCTGCCTCCACGTCCATTCCACGCACTCGGATATATCCAGCTGAAGTAGAGCTCTTAAAGGAAGCATCCGCTTCCTTATGTTAGTGATCATGGTGTTCATTTTGTAAATCACACCATAAAAAAACTCACAGACTATCTCTATATTCATCACATGAAAAGCACGCTCTATTATCCTCAGAGGAATGGCCTTGCAAAAAGCACCAGTAAGACGTTGATCTCTATCCTAAAGAAGATTTGTGATGGTTCTCAAAAAGATTGGCACGAAAAACTGCCTACAGTTTTATGTGCACACCACTTATAAAATTGCCACAGGGCAAAAACCATCATTCATTTAAATTGGATTTATGTCAGGATTTTGGACCATTTTGGCACTGCAACTTTTTCCCGAGTTAGTAAATTTGCATCGAGAATGTGACTTTTGTTTATAACAGCACAACATGATTGCATTAAAAATTAAAAATATTTTACATATACATGTCGAGTTACATATTGCCAATTACTTCTCAGAATTGACCCCTAGAGATATCATAGCTTTCTTCCTCACTTCCACAGGTATTGTAACCCTAGCAGTCTTGCCTGGGATGACCTTTGGGGTCCATGAAAACAAAATAGTATCTAACTCAACCCAATCATCCCCTTCAATAGGGTTTCTCTTCCATTTCTTTGTCCAACAGTCTCTATACCTTTCTTCCTCTGCCACTGCATTTAACTGGTGCACTGGACACCACCACTCCACACGAACTTTGTTCACATTGCGGTCACCTACTTCTTTGCAAACCTCTGAGATGGTGTAACCCATCCACACAGGGTATATCTCTTTGCGCTCTGGTACTATAAGTGCAAATTGATGGCAAAGCAAGTCATCTTTGGGATCATAATCCTCCAGCCCGAGATATTTAGGCCTTCCTTTCCTAGGACCAACGTAGTGTTTTTTTTTTTTTTTTTTTTTTTTTTTTTTTTTGAAGGTAAGAAGTTATTGTATTGATCAGATAGGAAAAATTACAATACAATAGATCCCTCATGGATCAGATATAGTTTACGTACAAATGATCCCTTCTGGATCAGAATATGTCTGTAACTAAAGTACACATGAGCCTCTCTCAACCTCTTCTTCTGTCTAATCAGTACTACAGTATTAACATCTTCCCAATTAAACAGAATACTATAGGAGCCAAATGCCCATTTTCCACAAGCTACAAACAGATCTTGAATGCTCCAAGAAAACCTCTTACAGAAATAGAAATGAAGAGAAAAGAGATGTGGAGTAACCTGAACAATCTCCCGCACTGCTCAGAGAAGCAAATATGCTTCAAACTATGAACAAATTCAACAGCTTTATAACCAAATGAGAGATTAAAGTAAGATGCTGCATTGTCGGGATGCTCCAGTCAGCCAACCTGTATAGGCTAGACACACAGCCCAGCCACCAGAACTCTCCCTAATTCTGGCTCATGATATCTGGTCTTGATATGGAAGCGTCTTCCTGGACACACTCAAATCCCTAGCTCGGCAATCTCAAATAATCTAACATCTTGTTTTAAAACTGTAAATTTAAGATCAAGAATTTACTCTGCTCCTTTCAAGAAAACATCCCTAGATCTTTCCGCTAGCAAGAAAGAGCAAGAGGAGGGAAAAAAACCAAATGGATAGAAGATCCAACTAAAAAGACTGCCAAACAGACCCAAAACTGCTCTCTTTATGAATTCGGCTTCAATTCTGCTCCACCTTATAGACTCTGCGCCCTTTCGGTGTGATTTGCTTAAAATCATCATTCTTAAAAAGATTGAGAGCAGAATACCACGTTAGTGGCTTACCAGGCCAAATCCACAAGACCGCCTTGAAGCTGCTTCAGAATCCAATCAGCAATTTCTTTGAAGAAGAAAATCTTCTGGCACATCGGCAAACCCCACTAGCACCAGATCGTAGTATCTGGTTTGCAAGAGGGTCAGCAGCAGTACCGGAAAGAGAGGATAGGAGGGCGGCCTCCTTCCTCTGTTGCCGCCCTAGCCGCAGACGGAGCGTGAGCGCCAAGAACCCATTTTCCCTCCTCCAAAACTAGACTATCGTATGCGATCACGTAGTGTTTTTCAGCAGCTGGAGGAGCCATGGACTTGCGAATACTACTAACCACATCATCAGCTTCCTCAGGTAATATCAAGTCTCTCCACCTAGTCTTAGGTAGCCATCCATCTTTGAGTTCATCAGAGGATGTGTCTACTTGTCCCAATAATCCATGTACCTGTGTCCAATAATCTATCAATGCAAGGTTGGTATCATCGGGGTTATTTTTCCAATACTTGATGTATTCAGAAATGCCGTCCAATGTGCTTTGCAATGAATCCACCTCTGGAAAAGGCTTAAGAGCTTTTGGTTGATCCCTTGGAATCTTAGGTTTACCATTTTCATCTTCGTGCCATATAGGTACTCCCTCATCTGGCCTCCATTTATCATCTGAAGGTCTCATCTTCCATTGCATGATTGGCTTATTTCCCATGACCCAGAAAGTGTACTGAAGAGGTCTAGATTGACCTTCCATATCAAGAGCATAACCTTCGATAAAATTCTTTCAATCAGGCACCTCTTGTATGATCAACCCTATAGGAGAAGGTGAAATGCATTCACTAAGAACTTCCATTAGTCTAGGAAGATTGGTCACAGTTTGAGATTTCAACTGCGCACTATACTTCCCAAACAATGCATCCACATCCTCATGAGTATGTCCAGGCATTAAGAACCCTAAATTCACTCTTTCAAAGACACCCACGGCTGTTAAATAAGATAGAAATGAGAACATATACCTGTTTTTATTCTGTCCAGCACAATTGTCAAGTTGGAGGAGGAACCTTGGTGGTAGATCTCGAGGTTGGGGACGTGAACTTGAGGCTCCAACATGAACCTTGCCTTAGTAAACTTCTCTAAATTATTAGGCTTTCTATCCAACAATGCACTGAAGAGTGGTTGGCTACCACCTCCAGGGTTGTGGAGGTCACCAGAATAACCACTCTCATAGTTCCTCAAGCACCTCATCACACTTCCAATATGAAAATCAGGACCATCACTCCACAATTGCAAACTAAAATGGCCATAATAAATTGGCACCGAGCCATGCACTATTGCACCTGTCAGAGAGACTTGCAAAGGATAAGGTCTATTGATTTGCTTGGGTATGTAACTATACTGTGGCAAACAAGTCTTCGACTGATCCATCTTGTCATGTATAATACAAACATAGTTATTGGGTTTTAAACATGATAATGTTCTCCACATCCAATAAGTGGATCTACATGATAGTTGGTCTGTCATGTGATCTTTCATTTGCTCCCTTATCTTAGCCCTTTGGCTTGGTTGCTTGGTCTTATCAAGAATCTCTTTCAACTTAGCACACAAGTTGCACTTTGCAAAGTTGTTCGAAGTGTCTATAGTGACATGCTTGAAGTGCTTGCTCCATAGTCTACCAAGCTGGGTTGAGATATTGCGTGTACCGTAGTTCTCGAAGCAAAGCATTCACTTCCTCCAATATGCTCTTCCGGGTACAATGGGATGGCAATCTCTTCTCGACAACTATTTTTCCTGTTGATCTTTCCTACTTTTATGTGGCATATTCTCAAAGATTGAATTCAAAATATTTTTCAAAACCTCCCTAGCAGCCGGGATCCTAGAAGTTGGCCTCAACATGCCATTATTTCCATGTAATGCAATTTTACTCCCCTTTGCATGACTTGCTTGCCAATTTTGCCAAGATGAAATTGGAATGCCATGAATATGTATCCATGCAACTTTACATATCCATGTCCCTAGCAGTGGGTATCTTTTTTTCTTTGGAAATTTTTCATCTTGAAGTGCAAGCTCATGAATGGAGTACATGTAAGTCCTCCTCTCATCACAAGTATACTCTTGGAAGGTGGCTCTTGCTTCCACCAATTCATCAATTTCAAACTTCTGAACACAATTAGCCCAACAACATTCCATTCCCCTTACCTTAGTCAGAGCTTCATGTGAACAATCACTACTTGACTTGGACCTCTTGCTAGGATAATGTTTCACCACTGAGTGTGCCCTCTTCTCTGAAAATGTGGTCCTGGCAGCTATTGGAGGTGCATTAAGAAAATCAGTGTCATCCACAACCTCTGGCTCTGGTAAAAGGAATTCTCCTATAAACTCAATGCAGGCTATAGGCCATGGCATGATGCATGGAACCTCCAATTGTTTAATACAAGCAGTGCAATCCTGGTGATTTGATCCTTTTTCCTTCCATTTTTCCTCTAAACTTGTTATGGCCACACCCACTTTATCCTCTCCTAACCTTTCATCATTGACAGCCTGGATAGGATCAGCTAGTATGATAGTTCCTTCACCTACTAGCTCCTTATTGCATTGGTGCTTCACTTTCACCTTCTTATTCTTCCAATCCAACCTACTGTAGAGGACAATTTGCTTAGTAGTCTCAAAATTTCTCAACACCCTTTGGGAGGTCCACAAAGATTGACCTACAAGAACAATGTTTACAATGGGGTAACAATGTGATAAGAACATGTGGTAACAATGTTGAAACATGTTGGGGGGATAGGCATTACATTTTTACCCTTTTTAGGATCCACACGCTTCAGCTATATAAAGTGAAATGTCTTAATATTAGTTCGAAAAAAGGACAAAGTAATTTTGAGAACCGATTAAAGGAAACTTTAAGAAATACCAAGAAAACCATTAAATGGACAAATATATGTTGTAAGTGCAGCCAAAAATAGGTTGTAAGTATAGCTCAGGTGTAGGTAATTATTGCAAAATTAATGGTAACATAGGGTGTATGCTAGTAGTACTAATGAGGTAAGTATAGGTCGTAAATCTAGATGGGCCAAAGTTGGTTGTAAGTATAGCTGGGGTCTAGGTAATTATACAAAATTAATGAAAACATAGGTTTTAAGTATAGCTGACATGTGGGTAATTCTATAGAGAATTAATGATAACCTAGGGCGTAATTAATTCAATAGAAGTAATGATAGGTAATTCGTATATGATATAAATCTTGTATGATGTGATGGAATCATAATTACAACCGCGCCTATAAGAAACCCTCCATTCTTTCAACCGCCAATCCTTTCTTCCTTCTAGCGCCAATCCTTTCTTCCTTCTAGTGCCAATCCTTTCTTCTACCATGGTGAGCCATGCTGCCCGGCCTCGTCCCGCTCCATCCCGCCGGACTCGTCTCCGAGAGGCGAAGAGGCAGATAAAAAAATTGATAAAGAAATTCATTCCCCCCTCCCGCAGATGCCGCTGTGGCTGCTCTCCGCACCACAGTCCGGATAATTGCGAGGAGTTATTTCTTCAGGGCAAGCTTCGCCCGAAAAGATTATCTCGAGCACCAGCACACCGGCAAGAGTCCGAGTCCCCCATACTCCCCTTGATTCAGATGAGGAGATGGAGAACGAGATTGAGAAAGAAGAAGAAATGGAGGAGGCAGATGAAGAATGGTGGAAAGAATTAGAAGAAGAAAAAAAACAGCAAAATGATTATGGACGCCCTCTCCTCCTCCTCCCAAGACGACGATCTTTGCCAAGACATCCCGACGAGGATGGCGGATGAAAGCTCGAGGGAAGAAGAGGAGGAGGAAGAAGGGGAGGAGGTAGAGGGCTGATTTTTTTTTTTTTGTTTTTGTTATTTAGTTTTTGGTTCGTAAGAGCGAAGCTGGGCATCTCCAAAAAAAGGCCTCAAATGAGGATTATGAATGGAGCTAGGCATCTCCTTAAACCGCCTAGAACTTCTGTAATTTTTGTAACACGTAGTGGGCAACTCTAATGAAAGGCCTTATGTAAAATTTTTCAATGGCAATACAAGGATTTCTTCGACCGCAATATGTTTCTTTAGTTTCTACTCTAACTTGAAAGCGAATCGTAATTTCTGCAGGTCGCTTTTGAATTCGGCAACTCTAATAAAAGGCCTTATGTAAAAATTTTCAATGGCAATACAAGGATTAATGACTGCAATATGTTTCTTTAGTGTCAACTCTAACTTGAAAGCATAACTGTAATTTCTTCAGAAGCTGTTTTGAATTCTGGCTCTTTCATTCTTAGTTTTGAGAGAGCTGAAGTGAGATCACGCCAGGCGCGAAATATGTTTGTGTGCAAAATGTTTAAATTGTCAAGCGATCCGATTACCGCTGGAATTGCATACGATAATTAGCTTTATGCGCTTCACGCCAGCGTCATTGACATGCACAATGTAAACATTTTGCACACAAACATATTTCACCTACCGGGCGTCATTTCACTCTCTCGAATTTAAAATTACGAAGACAAACGGAAGAAATTACGCTTCGCTTTAAAAGTACAATACAGGATACACGCATGGCATTTAAATTACAAGTGAATGGTATTAGCTCATGGCGCAAAATCACTAATTTGTTTTTTCAATGAATTCGCAAAATACTATAAGATTTCAAGCGGAATACTATATGGTGTTGTTTTCGTACGTGCAAAATACAATTACGAGAGCTCTCGCTGCCCTACGTCACCCCCCGTGTGAATATGCACCCAAACCAAAGGGGGTTTAAGGGGGATTTTAATTTAAATGTATTGGATTCAATGGTTGTGTTAATTAATGTCAATGGTAGTTATGTGTTGGTTGTTATAGTAAAAAAAAATTTGGGCCCTTCGGGCCCTTAAAAAAAAACAAATATAAGAACATGTAAGAATAAAAAGAAAATATAGTAATATGAAACTTGAGTAACTATAATATTATAGCATAATGTAATATAATTATATACGCTATTAAAGCATTTTATTTAGAAATTTATTGAGTTATTGCTCTACACGTTCGTTGATTTGCACCTCGACAGCTTCAACGACATCTTCTTGTGGAGGATGGTTTATCTCATACGTGATGCCTTCTGCTTGCATGACTCCCATTCGTGATGTTGAGCCTGCGCCTCGTCTATTTCGTGCCATCCATCTCATTGTAATAGTTGCAATTGTTCTCTATCATTAAAAAAACAACACAAGGTTAGAAGAAAAAGAGTAACACAAGCTAATGTTATGTCAATCTTCTGCTAGTCCAAATGCAAGATGTCAAGCTTATAATTCTAATTGTGTATTTAGTTATAATGGTGGAAGGGTTATTTTTTTTTGGTTCAGAGGAATGAATGATGGTTACGAAGGGGCGGGCCATTTCTCATTTCAAAGTTTCTACGAAAATAGAAAAGCAAATTTAGGTTAGGGTTTTCGACATGACTTCTGAGGGCCGGATTCTGTTGAGGTGTTGCGTTCGCAGGAGGTAGACATGGTCGAATGTGGTGGATGGAGCAAACCGACTATCATGAAGCTTCTGGCATGCAGATTGCTACATATTCAGGCAGGAGTTTCGGTTTGAACCGTGCAACAGTGCAGGTTTCTGCTGTTCAGAACTGCCGGATTGAAGGGTGCAACAGTGGGAAGTCTGGCATGCAGATTGTAATGCTACATATTATTGGAGTTTCGAATTGGTCCTGCCATGCTTGTTTTTGTGTGCAGAAATCCCGAATTAAAAAGTGCTGGATTGAAGAAAAGGATTGGGACTTGCATGTCGATTGACAGTATGGGAGGCTGGATATTCTGGGCTCCAATTCCGAACTAAGGCGCAAATTCTAAGCAGAGGGGAGGTTCCACTTTACCATGCTAGAATTTTCCCTGCACGTTTCGGATCCTGAGAACCAACAGCAGATAACACAACACTTTCTCTACAATGTTTTAAGAAGAATATGTAGCATTATAACACAATCACAACGTTTCATGCATTGTTCCAATATGTAGATCTGCCATGAAACAGAATGAAACGGAAGAACGGATTCTCTTGTGAATGCTGGCTAATTCCAAATAAGATTTAAAGAGAAAACATTGTTAGCAAACAAAACACCACAAACTTCCATACCACAATTGTTGGATGAGGGAGACGGATCAACAGGTCGGAACACACAAGAGCCTTTGTTGGAACACACAAGAGCCTTTGAGAGAACAGAAGTTTGCTGGATTCATGCATATGAATGAGGAGCTGAAGATAAGAACCGTTAGATTGTTAGAGCTAATCCACATCAACGCTCCAAAAAAGCCGCACTCTAGAAATACTATTTAGTATGGCCCAATGAATACAGCACTGAAATCATAGGAAAACCATGCAAAAAAGCGTACAAAATCACAAAAACAACCCCCTGTTATAATGCTACATATTCAACTGAAGTTCCTCCTGTGCCAGCACAGGCTACAAGCATAAGCTTATTCAATGAGTAGTGCCGTGCTATGGAGGGGCTTGAAATGGAGGATGCTAAGCTGATAATTAGAGTTGCAGACCTCGAAGCCATTTTGGGTAATATCCCAATAGCTGCACCATCTTATTTGCCAGAATCTTGTATGCTAGTTTATCTTTTTTCAACAGCATTTGAGACTATTGTGCCAGCATTTGAGACTACTGAGGAACAACACACAGATGAATAACACATAGATAAATAACACACAGATGTAATTAAAACAATGTAAAGAATGCCATCCATGTAAAGAATATCCCATCCATGTAAAGAAAACAGTGTTTTTTGAATTCCTGAATGCTCTGGTCTGCAGGCCTTATAGTTTTGCAATATTGAATGAATGGTCTGGCATGGAAGCCTTTTAATTTCATACATATGACAGAATCAGCTTGTGCATTTTAGTATGAGCACTCAATCTTCCTCTATGTCCTCCAAGTAAATGAAACTCACCTTCTTTAAGCGAATTACTGGCCATGCAACAAAGGTTCCGATGCTTTCACCCACTGTGTCTCCATCAGGATGCCTTCTGGGTAATGCTTCGTCGTTGAAATGGCAACTGGTTACTAGAATCTTCACATGATCATTTCCAAGAGGAACTCCATGGCAGATTGCTTCCGGATCGACTGATTCTATCTTGCAATTTCCCACCCTCCTCTTCAAATTCGTCGTCAGCATGTAGCATTCTTCTCCAACGCTGTTCAATGTCGCAAGATCGTGGGATTAATTTGGAGCTTGGGTTCTGGAAGAGTAGATGAACTTACATGAAGGCGCTCGACATCGCTCAGGCGTCGGCTTCTTCCCAGTTCTTCCGAGTTCTTTCGAGTTCTTCCTGTTCTTCCCAGTTCTTTCGAGTTCGAATGACAAGAAAGGCTGGCGGCAAGATTAGGTGGTAGTTTCAAATTATCCGTTAATTGTACTGCTTTTCTAGCCGCTGAGTGAAATCTAATTATGGGATTTGACAATACGGGCGGTAGAGAGCCATTTATTGCTTTCAGACGCGACCAGCGTCCGGCCCATTAGGCCCAAGCGTAAGATTGCTAACCGTCGATTAAAAGTCGATCCGCGAAATTTAAATATCCGCTCCCTTCTATCGGACCGTCGATTAAAAGTCGATCCGCGATATTTTAATAACCGCTCGCTTCTATCGGACCGTCGATGAAAAGTCGATCCGAATGAAACCCGTCGATCGAAAGCCGACCTAATCGCCTTATGGAAATCTATATAAGTTTTTGAATTCTATTTCTTGCTTTTTGATTGTCGACTTGCTCCGAGACGCTCAAGAACTCCGAGGCGCTCAGGAACTCAAGAACTCTGAGGCGCTCAAGATCATCGCGAAGATGCCGCCCAAAGGTCGTGCTGCTCCAAACTCAGGCCGGGCCGCGAGAGAAGATGCTCAAGGTCAGTATTGTCATCATTCTGTGTGTTATTCATTCATTGTTCATTGCTCTGTATTTACTGTATTTGCTCTGTATCTTCTGCCTATGCTCCTATCTATTATTTCTGTAGCAGTGGCTTAAATTTCTATAGCTGCTGACACTCCTGTCTATCATTTCTTTAGCTGCTCATTTCTGCTGTGACTTGTATTTGTATCTGCATAATAAATGTCCTTCCTGTGTTAAATTGTCCTGCTCGTGATTAACTGTTATGTCTATAATTTGTAAAGTAGTATGACCGTGTTTAGTTGGCCTGCCTTCAACTGTGTGGTCGGCACGCCTTATGAGTGCATGTCTCATGAATCGGGGACTGTATGCCATTCTGCTTTAGCCCGCCGAATTGATGACCACCAAATCGCTAAGCGTGTATTGCACCGTCGTTTGCAGGGAAGAAGAGACAAAACCGAATGACTGCTCCTACACCTCCTCCTAAGAAAGCAAGAGGCTCGGAAGATACTCCAGCGAGCTCCAGCTCACAGAAGAAGGGAAAGCCCAATGAGGACGCAGTATCCTATGCATTGTCGATGGATGATAGCGTGATCGAGGCTTGCATACGAGATCCTTCATGCCCCGAGGAGAAGATGGATGACGGTCGCGGTGGTATGTTGATGTAGGCAAAACAAATGGTAAGGTGGATCTTGTGTTACACTCGGAAAAGAAAGAGACCGATCTTATGAAGAAACAAGGTATTCTTATCACTTGTGAGGAGCAGATGACATCATTGTCAACTCCTAGTGGAGGTTGTGAAGAACCACAAGAAAGATCTCGTCAGATTTACACATGCCAGGGCAACTGCTTTCAAAGATGGTCTGATGAAGAAGGACGTGAGTGCTGAGTCATGTTTCAAGTACGGATGGCCTCAAAATACATCCTCACTCCGGTTTCTATTAATGAAGGGGTGTCTCTGCAGGTGAGGAGAGCTTTATGGGACCTTCTCAAGTTACTACACGGAGGAGATGAAGCATCAAAATGATATCGGGGATGTCACGAAAGATTGCTGGACTTAGGAAAGGACATCCCCACAACATTGATGGCATTTTGGCGTAAAATGACTCAAAAAGAAATTGCAAATGGAGGCAATGAGTAGGCTAGTCAAGTATGCGGAGACAACTACCCACTTGGCCAATCTTTTACACATCCTATCCATGTTGACCGTCCCGGTGAGATCACATAAGTCAAGTCTTGTTAGCGGGGAGGTATGACCACGAGCATGCAAGAGAAATATTGAGGGCGATGGTGAGGAATCCGGGCCAAGTTCCTATGCCGGTGACGCGTGCTTCCTTGGGATAAGAAAAAGGATGCTCCACTCCTAGAAGAGCTAACAGTGGAGAACCCTAATGTATGCTTCCTTATAATTGACGGACAGCATTCTATTGAGGCACAACGGTCCCTATCCAACCAGGCTAAGCAAATTGGACAAACAATGTATCTGCTACATTACAACCACGCGGGGAGGTGTCGGTTTCTAAGCCCCCATACCCTAGAGAGGACCCGCGTAGATTAGTGCAACATTGAACGAAATGGGCGAAGTTTTTCTTTATAAAAGGTTAGTATATTTGGTGGAATAGAGTCAGATATATCAAGTAGCAATAACAGTAGTAGAATAGGTCCAGCGTGTGTCAAGGCGTGCCAATTCGCCGCTGGCGTAAATTCATCTTTGCCAATTCGGCCGGGCGTGTTTTCGTCCGCGAATTGTTAGCATGAATACACGCCACGCCAATTGCCAATATCTTGCATTTTCATCGGTGGGCGAATACACGCCCGGTAGCGAATGCCCTTGCCAATTCGCGCTGGCGTGTATTCATCTTTACCTATTAGCGGACGAATACACGCCCGGTAATTGAATTGGCGTGGCGTGTATTCATGCTGCCAATTCGCGCCTGGCGTGTGCAGTACATTGGCAATTCGCGCGTGGCGTGTATTCATCTTGACAATTAGGACGAATACACGCCCGGT